>OX457085.1:53579018-54281447 GCA_949752835.1 Empis stercorea | reverse complement strand
GACATGACCCACGGCGCCCCCGGACTACCCTCCAATGTGATGTACTCGTCAAGACCTTTCATTTGATACCCCACATTGCCCCCGTCTTGAGCCCGACATGACTCACGGCGCCCCCGGGCTACCGCTCAATGAGATGTACTCGTCAATACCTTTCATTTGATACCCCACATGATTTTTTGTATTATGGAGCCCCACAATGCCCATATGCCCAGATTTCAGCCCGACATGACCCACGGCGCCCCCCCGACTATAGTCCAATGAGATGTACTCGTCAAGACCTTTCATTTGATACCCCACATGATTTTTTCGGTACAATCAAAAATTAAACGGCCCTCCGAGCTCCCTTCCCCCTCATCAAAAAGGCCCGAAATTTATATGGTACCAAGCATTTGATGATTTGAAATTCCAAACTTGAGCTCAATCGGTCTAACCGTTTAAGAATTATGGCCAGGTGAGGAGATATACATATACATATATATATATGTATATATATATATATATATATATATATATATATATATACCTATATACTGGAAGTGTGAATTCATAAAAGGGAAAGTAAAATATAACGCCAATGGTCATTGATGACAATATTATTACTGATAAAAAAATTTATTTTATTATAATATTATACACACACAACAATGGTTGGTCATGACAACAGTGATGCTGACGTAAATACAGGTAATTTTTTGGATAATTCTTTTAGAAGATCATCAAGATTAAAAAAACCTAGAAATTATGATTATTATAGTTAGTTTGTTTTCTTTCAAAAAAAATAAATATATTAAAATTTACAAATATTGAATTTGAAATAAAAAAAATTGAATTTGAAATAAATAAAATTGAATTTGAAATAAAAAACCTTGAATTAGAAGTGAAAAACCTATATATAATATAGTAAAGATAATTGTAATATATCTGGTTTTTGCGACGCTGATTGGGCATCAGTTATTGATAAACGACGATCTTTACCAATAATTTATTCTTTTTACACCGGAAGGCAGTAAAAAGAATAAAGTGAACTAATGGAAAAAAAACGAGTAACTTTTAGCGAGGTAGAAACACCGTCTAGAAAGGTGTGCGATAAAATAAAATGGGATAAAATTTATAGGTATAATATAAGGAGTAGAGATAATTTAATAAATAATCCGTTAGAAAGGATTAGTTTTAGAAAAAGCATGGACAATATAGAGGAAAACGCGCAGGGAGAGATATCGGACAAAATATGGAAAACGAATTACCACAAAACGAACAATTAACAAATGAAACAAGTGAAGGTATACTACCAAGGACGATACAAAGTAATTTTTGCAACATTGACAATACATATGATTTACTAATATGACTTTACCATTGAGCACAATATATCCCACATATTTAGCGGGAGTCCCATTATATTCAGCTGAGGGCGACAGGAGGGTTTTAGAATTACAAAGCTTCTTAGAATTAGCACATGAAGCATATTATAGCCTATAATTTATAGTACTGACGACATAGACAAAGGTACAGAGTTGAGGCAACTAATTCGTGGAAAATTAAGAGGTAGAGCAGCGGAATTATTCCAGGACAGGACAGTAACACTGTTCGAGGAATATAGAGAAACTTTAGAAGAAAATTTCATACCAAGGAAAAATATAGCTCAATTAAAAACAGAATTGGAAGGTTGCTTTCAAATAAAAGGCGAGTTAATACTTTTGGCGAACGACTAAAAAGGAAATATCATTGTTTAAAATAAATTCCAATTAATAAAATTATTAAATTTAATCAATGAAAAAAAAAAATTTCAAATTACGCGTTGCTCGTGCACAGAGAAATAATTTAATTCAATAAATAATAATTTCTCTGTGCTGACAACGCGTAAAAATTAATTAACCAATAAAATTAAAATTGGTTTAAAATATTTTGTTGGAGAAGCTGATTGGCCCTCCAAAATCTTATTGGAAAGA
This sequence comes from Empis stercorea, assembly GCA_949752835.1. Classification (NCBI taxonomy): domain Eukaryota; kingdom Metazoa; phylum Arthropoda; class Insecta; order Diptera; family Empididae; genus Empis; species Empis stercorea. The sequence continues at coordinate 54,279,498 of OX457085.1, read as the reverse complement.
TTTTGGAAAGCCAAAAAAGCTCTCTCTATTTTTAAAGGCAAACTATTTTAAGAACAATTAAAAATGTGATTTGGATCATTTGTGAACTCAAATATTTTATAATAACCTGATATTATAATAATCTTATAATAAATTTTAATAATAATAACTTTTATATAAAAATTAATAAATAAACAAAAAAGTAAATAAAATGAAATTTAAAAATAAAATAAACTAAAATTGTTTTTATTTAAAAAAGAAAATATTTCAAATTAAAAAAGGTGAAAAATAAAATAGATAAATTATAGAACAATTTATGATAATATGTTATAAAATCATAACATTGGCGCTGCGGACAGGATAAGAAGTACGTTTCTTATCCAAAAGAATTTAGTGTTCGGTAAAACGGGATAAATGAAAGTAAAATAAAAAATTTTATCGTAAAAGTGGACATTAATACCCGGGACACACAGGACCGAAAACTCAGTTTTCGTGTTTTCAAAGTTCAAAAATGGAAATTCATAAGGTTTAGTACAGTTTTCAGGAATAAATTGAAAACAAGAAATCTACAAATTTTTAAGGTTTTCACGAAAATATATTTTAGCGCCATCTATTACAAAATAGAAGATATGTATTTTTGAAGTAGGCATAGCTAAGTTTCCATACAAAAGTAGCCATTTTTGTGAAAAATCAAAAAAATATCGAAAATTTAAAAAAAAAAACAAGAAAAATTAAATTTTATTAAATAATTTTTAATATAATTAAATCAAAATTTGACATTAAAAACAAATAATTACTATTTTAAATTTTTTTGGTTTTTACGTAGAGTTGTTTAAATAAATAATTTTCATAATTTGACATTCGAAAACGAAATCGCGCTCCATTTTTGGTGTGTCACTATAAAAGTTCTTAGATCTAGTTTTCGCGAAAACTTAGGTTTTCAATTTTGGTGTGTCCCGGGTATAATATAAAAATTCCAAAAAAATTTTTTTAATAAAGTTAATAATATAAAAAAAAATATATAAAAATTTTATTTTCAAAAGAAATGGTAGCAGAATTTTAATAAAGTTAAAATAAAAATAGTGATAGCAGAAAAGTTGCAGTTGAAAAGTGGTAGCAGAGTAATTAAAGGTTGCAGTAGAAGAAGCAGAAAATTTTTAACAAAAAATAGCAGAAGAAGAAGCTGGTAGCGGAAAAAGTGAAAAAGGAAATTTTTTATAAAAAATTTTTTTATAAAATAGTAAGTCATTTTTTTTCTAATATACAAATTTAAAAATATATAAAAACACAGGGTGCCTCTCCTTAAATATATATAAAAACACGGGTTGCTAATATTTTAAAAATATATATATATACAATAAAAATATATATAACAAAATATGAAATCAATTTTCTTTGTTAAAATTAAATAATAATTTTTCTATAAAATGAATAAATCAAAATCTTTAGGAAGATACGGATCTTCATTATTTTTTATAATTATTATTACTCCAAATCTAATAGTTTTGATAATGGAAAATAATAAAATTTATTTTTTGGCAAATTATTAGATTAACTAGAAAAATAATAATTAAATTAATTTAAAATATTAAATTCAATTATTAAAGTAAATAAAAATTAATTAAAATTAAAAAAATTGGTTGAAATAAAGGAAATTATTCAAATAAAAGAAAAAATAATTGGTGAAAAATTGGTAAAATAGTTAACTTAAATAGAAAAGTTATTAATACATAAAGAATAAATTGGCAAAAATAAAAAAAAAATATAAAATTATATATATATAAAATCCTTTTTATTATATATATCAAAAAATCCTTAATGAAATAAAAAACAATATATATATAAATTTTTTTTTTTGAAAAATCTAAAATTCTAGTGAATCAAAATTTTTACATACAAATTTAATACAAAATACCCCTAAAATAATATATGTGTAAATATACATATAAAAAAAATGATATTTTCTTATATACTACCAAAAACCTTAACCTATCCTAATAGTTAACCTAATTTCAATTTCTCTCTCTTCAATAAAATTTAAAAATAAAATAAAATAGGTATATAATAAATAAAATTGGGGTACATATACCTATGTAAAAAAATTATGTAAATTTTTTTTAAATAAAAGTCATATGTACACATACATATACAATGAAAAATATTAAAATATTAAACATTATAAAAGTTTTATTCTCCAAGTATAAATTGCAAATTGTGCGTTTTGGATCAATTGTAGTTTAAAAGTTTTTATTAAAGTTTGTTTACGTGAAATATAATACATAGAAGTGTATTATTATCAAAGAAAAATCGACATAAAAATAGGGTAACAATTTTTTTTTTACATAAGTGTTAAAAAAAATTTAATAGATTTTTTTTCGTTACCCTATATTTTCATTTTATATTAAAATTTCATTCATTTTTTGTTCGTAATGACTATTTCATTCATTTTTTGTTCGTAAAATTATATATAAATATATATAAAATGGTATACATATATATTTTCAATTTACGTTTGATCATTTTTATATAAAATATTATTGTCAACTTAAATTGATATTATTAACAAAATAGCAGAAGAAGAAGCTGGTAGCGGAAAAAGTAAAAAAAAAAGGAAATTTTTTTTTTGAAAAATTTTTGTAAAAGTAGTAAGTCATTTTTTTTTCTAATATAAAAATATATAAAAATACGGGTTGCTAATATTTTAAAAATATATATATATACAATAAAAAATATATATAACAAGATACGGATCTTCATTATTTTTTATAATTATTATTACACAAAATCTAATAGTCTTAATAATGGAGAATAATAAAATTTATTTTTTGGCAAATTATTAAAAAAAAAATGAAAATTTTTTGAATCTAATTAAATGACAAAAAATTGTGTGAAAAAAATTTTTTAAATAAATTAAAAGGATAAAAAATTGAAAAAATAAAATAATAGAATTTGTTAAATTAGAAAGAAAATTTTATGAAAAAATTTAAATTAATGGCCAAAAAATAAAATTAAAATTTTTAATTATAAAAAATATATAAAATAATAAATATATAAAATCCTTAACGAAATTATAAAAAATATATATATATATAAAAAATCCTTTTTTTTTTAAATTCCTAGTGAAACAAAATCTTTATATACAAAGTTAATACAAAATAAAATAAAATGCATTTATGTAAGAACCCCCTAAAATAATATATGTGTAAATATCCATATAAAAAAAAATGATATTTTCTTATATACTACCAAAAACCTTAACCTATAATAGTTAACCTAATTTCAATTTTTCTCTCTTCAATAAAATTTTAAAATAAAATAGATATATAATAAATAAAATTGGGGTACACATACATAGGTATAAAAAAAAAATAATGAGTAAAATTTTTAAATAAAAGTCATATGTACACATACATATACAATGGAAAATATTAAAATATTAAACATTAATTATTATCATACATTATAATTTTTATTTGTATACATAAAAGTTTTATTCTCCAAGTATAAATTGCAAATTGTGCGTTTTTGATCAATTGTAATTTAAAATTTTTATAATAAAGTTTTGTTTACGTGAAATATAATATACATAGAAGTGTATTATTATCAAAGAAAAATCGACATAAAAATAGCGTAACAAAACTAATTACGGTGTAAAAGTTAAGTTTATTTAATTTAACACAAAATTGAGTAAAGGAAGTGCAAAATAAAATTGTGCACTAAGTTGACACAGGGCTGTGTAAAAATAAAAAACTTAATAAAAAAAAATTTTTTACATAAGTGTTAAAAATTTTTTTAATAAAAATTGGTTTTATTAACCAAGATTTTTTTTCGTTACCCTATATTTTCATTTTATATTAAAATTTCATTCATTTTTTGTTCGTAATGACGAAAATTATATATAAATATATATTTTCAATTTACGTTTGATCATTTTTATATAAAATATTATTGTCAACTTAAATTGATATTAATATTAATATTTTAAATGACGTACGTAAGTTTCATTAGAACAAAACGCATTTTTTTTTGTAAATTAACATATAAAAATTTTTTTGGAGCAAACAAATTTTCTATTATGAAAATTAATAAAATTTTTTTTGGAATGAATAAATTTTTTAACATAAATTTAGGAGTTGGAAAACTTATATTTTCTTTTGATTTACTGTTTGTTTGAGATACAAAATTTTTTTATTATTGCATACTTTTAAGGAATGAGAAGAAAAAAAAAATACGATAAACAAACCCCGGGTTTGTCAAAAGCACATTTCCTCAAAATCGCCTCATATAGAACTATGAGCTATTTTAAAACAATGGGAATTCCTATAGGTGTATAGTATTTTTTAGTAGTATTTTCAATGTAATAGGAAATATAAAAAATGATATAGTAAATATAGGTAAAAAATGTGTCACTGTTCGATTTTATCAATTTTTTTTCCTTCTATGGTTATTATTCCAGGAAAATATATATAAACTTATCACAGACAGACGGACAGACAGAGTGAAACTAATATACACATTTCTTCCAATTTGGTTGGAAATGTGCTAAAAAATAAAATACAATAAAGGAGTATGTTACTTTAGAATAATTTCCGTTGTTTTTAATGTAATAAAAAGAATGATTTACGCTGAATAAAATAAAATTTTAAATGAATAAACTTAATAAAAATAATTTGTAGCAAAAAAACAACTAAATTTTTTTTTCGACCCCTAAAATATATTTTGTCACAAATTTTTAATAAAAAAATTACCCCTAAAATAAAATAATACTAAAATTTAATAAAAAAATGACCCCTAAATCGTAATATAAAAAAAGGCATATATATTATTGTTGTTGTTGAATATTTTTTTATAAACTAATGTCGCAAAATTCAAAACCCCCAACGTTGGCGCAATCGATATTAAAGTTTTCAAAGAGAATATCAACATTTTCATTTTTAAATTCAAGTCCGGAATTTGAAAATTCGGATGAACAAACTAAAACAAACGTAGAAAATATAGAAGCGGAACCAAATTTAGAAGCATTGGATAGAAATAATTTTGTTGATTTTTTACATCAAGTGCAAGGAGAACGAATATCAGAAAATAGAAAAAGTTTTAGAACATTGAGGTCAGGAGTAAAGTATAACAGAATTGGCCCAATAAGGAAACAAAGGAAAGCTAGGAGAAATAAAGCTATAATTACTAAAACGGAAAGAAGAAGTTTAAACATAAAAACAAGTGACAAAATGAATCCAATAAACGACCTCCATTACTTTAATTTCCAAAAGGCAAATAATACAAATAGAACAATAAATAAACCGGGACCGTCAGGATTAAACTCGACACCTATTCCACCACCACCACCAATTGCACATAGAGAGGAATACGTTGCAGAGAATTTTACAAACGACAACTCATATCATTTGGAACCAATATTATTACCAGTGGAAAAAATAATCAAAACTTTTTTAGTACAAGTTCCAACATTTTCGGCTGTAGGGTTGGATATTGAGAATGAGTTGAACAATTTTCTCGAATTAGCTCATCAAGCATACGAATTGAGACGAACAAAAGTGTATATTATTGAGAATCTTGATTACAAGTAAACTCACTGGTGCAGCCAACGCACTTTTCAGATATGCCAACGTTGAAAACTTTAACCAATATAAAGATATTTTACGTAATCGTTTCATAGAGAGTAAAGATATGGCTACATTAGCATCTCAAATGATGGGAATGTATCAATACGAAAACGAATCAGTGGAACTATTTGGAGAAAGAATAGCAGAAAAATTAGCAGCTTATAGAAATAGAGTGAATGAAAGGTATCAAAGCGAGGGACGAGCTTTAATCAATGAAATGGAGATAACAGCAAAAAGAATATTTTTGGGGGGACTGCGTTCGTCAGAATTGAAGCAATATTTAATTTTCAAAAACCCCGAAAACTGAAGAGTTTCCATAGGAGCGGCTCGACAATATTTAAATGAAACAAGGAATTTAGGAGGTATAGGAAGTAATAATAAAACAAATAATAATCAAAATGATCAAATGATGAAGTTGTTAATAAGTATGATGAAAAAATTAAATGAAACTGACCAACCAAATAATAGAAAAACAGTAAAAGTTAAAATTACTTCATTGACCAAATTTAATAGTCAATTATATTAATAAAAAATAAAATTTAGAAAGAAACAAAAAGGTCATAAAATCGTGCATTGCGAAGCACGTCAAGCATATGAATCTAAAAAGGCGTTGGAATCGGGAAACGAGGATGGAGTGAACTAAAGAAGTCCAGCTCATTCCTCCAAAAGGGCGAAGAAACCACCTTACAGGAGCCCATAGTTCAATTATCATTAGATATAGCGCTATAGCTAAAAAGGATAAAATTAAATTATTGGTAGATACGGGAGCACAAGTTAGTTTGATTAAAAATACAACTTTAGGTGTAGGTGTTATATTAACAAATGATAAAACAAATTTAAGTACAATAACAAAAGTTGTAAGCTCCACTATAGGTTCCTGTGAAGGAAAATTTTTATTAGGAAATAATTTTGATTGTAAATTTCAAGTCACAGATAATGACATAAATTTACCTGTTGATGGTATTTTACCTGTTGATGGTAATTTTTTATCTTCAAATTGTAATATATTAAATATGTATTTAAAAAAAAAATCACTAAAAAAGATTTTTAGTGATAAAAAAAAAAGATAAAAGAACAAACTGAATTTGTTTGTACCGCTATATGTTTGTAAACATTAAAAGCTACCCATGCCTCATTCTGCTGATCCAGATAAGAAGTTTGGTTATGTTGTTTTTGTTTACTGTATAAAAAATGAAACCTTGATCTTGAACTGAATGAAAAAAAAATAGCCAAACGATAAATCTGAAAAATCTGAAAAAAATTCTCTGATAAAAAATAAATAAAATATGACTAATTTGAAATGGAAATAAGAAGCAGCCAATAGAATGATCAGAATAATCTGAGGATAAATAAGAAATATACCATTAATTTCATACAAAATATTTTCCCGATGACTTCCTGAAGAGCTTTTATTATTAGATCTTAAGTGAAAAGTACTCAAATAAAAAATATACACCTAGCTTCAATTTTTTTTATAAATTAATTTAAATTAGTAAACATGGTAAAAAACCAAAAATATAACATTCATAAAAAGCCAAAAATATGTAATTAATAAAATAATCAATTTTTGAGAGGTTTCAGAAAACAAAAAACTTATACAAACCTCTTCAAAAATTGCTGGAGTGTATTTTGGTGGGTTGCAATTTAGAATTTTGTTGGTATAGGTATTCGCTCGGGACGGTAATTTATTTACATATTTCCCGCAATTGTAATTACACTCCAATGTGTAGCTTTTTATCAACCCTGTCATTTTATAAACAGCAACTCTTCCGGATCCTTCTTTAGAAAGACCGTCTCTTTTTTCTCTATAAGTAAATTATAAATTCTGTAAATCCTATAAATTCTGAAGAAGTTTACAACTTAATATCACCTGCGGTACATGTTTCGTTCAGAAAAGTTACAGGCATCGTAATGAAAATGTTGACAATTTATGGTCATTAGTCTGGGCAATAGCATACAATCTACAGCATCAGCTGTATATGGAAAATTATTGCCGTACATAAACACGCCTTTTTTAGAAGCGTGACCATGCATATCTATGTACAAAAACAATTTACAGGTAATGCTGTTCTCATTTCCAGATGACAAGCTATTATTGAATGATCTTTTTTTTTTTTTTTTTTTTGACGGTAAGTACAATTTTGATGACCCACGAAAATCGGATATATTACGGGAATTTTTATTATTTATTATATAACGCTGCGGTAGCGATCTATTTTCTTTTAATTTATGTTCAAAGTTACTAATTAATGAGCTATGGGTGGGTTGTACGATATTATTTTTTAATTTCTCATCTTTATATTTTTTAGTATAATTAAAATGGTTTTTAGAGCCAAAAAAATTCGGTAAAGCAAAGCCTGAGAAAGGTATATAAATACAAATTTATAATTAAATTGGTGTTATTTACTATTTTACAAAAATATGTATGTATAAGTACCCTTACCTTCATCTTCGGAAGAAACATTAGTTTTTGAAGAGCTATGTAGTTCTGCATATATTTCTTCAGTCATTACTTCTCCATTAAATTCTCTCTTGTTTTGATCTGCAAAATTAAATTTTATTACAAAATATAATTATCCTGTCTACATTAAAACGAGATTGAAGCTGGATTTATGTTGTTAAAAATAGCAATAAAGTACCTAGGTTTTAATGAAACAAAACAGTATATAGTTTTTTACAATTTTTCGAATCAACGGAATTTTTCAAATATACTAGGGCCAAATATGATCTTTCGACATTTAAAGCAAATATACTCGCAAATATAAATAATCAATCCGCTATGAATAATGGTTTCCAAAACATAATAAGTACTCTCAAATACAGATAATGACGAAAATCTGGACGATGAAAATTAAGAAATTTTGCATGCTTAATATGGATTTTCATTAGAACGTATTTTTCCATAGTATTTCTAGTGAGCTAGTGAGTTTTCCATAAAATATACATACAAAATTACAAAAATGTTTTTACCTTGAGCTAACCAAATATACTAAAGTATTTCAAGTACTCGTATGGATAAAGTATACTGTGGTAAATAAACTTAATTGCCTTGCATTATAATTTTCCTTGTATCATTGCCAGTATTCTTATATTGTATCATAAGTATTCTTCGTTGGGTCATCCGAGAGGCACACTGGGTCATATGGGGCTCAAAAGTGGGTCATCTGGGCCCATCATACAAAAACATTATGTGGGATATCAAATGGAAGAATACATCTCATTGGGTAGTCCATGGGGCATCGGGTAGTCCATGTGGCACTGTGGATCAAGTAGGGCCAAACCATGTGCCATCATGGCCCCCACCATCATAAAAAAAATCATGTGGGGTACCGGGGGCCATATACTCTTCAAGAATTCAAATGTAAGTTCTTGAAAAGAACATCTACAAAAAATATTGGTCACTTCGTGGTGCAGAGCGGGTGGGTATGGCAGTTAAAGTAAAAGTATTTCAAATTTCAAAATGTCACCGTGGTAAATTGCTTTAAAATTAATTATCGGTGAAATTTACTTTCTATTCGGTCAAATACTTTAATTTTTTGACAGACTAAAAAGTATGAAACAAAAAATTTGTATAAAAAAAAATATTTAAATAAACTTTTTAGTTAATATTCAACTAAAAAGTAGTAAACAAGCAAATAATACCACATCAATGTACTTTCCCGTTGAGTTTGAGCAAATGTCAGCAATAGTAAGGGAAAGTAGACCTTATCTGAATTAATGACATTTATAAGGAGGTCTACTTACCCTTACTATAGTTGACTGTTACTCAAGATGCCCAGGAAAGTATCTTGATGTCGTATTATTTCCTTGTTTATTACTTTTTAGTTGATATTACTTTATGGGAAAGTATATTTAAAAAACAAATTTGTATTTATATTTTTGTATATGTAATTATTTTGGTACGTCATACTGTTATCTACAAATTTACCATAATAGTATTTATGTAGGTCGTTCCTTTTGCCGGGCATAAATTTGTATAAAATTATTAATTCCCGAAGTAACTATATTCCTCTCCAATTTAACGTTATTAAATCATTACAGTTATCATTTTTTTAAAACATTTTACATTTTAAATAAAAAATGTTTAAAAATGAGCAGTATGTGACTATGGTTGGAACTCCAACGGTCTGGATTAGGATGGACAGGGTAGACATTGATTGGTCGCTGGCCAGTGTTGCAACTCTTTAATTCCTGATCAAGTGTCTGCTCGACCTCCTAGTGGTGGCCGCTGGTAACTATGCGTTTATCATCCGATAACTGTATAGGCGAACAGAGCAGAGGCTGAGGTCCTCCTAGTTGGGGATAGGCAAGCACCTGACAAGTGCTTCCTGCTCAAGTAATTAAGAAACACTCTTGTCGTGAAAGGAACAACAAAAGCCTCGGATTTAAATGACTCTACTGCTAAAAGACACGGATTACGAAAAAGGAAAATGATTTGCGCATATGCACCTGGAATGTACGAACACTGTACACATGATCTTTCGACATTTAAAGCAAATATACTCGCAAATGATAGACTACAAAGCGGATATAACAGCTCTCCAAGAAATACGCTGGACTGGAAATGGGATATTGCGAAAACAAAACTGCGATGATTTGCTTAATAAAACCTATGTGCAATGTCCATAGGTGACATCAAAATCGTATTGGGTGATTTCAATGCCAGAATCGGAAAAGAGAATATCTTTGGCGGCACAGTTGGTAAACACAGTCTCCATCAGGTAACATCAGATAATGGATTGAGACTTATAGACTTTGCGACAGCACGAAATATGATAGTTGCTAGTACTAAGTTTCCAGGACTTGATATTCACAAAGCAACGTGGCTTGCCCCAGATCAGAGAACTTGTAATCAAATTGATCACTTTGTTGTCGATGCAAGGCATGCTTCGAACATTTTACACGTACGTACATATAGAGGGTCCAATATAGACTCTGATCACTACTAACAAGAAGGTACGACCAAACACAAAGAAAGCGTATAATGTTAACAAACTTGCGTCTAGATAAACTGCCGAAGCATACAGTACACAGTAATAAGCCAGGAACATTACCACAGTCTACTCGTCGATATCACAATCGACGAGGAATGGCAACAATGCGCAAGCATCATCGAAAAAGGAGCCGTCGAAAAACTGGGGTATAAAACACCACGAAGAAGAAACCCATGGTATGACAGGGAATGCGCCCAGAAAACAGCTGAGAAAAACGTGACATGGAAAAGAACATTGCAAGTGCGAACGCGAACGGCACAAAATGAATATCGAGCCAAAAGAAGATCTGAAAAATGTTTGCTGAGATCCACGAAAAAAAGCGTACGAAAAGCGCTCCATCTCATTGAAATTGAAGAAAGCCATGAGCGCGGAATGGTCCGAAAATTCTATAAAAACGCCAAGCGCCTTAGTGAAGGTTTTAAGCCCAGGACCAATAGCGTGACAGCAAAAAACGGGGATCTGCTTACTAGCGAAGAAGCGATTCTACAGCGATGGAAAGAACATTTTATTGAACTTCTTAACGGTGATACCACTACACAACGGCCACACCACCACCTAGCCTAGAAGAAGTGAAGTTAGCGATCCTAAAACTTAACAACAACAAAGCTGGGGGATCGGATGAAATACTAGCTGAACTTCTGAAAGTTGGTGGAGTTGATTTAACGGAATATATATATATCAAATCATCCGTAGAGCATGGCTGGAAGAGAACATCCCCAGTGACTGGCGGAAGAGCGTGGTTTGTCTAATACACAAAAAAGGCAGCCAGTTAGAATGCTCCAACTCCAGAGGTTTTTCGCTGCTAAACATTGCCTATAAAATTCTCTCCAAATGTAATATGTGATCGTCTTAAGCCACACTTGAGTAGAATAATTGGCCCGTATCAGTGTGGTTTCAGACCTGGCCTATCAACAACAAATCAACTATTTACTTTGCTGCAGATTTTGGAGAAAACGCGTGAGTTTCAAGTTGACACACACCATCTTTTTCTTGACTTTAGAGCAGCTTACGATAGCATCTATAGGGATGAGGTATATCGCGCCATGTCAGAGTTTCAAATACCATCGACACTAATCCGGGTGTGTAAGATGACGTTAGATAGTACTACCTGTGTGGTTCGTTGTGGTAGAAATGTATCTGATGACTTCCGTCAAGGCGTCAAGGGGATCCGCTATCATGCGACCTTTTTAACATCATCCTGGAAAAGATAGTACGTAAATCTGCAGTTGACACTACTGGAACTATCTTCAATAAATCATTGCAACTGTTGGGCTTTGCAGACGACATAGATATAATAGGCAGATCACATCGCGCCGTCTGTGAAGGATTCGTTAGAATAGAACAAGAAGCTGCTCATGTAGGTCTCCAAATAAATGAGAATAAAACAAAGTACATGCTGGCAACTAACAACTCTAACAAAATCCATCAGCTTGGTCAGAACATTACTATTGGAAATCATAATTTTGAAGTAGTAAAGGAATTTGTTTACCTAGGCTCAGCGGTCAATAGCATGAATGATACCATTGCGGAAATTAAACGAAGAATATCTCTTGCAAATCGGTGCTATTTTGGTTTGCAACGACACTTACGATCAAAACTGCTTTCAAGAAAAACGAAAACTTTACTATATAAAAACGCTTATCATACCCGTCCTGCTCTACGGATCACAGCCATGGACGTTGGCTAAAATGAATAAGCAAGTCTTGGGCACTTTTGAACGTAAAATTCTTCGCAAATCTATGACGATGGTATTTGGAGAAGGAGAATTAATGGTGAGTTGTATGAACTATTCAACGATGCCGATATTGTCCAGTGAATAAAAGTCAAACGACTTCGATGGCTTGAACATGTGGCGAGAAGACCGGAAAATGCTCCAACCAGAAGGGTATTCGATTCAAATCCGAATGGTAGCCGGAGAAGAGGGCGCCCTAGCCTCAGATGGAGCTATGGGTGACTTAAATAAATTACGCATCGCCAACTGGCGTATGCTAGCGGAAGAATCGAGCAGCGTGGAGGCAAATGTTGAACCAGGCGCAGGTACACCTCGTACTGTAGAGACAGTTAATGGCAATAGTAGGAACTCCCACATTGTGCAAGAATTGTTGCACCCACACTATCAAAACAAAAATTCTTTTCTTTTAAAATAAACCACCCCATTTTGAGATGGTTTAACAGATAATTGATGAAATAATAATAACAGAGAATGATGTATTACATTCAAAGGGTTTTCATACTACTCGACTTATTAGACACTGATTGATTTAATTACTTATAATAAAAATTATTGAAAATTTAATAAATAATTGTAGGTATTAAATTTATATGAGTGTTAAAATATTTTTTTTTCATTGTGAACGTCATTACAAATTATATAAATGTTTTTAAAAGAGTTTCATTAAAATTATTTAATGCTATTACCTGGTTTTCCCTCAACTTCAAGTACAGATGGTGATCCGTCAACTTCAAGTACTTCACTTTCATCAGGTGAATCAATTCCGAAGTTATAAAACCTATAAAACTAAATTACTTCTGAATATTTTATATTTTTTAATAAAATTAACCTGATTAATTTTTTAACAGCATATATTGCCGGATGAAGAAATAATTTTGTGTCAATGTACATTCTATTTAGATTTTGACCTAATGTGTCAGTCCTATAAAAGCCTCTAAACACGCCATCGGGATTGAGAATTGGAATTATTTTGAAAACATATATCTTCCTAAAAATATAAGATAGTTAATACGACATAAAGTATTGCAAATTAATTAACTTCCTTACCTTAAGATATTTGCAATCGAACTTTTCTTATCAAGAATTAAATTAAGAAAACCGTTTAAAACAAAGCTGGCGGGTGTTTCACCAGGGTGAACTCGAGATGACAGAAATATAATCTATTTTTAAAATAATGATTTTTTTACATAATACAAGGACATTTGTTAATATATAAAATAAAAAAGATGTTAGTAAGAAAAATCACCAGAGCAAATATGAATTTATAAAAAATAAACCATGTCTATGTACATTTAAAATATTAAGCTGTATCACGAAAAACAAGATAATCCAAATAAATTGTACATACTATATTTACATTTATTAACCAAAATATTTACCATTTAAAAACCGAAATTCATCTATGTTAACAATTTGTATATATTAACACTTTCATTTTTACGAATGACTAGATTTTATATAATATGAAATGTTATGGCTACACAACATTTATTGGTGAATTCTTATTCTGGATATATTTAGCTTACAATATTATATTGTTTTCTGTAAATAATAATTACCTTTTTTTCCTTAAAACAATGACAACGTGAATTTTCTGGGAAAAGATTTTTCAGCACGTTTTCCTGTTTATCTTGTATACCGTGAAATGATGTTATTGTAATTAAATCAATGCGTCGATGCTCTAAGGAATTTATCAGGAGTTCTCGGTGATAGTAAATTTCGTTTTGTAAACTGTTAAGATTCATCTTTTCATAGATACACTCATTAGTAAAACTATCATCGGAATTTGTTGAAATATCAACTACATTTAAATAGAAAAGATTCAGCATTTTTTAATGTGGTTTATTATCTGAATATAAACTTATAAAGAAAATAGGTAAAAACTTTTGTTTACAAAAATTTGATTTTAAAACTATTAAAGATTTGAATGGAGTCAAAATTGAATATGAAAATGGAAACAAGCCATAGGCAAGCCTTTCAAACAGAATGGACGCGTTTAAAAACTAATCTCTGAATTTATTTAAATCTATCTATCTATATACTCGTATTTAAGAGTATATGTAAAAAAGAAATTAAATTTTTCTGTCTGTTACAGGAACTTCTCCCAAACGGTAACATCAGCAACTTGAAATTTGCACATGGAATTCTAGCTGCAATAGAATTTATGGATTCGCTAATTTAAATCCAGATGATAGTAATGCAGTTTCAAATAATAATATAACTAAATCTGTAACGGACTTATCATTATGGTCAAGATCAGATTTTTCTCTTAATGCACCAATAATTGTTACAAGAAATCCTCTCAAACGGCGAATAGTAGCGAATTGAAATTTTATATGAAATTTTATGTCATTAATATATGTATAAGAAAAAAAGTATTACTTAATTAGAATAAAAAGAATCCGCATGTTCACCAGAATCTCATTTTCTCTCATTTTCTAAATCATGGGGATTGAACCCGTATGTTATTTTTCATAATTTTGTTCATACAAATATATAAAAAAAAATTAGTTTTGCCTTATATATGATCTGATAACCTTATAAACATCTAAACATATGTAAATATACTATATAGTATATAGAGTTGAAAATTAAATTAATTTGTTTAAAAATTAAAGCAAAAAAATAGTAAAAAAAAATTAATTTAACAAATATTCTCTGATGGGAATTGGATCATATACATATAAATACTATGAAAAATATGAAGCAAAATTAGTCCTGTCTATGAATAATGATATATTATAACATATACATATAACCTACATATAAATGTACATTATGTATGTATATAAGGTTCACGAACTAAGGTCTCTATGCATATAAATCAATAGTGTAACAAACCACAAATAAAAAACATTAGTCCTGTAAATAAAATACATGTTCAATCATGTTCGCATACAAAAAACTTAAAAAATATCAAGAATGCATACAAGATTTATATATAATAACAGTAATAACTATAAAGACGACAACAGAGAAAATAGAAGAAAGAATGAAAAAGAATAATAAAATAAGAGTGGGGATAAAAACTGAAGCCTATATAAACAGAGGAAATCTAATTTTAATTTTCAATTCGCAATATTTATTCAAGCGCACTACTTGGTGGTCACTTGAAGATATTATTGTAATTTTTATTTTTAACAATTATTTGCTTTTCGAAGACATAGCTTCCATTTGGTTGCAAGGTGTAAAAACTGAACCCGCAACATGGGATGCTGCTATGAAGTTATTACGGAACGCATTTTCTCCATCGAAACCAACGCATGTAATATATTGTGAGCTCTACAAGACGAAACAAGATGAAAAAACGACAACAGATATTTTTATTACAGAAAAACGAGCTTTATTATCGCAACTACATGCCAATGCTCATACAGAAAAACAACAAATTGATTTAATATATGGTCTTCTCCATATTAATATAAGAGAACGGTTAAATGGCAAAGAAATTAATACCTTTGTAGAATTATTAAAAGAAGCTCGTATAATTGAAGGGACATGCAGAGAAAAACAAAAATTAATGCCCAGTAGAAATCTCAAAAATACTATTACTTCAACAAAATCACGACAAAAATGCGAATTTTGCCACAATTTTGGTCATCATATTAATGAATGCCGGAAAAAGATAAATGAAGATTCAAATAAAGTTCCTAAACAAAATTATAAATGCTACACATGCGGAAAACCTGGTTACGTTAGAAGTAATTGTCCAAATTGTAGTCCAAAGGCGGCTACTTCAACGCAAAAAATGGATTTTTGTTCATTAGATGTATCAACAAATGTATATGATTTATTTGCTAGGCCTAGACCAGCTGTTTCAATCCAAATAAGAGATTCTACAGGAGTGGTTTTTTTCGACACTGGAGCACGTATTAGTATTGCTAGCTGTAGTTTGTATGAACAACTTTGCAAGGAAGGATATATATTTTGACCACAATATGCAAATTTGTACTTGCTGATGGGAAAAGTCGACCACAAGAAGTTTTAACCACTAGAGCTGATGTTAAAATTAATAATAGAATTATTTCTACAAATGACAATCAGCGAACACAATTAAATCAACTTATATAATCATATGAAGATTTATTTGTTGCGAATGGGGAACCTGTTACTCTAGTTGAACATCACATTCCAACTGACCAAAATCAACCAATATCTACTGCTCCTTACCGCATATCTGGTAATAGGAAAGAAATACTTAAGAATGAGATCAACAAAATGTTAAAAGCCAACCTTATCGAAGAATATGAATCACCATGGGCTGCGCCTGTTGTTTTAGTGCCCAAGAAAACTCGTGACATTACAGTCTGCATTGACTACCGTCAACTAAATTCTGTTATAACTGCAGATAACTATCCATTACCACGAATAGATGATTTATTGCATTCAATAAAACAAGCTCATGATTATTTTGGAAAACTTCGTATTTGAAATACGGTCGTATATTTGAATTTTTGTTATTCTACAAAACGTTCGAAGGGAAAACTGTGTTACCGATTCGAAAAATTTATTATTCTGTAATACTGTCGAATCAAAAAGTGAAACGTTTTTCATATAATAAGACATTCGCTGTAAATTTGTTACTTTTAGAAGATTGAAAATGTAATTAAAAATAATTTAACAAATTTTTTAAACATTTATATATATATTTACCAATTATTTAAATTTTAAAAGTACATATTTAAGAAAAAAACAACAAACACGAAATAATTTCAAAAATAAATCAATGACCTGAAATTAAATAATAACATTGCTCGTGGGTTTTCGAAACGTCTACCAGATGAAATTGGTACAAATTTAAAAAAAAAAGTCGAGGTATTTTTATTTACATTAAATTAATGATACAGCTATACGGATGCTCTAATTATATATTTTTATTTCGATTTTGACATTAAAAACTTTAATTTTAATTTTTCAAATACGTATTTACGTATTTGAATACGTATGATAATGTAGTTGTTCGATCGTTTTCTAGAATACTCCAATTTTGTGAAAGTGAAACGCAAAGTGAAGGGAATCTCCAATACGAAGTTTTCCAAAATAATCATGGCTATGTTTATGACATCCTTAGATCTTCTTTCTGGATATTGGCAGATTAAGATGGCAGATACTGCAACTTTTATAACTCATTTTGGTACTTATCGATTTAAAAGAATGCCATTTGGCCTACGTAACGCACCAGCAACGTTCCAACGTGTAATAGATAGAGTAAAAGGGAAACTAAAAGATGTTAGAATACTGGCATATTTAGATGATTTATTAATAATTTCATCGTCTATTGAAGAACATTTCGAAGATATTCAAAAAGTTTTTGATGTTCTGCGACACTTTAAATTAAGAATAAATCGAAAGAAAAGTTAATTTTTCTGTACGGAAATTAAATTTTTAGGTCATGTTCTCTCTAAAGACGGAATAAGAGCGGATCCTGAGAAAATTTCAACAATAGTAAATCGTTTACCACCTAAAAACATAAAACAACTTTTCTCATTTCTACAAACATGCAGCTGGTTCAGAAGATGTGTACCAAACTTCGCTCAAACCTCTAAACAACGCCATGGAAATGGGAAAACAAACAACAGGAAGCGTTCAATATATTGAAGAATTGTTTGGTCACTGCACCTATATTGAGACAAGTTAACGAAAATCTCCGTTTAATATTAGAACTGATGCAAGCAATTACGTCATAGGGGCAGCTTTACTTCAAGGGGAGGCTACTGATGAAAGACCAGTTGAATATATTAGTCGTTTACTTTCATCAGCTGAAAGAAAGAGAAGCCTTAGCAGTTGCATGGGCACTTTCGAAATTTAGGGGATATATAGAAGGAAGTAATGATATTACTATTATGTCTGATCATCAACCACTTCGTTGGCTAATGACGTTGAAATCACCAAGTGGGAGACTAGCAAGATGGGCTTTACTATATTACAATCCTTTAATATTAAAATACAGTATATACCAGGAAAATCTAATGTTATTGCGGATTTCTTATCCAGACCAATTTTAGAAAATGATGATGTCCAAAAAATTAGTATTAATCTAGTTTCTATAGATTTTCCACATCGAAGTCCTAATGAAATGAGAACTGAACAACTTAAAGATCCTGAAATAAAGAAATTGTTGACGATCTTGAAACTGTTTCACCAGAAGAATACACGCGTTGGACCAATAGAGGCTATTTTACTAACGAATTTTGTATCGCTATGTTTTTGAAGAAGAATACGATGAAGCTCAATTGGTCGTTCCTTCTCACGAAGTGAATGAAATTTTATAAGCACTTCACGATGCTCCTACTGCGGGACATTATGGAATATAAAAGACAATTCAACGAATAGCTAAGAAATATTTTTGGCCAGGTATGCGACGCCAAATAGCAGAATATGTCAAGAAATGTCCAGACTGCCAACGCTATAAGATTAGTAATATGAAGCCAGCAGGCTTGATTCCAACTCCAGTCCATAATCAGCGATTTGAAACTTTGTCAATGGATTTTTTTGGTCCATTGCCTGAATCCAAAGACAATGAGAAGTGGATTTTTATCGTGGAAGATATTGCATCACGTTAGATAGAATTATTTGTCATGAAAGAAGCAAATGCAGAATCTTGTGGAAAGTTGCTAATTGAAGAAATATTTCTAAGGTATGGAGTTCCTCGGCGATTACATAGTGATAATGGTACACAATTTGTTAGCGCGGTTATGCAAAAGATAGCATTTTGTCTTGGTATAAAACAGTCTTTTACACCAGTATACTATCTTCAAGCGAATCCAGTGGAACGGAAAAATAGAGATCTCAAAACACAATTGTCTATTCTCGTTAAAAATAACCACACAATTTGGCCAGAACAGCTTCCCGTAATCAGATTTGCAATGAATAGTGCACGATGTCTCAGCAGCATTTCTTATTTTTGGAAGAGAATTGCGTACAGCTATTGATGTCAACAACGATTTGCGAAGTATAGTACAAACAGAAAATTTTGTAGCGGAAATAACACCTTATCTGGTGCGATTAAGTAGGTACAAATTTATATAATTCTCGTGAAGTAACTGAAAAACAACAAGATTGTAATAAAGAATATGCTGACCGGACCCACCAAGAAACACAAATAAATCGGCCTGGAGATCTGGTTTGGGTTACTACTCATGCACGAAGCCAAATGTCAACTAGATTTACTTCAAAATTTGCTCCAATACGAGATGGTCCCATTTTATGCTCGCAAATAAGGGTCCTACATCATACGAAATAGCCAGTCGATCAGATCCAACTACTATTTTAGTAGTATACCACACTTCAGCACTAACTAAATGTAATAGTGAAATAAATGATCCACCTGTAGTTCCAATTAGGAAGCGTGGAAGACCTAAAAAGAAGTAGCCATTTCATATTTGTCTCTCGTCGGGACGTTTACTCAAGACAAAAAGGGGAGACTGTAACATAACAAACCACAAACAAAAACAAAAAACATTAGTCCTGTAAATAAAATACATGTTCAATCATGTTCGCATACAAAAAACTTAAAAAATATCAAGAATGCATACAAAATTTATATATGTATAATAACAGTAATAACTATAAAGAGAACAGAGAAAATAGAAGAAGAAGAATGAAAAATAATAATAAAATAAGAGTGGGGAAAGAAACTGAAGCCTATATAAACAGAGGAAATATAATTTTAATTTTCAATTCGCAATATTTATTCAACCTCACTACTTGGTGGTCACTTGAAGATATTATTGTAAATTTTTATTTTTAACAATTATTTGCTCGGTTTCGCTGACAATATTGATTATTTTAGTTTTTTTACATAAAGTAAAATTTGAAGAAATAATTTATTTTTTTGTTAAGAATTAAATTTTAGTTTTTTTCATAAATAATTAAAAATGTAAAATTGGAATTTTATTCCTGAAAAGAATCCAAAATTATACGCTACAATGGTCTTTTTTAATTTTGTTTTATTATAGATATATGGAATTGTGTATATTTAATGTATATGGCCGATTTTTTTCCTTATTCACATAATACAATATGTATATATTTATTACCTCTATATGTTAGTAATATATATATATATTATATGATTATAATTAAGATTATATGCATCATTCATAAGACAAAACAATTTTTTTGATATGTATAAAAATAAAATAAAAATAACATTGTGGTTCAATCCCCGGCAGAGACAAAAATTTTTTTTAATTAATCTTTTTTAAAGTATTTAAAAAAAAACAAAATTTTGAATTTCATATATGTATACATATGTAAAAAAACAAAAAAACTTAAATATAAAAAAGTAAAATAAAAAATCCTGTAAAAAAATAATAAACATTCATTATAAATTTTTTGGACAACTATTAATTCTCTAGATTAAATTTCTCTATTTTTCGCAAAATGAATTTTTTCTTTAAATAAAGCAAAATAAAAATTCTCAAAGCCATAAAAACTTAAAACTCAACAAAAACGCAAAAAAAGCAAAAAACGAATATAAATAATTTTCTCACTGAGAGAAAGAAATTAAAAACAATAATGTTTGTTAAAAGCGATACATGCGCCCCTATAGCAATATTTTTTTTGAAATGATGAATTATCTAGTTATTTAAAATCAATGATTATACTTAGCTTATTTATATGACCAACCGGGCAAACTATGTGTATCTCGTAAACTTAAAACTAATATTAAAGTTTTAATACACCTGGAGGGTCTCTCAACTAATCATGAAGAGTTTCGTTTTTTTTATAATAAATATAATGAAAATCTTGTTTTTTAGCTGATAAGATAAATGCGGACTTAAAAACATTTCGAAGCCTCATTTTATACAAAAAAATATGAAAAACAAATCCCACATTTCCTCAAATCGCCTCATGTAAAACTATGAGCTATTCAAAACCAAAGGAAATTCCCATATTGTATTTTTTCGAAAAAATATTAAATGATACATATATAAGTAGGTAAAAAATGTGTCCCTTTTCGGTTTTATTAATTTTTTTTCCTTCCAAGGTGGTTATGGAAAATATATATAAACTTATCATTTAAGTTTTCTTTACTTTTAATTTTAATTGGACATAATGTGATATGAAATAATATCCAATATTCCATTTATAAAGCACCTAAAAAATATGCAAAATATTCGGTTTTTGCAAAACTATACGATTAAGCATATTGATTAATTATAACAGTGAGGCAAATGATTGTAATTTATTAATTAATGCACTTTAAAGAAATTCGAAAGTTTTCTCAATGGGTCGTATCTCGTATGAATAAAAATCTGAGTAGATACTAGCTGATGCTAATACTAGCTAATACTCAATAGTATTAAACTTGTTGTTGGTTTGAAGTATCAACTGGTATTAGCGATTATCAGTAAGTATGAGCAAGTATCAGTGAGCATTATTGAGAATGTGTGCGTATTTTGGATATCAGTGACACTGTGCTAAAAAATGTTGAGTTTTTACTTATAACAATATTGATATTAAATTTTATATATAAATTGGTTTTTATTTAGTATTCAAAGCGAAATCATGCGTTTTCTTTTTTAAACTAAATTGAGATCAAGTGATAATAGTGAGTCCTGCGAAGAGCAGGAATGTGCAAATTTTAATTCACCGTCCGTTTTTCTAAAAATTTCAAATACCCAATCGACGATCTAAAAATTTTCTATCACAACTGCGGGGGTATAAGAGGTAAAATCAAAAATCTTTTTATTGATGCCAAATCTTGTAATTTTAATGTTATAATTTTAACTGAAACATGGTTAAATGACTCATTTAAATATGAAGAAATTCTGGACTCAAACTGGATCATTTACAGATGTGATAGGGATTATAAGGCCACTGGCTGTTCAAGGGGTACTCATAGCTGTTAAAAATTCCATAAACAGTGAATTAGTATCTTCTAGGTCGTCACATAATATTGACCACAAAATAATAAAGTTGAAATATAATAACAAAAATATTTATTTCGGGGCAATATATATTCCTCCAAATTCTGACGAATCCAAATACGAAGATATTTTTCAAATCTGCCAGTCAGTTAATACTATGTCCAAAGAAGAAGACTTAGTTTTCTTTTTCGGTGATTTTAATCGTCCCAAGTTATCTTTCGTAATAGATGAATCTGACAATAGCTTTCTACCTATTAATTTTATTGATGAGATTGATATAAACTTAATCAACAATTTGTATGGCAGTGATCTTCAACAGGTTGTTCGTAATCCGAAAAGCAATGGTAATTGGCTTGACTTAATTTTCACAAATTCTTATGACAACGTGGTGGTTTCCCTAGCTAATGACGCCGAGAATTTATTCTCTAATTCAATTCATAACTCTGCTATTGTAGTTGAAATCCCCACCGCTCACAATTCTTTTTCCAAATCTTACAATAAAACTATTGTATATGATTTCAAAAATGCTGATTTTAATAGCATTAACCTAGATTTATCACATACTAACTGGACGCGCATATTATCTAATACTGAACTCGATGATGCCACAATATTATTCCATTATCGGGTTGATAAAATCAATACGCATTACACTACAGATTTTCCAAACATACAACCTCTCATTGACAACGTATCAATAAGTCAGGAGGAAATAATTAACGCTCTCCTGTTGATGGATACAAATAAAGGCCCAGGACCGGACTCTATTCCACCTGTTTTTCTATCCGCATGTGCACTTCAACTATCATCGCCTCTACATCTAATTTTCAACAAATCCTTATCTACAGGAAACTTCAATCCTATCATCTTATACCTATTTTCAAAAACGGGGACAAAAAAGTAATTGACAACTATAGAGGAATAGCAATACTTTCTTCAATTCCAAAAATCTTTGAAAAAATCGTGTGCGACAAAATTTCCGCAACTATTAACCCAACTCTTAACGATCAACAACATGGCTTTAGAAAGCGAAGATCAACAACAACAAATTTAATGGTACTAGTTTCTGAAATCCTTTGTCAAATGGAAAAGGGACATCAAATCGATGCCATTTACACAGATTTAAGCAAAGCTTTCGATAGGGTAGATCACCAAATTTTAATCGAGAAACTTATAAAAAAAGGTATATCCGGATCACTACTTAACTGGTTAAAGTCATACCTTACAAATAGGACGCAATTTGTGAAATTTCAAGGCTACTTTTCAAATAAAATAGAAGTTTTATCTGGCGTCCCTCAAGGTAGCCACCTAGGCCCACTTTTATTCAATATTTTTATTTCGGACTTATCTGATAAGTTGTCGGATAGTGCTAATCTTTTTTATGCTGACGACCTTAAAATTTATCATCCTATAAGTTCTCATAGTGACGCAGCTTTTCTCCAATCAAAACTTATCATCATTGACGAATGGTGTAGAGAAAACAAACTACATCTCAATGTTGAAAAATGCCATGTCATAACCTTTACTCGTAAGAAATCCCTCTCTATACATACCTACACTCTAAACAATACCAATCTGCATCGGGTTGATAAAATCACAGATCTCGGAGTTGTATTAGATACTAAACTCGATTTTAATCAGCACTATGATAAAATTTTCAGTCAAGCGAACTAGCTACTTGGTTTCATAAAAAGGCGGGCTAAAGAATTCAATAATATATGGGTCACCAAGAGCTTATATTGCTCACTAGTACGCCCTATATTAGAGTATGCTTGCCAAATCTGGGATCCAAGTTTCCAAATCCATTCGAACAAGCTTGAATCAATCCAGAAACAATTTCTGCTTTTCGCTCTCAGAGATCTTCACGTTCCCAGAAATTTTGATTCCCTACCACCTTATACCGAAAGGCTGAAACTATTAGATATCATGCCACTTTCAACTAGAAGATCCTTCTTGACTTCCGCTTTTACCTTTGATGTCCTAAACGGCGAAGTTGACGTTGGCTTCATTCGAGAAAGAATTAAATTAAACGTTGAAGTCAGAGAAAACTAGACTCCTGGTTGAACAGACAGAGTGAAACTAATATACACATTTCTATCAAATTAGTTGGAAATATGCTGAAAAGAAGATATGCAAAGAGTGAGCGAAGCCAATGTTATCTTTTTCTTTAGGTTCTTATACCCTTATGTTGGTCATAATCTAATAAAATTCGCGAATGTTGGTCATAACAGAATAGCATTGTTGTTTTAATCTAACTAAATTAGTAGGCAAATTGTTGGTAGACTGCATATAGCACTATTCTAATGCATTATATATCCACGTTATTCTTCTCCTAGACAATTTTCCTATGTATTACAAGGTGCGGAAATCTGTACTTTCTGTTTCTCATTACAGAGTCAAGGAAACTTAATTTTCGTTCTTTTATCGTTATTATTATTTTGAAGTTTAATTTTAATTGAAAATATTCTGTGGTGGATTTTGAGTTCAATATCCACCTTAACGATCCGAATAAAAGAATTGGTTAAAAATCACGCTTGTAACATTTTCGTAGCTTGATTTTCAACTTTATATATATGTATTTAAAGCTGATTGAACATGTTATTCTTATCTTATCTCAGTTATATAGGTCGTATTATTTACAATTTTGTTACCAGATACATATATATTCTTTGAAACATTCACGATGAGTTCACTATTAAAACATAGTTTGCTATTATTTGTAGAATTACCGTTTGTAACTATAACTAAGCATGTGAAACACTAACTAAACATTTAATCTAAATCCTGAAACACAACAACAGAAAGAAACATCCACAAAAACCACTTGTGGGCCCCCGTATAGCCCAGGGTGTCCGCGGGCTTCCCGACGGGATATATTCTTCAAGACCTTTCATTTCATACCCCCACATCAATATTTTGTATGATGGGCCCTCACATTACCCACTACCCAAAGAGATTTGCTCTACAATACCTTTCATTTGATACCCCACATGATTTTTTTTTATGTTAGGCACCCACATTGATTTGGTCATACACGACCCACGGTGTCACACGGACTACTCAACGAGATTTATATTATTTATTTATATTATATAACGAGATTTATATTATTTATTATATTATATTTATTACTACAATTATATTTTTATTTTTATTTTCGAGTTTCAACAACAACAGCTGTTCGCACTCCTCGGCTATTGCCAAGAAACATTCACTTACACCTACCCATTTATTACGTTAAGCTCTGATGTGAAGAAATTTAGTAGCTTAGAGCAATCACACGCAAGAAAAGTTAGTGAGAGAATAGAGTATAGTTTAGTAATAAAAATAAAATTATTTAGTTTAGTTTAGAGAGAGAAAATAGGAAGGAATAGGAGATCAGAAAGCCAAATTAATTATATGCTAGCATATAATTTAGCTTTAAGGTTTTCCTTAGAAATATTAAAGTCAAAGTCCACACCATATACATTGGCATTTCGCATCATTCTACTAATAGACTCATTACACCCATAAGAAGATCGATGGAAATCCGTGAAGAAAGTATCAGTATTTCTAGGCGATCTAGTATTTACCTTCATGCTAACCTTATATATAGTACATTGGTATATATAGTGCGAAAGGTATTCACCTTGAAGGATCTGGTGAATGAAAACCACATCTGCTACCGACGGTCTTTTTTCTAATGTTTGTAAATTTAAAATATTCAACCGATTACAATAATTAGAAATGCTATCATTATAAAGAACAAAATCTTCAGGGATAGCTCGTAGCGAAAACTTTGCGAATTTTCGTTGCACCATCTCCAACCTAGAAACATCGCACGCGTAATGAGGAGACCAGACTTGACTTGCATATTCTAATATCGGGCGCACGAGACTACTAAATAAAGATCTGGTGACACGAGGGTCACCAAATTCCTTAGACCATAGTTTCATAAACCCGAGCATAGAGTTTGCTTTGTGTAGTATATAATTTAGGTGATATTTAAAGTTAAGTTCCTGGTCACATAATGCACCTAGATCCTTTACCACAGATGCTCTAGGAATGCTCAAACCATTTAAATTATCAGAGTTTGTACTTGTATCCTTTTCTTTGAATATGTAATATGTTGGCATTTGTTGACATTAAGATCAAGATTATTTTTTTGCACCAAGTAGAAAAACTATCCAAATCACACTGCAACTCTAGCATATCATTTCTGTCCCTTATTTTCTTGTAAATTTTCATGTCGTCATCATATATGCTAAGCTTACTTTGGCATATAATACTTTCAACATCATTCATACTGAAAACAAAGATCAATGGTCCAAGATGACTTGTGGGACACCTGAGTTGGCAGTGAATGATTTTGAAACTCTGAAGAAAAAGAGAAAACCTGGTACTGCCTACCCGAGAGGTATGAAGAAGTCTAAAAGAAAACTTAGTACTGTCTACCCGAGAGGTATGAAGAAGTCCAGCTAATGAACCAGTCAGGGAATTCTACGGCACGGAGCTTTAGTAATATTATTTTAAACGAGAGTACATCGAAAACTTTACTAAAGTCAGTGTAAATAACATCGGTTTCATATCCGCTTTCCATATTGTTAATACAATTAGAAGTAACTTCAACCAGATTATTTACTGTCGATCTACCTTTAACAAAACCATGTTGTTGATTGGAAATAAAGGATTTGCAGTGAAAATAAACCTTATTGTTCAAGTAATTTCGGTATACGAGACAATTTTGCAATAATTGGTCTATAATTAATAACATTTTTTCTATCATTATTTTTATGCACCGGCCGTATGAAAGATTTTTTCCATAAACTTGGAAAAGTGCTGTTTAAGTATAGATTGAATAAATGTTCATATTTCATTAGGTTCATTAGATCTTGCATTTTTATAAGAAAGGAAAGGTGGATAGCAATCATTTTTTTTCTTTGAATTAATAAATCGCCAGAATAACTTGGGATCCGATATAAGACTATCACTCATATTGCGTACATAATCATTATAAGCTAATTTAGATAGATGATGAAAATTATCAAACAGATATCTGAAGTTGTAATAATCTAAAACTGATTTTGAATGAACATATTTCAACCATAATTTATTTTTCTGGTATCGCAGTTTTAAATCTCTTATTGAACCATGGAGGAGCACTATTTAGACTTTTATTTCTGATCAGTGGAAAAGTATTTGTAAAAAGATCACTAAGTTAAGTATAAAAGTTGTGAACACCAGATTCCAAGTCAGAGTATACATCACAGAACATTGATTCAAAATCAATATGAGCTAACAAATTTAAAAGTTGTCGAAAATTTATTTTCTTAAAATTAAGGAAATAGCCACTATCATATTCTGATAAAGTAATATTATCAAGCGAAAAAATTAAGTGCAATGGAGGATGGTCCATATTAATTTTTACCAGACCCTCAGAGCATTTGACTACTGTCATATTACTGGGATCGGAAGAAAAAATTAGATCCAACTGTTTACCTAAATTGTTGATAACCGGAGATATCTGATATAATGAGTTAGATGTCATCTCATCAATAAATGCGGCAATGGGACTAGGTATAGATACGTTTGGTGTAAAATAACATGCATCTTCAGCGTCACCCCAAGAAATTTGAGGTAGATTAAAGTCACTTAGTACTATAAGCTCATCTTCCGGATCAACAATATCCGCGATCGATTGGATACATCTAGAAACAGATTCATACACACTGACATTAGAAGCAGGTGGTATATAGCAATTTAGCACATATAGATGGAATTTAGATAAATTAATTTTAACACATATAAGCTCAACATCCATTGAGTTTGGCACGCTTACTAAAGAATCATAAATATTTTTAACTGCTATCAGAATTCCACCCCCTTTACGGTTAGAATTTGAAGCATAACGATCCTTTCTACAAACCAAAAAATCTAAAGAAAATTCATTATTAAGAATGGAGTAGTTTAACCACGTTTCCGTTAAAGCAAATATATGAAACGACAAAGAGTGAGACATTAGAAAAACATCTGTAATCTTTGTACGCACGCATACCCCCTACGTTTTGGTAGTAGAGGGATAGACAGTTAAGTTTTTTGAGTTATTTGTTCTATCTATACATATATCTAATTTCGGTGGCTTACAAAATTCAAACTCTTTAACAAAAGTGTGTTGAGGCCATGTGGAAGCTAAAAGTAATGTGCTAAAATGTTCAAACGGCGCTTAAAGTTTAAAAGAAGAAATTTTACTATTTTTTTTACTAATTTTGTGACAACGAATGCCATTAGTATCAATTTTCTTAATATTCTTAAGATAATATAAGACTGAATGGTACGTTGCCATAGGATCCAGTCTTGAAATGAAAATTCCCTTCATTGGTGGAACCGCGGTACGTGGACAACCATTACCCCCTTCCATCGAAGAAGCTAAAATCCTATAACGGGTCGAACCCCGTTAGTTCGATTCGCCAACAGACCCAAAAAATTATTCTAATTATCGGGGAATTCGAATTATAGAATATTATTGTGTCTTGGGTCTTGGATATGGTGTCTTAGATATATTCTGGTGTCTTGGATATAAATTATGGTGTCTTGGAATAAATATTTTAATTTGATTGAAATTACATATTTATACGGTTTATTATTATAAATACTGCTACTATACGGTAAATTCGAGAATACAGAACACAAGATTTTTATTAACTATTTTTGGGTAAAGCATTGAAAACGAAATTAAATGTGAATAATCATTCAAGTTTATTATAAGAAGTAAAATTAAAAATTTGGAATATAAACTATAGTGTAGTGATAATTATTACATTTTAAATATAGATTGAGTATAAAAGAAATATTAAACAAATACATACTATAAACAATTTAGATTTGTACTACTTTTATCTCAATAACTCTTTGGTTTTAAAAAATCTTATTAAACATAAATATAAATTAAATAGTAAACATAATATAATACTAAATAATTTTCAAAAAAGAATCAATTTGATTCAAGGCACTAAAAATATTAGCTGGGACAGGTCGTTGCTGAACCAAGCCATTGAATAATGTTTGGAAGGACTGTTGCATTTCAAATTTAGAAACTAAATTATTAGGTGTTTCACCATCTCGATTGTCTTCTTCAACATCATTACTCTCATTTGCGCCCGATAGTTGAACACCATCCATTTGCAGAACTTCTTCAATAATATCTTCGTCTGTCATAATATTTCCACATATTACATCCTCATCACAATTTAGATAATCTTCGAAATCCTCTGAAACATCGATTGTTTCTCTTAATACATTGAAATTTGTTTCAGCTTCCTTAACTAACTGGACTAGCGGAATATTGTTATCCACTTCCGTGAGATCTTCTTCAAAAAAACCCGATTTTATAAAACAATTCTTAATTGTAGCACATGAAACCTTCGTGTCCCAAATTCGAGATATACGTTTAACACAGTCGAGTAGAGTTACTTTTGGAAAAGATTCTTTTTTTTCGAGGGATTCTAACATCTGCGTGACAATTTCATTTATGTAATGCACTTTTAAACATCTAATTATCCCCATGTCCATCGGTTGAAGAAGTGCAGTCAGATTGGGAGGAAAAAATTCAATCCGAATATTTTTTAATTTACGCTGAAGATTTTTGTTGTGTGCAGAACAGTTGTCGAAAAAAAACAAGACTTTCCGATTTTGTTTTTCAAACTCTCGATCCAAATTGAGCAAAAATTGTTCGAAAATAATACCGTTCATCCATGCTTTTCGATTAAATTCGTAACTTACTGGAAGTGATCGCACGTTTTTGAAGCAATGAGGTCGCTTTGATCTGCCTATTACCAAAGGCGCAGTCTTATCTGTGCCAGACATATTGGAACAGAGCACTACCGTAATACGCTCCTTACTAAATTTGCCTTTTTAACACTTATCTCCTCGTAATGCAAATGATTTTCCAGGCAGACATTTATAAAAAAGTCTAATTTCATCTGCAATATAAATATCGTTTTCATTGTAGATTTTTAATAAATGTTTTAACGTAATGTCGATCCAATCAGTGGCAACAGTTTGATCAGCCTCCACGGCATCTCCAGTTAAACAGCGCCATTTCATCCCAGATCGTTAAATCGATTGAACCACCCATTGCTTGCTTTGAATCTCCCACAATTTAATTTATCACCGTACTGTTTAGCTTTTTGTTGAATCATTATTCCATTTATGGGAAGATTGCTACTTCTTGCTTCAAATACAAAGGTTTTAATTGCTTCATCTACTTTCGCATATTTTCCGCTCGTCATGCGCTTGTTCTTCGACATCACAGGATTTTTTCTTAGTTTCTCTCTCAATTCTGCCCGATTCTTATAAATCGTTGAAAGTGTATTTGGTTTAATTTCGTACTTTGCTGCGACATCCTTTTGTTTCTTACCATCTTGAATTTCGTTAATGGCTTTTAATTTCTCCTAAGACTTAGAGTTTTGTATTTAATATTTCTTTTAGACATTATTTGGGTAAAATACTTTCGAAATTAAATAATATTATAATTCAATCACTCCTAATTTGACATCTAATTATTAAGGTAATTATGTTTAAATAATTTGTTGAACATTACATCGAATTGAGGAGTGTTCGAATCAACGAGGAAATCGAATTAACGAAGCAATTTTACTTTTTTTTTTTTTAATTAACGAAGCTAGGAAAATTATTCGAATTATAGGGGGGAATCGAACTAACGGGGTTTGACCCGTATTATTTTCATGAGCTAAAGCAGTAGTGCGACAATTATCATCATCAATAACTTGATTATTGGTGATAATATTATTTACCAAAGACTTCACACGAGGTCCCGTGGTAACATTCGCATAAGAAGCTACATCCGAAGAAACCCCACCAGCATCATAGGTAAATTGAGGCAGTTTAAATTGCCGGTGCAACCGTCGCAGGAGCAACACTAGAAGCCCCATCAGAGTTAGTAACATTATTACTGTCCAACAAAGATCCAACGGTTGCAACTAATCCACTACGATGGTTGCGTTTCCCAAATTTTCACTTGTGGCCTTATTAGTCTCATTGTCAACCCGATTTTTTTTTTTGGTTTTTTTCGATTTTCTAGGGTTTTGCCTATGAAGTGTTACGTTCGAACTAAAAATTTCAATTTTATTACGCTGTAATTTTTCAAAATGATTATTTAAAATAGCTTCAAAAGAATCAATTTTTTTAATTACAGATAATCTAAGTTTGATTTTCAAATTTATCAGTAAGGCTACGTTCGACTTTGTGGTCCTATTCAAATCTACTGGCAGTACTCCATTAGATTTTTGGTGTAAAATAACATGCATCTCCATTAAAATTTTTCCACTTCTCAAAATTTACACGGTCCACAGGACATAGCCATAACGATTTTTCTTCCAGTTCAGCGAAATGGTCACAGTCACTATCGGAAAAACCAATACAGGAGCAGTGAAACCATAGTTTATTACACATACCTTCACAATAAAGCGCCTTATCATCTTCACCAACCAAAGCACTACAGATACCACAAAGAGATTGTACATCTATAGAATTGGTGGTAGTATTACTTGCCGACATTATCGCAAAGATTATTTATTTTTTATAAAATTATTTTCCGATATACACGTGTATTTTAATGATACCCAGTGCCGGAGCTAGAGATTTTTGCTCCTGGTGCACTTTCTAAAAAAAACCGCCCTACAAAACCGTTTCCACATCAGCCAAGAAGTAGGTTTTCGATGCATTTTTTTATGATGTGTCCCAAAGAGGTATATTCCTCAAAAAATATAAATATTTAAAAATTAAAACAAAATAACATTAATTACAAAGAACGTACTACATACTATAGACTTATAAAATGAATTAAAATTGAGTTATGCATATTATATTTCAAAATAAATATAAGTAACTATTGTTAAAAAGTATAAAATTAAATTTTTATTGCGTAAACTTTCAAAACAAAAGAAGAAAGTAAGTTAGAGAATAAACGATATCCCGAGCGCTTGTCCTGTTAAAATATAGTTACCCAGGCTGTTTTAATTAAAAAAATTTAAACTTTTCTTTGAAAATAATTATTTCAATCAATTACAGCTTCATTAATTGTTGCGGTAACTAAGATTTACTTAGGTTTTATTAATTAATTAAATTTGGCCAAATATTTTATAAAGCTCAACAACACAATATAAAATTTTTCTTCCTTTTTATTTATGAAATATTTATAGAAATCCCTTATAACAGACTTACTTTTATTTATTTTTATTTAAACTCTTTTTATTTCTTAACTAACCAAAGGGGGGTAGAAAATGGGGTAGTATGCGAATACAGAAGATGGGTTCCAGTTACATCTTCCTAGCCTCTGCTGCTCAACGCCGAAATCTCACCTTCACGTGGTCCTCCTGTTAAGCCGAGCAACCCTTACGAAAGAACTGGTAACCAACCCAGTTGGTGTAGTTTGGGTCGGCGAACAAACGAGTGAGGCGGAATCAAAAAATCCAGAAGTGTCTGTCCCAGATTGGGCGGCTCCCTGGTCTGCGTCTGATCCCAGAGGGACGGCAGCCATAATACCTGGTAGTAGGTTTAAAATACATTTCATAATTCAACATGAAAAGTACAAAACTGAAAACAAACTCGGCAGGGATATCTGCCAAAGTGTCGTCAGACTCCACGGCTGGCGGCGAGGGCTTGGCTAGCTTCACCGAGAGGTTAGCTAAGTCGCCAGTGGACCAAAATCACTCTGGACCCATGGTGGCGTCACAGGCCATGGTGCAGGAAATCGCTACTGTACAAAAACAAAATCAACAAGAACAAATTGAAATTAATCCTTTTAAGAGAAGCCAACATATAGTTAGATCTCCAATAAAAAGTAAATCTCTAGCTGATCTAACAACAACAGCATTAGCAACTCAAGATCTAAATATTCACCATAGATCAGTTATTAATCTTTTAAATAACAGCAACACCGTTCAAAATAGTACACCTAAAAGGAAAAAAAATCATTCTGAAGGCAACTTACCTGAAAAACAATTAGCTGAAACTTCAAATTTTGCTGAAAGAGAGAAAATAGTAAAACTGGAAAACGATTTAGTCGAAGCCAAACGTGAAATACAAGAGCTCAAAAACATAATTCTAGCTATTCAAGAAAAAGAACATTCTTCATCAACACAAGTAGAAAAGATAGAAAGTACCAGGCCAGTAAAAGAAATAACTAATGTGGCGAAAGAAACAGAATGGTTGCTGCCAAAAACCAAGAGAAGAAAAACCACTAATCCAAGTACAGGAACACCAGATTCTGAAAGAAAGGATTATACACGTCATAACAATAGGTATCAATTACTTACTCCTACGGTTACGGAAAATAATATAAATAATATAAATACTGTTAATACTACACCAAAAAACTTACCTGGATCCACAAATAGTAATAGAACACCTAGAAGGAGTATGCGACCTGAAAACAAAAAACAAGAGAAGAAAACATACAAACCTCCGCCAATCATCTTTAGTAACGTAGATAGCTACACTGCGATGAATAAAGCGCTAAAAACAAAAAATGTAGAATTTACCGCTAATCTAATAGGAAATAGCCAGATAAAAGTCAACGTAAATACAGAATCTGAATACAGGGAACTGACAAGATATGCTAATGAATCCAATTATGAATGGCACTCATATGAGAACAAAGTAACGAGACCAATCAGAGTGATGGCAAGACACTTGCATCCATCGTGTGACCCCGAGTATATCAAGAGCGAACTGTTAGAAAAAAAGTTTAAAATAATAAGCGTTGAAAATAAAATATTTAAAAAAAAAAATTAATGATGTAGAGCACATAACTAAACTACCATTATTTATGCTAACGTTCGAAAATGGAGAAGATATAAAAAGGATATATGAAATTAGACATTTAAATCATATGAAGGTTAAAATAGAAGCAATTAGGTCAAATAACTTGCTTCCGCAGTGCAAAAGGTGCCAGAGATATGGACGCACGATGAAATACTGTCAAAGGCAACCGGTCTGCGTGAAATGTGCGGGAAATCATTTATCGGTAGAATGCATTAAAACAAGAGAAACTCCAGCTAAATGTTCCAATTGTTCGGAGAATCATCCAGCTAATTATAGAGGGTGCATCATAGCAAAAGAGCTGCAAAAGAGAAGATCGGTAAGCACAAACAGAAGAGAAACCACAGTCAATGTTTCAACGCCACAACTGGTCAAAGGGGTTAGTTTTGCACAGGTTGCAAAAAATAATTCTTCATTCGTCGATTACAATCAGAATGGGGATGCAACTCAAACAACAATGCTGAAAAATATCTTGGAAGCAGTCAGCGATCTAGCAAGGCGAATGGATAGAATGGAGACATATATTCCTAGATCTTCAACGCAACAAAATTTACAATGACACAGAAAGATATCAGAATAGCAACATGGAACGCGAACGGAATAAAAAACAAAATAAAAGAATTGGAAGTCTTTCTCAACATGCTAAAAATAGATATATGTCTCATATCAGAAACTCATTTAACAAGCCAAATGTTTTTATATATAAAAGGTTACAAAAGTTATCTCACTAACCATCCTAGAGAACAAGCAAAAGGGGGAAGTGCCATCCTCATAAAAGACAGTATCAAACATTACATGGAAAACAGCATACAAACAGATGAAACTCAACTCACTATGGTAGTAGTAGAATCAGGGTAAAAAAATCTAACCATTGGAGCAGTTTATTGTCCACCGAAGTTTAATCTGAAAATGCAAGATTATTTAGATATGCTAGAAAAGCTAGGAGAAAGATTCATAATTGGAGGGGACTTCAACGCAAAACATGTGGACTGGGGTGCAAGAATCTCTACTACAAAAGGCAAACAATTAAAGGAAGCCATCACCAAAAATGGCAGTATTTTTCATTCTACTGGAAGTCCAACATATTGGCCAACAGATTGCAACAAAATACCAGATCTTCTTGACTTCTTTATCTCGAAGAAAGTATCACCTAATTATGTTGTGCTTGAAAACAATTACGATCTTAATTCCGACCATTCCGCAGTAATATTAAATCTTTTTTTTTTTTTTTTTTTGATTGTATGGTCACATGAGTAGAACTAAAACTGGTCCATAGGGCCAACCATCAGTTTATATTTCAATTCTTAAGTTAAATTTATGTAGTTTTTAGAGTGTCCATTGACGTTCCAAAAATAAAGTTGTTGTATGTGTAGGAAACGGTTTGTCTTCCAGGAGATAATTTAATGTTATAATAAATCGATCGGTCTTTTCCTCTTAAGTCTTCTGATTCTGCTTGCCTCCTCTGTCAATGACACCGCTTCTTCGTTTACATGGTTTAGGAGCTTAGTGTGATGCCTGGTAGCAACCTTTTTAATTTCATCCTCGACGTAGTTTAGCTTTAAATCTCTGTGTAAATCCTTGTTCCTTATGTACCACGGCGCGTTAACCATGTTCCGGATTACCTTGTTTTGGAACCGCTGTATCTTATCGATGTGACATTGACTAGCACACCCCCATAATTGAATACCATACAGCCATATCGGTTTAATGATTTGGTTGTATAGAAGTAATTTGTTGTAAGTTGACAGTTTCGAGTTCCGACCAATTAGCCAATATATTTTATTATACTTGATGTTAAGTTCGATTAGTTTAATTTTAATGTGCTCCTTCCATTTCAGCTTGGTATCCAGCGTCATACCTAAGTATTTAGCAGTATTTGCATACGGAACTAAGTTGCCATTTAGATGAATAGATGGAATTTGCTCGATTTTCCGATTAGTGAATATGATATGTGTAGATTTACTTTCATTAATCTTGATTCTCCATTTATTTGTCCAGTTCTGAATATCGTTATTGGCAAGTTGCGTTTTTTGAACTGCGTTTTCTACAGTACTTGCTGAAGCAATTATCGATGTATCGTCTGCAAAGGTAGCTACAACTACTTCTTCTGGAGTTGGTAAATCGCAGGTGAAAAGAAGGTATAACGTTGGACCCAGAATACTTCCTTGTGGAACTCCAGCTTCTATATATTTCAGATCTGAATATGCATCCTCCCTTTTTACTCTATAGCATCTGTTTTTCAGATATGATTTTAAGAATTCCACATGCTGCCTCGGTAGAAACTTGTTCAGCTTATATATTAAACCTTCATGCCAAACCTTATCGAAAGCTTGGGCTATGTCTAGAAAAATAGCTGAGCTATATTGCTTATTATTAATATCGTTTTCGATTGTATTGGTGATACGATGCACTTGCTCAATGGTTGAATGGCTTTCCCTAAATCCAAACTGGAAAGACGGTATTAGCTTTTTCTCCTCAACTATTGGCTTTAAGCTTAGTAGATACAATTTTTCCATTAACTTTGACATAACCGGCAAGAGTGAGATCGGTCGATAAGATTTGGCATCATTTGGTGGTTTACCCGGTTTTTGTATCATAATAACTTCTGCAACTTTCCACGAGTCTGGAACCGTTCTTAATCTAAAGCTGGCGTTGATTAATTGAGTTAACATGATTAATCCTTTTCTTGGTAGCTGAGCTAGAATTTCTGCGGTTATTAGGTCATAACCTGGAGCTTTGTTATTTGCTAATTTCTTGATAGCTTCGAATACTTGTTTTGGAGTGACTGATTTAATTGCCTTATGCACGATATTTTCATGATTTTCTAGCGTAGTGTCACCGTTGTTAGTTATATTCGGCTTGAATATTTCAGCCAGATGTTCTGCAAAGACCTGAGCTTTTCCCAAGTTGTCTCTAGCCCAAGTACCGTCGCTTTTTTTAATTGGTGGATCATGAGAGATTGGAAATTTAAACTTTTTTGCCGCCTTCCAGAGAGAGAAATTGGTATTTTTTTCTGCAGAGAGATTTTCCATATAATTTGCCATGTTGGATTCCTTAATCTTCTGTATTTCTCTTTTCAGTTGCTGTTCTTTGTTGTTTAATATGTTTTTATGTATCGGGTCCCTCGTGATCTGCCAACGTTTTCTAGCGCGCCTCTTTTCTGCTACCAGCTCTTTGATTTCTCTTGGATAATTTATACCTTTAGTTCGTAGAATTATGTTTTTTGTGTTATTCCAAGATGCATTTTGTATCACCTTAGTAAACTTTATAACTTCATCTTCTAGTTCTTGTTCATTACTTAATTTAACCTTTAAATTGACCGAGTTTTCCACTTCAATCTTAAAACTTCTCCAGTCCGTAGAACCGTTGGACAATGTTGGACGTTCAGCTTTCCTGATGATCCTTTCGCTTAGGCTCAAGATAACAGCTGAATGGTCTGAGTTTAGATCATAGTTATCTTCTAGTTCTACATAGTTGGCGGAAATTTTTCTTGCTATAAAGAAGTCAAGTAAGTCAGGAACTTTGTTGGTATCTGTTGGCCAATAAGTTGGTCTTCCAGTTGAGTAATAAGTACCTCCGTTTTGGCTAATAGCTGCTATTAATTGTTTACCTTTGGTGGAAGAGATCCTGGATCCCCAATTAACATGTTTAGCGTTGAAGTCGCCTCCTAATATGTATCTTTCACCTAGTTTTTGGAGCATATTTAGATAGTCGTTCGTTTTTAGGTTGAACTTCGGGGGACAGTAAATAGCACCAATGGTGAGTTTTTGTGACCCCGTTTCAACTACTATCATTGTTAGCTGGATATCATCCGTTTGAATGCCGTTTTCTAAGTAGTGTTTTATGTTCTCTTTAACTAGGATGGCACTACCTCCTTTAGCTTGCTCTCCTGGATGGTTTGTGAAATAGCTTGTATAACCTTTGATGTTAACGAATGTTTGGCTGGTCATATGCGTTTCCGAAAGCAGGCATATGTCTATCTTTGATATATTGAGAAAGATTTCTAGCTCATTTGCTTTACTTTTTATTCCATTTGCATTCCAGGTTGATATTCTTATATCTTTGCTTAGCATTTTGCGTTGGTTTGGCTTAATACTTTTGGAATACATGTTTCCATCTTGTCCATTCTCCTTGCTAGGTCACTTACTATTTCCATTATACTTTGTAGCATAGAATTTTGCTTGTGATTTTCGTCTATATTTGTACTGTGATCTACTGTCGACATATTGCTTTTAGCGGCTTGTGCATAACTGACTGCACTGCTAATACGATTCACTGGAGCACTGATTGGATTTCGTCTGTTATAAACTCTATTTTGTCTTATTTTTTGTAGCTCTTTAGCTATGACACAACCCCTATAGTTAGCTGGATGATTTTCTAGGCAGTTGGAGCATTTGGCTGGAGTTTCTCGAGTTTTTGTGCAATCAATAGTTAGGTGATTGCCCGCACATTTTACACAGACCGGATCTCTTTGACAGTATTTGAGCGTGTGTCCATAACGTTGGCATCTTTTACATTGCGGAATCATGTTGTTTGTCTTAAGTGCTTCTATCTTGACTTTCATGTGGCTTAGCTGTTTTATATCGAAAATTCTTTTGATATCTTCATCATTTTCGAAAGTAAGCATAAATAATGGCAACTTAGTTATATATTCTTTACCATTAATTTTTTTCTTGATTATTTTGTTCTCTACACTTAATATTTTGAATTTTTGTTCTAACAAATCACTCTTGATGAATTCCGGATCGCATGACGGGTGTAAGTGCCTTGCCATAACTCTGATTGGCCGCGTTATTTTGTTTTCATACGAGTGCCATTCGTGTTTAGCTTCGTTTGCGTATCTTGTTAGTTCTCTATAATCAGCCTCTGTGTTTACATTTACTTTTATCTGATTATTACCTAGAAGGTTAGCAGAAAACTCAAGATTTTTGGTTTTGAGTGCCTGATTCATCGATGAGTAGTTTTCTACATTGCTGAATATTACTGGTGGTGGTTTGTATATTCTTTTTTTTTCAGGTTGTATACGTATACTCGGATTTGCTGTTGTGTTGTTTATCGTGGATGCTGGTAAGTTGTTACTCAAATTGTCTATGTTCGTTGGTTTTTCTGGTTCCTTAGGGGTAAGGATTTGGTACCTATTTTTGGTAACCGCATAGTTCTCCTTTCCGACTGAGGCTGTTTTCTTCCTTTTTTATTTCTTTGTAGTAGCCATTCCGTTTCTTTCGCAGCAGCTGGTGTACTAGTATCTGACAAAATATGCTCAGTTATTCCAGTATTTGATGATAGACTTTGCTCTTTTACTTGGAATGCTAGAATTAAGCTTTTCAGCTCCTGAATTTCTTTTTTGGCTTCGGAAAGTTCTTTTTCTAACTTCAATATTCTTTGTTTTTCTAGAATGTTAGAGTTTTCAGATGTTCTAATTTCAAATAAGTTACCTTCTGAGCGTATTTTTTTCCTTTTAGGTGTGCTATCTTCGTCGTTGTTGCTGTTGTTTAGGAGATCAATAACTGATCGTTGATGAATGTTTATTTTTTGGTTCTGTAATACTGTTGTTGGTGTATTCAGATCTAGTAGATCAGCCATTGATTTACTTTTTATTGGTGATAGTTAATATTAAATCTAAGCGAAAATATTATCAAGAAAACGGGACGTCGAGAGCTATACAACAGAACTACAGATTGGGAAAGTTTTAAGATTGAGGTAAACAATTCAATTAACCTAAAAGTTAAACTTAGAAGTGAGGAAGATATAGAAGAGGAAGCTATAAAGTTTACAAAGGTGATTCAGCAAGCAGCTTGGAACAACACTAGAAACATAATTACAAGAACAAAAGGTACAAATTATCCACGTGAGATTAAAGAATTAGTTGCAGATAAAAGGAGAGCTAGGAAAAGATGGCAGATTACTAGAGATCCGGTGGACAAGAACATATTAAATAGAAAAGAACAAAAGCTAAAAAGAGAAATACAGAAAATCAAAGAAACTAGCATGTCAAGTTATTTGGAAAACCTAACAGCCGAAAAGAATACAAACTACTCTCTTTGGAAAGCAGCAAAAAAGTTCAAGCACCCAATTTCGCATGCGCCACCGATCAAAAAAAGAGATGGAACATGGGCAAGAAATAATTCAAGTAAAGCAGAAGTATTCGCAGCTCATCTAGCTGACATATTCAAGCCGAACGAAGCAAATAGGGTAACTGTACTTGATGCAGAAGAAAATACGGTACACAAAGCAATAGCACCAGTTACACCAAAGGAGGTAGTAGAATGTATTAAAAACTTTGCTAAAAAAAAGGCTCCCGGATATGACCTAATTACAACTGAAGTACTGGCTCAGTTGCCTAGAAAAGGAGTAATTATGCTAACTCAATTAATCAACGCCATCTTTAGATTAAGAGTAGTTCCAAGAACGTGGAAAGTAGCTGATATAATCATGTTACAAAAGCCGAGTAAACCGCCGAATGATGCTAAATCTTACCATCCAATATCGCTTCTGCCAGTGGTATCTAAAATAATGGAAAAATTGTACCTAAAACGATTAAAAACGATAGTTAACGAAAAAAATCTAATTCCATCATTTCAGTTTGGATTCAGAGAAAGACATTCCACCGTCGAACAAGTTCATAGAATTACAAACGCAATTGAAAACGCTATCGAAGATAAAAAATTTAGCTCCGCAATGTTTCTAGACATAGCACAAGCCTTCGACAAAGTTTGGCATGAAGGTTTAATATATAAACTGAACAAAATTCTGCCAAAGCAACATGTAGAGTTTCTAACATCATATCTAAAGAACAGAGTTTTTCGTGTAAAACAAGAAGATGAATACTCCGACCTGGAAAACATAGAAGCTGGAGTCCCGCAAGGAAGTATCTTAGGGCCAATTTTATATCGACTATACACATACGATATTCCGGTTCCAGAGCAAGTTCTAGTCGCCACATTTGCAGATGACACCTCAATGGTTGCGTCATCCGAAAACTTAGACGAAGCGGTGGAAAAAATTCAGAATGCAAACCATGTTATCCAGGACTGGACAAATAAGTGGAAAATAAAGATAAATGAAGCTAAATCTGCGCATGTAATCTTCACAAACCGAGCTATTCAACAAGTTCCACAAGTAGTTGTTAATGGCACCGTAGTACCTTATGCAAATACAGCGAAATATCTAGGCATTACTTTAGACGCCGCAAAATTAAAATGGAGGGAGCATGTAAAAATAAAACTAATGGAACTTAACATAAAATACAACAAAATATATTGGCTTATTGGTCGGAAATCAAATTTATCAGTATACAACAAACTTCTACTGTACAACCAAATGATCAAACCTGTATGGGCGATCTAAAAATTACAAAAAATTTAGTTAAGAAATCAAATATAAACTGATGGTTGGTCAGAAGTGTCCAGTTTTAGTAGTATTCCTGTGATTTAATACATACAAAAAAAAACTAACCAAACCGAAAAAAGCGTTTTCCTCTCTATACTATACATACTATACTTTGTGTATACCATAATACTATAATCTATAAATACTATATGAATGACTATATAACTTTCTTCTCTATATATATACATATATTTCGTTTATGGAGCAGAAGTTTGAAACTGCACCATTTTCATATTGAAGAAAATTTTTAAGTTTGATGAAATATAATTATTTTGTATGGCTATCGAACATTTCATGGCGCGGAAGTTTGATTTTGCACCAAAAATATATAGAAAAGTTTTTTTTAGTTTGATGGAATTTGGTTCGGTTTTGTTTGAATTGGGGCGGCAGTTGGATATTGCACCATTTTCATATAGAAGATTATTTTTTAGTTTGAAGAATTATAATTATTTTGTATGGATAGCAAACATTGAATGGTGCATAGTTTTTTCATTGACCCAAGAAATATATATATTATTTATGCATATGAGATCTTTTTTTAATGAACTATTGAGCCTAATTTAATGTTTGCTGGAAATTTATATAAAAAAGAAATTCCTTATGTTATATAATTTTTTTAATACATAAAATTTAAAAAAAATTTATTTTTGAAAAAAATAAAATATTTTTGGAATTTTTTTTTAATATTTTATTAAAATGTAATCTATTTATTCCGCCCTTAAATGTTGGCGCCCTGTGCAAGTGTTCCTTCTGCACCTATGGTAGCTCCGCCCTGATGATACCCCAATCTTTTATATTATTATTCCGATATGTGTGTAACTTAATGACACCCCAGACTTTTATAAATTAAACTAATAATATAAAGAGAATTAAAATTAAATGTATATAATAATAAACACAATATAGAAAATCTGCAGTTATAATTAATATAATTTAATAGATAAATTAATAGAAAAATGTTATCTTTAAGAAACCGCAATAATTAAAATGCAATGTAGGTTATAATAAAATAATGAAAAATATTATACTTGACCAGATATTTAATAATATACTTGACCAGATAGTTATTCATACCAAATTTATAATATAAATTTGGTATGAATAACTATATGTATAAATATAAATTCATATATATGTATATATATATGCACACAAATTACACTATATATACACTTTTATTGCTGATACTAAAATTAAATTAAATTAATTTAATTAAATTAATTATCACAGCAGATATTAATTACAATGATAATTAATTATCACAACAATATACTATAGAAAAGCTATTTTTAAAAATATAAAAATTATAAATATTTGAAATATTAATCGAGAAGAGAAATTTAAAAATTTAAAAATGCAGAGCGAAAAAAAGCACCTCTAACCACTATGAGGTTCTCTCTCTCGTTATGAACTGTAATTGTAATGTATATCGTCAATGAAGTTTCAAGATTCAGTTACTACGCTCAACAGTCTTTAGCATGGAATAAATGGATGTTAATTGATGGATTGTTAGTAGCCATTTATGACCTAGTATTAGTTTTAAGTTTCAACTTTTATACGTAAGGGTGTTATATAATTTTCTTTACACCTACTTTCATTAATATTAATATTATCTTCTACTTTAAATGTATTTATCTATATAATGAAATTCTCGTTTCACAAATGTTTGTCACCATACTCATCCAAAACGGCTTAACCGATTTTAATGAAATTTTGTATATACATTCGTTAGGTCTGCGAATAGGTTTTTATTTATTTTTTATACTCCTAAGTGTTATAGTTTAATAAATATTCTTAATTTAATAATTTTTGAACTCGGTCGGTAACTATTTCTACTTTTAGTAATTAGCAGTTGTTCATTTATCAATCATTTTCTTACAATGAAATTACACGTTTTTATAATTTAATTATTTAATTTTAATTTGAAAACTATTATTATTATTTTTGTAGAGACGTGTTTACACTTATTAGTGGAATTTTATCATTTTAGTTTAATTCTCAAGTGAATTTATTATTAATTCAAGAAGTTCTCCTGGTGGCGCATATTGATCAGATTTGAAAGGAATATATAAATATTAATGGTATTATCAGTGTAATTTTACCATTTCAGTTTAATTCTCAAGTGAATTTATTATTAATTTGCAAGGGCTGTAACTTTGTTTGTTTTGTACAATGCCAGCAAGACGCAGAGGAGCTTCTTTAGGCCGTCAAACGCGTAGAGCTACAAGCAGGCGAAATACAAGAGACCAAAGAACAGAAGACCAAATCCAGCAATATAATACTAATGTACGTGTGAGCATGGCGCGATTGCGTCAAGCGCGTACATTAGTATTATATTACAGACAGAGACAGAGAGATGACAAAACAACGTTTTGTAATGAATATAGCACACAGATATAAAGATATAGTCTTATATAAAGTACAAAGATATATATACTTATAGTATATTATAGTATATTTATATAAAGATATATATATATGTGTGTATGAAATTGTATCCGTTATTCGTTATTTATATGTATATATATATATATATATATATATTATTTATTAAGCTAATATTGTTATTTAGAATAAATCAAGTCGTACCAGTGTAATGAGGGGGGAGTTTTCTTAATCTACCACCAGGCCTGTTGACGCTACAACAAATACAACAACACAGTACACGGCCAACGAAAAACGGATACAATTTCATACACATAAATGGTAAAAAACAATACACCAAATAACATAAACACAGGAACAAACACAAACAAACATATATACATAATATAATTTTACATACTTCTGTTCACTTTTCTCATTTCACTTGTTTTCGGGGAAATTTTATGTTCGTTTTCCAAAAGACGATTTATGATAAGTATTTTTTCTTCAGAACTTTTGCCGTATTTATGATCAAATTTCAACAGCATATTCTGGCATTCAGTATAAGTGAAAGGATATGTGAATGCATAAAATGTTTCCACGTCCGGCTTGTCGTTAATTCGATGTATAAATCCTATAACGAAATTCTCTTCATCATTCTGAAAATGTAACAATTAAAATAAAAAGTTTACTAACATTTACAGTTTACAATATATGTTTCCAAAAAAATTTACTTTAATATTTAAAAAATATTAAAACATTTA
Source organism: Empis stercorea (assembly GCA_949752835.1). Taxonomy (NCBI): domain Eukaryota; kingdom Metazoa; phylum Arthropoda; class Insecta; order Diptera; family Empididae; genus Empis; species Empis stercorea. The sequence continues at coordinate 54,234,960 of OX457085.1, read as the reverse complement.
TCAATTTTGATATTAAATTTAAATTTGTTCATAACGAATAAGTTTTACAAATGTCATAAACAGAAAGTATTTCCATATAAACTTCAATTCTTATTTCATGCCAGCTCTATTATCCAGCTTCATCCGGTTGAAAGAAAATAGCACAGATGAGCTAGAAATGGCAGCCAGAATGACATGTCCCAGAATGACATTCATGTTGCTTCCGTTTGCCGTTTGCAAGCAGATCTTGGGACAGATAGACAGTTACACATACTCTTGAAAGTTGAAAATAGCTTAGTTGACGTAGAAATCGCAGTCAGAATTACATGTTCACTTTGTGGGAGTTATTGTAACATACCGAGACATCAGAATGACAGTTGCATATGACAAGTCGCTACTTTTTCTATTTAGCTATAACATATATTTTTTATACTCAAATATTTTTTTATTATATTTTTTTCGAGGGTAATAGCACAATTTTTTGTTGAAAAAACTAGAGAAAAAACCTCGAAAAACATTATACCTGCATTGGATGTGCGAATTTAAATGCATATTGCCGCGCAGCCAAATTAGAAACTTTTACTATGTGTTACTTCAGGGATTTGATCAGTCGATTTTTTATATTTCATCCTGAAGTACACTTTGTGGAAGTGAAGGTTCATGTTTTTCAGATCGGCGGGTGATTTGTCGTCAACGGAGAGCAAAACCGTTCTGGAAAGTTCTACATCCATGCCCTCTGTTAGTAAGACTCTAATTCTCATTTTACACGCACCGGAAAAACACTGGTATTTTTTCTCGAGTATCAGCTTTTTGAGTGCCCCTTCGGCTTCATCAATGGAAGGTTCGTATTGTCCCTTTCCACTGATAAAGCCTGGGCTTACCTAGCCAAGCATTGGTACTGTAGACTCCGATAAGCTCCCCAATTGGTGGTGGTTCTATTGTTGTTGTTGTTGCCGTCGGTGCGCTTAGAGTGGCAACAATTGAAACTTGTAGTCGCCTGGTATCAAGAGTGAACGTTATCGACCATAAATCCCATAGCCATTCATCTTCTCGGCACGTATAGCTACCTCTGCGCTTTAAATGTCCATGAGCTCATTGCGGACTAGACGATTTATAAAAATAACCGCTCTCAATGAAAATATGCATAACTAGCCGAACTACTGATGAGTAGTTATATAATTTTGGGCTGTTTTTAAATTTAACTACTGTCAAGTAAATGTATGCCGCACTGTTGACCCACGCACTACGCAACGAGATGTACGCTGCACTACCTTTCATTTGATTCCCCACATGATTTTTTATATGATGGGGCCCACATTGCCCCGTTTTGGGCCCCAGATGACTCACGGCGCCCTCCGGATTACTTCCCATTGAGATGTACTCGTCAAGACCTTTCATTTGATACCCCACATGATTTTTTGTATTATGGAGCCCAACATTTCCCCCGTTTTGGGGCCGACATGACCCACGGCGCCCCCCGGACTACCATCCAATGAGATGTACTCGTCAAGACCTTTCATTTGATACCCCACATGGTTTTTTTGGTACAGGTTTTTTTGGTACATTTTTTAACAAAAAGCATAATTTACTTGACTTTGTTAATTTTTAGGAAGAAAAATAAAAATAACCAACTTAATCCCGCTAAATTTATGTTTCTAAACATGTTAATCATATTTTGATATATAAGTAAAAAAGCCAGAGATCTTAAGACACAAAGCAAAATCAAATTCACTTGGGTAAAAGAAGGAAAAATTTTTGTAAGAGAAAAAGAGGATAATAAAATTATTAGACTTTTTACAGATAAAGATTTAAAAAAACAAAAATAAAATATATAAATTAAACAACAATAAAACTATAAATGTGACAAGAAAAACAATAATAAAAACGCGGTAAAAATATGCTGTCAAGTTGTAATATTGACACATCATCTGGGGATGCCAACCTAATTTATTTTAATTTAATTAATACTATTCAAACATGTTTGAATGACGCTACGACAGAAAAAACAATAAAACAAACAATGATTCCGAATGTATTCAATTAATAAAAAAATTACTGGCAATTACTGGCAATTTAAATAATATATATTATAAAGAAAATACCATTATTGGTTAAACATTTACGAAAAGAACAAAATGTATAAATTATGATGCCGTAAAATTCAGTTCATGTTTTAACAATCAGAAAAAACTTTGGAATTTCGTTAGAGAAATAGTGACAGATAATGCTAATTGTAAAATAATAAATGAATTCTGTAGCCAGAAAGCAGTAAAAGGGAAATGAAAATTTACTCAAAATTAATGATTTTAATAAATTATATAGCAATATTGGCAAAAATATGGCTCAACAATATGAATCTGTAATATATGCCAGCAGTCAGAGCTACAAAAAGGTTCAGTTTTAAAGAAATAAATATAGATTCTACAAAAAAATTAATTGATAAACTATCTACAACCAATAGCGCTGGAGTCGATAATATCAACACTTCAGCGATAAAATCATGCAAAAATCAATTGGCTGAATCAATAATGCATCTAATAAATGCCTCATTAAATCAAAGTTGTATGCCGAACGCACTAAAAACAAACAAAGTTATTCCAATATACAAAAAAGTTGGTGATAAATCTGATGTGAACAACTTTAGACCAATATTTATTTCATCTATATTTAGTAAAATTATTGAAACTGCGGACTAGACGATTTATAAAAATAACCGCTCTCAATGAAAATATGCATAACTAGCCGAACTACTGATGAGTAGTTATATAATTTTGGGCTGTTTTTAAATTTAACTACTGTCAAGTAAATGTATGCCGCACTGTTGACCCACGCACTACGCAACGAGATGTACGCTGCACTACCTTTCATTTGATTCCCCACATGATTTTTTATATGATGGGGCCCACATTGCCCCGTTTTGGGCCCCAGATGACTCACGGCGCCCTCCGGATTACTTCCCATTGAGATGTACTCGTCAAGACCTTTCATTTGATACCCCACATGATTTTTTGTATTATGGAGCCCAACATTTCCCCCGTTTTGGGGCCGACATGACCCACGGCGCCCCCCGGACTACCATCCAATGAGATGTACTCGTCAAGACTTTTCATTTGATACCCCACATGGTTTTTTTGGTACAGGTTTTTTTGGTACATTTTTTAACAAAAAGCATAATTTACTTGACTTTGTTAATTTTTAGGAATAAAAATAAAAATAACCAACTTAATCCCGCTAAATTTATGTTTCTAAACATGTTAATCATATTTTGATATATAAGTAAAAAAGCCAGAGATCTTAAGACACAAAGCAAAATCAAATTCACTTGGGTAAAAGAAGGAAAAATTTTTGTAAGAGAAAAAGAGGATAATAAAACTATTAGACTTTTTACAGATAAAGATTTAAAAAAACAAAAATAAAATATATAAATTAAACAACAATAAAACTATAAATGTGACAAGAAAAACAATAATAAAAACGCGGTAAAAATATGCTGTCAAGTTGTAATATTGACACATCATCTGGGGATGCCAACCTAATTTATTTTAATTTAATTAATACTATTCAAACATGTTTGAATGACGCTACGACAGAAAAAACAATAAAACAAACAATGATTCCGAATGTATTCAATTAATAAAAAAATTACTGGCAATTACTGGCAATTTAAATAATATATATTATAAAGAAAATACCATTATTGGTTAAACATTTACGAAAAGAACAAAATGTATAAATTATGATGCCGTAAAATTCAGTTCATGTTTTAACAATCAGAAAAAACTTTGGAATTTCGTTAGAGAAATAGTGACAGATAATGCTAATTGTAAAATAATAAATGAATTCTGTAGCCAGAAAGCAGTAAAAGGGAAATGAAAATTTACTCAAAATTAATGATTTTAATAAATTATATAGCAATATTGGCAAAAATATGGCTCAACAATATGAATCTGTAATATATGCCAGCAGTCAGAACTACAAAAAGGTTCAGTTTTAAAGAAATAAATATAGATTCTACAAAAAAATTAATTGATAAACTATCTACAACCAATAGCGCTGGAGTCGATAATATCAACACTTCAGCGATAAAATCATGCAAAAATCAATTGGCTGAATCAATAATGCATCTAATAAATGCCTCATTAAATCAAAGTTGTATGCCGAACGCACTAAAAACAAACAAAGTTATTCCAATATACAAAAAAGTTGGTGATAAATCTGATGTGAACAACTTTAGACCAATATTTATTTCATCTATATTTAGTAAAATTATTGAAACTGCGGACTAGACGATTTATAAAAATAACCGCTCTCAATGAAAATATGCATAACTAGCCGAACTACTGATGAGTAGTTATATAATTTTGGGCTGTTTTTAAATTTAACTACTGTCAAGTAAATGTATGCCGCACTGTTGACCCACGCACTACGCAACGAGATGTACGCTGCACTACCTTTCATTTGATTCCCCACATGATTTTTTATATGATGGGGCCCACATTGCCCCGTTTTGGGCCCCAGATGACTCACGGCGCCCTCCGGATTACTTCCCATTGAGATGTACTCGTCAAGACCTTTCATTTGATACCCCACATGATTTTTTGTATTATGGAGCCCAACATTTCCCCCGTTTTGGGGCCGACATGACCCACGGCGCCCCCCGGACTACCATCCAATGAGATGTACTCGTCAAGACCTTTCATTTGATACCCCACATGGTTTTTTTGGTACAGGTTTTTTTGGTACATTTTTTAACAAAAAGCATAATTTACTTGACTTTGTTAATTTTTAGGAAGAAAAATAAAAATAACCAACTTAATCCCGCTAAATTTATGTTTCTAAACATGTTAATCATATTTTGATATATAAGTAAAAAAGCCAGAGATCTTAAGACACAAAGCAAAATCAAATTCACTTGGGTAAAAGAAGGAAAAATTTTTGTAAGAGAAAAAGAGGATAATAAAATTATTAGACTTTTTACAGATAAAGATTTAAAAAAACAAAAATAAAATATATAAATTAAACAACAATAAAACTATAAATGTGACAAGAAAAACAATAATAAAAACGCGGTAAAAATATGCTGTCAAGTTGTAATATTGACACATCATCTGGGGATGCCAACCTAATTTATTTTAATTTAATTAATACTATTCAAACATGTTTGAATGACGCTACGACAGAAAAAACAATAAAACAAACAATGATTCCGAATGTATTCAATTAATAAAAAAATTACTGGCAATTACTGGCAATTTAAATAATATATATTATAAAGAAAATACCATTATTGGTTAAACATTTACGAAAAGAACAAAATGTATAAATTATGATGCCGTAAAATTCAGTTCATGTTTTAACAATCAGAAAAAACTTTGGAATTTCGTTAGAGAAATAGTGACAGATAATGCTAATTGTAAAATAATAAATGAATTCTGTAGCCAGAAAGCAGTAAAAGGGAAATGAAAATTTACTCAAAATTAATGATTTTAATAAATTATATAGCAATATTGGCAAAAATATGGCTCAACAATATGAATCTGTAATATATGCCAGCAGTCAGAGCTACAAAAAGGTTCAGTTTTAAAGAAATAAATATAGATTCTACAAAAAAATTAATTGATAAACTATCTACAACCAATAGCGCTGGAGTCGATAATATCAACACTTCAGCGATAAAATCATGCAAAAATCAATTGGCTGAATCAATAATGCATCTAATAAATGCCTCATTAAATCAAAGTTGTATGCCGAACGCACTAAAAACAAACAAAGTTATTCCAATATACAAAAAAGTTGGTGATAAATCTGATGTGAACAACTTTAGACCAATATTTATTTCATCTATATTTAGTAAAATTATTGAAACTGCGGACTAGACGATTTATAAAAATAACCGCTCTCAATGAAAATATGCATAACTAGCCGAACTACTGATGAGTAGTTATATAATTTTGGGCTGTTTTTAAATTTAACTACTGTCAAGTAAATGTATGCCGCACTGTTGACCCACGCACTACGCAACGAGATGTACGCTGCACTACCTTTCATTTGATTCCCCACATGATTTTTTATATGATGGGGCCCACATTGCCCCGTTTTGGGCCCCAGATGACTCACGGCGCCCTCCGGATTACTTCCCATTGAGATGTACTCGTCAAGACCTTTCATTTGATACCCCACATGATTTTTTGTATTATGGAGCCCAACATTTCCCCCGTTTTGGGGCCGACATGACCCACGGCGCCCCCCGGACTACCATCCAATGAGATGTACTCGTCAAGACTTTTCATTTGATACCCCACATGGTTTTTTTGGTACAGGTTTTTTTGGTACATTTTTTAACAAAAAGCATAATTTACTTGACTTTGTTAATTTTTAGGAATAAAAATAAAAATAACCAACTTAATCCCGCTAAATTTATGTTTCTAAACATGTTAATCATATTTTGATATATAAGTAAAAAAGCCAGAGATCTTAAGACACAAAGCAAAATCAAATTCACTTGGGTAAAAGAAGGAAAAATTTTTGTAAGAGAAAAAGAGGATAATAAAACTATTAGACTTTTTACAGATAAAGATTTAAAAAAACAAAAATAAAATATATAAATTAAACAACAATAAAACTATAAATGTGACAAGAAAAACAATAATAAAAACGCGGTAAAAATATGCTGTCAAGTTGTAATATTGACACATCATCTGGGGATGCCAACCTAATTTATTTTAATTTAATTAATACTATTCAAACATGTTTGAATGACGCTACGACAGAAAAAACAATAAAACAAACAATGATTCCGAATGTATTCAATTAATAAAAAAATTACTGGCAATTACTGGCAATTTAAATAATATATATTATAAAGAAAATACCATTATTGGTTAAACATTTACGAAAAGAACAAAATGTATAAATTATGATGCCGTAAAATTCAGTTCATGTTTTAACAATCAGAAAAAACTTTGGAATTTCGTTAGAGAAATAGTGACAGATAATGCTAATTGTAAAATAATAAATGAATTCTGTAGCCAGAAAGCAGTAAAAGGGAAATGAAAATTTACTCAAAATTAATGATTTTAATAAATTATATAGCAATATTGGCAAAAATATGGCTCAACAATATGAATCTGTAATATATGCCAGCAGTCAGAACTACAAAAAGGTTCAGTTTTAAAGAAATAAATATAGATTCTACAAAAAAATTAATTGATAAACTATCTACAACCAATAGCGCTGGAGTCGATAATATCAACACTTCAGCGATAAAATCATGCAAAAATCAATTGGCTGAATCAATAATGCATCTAATAAATGCCTCATTAAATCAAAGTTGTATGCCGAACGCACTAAAAACAAACAAAGTTATTCCAATATACAAAAAAGTTGGTGATAAATCTGATGTGAACAACTTTAGACCAATATTTATTTCATCTATATTTAGTAAAATTATTGAAACTGCGGACTAGACGATTTATAAAAATAACCGCTCTCAATGAAAATATGCATAACTAGCCGAACTACTGATGAGTAGTTATATAATTTTGGGCTGTTTTTAAATTTAACTACTGTCAAGTAAATGTATGCCGCACTGTTGACCCACGCACTACGCAACGAGATGTACGCTGCACTACCTTTCATTTGATTCCCCACATGATTTTTTATATGATGGGGCCCACATTGCCCCGTTTTGGGCCCCAGATGACTCACGGCGCCCTCCGGATTACTTCCCATTGAGATGTACTCGTCAAGACCTTTCATTTGATACCCCACATGATTTTTTGTATTATGGAGCCCAACATTTCCCCCGTTTTGGGGCCGACATGACCCACGGCGCCCCCCGGACTACCATCCAATGAGATGTACTCGTCAAGACCTTTCATTTGATACCCCACATGGTTTTTTTGGTACAGGTTTTTTTGGTACATTTTTTAACAAAAAGCATAATTTACTTGACTTTGTTAATTTTTAGGAATAAAAATAAAAATAACCAACTTAATCCCGCTAAATTTATGTTTCTAAACATGTTAATCATATTTTGATATATAAGTAAAAAAGCCAGAGATCTTAAGACACAAAGCAAAATCAAATTCACTTGGGTAAAAGAAGGAAAAATTTTTGTAAGAGAAAAAGAGGATAATAAAACTATTAGACTTTTTACAGATAAAGATTTAAAAAAACAAAAATAAAATATATAAATTAAACAACAATAAAACTATAAATGTGACAAGAAAAACAATAATAAAAACGCGGTAAAAATATGCTGTCAAGTTGTAATATTGACACATCATCTGGGGATGCCAACCTAATTTATTTTAATTTAATTAATACTATTCAAACATGTTTGAATGACGCTACGACAGAAAAAACAATAAAACAAACAATGATTCCGAATGTATTCAATTAATAAAAAAATTACTGGCAATTACTGGCAATTTAAATAATATATATTATAAAGAAAATACCATTATTGGTTAAACATTTACGAAAAGAACAAAATGTATAAATTATGATGCCGTAAAATTCAGTTCATGTTTTAACAATCAGAAAAAACTTTGGAATTTCGTTAGAGAAATAGTGACAGATAATGCTAATTGTAAAATAATAAATGAATTCTGTAGCCAGAAAGCAGTAAAAGGGAAATGAAAATTTACTCAAAATTAATGATTTTAATAAATTATATAGCAATATTGGCAAAAATATGGCTCAACAATATGAATCTGTAATATATGCCAGCAGTCAGAACTACAAAAAGGTTCAGTTTTAAAGAAATAAATATAGATTCTACAAAAAAATTAATTGATAAACTATCTACAACCAATAGCGCTGGAGTCGATAATATCAACACTTCAGCGATAAAATCATGCAAAAATCAATTGGCTGAATCAATAATGCATCTAATAAATGCCTCATTAAATCAAAGTTGTATGCCGAACGCACTAAAAACAAACAAAGTTATTCCAATATACAAAAAAGTTGGTGATAAATCTGATGTGAACAACTTTAGACCAATATTTATTTCATCTATATTTAGTAAAATTATTGAAACATATGAACATAACCTAATAACTCAATATCTGCAAGAAAATAAATTGATGTGCGAATCGTAATATGCATTCATGAAAAAATCAAGTACTAATGATGCACTTTTTGATTTTGATTAGTAATGGTAAAAAAGTTGGAATGTTATTTTTTGATTTGACCAAAGCTTTTGATTCTATTGATAGAAAAATATTATTGAGAATTCTCTATGAATGTGGAATAACAGGTAAATTTATGGTTTAAAAGCTATCTGGAAAATAGGAAACAATATTCAGAATGTAAAGGTATCAAAAGTAAAATAAATTATGTTGATTTTGGAGTAATTCAAGGGAGTTCATTAGGACCAACACTTTTTTCATGCTTTATATGTAGCTTTTCTAAAATCGGTCTAACTAGTAAATGCTATTTGTATGCTGATGATTTGGTTGTGGTCTATGCAGAAAACAATCATTAAGATATGGAAAAAACTATAAAAGATGACATGCTAATTATTTATAACTGAATGCACTTACAGAAACTAACAGTGAATACAAAAATAACTAAATTTATGCTCATTAAACCAAATAATATTAACATCTCTATATATTAGAACAATAAAAAAATAGAAAAACTAAAACAATACAAATATTTAGGGATTGTTATTGATGACGAGCTTAACTGGAAAGAACAAGTTAAAGAAGTAGGACTAAAATCCAGAAGAACTGCAGGAGTTTTTAAGGAATTAGGGAAACGAGTACCTGAAAACATCAAAACATTGATATTTTATAGTTTCATTTGATTTCATTTGATAGTGTATTAACTTATGGTATTGGTATCTGGGAAAATACATATAAGAAATATCTAAACATGCTACAAAAAATACAAAGTAAAGCAATAAAAAATATTTTCCAGCTAAACATAAGATCATCAACATCAGAAATACACAAAAAATACAATATTCTAATGTTAAAAGATTTTATTAGCATGGTGCAAATTATTCAAGTCCACAAAATAAACAGAAATGAAATTAAATCCAATACAAAAGTGGTAACAAATAATCAAATACATAACTACGGTACTAGAAACGGCAATCAATTTAGGTACATCAGTGGATTTCGGTTAAATGGTGATTTTTACACAAATGAAATATTTTGCTTTTTAATAACTTATTTTTAATTTTGCTTTTTTGTTCAACATGATTTGTTATGTCTCTGTTAAATTTAAATAGTATGTATAAAAATAGTTTTTACTTTAACGTAGATTAATATTTAAATATTTAATGCACAAAAAAAAAATTTTTTTTTATATAAATCTAAAAACTCTACATGAGCTTTATGCTCTTATTGAGAAATGTTTAATAAATAAAAATAAAATACTTAAATAAATCAAGCTTTCTATTGGTGTGTCTATAATAAACTTGTGTGTACACTAACTGGTTTTTATTGTTTACATCGGACGGACGGACAGAAAAGGGTTAACATAAGGGATTTTTTTTTAAAAAGCCCTAAATAAACAAACAAAAAACCCTCTATGGTTAAAAGACGAAAAACATAAAATTTATGATTAGGCAACCAAATATTATTTTTAAGTTGACAAACAAAAATTTTATGTTCTAGTTAAGACATAGCTGGGATGGGTTTGATACTTTTTTTATTATTTCTGTTGCCCGTACTACAGTTTTTTTAGGCCTATTTAATATAAAAATCACAAAAAATAATACTACTTTAGGTTTCTACATGACCCACTTTTGGGCCCCCGTATAACCGAATGTGTCCCATGTACTGCCCGACATGATGTACTCTTCAAGACCTATTTCGACAGTGTTTTGGAAGTTTTGGAAACCTATTTCGACTGGTTTCCAAAACCTAACGCACCTAGTACCTTCCTAAAGATGATGAGCGATGTCCTAGGAGATTTTATAAACACAATTTGTATCGTATTATATGGATGGCATATTAATATTTTCGTCCTCTCTTCAAGAACATATGGATACGGTTAGTTTTCGATAGTCAATAACTATTCTCAAATTTTGTTTTCCGTTACGGCCTAACTTTTTTGGGACAACCCAAATTGGTGAGTTATATGGAGTTCGAAGGTTGGATTATTTTATTTATTTATTTTGTCAAATAAAGACACCAAGAATGTAAAATAATTACATGCAGATTCCGTATATATATAATCTAATTTATATAATAGAAAAAAAAAACTTATTATACACGTCATTTAATGGAATTAGATACTAAGGTCTTAAATAATATATTAGTCTTACAAAATATTTACAATAAAAATCAAATCGAACAATACTGAAACTGCATCACGACAATGTATTTAACTTTTAAAAATTTGAATTAAAAATGAGCTTCGCCAATTTTTAGGAAATATACCGGTTTCAAGTGAGTGATTGAATAGTGACAGTAACGGTGCAGCTAATACATCCGCTGTTTTTTTTAAAGAAATATGGGTGGAATTGTTTTTTTCATAAATATGGGTGGGTCCGCTGTTTTTTTCAGAAATATGGGTGGAACCAGCAGTCCGGACCAGCACCTTTATTTTCATCAAGGGCCTTTAAAGATTAAACAATGTCATCAAGTTCAATACTTAAATTTGTTAAGTCGAGAACTTCACTGGCCACGTTAGAGAAATCACTCGGATTAAAAGTAATAGGTGCTGAGTATACTGATTTGAAAAACCCAGCAAATCTGTTGCAAATATCAGAATTATTTGAGACTGTAGTCCCTTCGAATTGCATAACAGATGGAAACACATTAACATTTATAGAAACTTCGAGGATCAGATTTTAACTGAGAACCAATCTTTTCCAGATATCTTTCATAGCATACTTTATCACATTCATCAAATTGTTTTTTTCTAGTAATAAAAATATCAAAATCATTTACATCGCGCGAACAACGCCATTTTTTATGCGATCGATTGCGTTTATTCCTTAGATTTTTAATACATTTATTATGCCACGGTGGTGCATTGTAAATAGTTATTAGTTTCTTTGGAACAAACCTGTCTATTACATTTCAAATAACTGCAATGAGTGAATCTGACATTTCATTAACATTACCACCAAAAATGGGGCAGTTAGGAGATGCCATAAAATTGTTTATTGCCGAATAATCTGCTTTTTTAAAATCAAATTTTAAAACAGAACAGATTCTAAAACAGAAAACAGAATAGATGTAATTAATTAATAGATGTAATTAATTTCGAAAACTTTATGGAAAACACTGGATTTGTTGTATAGCAGTGAAGCAGTTTCCGATAGTACAATATCGCCAAAAACATTAGTAAAAACTAAATCTAAAACATTATCATAATTATTCTTTAAATTACAAATCTGATTAATACCTTGGTTACCAAAAAAGTTAATAACAGTATTTTGTTGATCGGTAAAAATATTAACAGGATCATATACAATATTATTTTCAGCACATTCAATCCATTGCAATTTAGGAAGGTTGAAATCAGCACAAATGACAATATCATCAACATCATTCATATTATTTAAAAAAAATTCAAAACAATTTAAATTTTTTTTTTATATATATTCAGAATCCAAATGAATTGGAAAAACAGATAGAGATGTATGAACCGCAATAAGAACACCACCACCTCTGTCTTCACTATCTTTTAAAGAACGGTCACAGCGAAAAATTTGCCAATTGGAGTTTAAAATTTCATAATCCAGATGCTCTGCTTTCAACCATGTTTCAGTGATGATTAAAACATTATATTCATAAGATGAAGCGATCCTGAAGAACTCAGTCAAATCACCCCGCATGCCAGACATATTTTGATAATATATTTTTAAATCCTTGCGTAGTTGCAGCGATACATTCGAATTTTTTGGATTTATCAGTAATTGATGTATGAAGTGATGTTTTATGACATATACACGGACGTATTAGGTAGGGTGCAGAGAAGTACATGTATTTGCATACATGCACTTCTATAAAATCATACTTTTTTTTAACTGAGTACTAAGTTTTAGGTAACAAAAATGATGAATTACTTTTTTTTCAAATAAATTATTTACTTTGTCAAGCAATATTAGCTGAGTTTTTTTATTCCTACTCTGTACTACTCGATATAAAAGGAATAAAAAAACGATGTGAAAATATGAAAATATGATTTAGAATTGATTGAAAAAAATTCGCCCACTTTGTTGATATTTTTTAAAAATCAAATTTTCAATATTCAAATATACGAAATGAAGTATCTTCTTGTTTCCCTGTACTCTACAAGTTGTACTGGATAATTATGTAGAGTAAGCTACAACAAAAACCATACAGATACTTTACTCTTATAGTAGAGAGTAGGAATAAAAAAACTCAGCTATTTTTTAGGAATATCAAAAAGTTCCTATAATTTTTTGGAATGCCAACTAGGATGCTATAAATTCCCAAACCAAAATTATGTTTTTGTTTCATTCTTTCGTTAGGCAAATTTTAGCAAATCTCGTTCTATTTTGCCTAAAAAATATAAGTTTCGTCATTGAAGAAACCCTATATTACTATAAATAAATAATTATTATTAATTATTATTATTAATAATAATAATAATAATTAATAACCAGACGAGTGGACCTTATCATGAAAGCTATTTGTTAATATTTTCTTAGGTACGTTACTGCCCTCAGTGGCCAAACATTAAAACAGAAAATGTTTCACCGTGAGGTCACTATATATATAATATATACTAAATGTTTCCTCCCAAAAAGGATATGAAGCACTCATACAACTTGGCAGATTGATTATGTATAGTTTACGCATGTTTTCTTAAAGAAAAACTTCCCGTTTATGCATATTTTCTTTGGTGTGGTGTTTCGATTTAAATGCAATTAATATGTCGTATATCGTTCTATTATGTTTTGTTTTGCTTTGGCTAATTCAGTGTCCATTGAGTATAATGGTTTAATGAACAAATATATTGGAAAATATATAGCCAAAAAAGATCCATGTAACAAAAACAGTTGAATATAATATTTGGTTCAAAGAAAAAAAAAGGTTTTTGGCAACATACTTGAAAAGTTGGTTTATCTCTAATTCTTTCCCATTTTCCATATTTTCCTAGTTTCATTACTGGTGACATTCCATTACCAAAGAGCTTGGATTGGCGATTTAAATTTTTGATGTTAATTTTAACATTGTGGTATGGTTGACCTCCTGAAAGAAATGTATTTTTGAACTACTATTTGATAATAATCAAAATTGTCGAAATACCTTTAATAGAGAAGAAAAACCACGTTCTATTGGGACTTTCATTTGGGGTACCAAAACAATCAGGCGTTGTCCAGGCGTTAAACTCTGCTTGCAGTCGTATATTTTCAAAACTGGCATTTTCTAAAATCACAAAAAATTAGAATTATCAAGTTATATAGATAGAGATATGTATAAAAATTAATTAAATTATTAAAAAGATAATTTGTCCAAGACGATTACAGAGGAAAAACATAACTATTGCATGAAAAGATCTATATAACTATTGTATTGAAAAGATGATGATCGACATAAGTTTAGAATTATGTCTATTTATTTATTTATTTATTTTTATTTACGTTTAGTACAAACATATTACAACATATTGATAACTTAGAGTAAAATTATAGTTAAATTACACAATTATTATATAAAATAAAATATTGATAATTATAATAAAAAGATTTGTAATATTAAAAATAAAATAAAAATTAAGTTTCAAAGTTAAAATGAAACTACGTCAAAAGAAATAATAATAAAAAATTACTTAAAAACTATAGTTAGCTTAAAAAAAACTAAGTCAATAACAAATATTATGACACGTGTAAAATTAAATTTTTCTTATTTTTTTCTTTGGAAAAAGAAAGGTTTATGTGACTTTTATAGTTGTTATTAACCTTGAACATTCTATTAATTGGTTCAAATTTACCATAGTTCGTACGGTGGAATATTTCTCGAAATATATTTTCCGACCGAAACCGAGTACTATGATTTAAATGCGTAACAACTTGGTTTTTGATATACTCAGAGTTGATCTGGCCATTATTAACTTGAATTATAAATAGAATGTCCGCAATTAGTCTCCTTGATTCTAGGGATTTTAATTGCAAGAGATTTAACCTGTGCCTGTATGGAGGTAATATCACTGGGTTTAACCAATTTAAGTTGCGTAAAGCGTATCTAAGAATTTTTTTTGCCCTGATTCGAATCTTGCTATATGGTCCCGATAATAGGGAGACCAAACTTGGCTAGCATACTCAAGATTCGGCCTAACAAGAGAAGTCAATAAAGATTTAAGGATATATGTCCTCAAATTCCTTAGACCATCGCTTGATGAAACCCAACATTGAATTTGCTTTACCAATTATGGTATTGAAGTGCAATTTAAAAGTCATTTTGCTATCGAAATGCACGCCTAGATCTTTGAAGTGAGTAACTCTATTGATAATAACATTATCAAAAGTATAATTTGAAATCACTGGTGTTTTACGACGAGTGTAACTAATTATAGCACACTTATCAACATTTAATGATAAATTATTAATATTACACCAGTTTTTAAAACTGGTGTAATAGTTTTTAAAACTGGGTCCTTTTGTAGTGTAATAGCATCATTTAAGGAACTTATCTTATTATGGATTTACATATCATCGGCGTAAATTCCCAATTCACTATACTTGATTACAGAAGTAACGTCATTAATTGAGAAAATGAAAATAAATGGACCTAAATGACTACCCTGTGGGACACCAGAGTTGGCATAATAGGGTTCTGAAATTTCAGATCTAAATTTAACACAATATTTTCTATTTATCAGATATGACTTTATCCACTTAATTAAGGAATCAGGAAAACCTAAGTTTTTTAGTTTAAAGCAAATTACACTATGAAGTAACAGATCGAAAGCTTTACTTAAATCAGTATAGATGACATCAGTCTGATACCCAGCCTCCATATTAGTGAGGAAAGAAGAACATGATTCAACTAAGTTGGTTACAGTGGATCTATTTTTCATGAAACCGTGTTGATTAGGTACTAATAGTCCTGAACAGTAACTATAGATAGAATCATAAATCATTAGCTCAAATAACTTAGGAATGCTAGATAGTTTAGCAATAGGTCTATAATTGGTAATATCATTTTTTTAATCCTTTTTGTGGACAGGTCTAATAAACGATGTTTCCCAACATTCTGGAAATTGCCAACTATTTATTAAATAGAATTCTCAGTGGAGATGCTAAAGAATTTGCACAGTTCTTAAGAATGGATTCAGGTACATTATCTGGACCTGGAAATGTATCATTACTCAGTTTTTCCATGTATTTTTTTACCTGTTGAACTGAGAAATTGAGTGATGATAGGGGCATCTCCGGATAACTATGCATATATTGAAAATTTGATTCATCAACTATAAAAGGAGTATCAGAGTATGAACTAGAGAAGAAATCTTTAAAGTATTTTGAAATAAGTATCGGATCCTTTGTAGATTGTCCTTGAAATGTCATGAAATTTGGAAATTGATCTGACTTTCTTTTAGAATTAACAAACTTCCAAAAGGATTTAGGATTAGTTTTAATTTGAGCAGCCATATTAATTAGATAGTTATTATAATTGCTATCCAACAGAATTTTAAACGTATTATGGAAATTAAGGAATTCAAGATATGCTTCACTCGTTTTTAATTTTAAGTATTTTTTCCAAGCCCTATTTTTTTTTGTTTCTAGGCTGTTTTAAGTCGTGATTATACCAAGCCGGACTTGAACTAAAGCCTTTGTCACGTACTGATGCTACATACATGTTAAAACCATGTAATAAGATTTCATAAAATTTATTTACAGCATCGTCAATATCACGACATAACAGTAAAGTATCAAAATCAATAGATACTAAGTAATTGTTTAAAGCACAAAAGTTCGTTTTTAGAAAATTATATCTATAAGATATACTAAAAGACGAATCAATAGGGCTATTGAAACAATAAGAAAAACTAATAGGTGGATGGAAATTGTCAATATTCACTTAAGGTGTAACATTGTTAATTTCAGTCAGATTTCTCCAATCTGGAGTAAAAAAAGATCCAACTGAACACCATAAATATTTTTTGTATATGATACTTGCTGAAGATTATTTGAATTAAGTCCATCTACAAGAGTATATACTGAAGCATTTGTTAAATAGCCAGGAGTTAGAAAACATTCTTCATCGTGTGGTGACCAGGTTAAATCTGGAAGATTAAAATCACCACATACCATGATTTCATCAGATGAATTCATAGACGAAGAAATGTAGTCAATAGCCTGACTAAATTTAGAATATATATCTATTATAGAATTAGGAGGAATATAACAGCAAATAAAGAAAATAGATTTAAAAGCAAGATCTATTCTAATTGCTACTATCTCTAGTTCAGGAAATTGAGACAATGAAATCTCATTCACATTAAAAGTATTTTTAATGGCGATCAATACAACCGCCCCCCCCCCCTTTAAGTAATATTCCATTATTATTAATGTTAGCTAAGGTGTTATATCTATCATTTCTATATACAGAGAAAGAGTGATCAAATAACTCGAAAGAATTAATTCTATCGTGTAACCAAGTTTCAGTGAGAGCAAAGATGTCAAAGTCTAATAATTTAGAGTTAACCAAGACTTTCGCAATTTTAGTGCGAAGTCCTCTCAGATTTTGGTAATAGATAGTTAAATTTTCCAGTGAGTTATTTGAACCACAGCTAACAGGATTAATTTCAATTAAGTTATTAGGAACAAGGCCGAAAATATTTATACTCAGTTTCCCTTATTCTTTGAAGATCTTCTCTTCTTTTATTAGAAATATGATTTCTAAATGCTTTCAAATCAGCCAATACATCATCATGAGAAATACCCAGGTCTTCATGAAACTTAATATAAAGTTTAAGCAAAACTTTATGATCTATTGGAAGACCTTCAGCTTTTATCTGAGTTCTGACATTAGTATTTGTATTTCGAAGAACACATGTTGTTGGGAGGGGAAAAATATAATGAATATTTTGTGGTTCGTGCTACATTTTTCTCAGCACAATTCTTGTTTTATATGAAAATATTATTAAGAAAATGCATACATAAAATATACTCGTTAGTAACGTAACGTAATGTATGTAAAATTACATTGTATTTTTTTTTTGTTTAATTTTGTGGTTCTCTCATTCTCTTTATTTATGTATGTTTTCCTTATAATGATTATGAATATGCGATTGATATTGCTTGCTAATTGCTATGTATTGTGTACATATAGTATAATATTGAATTATAGAATAGTTGGAGAAATTGTGCGTGCTACATTTTTTTAGCACTATATGAGAATTTATACTTTTTTTTTACCAAATTCAACCCTAAAAACCTCGGTTATATCTGTTTTAAGTTAATAAATATTTCAGCACACCCGGATCAAAAGTCACTGCACGTCACTGCACGCCACTGGTACAAATAAAGTCACTGCAAAAAGTCACTGCACGCCACTGGTACAAATAATGTGTAAAACATTGTAGAGGAGCTGACAAATGCATTCAATGTGGAAAAACTCCTAAACATAACAAATGTACAGACACCGCTTTATGTGTCAACTGTAAACAAGAACATAAATCAAACTATCAAAATTATCCTGAAAAAGTCAGACAAAATGAAATAAAACAAGAAATGACATATAGAAATTGGACATACGGAGAAGCAAAGATAAATATTCCAAAATTTTATCACGTAAGTAGCTATGCACATCCAAATCAAAACAGATATTTACCTCTCGAAATATTTGACAGTACAAATTTCCCACCAATACACAATTCAGAAACAGAAGATTTTTCATATTTTAATAAACCTGCTCCTAAACAACATCTAAGAAAATAAAAAATAAAAAGAAGAGATGTTGGGAAAATAACAAAAAAATAACCAAATATAACACCAATAAACAAACAACAAACATAACACCAATAAACAAACAACAAACAGAAATATATATACACAAAATAAAAAATCGAAAAATTACCAAAATTCAACAAAAAATATAAATGAAATAAATCATGATAATTAAGCAATAAATGCAATCAACTTAGATGAAATACAACAAAATAATTATATAAATAAATGAATAACAAACAACAAATAAATTACAAATAAATAAAAGCAATTGAACTAAAGACAATCCTAAATAAAATAAAAAATAAAAAATCATATACAAGTGAATGGCCAAGACTTTGAAAATTTCCCACAACAAAATTCTGATCATGGAGAAATAGAATATCAAACAACAATATGACAAGTAAACAATTAGAAACACTAATATTGCAATGGAATCCAAATAGATTCTACTCAAAATATGAAGAAATAAAACTACTAATAACAACATTTAATCCACAAATAATATGTCTACAAGAGACAAGAATTGACCCAACAAAAGATATACAACTAAAAAATTATAACATCATCAGAAAAAACTACTTAAGGTGGAAATAACCAATGTGGTGGAGTAATAACAGCTGTCAAAGATAATCGCAAATATACAGAAATTACATTAAATACAAATTTCCAAGCTAGTGCTATACAAATAGAATATCCATTTAAAAGTACAATATGCAATATATATACATACAATATATATACCAAAATCTAAACAATTAATATTTTCAGAATTGCAAGATTTAATTTTACAATTATCTGTGCCTTTTATGCTGCTGGGAGATTTTAATGCCCATAACAGATTATGGGGATGAGCTAAAACTGATACAAGAGGAAGAATCATTGAAGGTATAATAGAAAAACATGATATATGCTCTATGAATACAAATAATCCAACTACTTTCTCAACAGCAAATGGTAGTTTCAACAATATAGATTTTACATTAACGAAAGGAATAACAATACCAAATCTATTGTGGACAACCCATTCAGATTTATGCCAAAGTGATCACTACCCCATTTTAGTTAAAAACACATAAATATTAGAACTGCAACAAAAAAGATCAAAATGGATAAAGAGAAAACAAATTGGGTAAAGTATAGTGACAACGTAAAATACAGATGAAATATTTGATTATATTACAGAAAATATAATGCAACAAGCAATCAAATATATACTAAAAACATCTAGTAAACCAAAGAAACACAATGTCCCATGGTGGAACGAAAATATAAGTGAAACCATACACAAAAGGAAAAAAGCTATTAATAAATATAAGACCCATAAATATAAGATCAACATTAAAATTACTAATAGATTATAAAAAACACAAAGCACAGGACGAAAAAGCAAATTGGGTAAAGTACAGTGACAACGTAAATCTTGATATACTGAAAATAAAAAAAATACAGACGAAATATTTGATTATATTACAGAAAATATAATGTAACAAGCAATCAAATATATACCAAAAACATCTGGTAAACCAAAGAACATAACGTCCCAAAACACAAAGCACAGGCTCGTAAATTAATAAGCAATGCTAAAAAAGAATCGTGGGAATTCGTGCAAAGTATAAGTATTGAAATAAACACAACATCAATATGGAACGAAATTAAAAAGATGAACAATAAAACCACATTTCATACAATAAAATATTTACAAAATGACAATCAAATAATAGATGATAAGCTAGAAATAGCAGCAAATATATTAGGTAAACACTTCTCAAATATCATCATCAAAAAACTATGTAAATGATTTTATAACATATAAATCAGAAATGAAAAATCGAAAATTAAGTTTCAATCAGCCCAGCACAATCAGTATCCTGACGAAAAAATTCTGAACGCTAAAATAAATAGATTATAACGTATTTTTGAGATAAATTTAATACCACAATTCTAGGAAAACAGTTTCGTTTATAATTTTTAATTCAAGAAAAGTTACAGAAGCATTTATTTATTATACAAATTCGTTGATTTAATTTTCCTGATCAATGAAATACAGTTACTGGCATCGTATTCTACTCTTAAATACCTTTCAACAAGTGGTCAAACTTAATTTTTGGTGCACATTACTATATAAAATTATATTTTGTATTCGGAAAAAGATGTTTTGGCAAAATGCGAATAGCGCCACGTACCGGCCGAATTTTGAAATTCTATTAATTACATCTGGTTCTAAATAAATAAAGCTTTTAATTGTTGGGTCTATTATTTTTTTTATATGATACAAATTTATGAAAAACCTCCATAGTGGAGTGGAACCTTAAGAAGAAGTATCATGAAAATATGAAACTCCATCACACCATTGAAATCCATGATGATTTCTCTCTAGCCATCTGTTTGTTTTTTGTGTGTTATAATGTAGTGTTGTAATTCACCGGTTGAAGAGAGTATTGCAATTTCTTTTAAAATGAATTTATTTTTATTATCTCTGAAACCTTGAATATCAATTATGAAGTATGGAGATTTCATTTAAATGATTTTGCTAACTTCAGCTCTCAATGGATTGTAATGAACTAAACGATCATGCAGCATAAGACAATATGCTGATGTATTTTCGTCTAATGCTCCTTGAAATTTCATTTCAATTCAAAGATTTAAATTTACTCCAGGTAATTAAAGGTACTGCTAACGATTTATTATAGTAATTTTTTTGAAAGTTGACATAGGCATCATAAGCTATAGCATAACGGTTTTTGTCAAAAGCAAGTCCCATATCTTCATATGGATAAACATCGGAATTAAGATAAATTTTTAGATCAGTTATATTACAATGATCGAATTCTGAAGAATCAGCAGTAATTTGTCGGCTTTCATTTTTTTGATTATAGATCACGGTTTTTCCAATTGGGTTGTAGTCTTTACATTCCAAATATGATGAGTAGAGTTAATAGGTAATGATGGGTATTCATATAGATCCCAATTTCGAAAAGCTATTTTCATTGTTTCTCCATTATTAATACCCTTATATAAATTTAACTTTACCGTATCAGATAGTGATATATGTTGCACTTTCCATTGAACTTTTGATAATGTTATTTGGGGTTTCTCAGCTGCATCGGTACAAATTAAAGCCTTATCATCAGTTCTAGCACGAGTTAGAATTAATTCATGTCGAGCATTTGGTATAATATTTGTAAAATCTTCTGAAAATCCCAGCAATCTCTTCAATGGAATACAAAAATTAAAATAAAATCCATTAGTGGAAATTGATTTTTTAAAGTTGATGTTATACCAACATTTCGATTATGATCAATTTCTTTACCATTAAGCTCATGTCTAATTTCATCACAAAGATATGCAACTGCATTATTAATTATTACCTAAAAGATTACAAATACTCAGTTCTTTAGTGAAATCAATATCTCCTACCATCAGTATAAATTTCACATTTTAAAGTATTGTTATTTGCTTTCAATTCAAAGGTTTTTTGATCTGTTTGATCTGATTTACCCTCATCATTAATACTCAACTTCTCACGAATATACTGCTCTATATCACCAATTTCATAAGATCCAACAGGTATCGTGATGACTTTATTACCAATATGAAATTTATTATTATCAATTTCCACATTTGGTATTGAATTATATGTTTGAAAATCTACTAATCCACATACGTAATTCCCCTTTAAATCAATAGATGGAAAATACTGTGAAGTAAGTGTAGAACTATTACCGTTGAGAGTTAATGTTAATGACATGATGTATTGATAACAATTGATTAAATTTTTGATAGATTGTTCCATTTATTCTATTTTTTAAATTTCATACAATTTTACAATAATTATTTTCTAATAAAAGTTTTAAACATAAATGTCCGCATATATATGTGTTAAATTCTTGTTCTTTATTATAGTTATAGAATAATTTATCAGCATTTAAGTAATTCACAACTTCAATTGGAGGTTTTAAATTTCCAAAACTTTCAAAATAATGAGCAAATTTATTGTGTTTGTAATATGCTACCCAATGTGTCCCCGGTCCACTAGAATTATCCAAGTTTATTATACCACATTTATACTTCCATATTTTTGAAGGTAAGACACGCATAAAGACACCTCGAAAATGTTGTAAATGTTTCCCAAACTTGAGTAAATCTATATTTGTTAGTGGTTGATTAGGTAGCAGTTTCAAAAGTTTTTTGAATGATTTTGAGGTTTTAAATATAGCCCCAATCCTTTTTTATATGTGTTTAAGTATCATACTCCACCATTTTTATCATTGATTGCAATAGCCTCCATTTTTTTATTATGTCGCTGATTTTCCTCTAGCTCCTTTTTTGCAATACTAGCATCATTAACTGCTTTCGCTATGCCCGCAGCTCCACCTGAAAGAGCACCAACAGCGGAAAGGCCAGCGAATAATGGTACTAAAAAAGGAAGAACTCCACCCAATTTTGGTATTGGTAAAACCCTTGGATACTTGATCTTTTTACGATTTTTACCATTCAAAGTTTTTCTAGCAGCTCTAAGAGCTACTTTTATGGAATCTTTTTGATTTATTGGGTTAGAAGTTTGAACTGCGATTTTAGCAGATTGTACTGCATCTTTAAATGAATTTTTATTTTTAGTTTTAGATTTCTTTTTTCTCATATTAGAACCCATTCCAAGTTTTACTTTTGCTTTCATTGCATTTGTAATAAGAAGAGCATTAGCTCGTTCACCCCCAAGTAGAATTTTTGTCAATTACTCTTTCCCAAGCCTTTTCTGTCAATCTTTTATCCGCAATATGTCTATGATTTATGTCTTTACTATGAGAGTATGCTATATCATGTTCTTTGCAAGCTTCATCCAAAGGATTTATGTCTTTGTCCCCTCGGTTTAATCTTTCTTTAAGCTTAGTTCCAGGTCCACAATAATTGTATCCAGGTAAATGTAATTCAAAAATTAATTTATTTATTAGCGAGTTTAAGAAACCAACTCCTAATTTCATATCTTTTCTACAATTGTCAGAGTTATAATTAATCATAACTTTTATATATGTATAGCCACTTTGTAACGAACACCTTAACAACTATTTTACAACTAAATAGATTTTCGAAAATTATCAAAAAAACATATATATAATTTAATCGTATTTTGATTTGCAAATAGTCAAAAGAATGAAGTTTGTGAAGCAACATGCAAATATTAAAATTAAAAATTTTGATCAAACTGTAAATATGACCAAAATATGAATATTTGAAAAAATTGATATCATCTATTAAAGGAATGGGTTATTATGAATTTTCAAATAATTGTGAAATTATGGAACCATCTGAAGCTAAAAAGAATTGAGTTTTTATTTTTGATGATGTTGCATGTGAAAGACAAAATAATATACGATTATACTTTTGTATGGGACGTCATAATGGTATTGATAGTTTTTATCTATGCCAATCTACCTAAACATTTGATACGTGATAATGCAAATTTCATAATATTATTCAAGCAAGATCATTTAAATTTAAGACATATTTACAATGATCATGTAAACTCTGACATGTCATTTAATCAATTCAAAAATGTCTGTAGTGAGTGTTGGAGAGATCAGTATGGATTTCTACTTATTGATAAAAACAAGCCCTGCAATAAAGGTTTCGATGCATTTTTAGTAATTGAATAACAAAATAAGCTGATAAGAAATCTGATCATAACCTGATCTGTATCAGTCAATAGCCGATGTGATCAGTCAATAACCGCTGTGACTAGTCAATAATCGACCGATTTGTTCAGTCAATAACTGATGTGACTAGTCAATAACCGACCGATCTGTTCAGTCAATAACCGATGTGATCAGTATCAGTGTTAACATGGTAAAGATATAAAAGCAATCAATATTGCTTAACTTTAATCAGTATTGATTTAGAGTTAAGTAAATCATAATACAAAATGAATGAAAAAGTCTTAAAGAGTTGATAAAAACTCGTAAAGCTTTGAAGCGTAAATATACAACTATAAAAACCGGAGAAACTTCCAAAGAAACTGAATTGGAAACTACTTTCAAACCCATTGTAAAACTTGTAAAAGAATTAATAAAAATATCTCGAGATGATAAAATATCTAACGAAATAATACGACCAGAATTAAAAAATACGATAAACAAACCCCGGGTTTGTCAAAAGCACATTTCCTCAAAATCGCCTCATATAGAACTATGAGCTATTCTAAAACAATGGGAATTCCTATACGTGTATAGTATTTTTTAGTAGTATTTTCAATGTAATAGGAAATATAAAAAATGATATAGTAAATATAGGTAAAAAATGTGTCCCTGTTCGATTTTATCAATTTTTTTTCCTTCTATGGTTATTATTCCAGGAAAATATATATAAACTTATCATTTAAGTTTTCTGTAATTTTGCTTTTAATTTAACATAATGTGATATGAAATAATATTCAATATTCCATTTATATAGCTCTTAAAAATATGCAAAATGTTAGTTTTTTGCAAAATTTTACATGATTAAGCATTTTGATTAATTATAAGTGTGAGGAAAATGGTTATAATTTATTAATTATTGCACTTTAAAGAAATATGATTTTCGAAAGTTTTCTCAATATTTGTTTTTAAAAACATTGTGCAGTTATAATTTTACAAGTAAATTAAAAATGTAATTTTTTGATTTTCGAAGGGCCACAACGGAAAGCGGAGGGGAGATACGGATACAATTTCTTCAGAGACTCTGGTTATTTTTTAGATATCTCTTTGGTACATAAATTTCAGCCTTCCATAGTAAGAAGTTTGGGAAATACAGGGTGTTAAAAAAACTAAAAAAAGTTATATGAAGATAACGGTATTTTTATACAAGGAATTAAATTTTAAAAAATTTGTTAATTACACAATTAAGATAAAAAAATTTCCTCTATTATAGCTTTTACAGACCTCAAAAATTTTGATTGGTTTAAAACTTATTAGATGTTCAATATGGGCAATTTTCGAAATTGGAGGGGGAATAACTCAGAGGGGAAAAGAGATAGAAGAAAATTTTGTTTTACTGGACCTATTATTTTTTTACTATCTATCTATGGTCAAAATTTTAATACCCTATCTTAATAGATGTAGAAGTTTGTGTAAACGGACGGACGGACGGACAGACACACGGACAGGCGGACAGACAGATAGACGGACAGACAGAGTGAAACTAATATACACATTTCTTCCAATTTGGTTGGAAATGTGCTAAAAAAGAAGAATATGATCATTTAAAATCTGAAAAAAAATTAAGTTTCCAAAGCTTTACAACATCAACACTAAATTCAACACTCAAAATTGATACTACAGATAATTATGAAACACCCAGAAAAAATAGTGCTGTTAATATTTCACCATCATCATCAAAATTATGGACACCACCACCAATCAAAAAGACTGAACTATATAAAACATATGGCCCTCACTTCGATATTGTCAACAATTTAAGCAAATTGGGTAAATTGTGTCTTTTTTAGCACATTTCCAACCAAATTGGAAGAAATGTGTATATTAGTTTCACTCTGTCTGTCCGTCTGTGTTTTATATATGTTAATTTATTTCTAAAAATAAGTTAATATTTATTAAAATATAAAAAAATATAAAAAATCACCTATTTATTTGTTTACGTCTTCTCCAACTTGACGTTTATTGTTGTATACCGGCTTGTCATATTTCAGATGTCAGCATACGGCTGAATTAAAATTTTTGTAGGTTGGTAGTCATGTCGTAGTAATTCGAAATTCCCGTCAGCGCTGTGGTCTCTTGATTTTCGGAGCAGAAAACAATTAACAACCTTATTTGCCCTTGTGGGCCATGTTTTGATTCCGAAGGTCAAGAGATCGCGTGATCGGGGAACAATAGTTTTTTCGAATGAGAAAAAATTGATAAAGATTGGGGGAGTTGGAAAAGAATTTTGTTACCGATCGGTCGGACATTTTTGGGGGGGAGATTTTTTTTGTTTTTCAAAAGATTTTTTCGGAAAAAGTTTTTTTTTTAAATTCGTTTGGATGATTGTTGCGAGAAATAAAAATTGATTAGTTGTAGCAAAGTAAAAGTATAAGAGAAAAAAATAAACCCAGAAACATTTAAAAATTAAATAAACCGAGAAACAATTAAAAATTTTGACCTAGAATTTGTGGTGAAAAAAAAAAATTAGAAAAAGAAAACGATTCCAAGAAAACTAGTAAAAACAAACTAAAAAAAATATTCGCGGATAAAATTAGTGAAATTAAATTTTGATAATACAAAAAAAAAAAAAAAATAAAGGAAGAGAAGCAGAAAAAAAATTATGTTGTAGAAAAAAAGATTTTTTTTCCACCAATTTGTGAAAAAGAAAAAGAATTTAAAATATATATAATTATAAAGGGTTCCATGATAAAAAAAAAAAATAGCAGAAGAAAAAAATTATCCAAATAGTTTTTGTAAAGGTAATCGTCCAAACTCCACATTAAACCGGCATTTGTGGTGTGATCCACAAATTTCTCTAGAAAAAAAATAGAGGAAGAATAAGAAAATTATAGGAAGAGCAGAGTCAGCGACCCGACGTTCCGGATTTATAATTATGATTTTTTTATTAGTGTGTAACTTACATTAGTGGTGATAGTTTTGGTTTTTTTTAAAACAAAATTGTAGGTACAGGTAGCTGGTTCCGGATCCAGACATGTCAGAAGATGGAAGCAGTTAAACCAGGTACGTTAAATTGTTAAAATATTCATAATTTATTTATTAAGGTGTACGCACCTTAAACCAGGTACGTTAAATTGTTAAATTATTCATAATTTATTCATTAAGGTGTAAAACAAATTAGCTTTTGTTTTTTTTGTGGAAATTAAAATTTTTTTTGTATAGTAGTTGATTATTTATTTATTTATTTATTCCCGTAAAGTAAAATGTCTAAATTAGTTGCTTTTGCATAGTTTTTCGTTAAATTATATATTTAATAGTTCAATTAATTAAAAAAAAATAGTAGAGTAAAGTTTGGTTATTGGTATCATTTATTAAAAAAAAATTCTTAAAATTCAAAGTCGTTAATTTTTATAGTTTTGTTGTACACCAGAATAATCAAATTTATTTATTTATTATATTTATATCTATCAAATTAAAAATTTTTCTTCACCACCGATATATTTTTCTTAAATTGTATGATTAAAAGAAAAACAAACAAAAAAATTTTAAATCATATAGTTTCATTTATTATAATTTGTTTGGAATTTTAATTTTTTTTTTTATGAAAATTCCAAAAATTTTGTTATTTTTATAGAGAGTGGTTACTACGTTGAGGTTGCTGCTGTGTTGTTTTTTTTGAATTTTTTTTTCTTATGGTTAAAAATTTCTTTTTGAAAATGACTGGCTATTTTTAACATAATTCAAAGGATGGATCACGATGGATTTCTGTTCCTTTCTTGTCCTCTTCCTTATGGTGATACTTCGTAAAATTTGTTAAAAATTTTCCGTGTGCGAAAATTTTTGAGGAAGTATCGCCATGTTGTTGTGGATTGCCGTTTGGATCACTGGTCGACTCACGCCCCACAGGCTGAGCATAGCTGGCACACTCAGGAGGAAATCCCAGTGATCCAAGGAGTTCTAGTAACATAAATTTTGGTCTAGCGTTTTTCTTGTGATGCGCTGCTGGTCACCGTAGACCTGGCGCCCACTTTACTGGAAATCCGAAGTTACCTGCTCCGACTTATCTACAGATAACAGGGGTAATTTTTTTTTTTAACAAAATTTAATAATCGTGTTACAATTGGCGCCTTAACTGTGGCTTATTGAAAAAAAGTTTTTTTTTATAATTCTCCATCTGAGGTTGCTTAGGTCGGATGGAGGGGCGATCAATACTGCAACGTCTTCCCCTTCCGTGGGAGTATTCTTCCTTCCCTATGAGAAGGATTGGAGGTTGTTCCAATTTATTTTTGTTACTGGCAGTTAGATAAGGGTTTTCGTTGTCCATTACCTGTCCTACCAGTGTCCTTTGTTTTATTTATTTTGGGGTGTTAGAAACTACGTTAAGGTGGTCCTTAACGTATCCTCCCCAAAGTGTCCGTCCGCTAGTAAGACACCCGCTTTTAGTAGTCTAAAAGGGGGTCCTAGCATGTGTGTGATTTTGTGAACTTTCTTTGTGTGAATTGGAACGGCCCAAGATTTTTTTTGTAGTGTTGGGGGAATATTTCTCATCGAAGTTTCCTTTTTCCCTAACCATATTCCTACCTTACCCTTTCCCTTCCCTGTTCAATTTTAAAAAGAGGGATCCAGAGTGTATCCATTCTGGGGAGTTGTCAGAATTAATAAGATAAAAAGAAGAAAAAAGAAATATTTGGATTTTTGTTTTTGTTCTCTTCGTTTTTTTTTTTGGTTGAGATATTTCGTTTGATTTGTTTTTTTTTTTCACAAAAAAAAATTTATCAACTCGAGTTGGGATATCAACTCAAACGTCAGGAGTAGTAGCCGCGGCTCCTGGCGGGCTTGGTTATACGAGCCCCCATGCTAGTATAACTAAGTCGCCAGCGGGAAAAACTGGAAACGAACAAGGAACGATTATGGACAATGCAAAAACTACAAACGAAAATATATTGAAAAAAGGCGAGGTTATGGATGCTAAAAATATTCATAATCCATTTAAAAAAGGGGGCGGGGTCATGAGATCGCCACCTAAATCGGACAACACTAAAAAAGCTCCAAGTCAGAAAATAATAGCGGTGAGTTCAGGATCAAGATCAAGATCACAAGAGAATAGCAACCAAGCGAAAAGAGAAAAAATGCTAATAGAGGAATTGGAAAAGGCTAATAGCAGAAACCAACAGCTTACTGCAATCATAGATAAAAAGAGTATCCAAATTTCGGAACTACAAAAAGAAATGAAACTAATAAAAACAAGAGATACAAACTGTAGCGTAAAAGTAAGCAACAAAATGGAAGTAATTGAAATACACGAAGATAATATAGAAAGCGCAGAAGAGCCAGCACAGGAAACACAATAGATTCTGAAAACTAGAAGGCCGAGTAAAAAAAGGAGGGCTGAATCTTCACCTGAAGCACTGGTAGTCAATCCAAGAAAAGAAAATAAACAAAGCAAACCGGAGAACATCACTGAAGAGAAAAATGCCATAACTAAAGTGATTAGCGAAAAAAGGCAAATGCCACCGCCGGTAATTTTGAGTAATGTTAAGGATTACCCACTGGTAAACGGTTTGTTGAGTGAAGGAAAGATGAAATATAAGGTAAATATGCTAAACAACAACCAGCTAAAAGTAAATGTGGAATCAGAAGCTGAATACAGAGAACTAACTAAAACTATTAGCAAAGCCAATGTGGAGTGGCACACATATGAAAATAAGCTCACAAGACCATTAAAGGTAATGGCCAGGAATTTACATCCCACATGTAATCCGGAGGATATAAAAAATGAGCTAATCGAAAGAGGCTTTAAAATAATAGAAGTTATAAACAAATATAAAAAACAGAATAAAAATGGTGAAGCCAACGCTATTAAACTACCATTATTTATGCTAGTGTTCGAAAACACCGAGGATAGTAAAAAAATTTTTGATATCCAGTTCATCCAACACATGAAAGTGAAGATAGAAGCGCTAAGGAATAGCAAATCGATCCCACAGTGTAAAAGATGCCAGAGATTCGGACATACACAGAAATTTTGTCAAAGATGCCCCATATGTGTAAAGTGTGCAGGCAATCATTTAACAATCGAATGTACAAAGGACAGAGCAACCAAACCTAAATGCGCAAACTGCCAAGAAGAACATCCGGCAAGCTACAGAGGCTGTCTCGTTGCCAAGGAGCTGCAAAAACGTCGAGACAAAACTAATGTACCGAAGAATGTACCTGACAAGACAAAAATCTCTTTCGCGTCAGCAACAGTAAAAAAAAGGGATACCCTACGCACAGGTAGCACGAACACACAGCGAAGACAAAAAGTATACGAACGCCACGGAACGCAACTTAACGAAAAATATGTAACAAAGCTCTTCGAACGAAACAATTATCCACTTGCTACAAAACATGCATAACAGGATGGACGAGAGAGTGATGGACTCAGGTAGACTTCAAGAAAACACCATGACTAATTACATCAAAGAATTAAAAATAGCGACATGGAACGCAAACGGCATAATCAACAAGAAAACTGACTTGGAGGTATTTCTTAAAGTGCAAAATGTGGACGTCTGCTTTATAACGGAATCACACTTATCAGAACATACCTCAACTACTATTAGAGACTATATACTTTACAAAACGGACCATCCCTCAAACAAGGCGAGGGGGGAAGCGCAATACTAGTTAAGGACAGTTATAAACATTACGAAGTTGGATTCTGGCAGACAGACGAAGCCCAACTGATAATTATTAAATTTTAATCCATCAAGCAACACATTAATATGGGCTCGCTTTACTGTCCACCAGGTTGCAAAATAGATCAACAGACATTTAAAACAATTATAGACCTACTGGGCGACAGATTCATACTGGGGGGCGACTTCAATGCAAAACACACTGACTGGGGTTCGAGACTCACGTTAACAAGAGGTAGACAACTACGTAAAGCCATCATGGCGACAGGATGTCAGTTTATATCCGTACTATCCGTATAACGTACTGGCCTACAGACGGTGCAAAAAAACCGGACCTACTGGACTTCTTTATTTTTGAAAAGTTTCGGACAATTACATGACAATAGAAAATAACTATGACATGGAAGGAGACCACTCACCAGTAATTCTAAAACTGTACGAGAAAATAGTCAAGAAACAGAACCAACCAAAACTAGTTAATAGTACTACGGACTGGAATTCATTTAGTATCGAAATACAAAACAAAGTCGACTTAGAGACTACAATAAGTAATGAGGACCAACTAGAAGAAGAAGCTGAAAAATTCAATAAAATAATACAAGAAGCTGCTTGGAACAACACAACTATAATGGAAAAACAAAACAAAAGCATAACATATCCTGAGGAAATAGTAAGTATAGTTAAACAAAAAAGGAAGGACAGAAGAAGATGGCAAATAACAAGAGACCCAATGGACAAAACTATACTGAATAACAGAACTCAACAATTAAAAAGAGCCATACAAAAATTTAAAGAAGACTCTATCAACAAATACGTGAGTAATCTGACGGCTACTAAGGAGACCAATTACTCACTATGGAAAGCAACTAAAAAAATAAGAAGACCAACTACACACATTGGACCAATTAAAAAGCAAAATGGAACATGGGCCAGAAACAATAAAGAAAAAACAGAAACGTTTGCGGACCACTTACAGGAGATTTTCAAACCAAACGACATCGAATCAGTGGACCAACTCGAAAATTACATAAACGTAGAACTAGAAGATATTCCGGCAATAACTACAGACGAAACAGAACAGATAATTAAAACAGCCATTAAAGCGAAGAAAGCTCCAGGTTTTGACCTAATAACAGGTGAAATCCTTCAGTACCTACCTCGAGTAGGACTTAGCAAGCTCACTCAGATCATTATTTAAACTAAGGTGTGTACCTAGAATATGGAAAGTCGCTGAAATCATCATGCTGAAAAAACCAGGTAAGGATGCAACTGAAACAAAGTCTTACAGACCAATCTCGCTTCTACCGACAATATCAAAGGTTTTCGAAAAACTATTGTTGAAAAGACTAAAGCCTATCATTGAAAGAAAAGGAATAATACCAAAATTTCAATTTGGTTTTAGAGAAAAACATTCAACCATCGAGCAAGTACATAGAATTACAACAATCATCGAAAAAGCGCTAGAAGAAAAACAAATTTGCTCTACAGTCTTCCTAGATGTAGCGCAAGCCTTTGATAAAGTCTGGCATGAGGGGCTCATCAACAAAATAAACCGCATGTTACCAAAAAAATATGTTGAGCTCATAACAGCATACCTAGGTGATAGGTATTTTAGAGTCAAACAGGAGGAGGAATATTCCTCACTGAGAGAAATTAACGCCGGAGTGCCTCAGGGGAGTATCCTTGGCCTAATACTGTATTTACTGTACACCAGCGATCTCCCGGATTTTGAAAATGTTACAGTGGCAACGTTTGCGGACGACACAGCACTAATTTCTCTAGATAAGGACATAAGAGAGTCAACTAATAATCTCCAAGAGGCAACTAATAAATTTACTAGATGGACTAAAAAATGGAAAATCAAGTTAAATGAGATTAAATCGGTACATGTTAACTTCACCAATAGAAAAATCGAGAGCTCCCAAGCGATAACAATTAATGAGGTAAGCATTCCGCATGAAAATAATGCTAAGTACCTAGGAATGACACTGGATGTCAAGCTTAAATGGAATCAACACGTTAAAAAGAAAAAAAGCGAGATGGAGTGTAGGTACAGAGAGATGAACTGGATTATTGGAAGATATTCTAAACTGTCGATCCACTGTAAAGTGCTTTTATATAATCAGATGCTGAAACCTATGTGGTTATATGGAATTCAATTATGGGGTTGTGCCAAAAAGACACATATAAACAAAATTCAAACATTCCAAAATAAGGTCCTGCGAAACATAGTCAACGCACCTTGGTATGTTCGTAATAGTGATATCCATAGAGATCTAAAGATCCCGTACGTATTGGATGAGGTAAAACGTTTCGCAGTGAAGCATCAGATTCGTCTAGAAAACCACGTTAACAGTGAAGCATTAAAGCTGGTGGACAACACTAATTTAACAAGGCGCTTGAGCAGAACCAAGCCGTTTGAATTAGCCACAAGACACATCGACAAGACGGTAACTTCATAAAAGCCAAAGTGAGCTAAAAATTAATGGTTAGTCCTAGTGACTAGTTTTAATGTCGCGTGTTAAGGAGGTGTTTTTAGTGGGTTAAAGTCCCACACTACTGATACACGGGCGCGGTGTTAGTGTCCATGAGATTTTCACCTTCTTCGCAAAAAAAAAAAGAAAAAAAAAATTTTTTTCTATTGGTTCCTCGATCAAGCGAGCGCTGACGGAGAAATAATTTTTGTAAAAATATAAAAATAAAATAAAATCAAGTAGTTGGGGGGTTTAGCATTTTTATTTCTCTTATTTATTATATACATTAATTGTTACTGTATACTTAGTTTTGTTTTACATTATGCGTTATTTATTAGAGATTTAGTTTTGTTTTGAATTATTTACAATTATTGTTATTAATTTAAATATTTTTTTTTGGTTAGTCGTATTTAGTATTAGTTCCTTTTACACTTTTCGTTATTTATTGAATTAATTAGTTTTGCGATGATGATTTGTTTGAATTTTTTTTAAGTTAATTTAGTCAGTTTTTTTTTACGAGTACTGCAATGGCTCTGCAGAACAATGTTGTGTATTATCATCCAGAGGATGAGGGGGCTGGATGCGAAGCAATCATCTTAAGTTCAATGGAACAAATAGTTGATTATTGTGGCGTTTTAATGACACTTTTACAAAGTGGTGGGGGATCAATTGGAGATGATTCCGATCGTCATCCATTAGCATCAATTTCTAATCTAATGAAAGCTGGTTTTGAGATAGAGCGTCGTCCGGCAATGTGTAAATTGGGTGTAATCCAAGCAATTGCAAGTTTAGTACATTTAGATCATGCAACTCATGGTCCAAACCCAGGAGATCAATGTTGTAATTCATTACGGCGTTATGCATTAATGGCAGTAGCAAATTTAACATTTGGGAATGGAGGGGGGGGGGGGGGTAATGTGGTCCGCCTCCTTGTGGTGCTCCCCGGGTAACGCAAAATGGACTACAATACAGGATGAAGGGAAAAGCTCAAAGATATGGAAAGTAGCAAAGTTGTGAGAAAGACTCAACAAAAATTCAAAAATCCAAAAACATCGTAACTTTAAAAAAAAAAACAGAAAACACAAGTATTTTTAAAACAGTCTTTTTCAAGGCTAAAACATAACAGATAGTATCAATTCAACAGTTTAGCACAAAATTACAATATGCCACCAAAACATATCAATATCAACAACAGTAAAAACAACAATATCAATATACTACACTGGAACGCAGGTGGTTTAAGCCAAGCAAAAAAATTTATAGTTGGAAAATTCCTAGAAGAAAATAAAATTACAGCATTTAGCATAGTAGTCGAATCTAATATAACGGAAAATAAGCAGCCCTTTTTCAACTTCAAGGGTTACACAACCTACAACCTTCACAAAAATAGACAGGTGGCCAGCGGTATACTGATAGGTTTATTGAATAGCATACCATCAACATTCAAAATATTAAAAACAATGAACCAATCAGATACCAGTGAAATGGCAGAAATTAGTTTCAACATCCATGGTAAAAGCTATAATTACATTAGCATCTACAGCCCGCCAAACAACAAAAATTTAAGCTTGGATCAGATACACCAAATCAACAATACCATCATTACGGGTGATTTCAATGGTCACTCGCCAACTTGTGGGTACGCAAGAAAAAATCATGCAGGTAAAGTAGTTGAAGATAAAAATCATGCAGGTAAAGTAGTTGAAGATTTTGTAGATAGTAGTATTTTTGACTTGTTATACAATCCTAATGATCCAAAAACATATATACATTCGGACACTCAACTACTCCGGACCTAGTAATGACATCTGCGGATTTAACACCATCCTGCAAAAAGCTGGTCAGAGAAGATTCGAGTAGTGGTCATAGAATGATAACAATACAACTACAATTGGATCAATTTTGCAAACAACGTACACATGGAAGAACGCTATGGAATTTTAAAAAAGCGTCGTGGTCAAAATTCAATAAATTGTTAACTAATGGTCTACTAAACGATATTGATTTAAACAACTCGAGTGTACAAATAATCAATAAATTCAATTTTAGCATCATCGAAGCAGCAAGACATTCTATCCCAAGGGGTAAAATTAAAAAATTTAAAAGTTTTTGGAACAACAACTTAACAGTACTAAAAATGGAACGAAACAAAGCCAGGAATGAAGCTGAAACAGAAAAGGACCCAGTTAAAGTAAAAAAATAGAGACAACTCGATGCAAAACTCAAGAAAGAGATTATCTCGTCAAAAAAATCGTCGTTTTCAACCTTTCTAAACAACCTCAACTATAGAACAAGTAGTACCAAAGTATACCAACACATCAAGAACCTGAACAACAACAATAATCAACAAAATATTAATAATTCTAATAATGTCATCATCATCAATAATAAAACGTTGCACGACAGCAAACAAATAGCAGGCAAATTTGCTACATACTATAAAAATGCACATTCACTAAGTAAAATTCTAAAAAACAACTGGAAAGTGTTAAAAAAGAAAGCAATCAACAACAAACCATCTAATAGATTATTTACCAGCAACATAACATCTGCGGAACTGGAATGTGCTTTAAACTGGTTAAAAAAGAAAAAACAACCTGGTTGTGATGGCTTCTTCCCAGAAATGTTGAAAAATATGAATAATGTGAACAAAAACCATCTGCTCAACATTTTCAACATTATATGGTCAACGGAAAACGGCATTCCGACAGTGTGGAAAAAATCAGTGGTAGTAGCTATCCTGAAGCCAGGAAAGCAAGCTAATGACATAAGTAGCTACAGGCCAATATCGCTTACCTCAGTCGTAGCTAAACTGATGGAAAAAATTATAGCAACCAGACTCAACACCTTTCTTGATAAACAAAAAACCATTGCGAACGAACAGGCGGGTTTTCACAGACATTACTCAACGGTTCATCAAGTTGCCAGGTTAACGGATAGCGTAGTCGAATCATTTAACAACAATAGAAGCTGCATGGCACTTTTTGTAGACTTCAAAGGCGCCTTCGATAGCATATGGAAAGAAAATCTATTTAAAAAATTAGAAAATATCGGTGTGAATGGTAACATTTATAATTGGTTAACTAGTTTTTTAAACCAAAGATGGCTGTCGGTCAGGTGGAACAATGTAATGTCTAAATGGAAGCAGATGAACATCGGTCTGCCACAAGGTTGCATATTGAGCCCGATTCTATTCAACATCTACATTAACGATCTAGTAAAAACATTAAAAAAATCAAATGTTAAAATAGCCATTTATGCTGATGATGTCGTGCTGTGGACAGAAGCAGATAATAAATCGAAAACAACCGAAAAACTAAAAGCTAATCTGCTAGATGCCATAAAAGGACTATCTTTATGGGCACACAACAATAATATGTCTGTGAACGAAAGTAAAACAACTTACCAAATATTTTCGTTAAAACATAAAGTAGATGATATTGACATTTTTATAAACAATAAACAAATACTGCGTACATACTCAACAACATATCTTGGTATAACATTGGACAGCAAACTGCATATGAGCAACCACATAGACAACACCAAAGCTAAAGTACAAAAAAAATCAACAATTTTAAAAAGATTAGCAGGTTGCAAATGGGGTGGCTCAACGGATTTACTCAACAAAACATATAAAACATATATCAAGCCAATAATAAAATACGGCGGTGAACTCCTAACAACAGCAAAAAACTAAATCGCCTAAAACTAGAAACAGCGCAAAATAACGCTTTACGTATAGTCACCGGAGCCGTAAAAACAACACCAATTCATGCGATTAGAACCTTTACATCTAATTGGCCAATAAAACTAGAGCACGAAATGCAAGCTGCTATATAACACGAAAAGCTAAGACAAACCCGTGAATACCATCAATGGTTTACAGCTCAAAAATCTTCCAGCAACTTGAAAAGCCAAACAACGTTTAAGAGTAAATCCGAACATCTAATGAGAAACCTAGGACCACCCCCCAGTCTTGAATATTTGCTACCGCCGATGGACCCGCTCGAATAAATCAATATACCAGCTGAGTTAGAAATAACAGAATATATAAATAAAAACAATGATAATGCAGACCGCATGAAACAATTGGCATTACATACACTTGAAATAAGATACCACAAAGCTATATGGGACCGAATATACACCGATGGTTCGCTACTGAACATTAACGCAGGTGCAGGAGTCGGTATATGTACATAGCAATCATTTCAATCATTATTTTAGTCTACCATGTAATTCTACAGTTTTCGAAGGTGAACTCGAAGCTATAGAGTGCGCTCTCAAACAAGCAATATTCAGAACAGATATGAAAAAACATATTGTTATTCTTTCTGACTCTAAAGCGGCGATCCTAGCAATAACATCGTATAAATATAGTGCGGATAACGGTTTAGTTCGTGAAATACGAAAAATTATTAACACTATGCAACAAAGGCAATATAGTGTAATGCTGGGTTTTAATGATAAAAATTTGCCGCTTGTGCAGGAAAATCGGACCGAAAGGTTTTATTTCTTATGGAAATTTAATATGTGCGACAAGAACAACAAATTCTCATTTGCAAGGGATATTTTTCATTTACCAGGGATAATTTTTATTTGCAAGGAAATTTTACCAGGGATAATTTTTTTGCAAGGGATAATTTTCATTTTGCAATAGATAATTTTTGATATTTTTTAAAAACCATAGATAATCCTTCTTATATGGTATCACAGTTTTGTTGAAATTTGACATTTCAGTTGCCATTAAAAATTTTTATTGTTTACATTTTTTATGTTAATTATATTTTGAACTAAATTTATATATAAAATGTAAAAAATGGAAATGTTAATAATTTTAAAAAAAATTAATTAAGTTTGTTTATGCCGGTTTGTACAAGGATGTAAATAATTAATTTTGGACTGTACCATTAAAATTATTATTTCCAATTATTATAATAAGTTTATATTTAGTAATTTCGTATCTTAAAATATTATTAACGATTGGTAATCAAATTATTTCCAGGTTTTTGCAAAAAATATAATACGTATATTTTTTAAAACTTTAATTGATTGAATGAAATTGATACAAATGCATCACAATAATATATTAATCAAGAAATTTTAGTAATAATAATCACCGAACTATAAACGTTCGTTGATAATAATAAAAATTAAATTTTTATATTATTATTATTATTAATATTTTAAATTATTTAATAGAGTAAATTACTTAACATTTTTTAAATTACAACAAATTCAATTTTAAATATATTTATTAATATATATATTATTCAGAAAAGTGTGATAATTATATCAGAAAAAATTCAAATATTTATATAGGAGATTCAATATAAATTTTTTACAATTGATTTTAAATTATACAATTTGCAATTAATATTTAATTGCTGATTTTAAATATAATAGTTGAAATGATTTATTATTTTTTTAAATAAAATTCTACTGCCAGTCAACAGTGCCATCCTGTGATCTGTACGGAGATAATCAGCCATTTTATATTCCCTTGTCAAAAAATAAATTCCCTTCTGCAGCGATCTACTTTTTTCGCATATAAAAATATAATATACTATCTCGTTCTATTTTTCCTGCACAAGCGGCAAATTTTTATCATTAAAACCCAGCATAAAACTGCAATGGATTCCGTCGTTGGTTCGCAGTTCGCAGACCAACTGGCGAAAAAAGGTTTTTCAAAAAAAACTTTCCAACTAGAAACAAACAGATGGAGTCCAGAATAAAACAAATAAAACAACATTTTAGTAAAATAAATAAAACAGGATGGCTACTATGTAATTCGGTTCGAATAAAATTTCATTCGTAAACGAACAATTCGTACTATGTAATCCGAATTTCGGAAATTTTGATATCCGTAAATTAAATTTCAGTGATGCCAATTTATATATAGTTTTCGTTTCGAAAATTCGGACATTTTGCTACCATGTAATTCGATTATGAGTAAAAAATTATCTGTAAAACGAATATTTTATTCGATAACCATTTCAATTGTGAAAATTAATTCGATTGGACGCTTTTTTAAAACTGTAAGTATTTCTTATATTAATTGTGGATATTATATATGTGCATATTAAATAAATAAATCAATAAAAATTAATTAATAAAAGTTTAGTTTTTAATATATATTAATACAAAAATTAATTATTATGGGAAAATATATTGTTTTTTATAGGGAAAAACAAAAAAATTCAAATACAAAGCAGAGGCAGTTTGAAATAATGGTGGAATTGATGGAAAAACATAATGATTTGGCAAAAGGAATGCTCAAAAGTAGTGAAGGCCGAAATAAGTCAAATAATTTATGGAAAAATTTAGCGGATATGTTAAATTGTGCCGTTTGAATTATTTCCAATTACCTGGATTTCAGAGGTAAAAATAAATTTTGAAAAAAAACGCGCAGACAATGTAATAATAATTCGAAGAAAAACCTATAATGATATATTTTTATTTATCAAACATGAAATTAAAAATAACAAAATTATAATTACAAACTATTTTTTATTTCATCTCTTATTCTGTTAGCAATATTTGTTATATTATTAGTTTCTAGTTCACATTAAAATTATTAATACGATCATAATCTTCATCTGTGGTTCGGTGTATAATAATTCATTGCTTAAATCCATTTTAAATTTAAGGCAAATGTTGTGTGTAAAGCGCAGAAAACATTTAAAAATTTACCAGCTTTTGCCGGAGTATAGTGGAGTTCTCTAGCTGGTAGTAAGCAACGAAATTCTTTTGAGACCCGGAAATTCTTTTATAACATTAAAATAAAAATAAATTGTATTTTGAACTGAAATAAATGTAATAAAATTTAAATTTTACCTCTTGGTTTCTAATTCCATATCTGAATTATCTCAAATCCTTGTTCTAATAATTTGTTCATTTCCATTTTCTTCGTCAAACCACAATGTTACGATATCCATAATTTATGTAAATTTACGAAATTGTTTATAAAAAATCACTAAACACCACAAATCGTTTTTGTTTTTTGAAACTTTGACAGTTGACAAAAATTTCAACGGACGTGAAATTAACAAATTTTCAATAATAAATGGCAGCACTTGTTGTTCGATCCGAATATTTTACATGGTACCAATGTTCCGTATAATCGAATATCATATTCGAAAATATTTTCGGTTCGAACCGAATTACATAGTAGCCATCCAGAACTTGATATTTCTCTGCAAAACAAAAAATACGAAAACATCTCAAATGAATACGAAAGTAT
Source organism: Empis stercorea (assembly GCA_949752835.1). Taxonomy (NCBI): domain Eukaryota; kingdom Metazoa; phylum Arthropoda; class Insecta; order Diptera; family Empididae; genus Empis; species Empis stercorea. Next base: position 54,194,056 of record OX457085.1, on the reverse strand, counting down.
AGCGCATTGCAGTAGCGCAGTAGCGCTCTTTAGAGTAAACACTGGACATAATTGTCTGGCAGAACACCTTCATAAATGTAAACTCATCCCATCTAGCGTTTGCACTCTATGTGATACCGGAGAAGTACAAAACAGTGAACATCTGCGAACATGCCCAGCATTAGCGGATGAAAGAAAACTGAGCGACAATATTTCATATCTTTATTGGGTGGCCCGGTGTAAAATGGCGTAAGCCAGCACCTCTCCATTGGCAAACAACAACAACAACATTTGGGAATGGTAATAATAAAGCATTACTCGGCTCAAATAAAGAATTTATGGAAGCTCTCGTGGAGCAATTAGATTCCGCACCCGATGATCTTGTCAAAGTAACCGCAAGTGTTTGGCATAATTTATCTTGGCAATCCGATTATATTATGAAAGCCGCCTTAAGCGGTATGGGGATAGTAACAGCCTTGGCTAAAGCTGCCATGAAGACTAATAATGAAAATACATTAAACGCAGTATTGTCGGTTTTATGGAATTTTTCAGCGCATAACAAAATCAATAAAGTTGAGTTATGTGCTGTTGAAGGTGCATTAGCATGTATATAGTTGACCTGTTATCAGATGAAGGGCCTAGTAAAACCTTGAAAACAACTGAAATTGCTAGTGGAATTTTAAGAAATGTGTCTAGTCAAATTGCTGTACGGGAAGATTATCGTAAAATTTTACGACAACGTAATTGTCTAGGTATCCTATTGCAACAACTGAAATCCGACAATTTAACATTAGTTAATAATGCCTGTGGCACCCTATGGAATTTATCTGACGGTTCGCCCGAAGATCAAAAATTCCTTTGGGATAATGGAGCAGTACCAACGTTAAGGTCCTTAATTCACTCTAAACATAAAATGATTTGTAAATGAAGGTAGTTCAGCAGCACTTAAAAATTTACTAAATTTCCGACCGGGTATTTTAAATTCTAATAATGTGGATACAATTGCAAAATGAATGGGATTGAAGGAATTGCCAACACTTGATGTTCGTAAACAGAGAGCACTAAAGAGTGAATTAAATCCACATTTGTCTGAAACATACGATAATTTGGATGTAATTGCACCGACAGAACCAATAACAGCATTTATAAATAATACAAATGTAGCTTCAGTTATTGGGATGGGAAAGTCTCTAGCCACTCGCGCAGCGCATCCAGTTGTGGTACCGAGACATTCGATTACTTCATCTGAATCCGCTGCAGAGCTGGATAAATTAAATTTAGAGCATAATGCCTGGTTTAGGCAATGGCGAAATCTAATGGCGAATTTTTTTAAAGGATGGAGATACATATTTATGTATAAGTGCGGTAGACACAGCAATATCGTCCAGAAATTTTTTTGGACGTCCAATTTTCGAAATTTAATTTCGAATTGGACGTCCAATTATGGCACAAGACGTCGGCTCTCGTCTTGTGCCATAATTGGACGTCCAAAAGATGAGATTTTATAGAAAAACTATAGATGGCGTGAATATTATATATATACAAAATTATATTTTGTCAAATTTATTTTTTTATTTCAAAGCTAGGTATTCACTTCCAAAAAAAAATTTGGCAAAATTGTGAGCAAAATATCATATTAAAAATATGTAAATATAATATAATATAATATAATCATACTGAGTACCATGTGTATATGACAAAGCAAAAACTAAGAAAAAAATGTTGCCCCTGGTAAAATTTACTATATAAAATCATACTTTTTTTTAACTGAGTACTAAGCTTTAGGTAAAAAAAATGGATGAATTATTTTTTTTCAAATAAATTATTTACATTGTCAAAGCAATATTTTTTAGGAATATCAAAAAGTTCCTATAATTTTTTTGAATGCCAACTAGATGCTATAAATTTTTGTCTCAGTCTTTCGTTAGGCCAATTTGAACATGCTATCTCGTTCTATTTTGCCTAAAAAATATGAGTTTCGCCATTGTCTAAACCAGGCATAATAAAATTAGAATAATAAAAATTTGGTTTAAGAGGAAAAGGAGGAAAAAGAAAAAAAAAAGATATAAATAAGAATTGCCCGGCTAACTCAGTTAGTAGAGCATGAGTATTCAGGGTGTGGGACAGCCCCACGTTGACTTAGAAAAATTACCACCTGTAGTTTTTTTTTGTTTCAGATTTTTTTTACAAGTAGTTCTTATTTTTTTTACAAGTAGTTGTTATTTAGTTATTTATTTATTATTCAGTAAATTTTTTTTTTGTTATTTATAATATTATTATTTCGGTTAGTGTAATTTTTGGTGTTTAATATTATTTATTAGTGATTAGTTAATTTACACTTATATGTAGGTAGGTTAGTTTTTGTTATTTATTAATTAGTTATTAGTTATTTTAATACATAACTGCATGGCTTCATACAGCATTAGTATTAGTTAAATTTATTAGTATTAGTATAATAAATTAGTTAAAAAAAATTTTTGGTATTTATTTTAGTATTATATATTAAGTATTTATTTATTTATTGGTCTAGCAGTATTTATTATTAGTTAAATTTATTAGAATAAATTTAGAAGAATTTATTAGAATATTATTAATAAAAATTTTTAGGGTTAGTTTAGATTGGTTAGTTATTTGTTTATGAATTAGGGAATTTTTTTTGTCAATATTATTTATTTAGGGGCTATTTAAGTAGGTTAATATTATTTTTGTTATTTATAATTAGGTTAGTATTTATTTATTAGACATCTGGAGTGTGACGAGTCGGTGTTTTCCAGGCCTATCTGGAACGCTAAGTTCCAGATGGGTCTGTTTTGTGACACCGTGTTTTATATATGTTAATTTATTTCTAAAAATAAGTTAATATTTATTAAAATACAAAAAAATATAAAAAATCACCTATTTATTTGTTTGCGTCTTGTCCAACTTGACGTTTATTGTTGTAATACCGGCTTGTCATATTTCAGATGTCAGCATACGGCTGAATTAAAATTTTTGTAGGTTGGTAGTCATGTCGTAGTAGTTCAAAATTCCCGTCAGCGCTGCGGTCTCTTGATTTTCGGAACAGAAAACAATTAACAACCTTTTTTGCCCTTGTGGGCCATGTTTTGATTCCGAAGGTCAAGAGATCGCGTGATCGGGGAACAATAGTTTTTTCGAATGAGAAAAAATTGATAAAGATTGCGGGAGTTGGAAAAGAATTTTGTTACCGATCGGTCGGACATTTTTGGGAGTAGATTTTTTTTGTTTTTCAAAAGTTTTTTTCGGAAAAAGTTTTTTTTAAATTCGTTTGGATGATTGTTGCGAGAAATAAAAATTGATTAGTTGTAGCAAAGTAAAAGTATAAGAGAAAAAAAATAAACCAAGAAACATTTAAAAATTAAATAAACCGAGAAACAACTAAAAATTTTGACCTAGAATTTGTGCTGAAAAAAAAAATTAGAAAAAGAAAACGATTCCAAGAAAACTAGTAAAAACAAACTAAAAAAAATATTCGCGGATAAAATTAGTGAAATTAAATTTTGATAATACAAAAAAAAAAAAAAAATAAAGGAAGAGAAGCAGAAAAAAAATTATGTTGTAGAAAAAAAGATTTTTTTTTCCACCAATTTGTGAAAAAGAAAAAGAATTTAAAATATATATAATTATAAAGGGTTCCATGATAAAAAAAAAAAAATAGCAGAAGAAAAAAATTATCCAAATAGTTTTTGTAAAGGTAATCGTCCAAACTCCACATTAAACCGGCATTTGTTGTGTGATCCACAAATTTCACTAGAAAAAAAAAGAGGAAGAAAAAGAAAATTAAAGGAAGAGCAGAGTCAGCGACCCGACGTTACGGATTTATAATTATGATTTTTTTTTATTAGTGTGTAACTTACATTATTAGTAGTGATAGTTTTGGTTTTTTTTTAAAACAAAATTGTAGGTACAGGAAGCTGGTTCCGAATCCAGACATGTCAGTAGATGGAAGGAATCAAACCAGGTACGTTAAATTGTTAAATTATTCATAATTTATTCATTAAGGTGTACCGTGTACACTTTAGCTTTTATGTTTTTTGTGGAAATTAAATTTTTTTTGTATAGTAGTTGATTATTTATTTATTTATTTATTTATTCCCGTAAAATGGGATATATATATAAATTAAAAATATATATAAATTATATATTTAATAGTTCAATTAATAAAAAAAAAAATTGTAGAGTAAAGTTTTGTGTAATATCTTAATTAATTGTTATTGGTATCATTTATTAAAAAAAATTCTTAAAAATTCAAAGTCGTTAATTTTTATAGTTTTGTTGTACACCAGAATAATCAAATTTATTTATTTATTATATTTATATCTAATCTATCAAATTAAAAATTTTTCTTCACCACCGATATATTTTTCTTAAATTGTATTATTAAAAGAAAAACAAAAAAACAATTTTAAATCATATAGTTTCATTTATTATAATTTGTTTGGAATTTTAATTATTTTTTTTTTGAAAATTCCAAAAATTTTATTTTTATAGAGAGTGGTTACTACGTTGCGCTGCTGCTGTGTTGTTTTGTTTGAATTTTTTTTTCTTATGGTTAAAAATTTCTTTTTGAAAATGACTGGCTATTTTTAACATAATTCAAAGGATGGATCACGATGGATTTCTGTTCCTTTTTTGTCCTCTTCCTTATGGTGATACTTCGTAAAATTTGTTAAAAATTTTCCGTGTGCGAAAATTTTTGAGGAAGTATCGCCATGTTGTTGTATTGATTGCCGTTTGGATCACTGGTCGACTCACGCCCCACAGGCGAGCATAGCTGGCACACTTAGGAGGAAATCCCTAAATTTTGGTCTAGCGTTTTTCTTGTGATGCGCTGTTGGTCACCCTAGACCTGGCGCCCACTTCACTAGAACTCCGAAGTTACCTCCTCCGACTTATCTACAGATAACAGGTGGTAATTTTTTTTGTCAATTCCAAAAATTTGCTATCATGTTACAAAATCTGTTTTTAAAATTGATTAGAATACATTTACATTGATAATTATAAACCTTTTAAAATTACAAATGGTTTATACGAACTGATATTTCACAAAAGTCCTCAACACTATGCTGACGATGATTTGGAAAATTACAAAAAAATATTAATTATAACAAATGCTTATTTAAAAGACCCGAATAATGACTCAAATTCACAAATTAATGGTAATAAAGGGAAAAAATATATAAATATAATTCAAAATCTGGTGACACATAAGTATAATACTCGGAAGAAAAAAGGTGGAAGCCTATCGAAAACAAAAAGATTATGGAATTTTCATCAAAACCTATGGAGGATGTTCATTGGGATGATCCGAATGAACTTGTTGATAGATTAAAGCTCTTGATGGCATCTCAAGAAGCTGGAAATAATAATCATAATAATGAAATTATTTCAATAATTGAGGAACTTAAGGAGGCAGACCTAATTGAATAAAAGACTAATCAAAATTAATTTTTTTATCATAATCGAAATGGTTATCGACAGCATTACCAAAACATGAGTGAAAGGCAGGTTGTTGAAGAGCTGCATAAACCTATTAGAAAAAACTTTAAAAGACGAAGAGTTATAATCAAAGGTTTTGATGATCTTTGGCAAGCTGATCTTGTAGAAATGGGTGCATATGCTAAACAAAATTCTAATTATAAATATTTATTAACTGTAATTGATACATTTACAAAATATGGGTGGGCTATACACATAAAAAATAAAACTGGTGATAAGGTTACTGAATCACTTAAATCGATTTTCAAAAATTCAAATAGATATCCTAAAAATTTACAAACTGATGATGGTAAAGAGTTTTTTAACAAAACCTTCCTCAATTTGATGTTGAAATACAACATTAATCATTATTCAACATTTAGCTCATTGAAAGCATCAATTGTTGAACGTTTTAATCGTACAATAAAGGAAAAAATGTGGAAGGAATTCAGTTTTAATGGAAACTATAAATGGGTTAACATCATTCAGAAACTTTTTAATGATTATAATCATTCAACTCACAGAACAACTAAAAGAAAACAAAAAATGATGAAAAAAAATTATTAGCTACAGTTTATAATCACATTAAAATTGCACCATTTGCTAATTTTAAAGTTGGTGAGTCAGTTCGAGTGAGCAAGTTAAAACATGTTTTTGAAAAAGGTTATACACCCAACTGGACAACGGAAGCTTTCGAGATAACAAAAAGACAGCTGACAAATCCAGTAACCTACTTATTAGAAGATTATCAAGGACACCCCATTAAAGGAGGTTTATATGAGTATGAATTACAAACAGCAAAATATCCACATATATATTTAGTAGAAAAAGTTATCAAAACCAAGGGTGACAAAAGTTTTGTGAAATGGCTTCGATTTCCTTCCAATCAAAATTCGTGGATAAATAAGAAAGATGTATTATTGTGAAATACATTGAAGAATAATTTAATCAGTTTGAAATTAAAATAAACAAACACATTTGGTATTTACCACCAAACATTTTTTCAAAAATTTAATTCAAGTTTATCTACGATATATAACAGAAGTAATAATCAACGCTAAAATATGAGCGATAAAAAACAATTACTCAACGAAAATAAAAAAATTGATAAAGTGAAGGAGTGCAAATATAAATTATTTTGTACAGGAAAAAAATCTGAATCTTCAAGTTAACAGAAACCATCATCATCATCAGCTGGAGCATCTGGAGAAAAATCTTCAATTCCATATAAAAATTTAAAAAAATAATACATGTACATGTTTCTGTAAATACATAAATAAAATGTAAAACAAACAAAAATTTGTTATTTCAAAATATTTCTCTTTTATTTATTACATATTAATTCTTGTAAATCAAACAATTTTATTTTGTCTATGTACAAATGCATCAACTCAACGGATCTACAAAATCTTCTAGTTTTTCTATTTCACTCTTTAAAAATTTTATTTCATCATTTAGAGATTTGAAATTAAGTGAATTAAAAATTCTATCTGGTAAATTTTTAATATCATCTTTTAGTTCATTTGAAGATTTTTCACATTGCGATTTTATTTTAATTGTTTCATTGTTAACAAATTGTTTTAAAACAACATCCACATTATCTATAGGTTCTGCGATGTTTATAACTCGTTTATGTTTCAAGTCATAATCACCTTGAACTGTTAAATGAAATCCTACGCCCGGTGGACCACGTAAAGGTTTTCTCTAATTTCATTACTGAATAACCAATCATCAGTTCGTCCAAATTTGTCAATAGGCATTTTAGGAATGATTAAATATTGTTTAAATGGTTGGAGTAAATGAAAATAACAAAATATAATTTTTCAAACTAAAATATTTCTTTTTATTTATTTATTATATTATAAACTACATCTTTTGTTTCATATTTAAGATATGTCCATGTTGTACTATACGATGTATATCTTTCTATTTCACCGTTATTCAAAATTATTTCACTGTCCACTTCCTTATATTCCAAACATTTTATTTTCAAAGATCTTTTTTGAAAATCACTATCATAGGCACATCGTATTTTGATTTCTTTATCATCACCATATTCAAATTTGAAATGTCTATAAAATATATGTTCACTTTCGATTATTTTTCTTTTTTAATTAAATCAGCTTTAAAAGCTTCAATCGCTTCTTCAATAGTAACACGAGTTAAACTTTGGGGCTCCTCACTTGGTAATGGTGAATGGATATTTATAGTTGATGTTTGCAGTGAATCCTCCGGTTCCGGAGAATGAACATGTTTTAGTAGATTTATAGACAAGCGTATTTGAATTGTTTCATTACTCGGGAGTAGAACATTGAATGTAGCATCTCCATTATGATCCTGATTCAATGTAATATTATTTACAGGAGCTCCATAAATATTAGCAAGAATCAAACTTGAAATTAAAATAAGTGAGATTTACGTCGTATTTAAAACTTCTTTAGGTTGAAAGATTGAAGTTAATGCTTCAATAGTATTTTGTAGAATGAGATTTTTTTGTTAGGATAATTGACTTTTATATTAATTATCTAATTTGTTTGAGACTATTCCTTCTTTTGCAAACGAACTTCTAAAGTTGCCTTGTAATCTTCCACTAATACTAATAAGCGTAAAACATCATCATCTGTAATAGAATTATTTTCTTTTTGCATGTAAATCATTTTCACTGTTTTCAAGTTGTTTGTTAAGCTCATAATTTTTTGTTTCATATTATATACAGTATCACTATCGCCATAGTTTTCCATCATATTCTCTAATTGTAGTAATGCATTATTAAGCCTGTTTAGCAATTCTGTTTTTTTATCCACAACTATGTTGTCAGCTTTTCTATATATAGATGTGGTAGTACGAGATAATGATTCTGATGTTTTCTTTCCAATAATCTCCCATTCATCGTCCACTGCGAATTGACAGTCAATTGGAAACTTGTTTATTTTGAAACATTTTTTCTCATTGCTTATATTATTTATTTCACCGGCTATTCCTATATCACCACCCATAACTTCAATTTGAACATGCTGCCACACAAGAAATTGAAGACCCCAATTTCGATATGTTGGTAAAGATTCACCATTTCTTACAGATAGTAATAAAACCTTAACATCACCATGTTCAGGAATTGCCCAAAGCTCTAACACCGAACCAAAAATTTTCACATTAACTATTTTAAAGGATTTCCATTTTCTCATGCAAATACAATATTTCTGTCCATGATAAAAATTTTCACACCAAAACATCTTCACTACAACTCGCTTAATTAACTACTATTAACTTATTTGGTAATTTGTTGGATATTTATAGTAATTCATTATTTTCATTATATATTGTTTTCTTAAAAGTTCCAAAACACAAGCACATGTATATGTGCATTCACATTTCATTTGTTGTGTATATGTGTCGGTTGCGTTTGGAAATCTGATATAAAAATCAATTATTATATCTTTATGTTCTTTCAATAGCACAGCATCATATCTTTCTAAAAAACATTTTATAAAATTAATGCTCATATTTCATATTTATGTTATATCTTACACAGTTAGTAACATACTAAAAATCAAAACTAAGTAACCAAATTTACAAATCTCATTAACTTTCTTTATTTTCAATTATACAATTAACATTTGTAATAAAGTATGTATTTTATTTAGCTTAATATTCCCAAGTTCTTTCTGCTAAAATTTTATCTGTAATATTTCTATTATTTATGTCTTTACTTTTTGAGTATATCATGTGCTCGACAAGCTTCATCCAATGGATTCACCCCTTTATCACCTCTTTCTAATCTTTTTTCAGTTTAGTTCCAGGTCCGCAGTAATTATATCCAGATAAATGCAATTCAATGGGTAATTTATTTATTATTGTGTTTAAAAAACCTCCTCCTCGTTTAAAATTTCTTTTACAATTAAAACGTTTCACCATCTTCCTCCACATCCATTTTACAACTAAATTGATTTCTAATTATCGACATAGTATTTAACTATGTCACAATTCGATTTGAAATTTGTAGAAAAGATGAAGTTTGTGACGCAACAAGGAAATATCAAAACTAAAGTTAAAATTTTTGATGAAACTATAGGTTACCGATTAATATACGAGGTTTAATAGTCGGACCATCAAATTGCGGTAAAAGAAATATAATGTTGAGCATGTTATTAGATTCAAATGGTTTGATTTTTGAAATTATCTTTATATATTCAAAATCATTACATCAACCAAAATATGAATATTTGAGAAAATTGATATCCTCTATTAAGGGAATGAGGTATTATGAATTTTCAAATAATTGTGAAATTATGGAACCATCTGAAGCTAAAAAGAATTCAGTTTTTATCTTTGATGATGTTGCATGTGAAAGACAAAATAATATACGATCATACTTTTGTATGAGTCGTCATAATGATATTGATAGTTTTTATTTATGTCAATCTTCTACGCATATACCTACTAAACATTTAATTCGTGATGATGCAAATTTCATAATATTATTCAAGCAAGATGATTTAAATTTACGACATATTTACAATGATCATGTAAACTCTGATATGTCATTTAATCAATTCAAAAATGTCTGCAGTGAGTGTTGGAAAGAGTAGTATGGGTTTCTACTTATTGATAAAAACAGACCCTGCAATAAAGGTGGATATTGAAAAAAATTCGATGCATTTTTAGTGCTTGATTAATAAAAGTGCATGATTAATGAAATTTGATCTGACCAGTTAATAACCGATCTGACTAGTCAATAACCGACCGATCTGTTCAGTCAATAACCGATCTAATCAGAATCTGTATTAACCTAATAAGAGTATAACAGCAATCAATATTGCTTAACTTAAATCAGTATTGATATTGAATTTAAGCAAATTGGGGGTAAATCTGTTTTTAAAATTGACGAGAATAATATTTACATTGATAATTATAAACCTTTTAAAATTACAAATGGTTTATACGAACTGATATTTCACAAAAGTCTTCAACACTATGCTGACGATGATTTGGCAAATTACAAAAAAATATTAATTATAACAAATGCTCATTTAAAAGACCCGAATGACTCAAATTCACAAATTAATGGTAATAAAGGGAACAAATATATAAATATAATTCAAAATCTGGTGACACATAAGTATAATACTTGGAAAAAAAAGGTGGAAACCTATCGAAAACAAAAAGATTGCCATTGGATATGGAATTTTCATCAAAACCTATGGAGTATGTTCATTGGGCTGATCCGAATGAACTTGTTGATAGATTAAAGCTCTTGATGGCATCTCAAGAAGCTGGAAATAATATTCATAATAATGAAATTCTTTCAATAATTGAAGAGCTTAAGGAGGCAAACTTAATTGAATAAATAAATAAAAGACTTTCCAAATTAAGTTTTTCAACATAAGCAAAATGGTTATCGATAAGTTTGGTCGAAGTGATAATAATGAAAGATCCAATCCAGGACCACCAGGAAATGGAGTCAATTTAACATCTGCTCGAGACTATGACATGCAATTTAAACGTCTTGGTAATATTGGTAGTCCAACAAATCTTAAGGATGGAGCTACAAAAGAATACATTGATGATGGAATAAATACAATTGATCGGAATATTACAATTCTTCAAAAGCATATAGTTCATATGATAATTTAATGGAATATATTGATATGGAAATTTTATAAATCATGGATATACTAGAAATATTCGAAAAAGATATTAAGTTACAAGTTCACAATTTAAAAAAAGAAGATCAGTAATTTTATACATTTACATTCAGCCAAAACATGAGCAAAAGGCAGGTTGTTGAAGAGCTACATAAACCCAGTAGAAAAAACATTAAAAGACTACGGGTTATAATAAAAGGTTTTGCAAGTTGATCTTGTAGAAATGGGTGCATATGCTAAACAAAATTCTAATTCTAAATATTTACTAACTGTAATTGACACATTCTCAAAATATGGATGGGCTATTCCAATAAAAAATAAAACTAAACTAAAATTTTCAAAATTTGATGTTGAAATACAACGTTAATCATTATTCAACATTTAGCTCACTGAAAGCCTCAATGGTTGAACGTTTTAATCGTACAATAAAGGAAAAAATGTGGAAAGAATTCAGTTTTAATGGAAACTATAAATGGATTACCATCATTCAGAAACTTATTAATGATTATAATCATTCAACTCACAGAACAACTAAAAGAGAACCCTCCGAAATCACCCAAAATGATGAAAGAAATTTATTATCTACAGCTTATAATCGCATTAAAATTGCACCATTTGCTAAATTTAAAGTTGGTGAGTCAGTTCGAGTGAGCAAGTTTAAACATGTTTTTGAAAAAGGTTACACCTTTAGTTTAGTTCAAGTAAAGGCGAAATATAGAACACACTAAATAACGAAATTTAGAATGAGGGACAAAAAAAATTGTTGAATGAAGACAAGAACATGGATAAAATAAAAGAATGTAAATATAAACTATTGGGGTCATCTACAAAATCATCTTGTTCAAATCCAAAACCACAATCATCATCATCCTCAAAAGCAGAAAAGTGTTCAATTCCTTACAAAAAAACATAAAATAATTATAAAAATTAAATATATTATTTGTTAAATAATAAACAGAAATTTCATGTTTTAAACTAAAAATGTCTTTTATTTACATAAAGTAAATGTTAAGGATATATTCGCACTGTGTATTTACTGTTGACTATGTTTATGTACAAATTTATCAACAGATCTGCAAAAGTGTTCCAATTTATTTATTTCATCCTTTAAAAATATTATCTGGGTATTTATTTCCTATAAATCATATTTTAATTCATTTATAGATTTTTCACACTCTCTTTTAATTCTATTAGTTTCACTATCAACATATTGTTTTGAAATAACATCGAAATTATCTATAGGTTCTGCAACGTTTATAACTCGTTTATTTTTCCAAGTCATAATCACCTTGAACCGTTAAACTAAATCCTTCGCCTGGTGGACCTCGTAAAGGTTTCCTCTCTCTCCAGTCATCAGTGCGTCCAAATTTGTCAATTGAAATTTTAGGATTGATAGAATTGTTGTATAAAGCAATATCTTTTATAATACTACCTTATACATAAATTAATTATCTGATAAATAAAAACGCAAAATATTATCTTTCAACTAAAATATTTCTTTTTATTTATATCGAGTATATAAGTACATATGTACTATTAACTTATTTGGTAATTTATTTGTTATTTATAATAATTCATTATTTTCATTATATATTGTTTTCTTAAAAACTCCATAACACATGAACAAGTATATGTACAATCACATTTTATTTGTTGTGTATATGTGTTTGTTGTGCTTGGAAATCTGATATAAAAATCAATTATTATATCTTTATGTTCTTTCAATAGCACACCATCATATTTTTCTAAAAATATTTTATAAAATTATTGCTCATCATTAATGTTATATTTTACTTAGTGAACAAAATATTAAAAATAAAAACTATGTAACCAGATTTTTTTTTTATTTATTGTCAGCTACAATTAGCATTTGTAATAAAGTATTTTATTTAGCTTAATAATAAATTATTTCCAGCCAATCTCAGATAAAATTTCATAAGTCTTATAGAAGAATCTTCAATAAAGTTTATACCACTACATGAACATGTATCTGGCCCAGATGTTGCATTTTCGGAAGACCATATACAATTTGCTTAGTGAGAACCATGAATTGAAAATTTCATTTCAGCATTCACTAATTTCATTAGTGCTTTCCGATAATTTTCAAATTCCTCTCTATGCTCAGCAAGCAAGAAATCCTTATGTATGATTAAAAATTTCTCTATAACTAGTAATGTATATTGTTCTTCAATGATTGTAGTATTTCATCATCATCATCATCACCATCAAATGTAGTAATTGTCCAAAGATCTTCCCACAATGCCATAATAATAAATCAACCATAAACAGTTCACACCAAATTTTAAACTAAATATATTTTAGAATTGATTAGTATATTTAAATAAAAATAAGAATCACATTTAGCTAAATTTCATTATAACACTCACATCTTTATCAATTTAACTCAAATGTAAGGTCACCGCAGAATATAAGAATTTTGCATTATTAATCTCATATATATATAAGCATATAACTTTTTTGTTTTCAAAATATAATATTTTAATATCAAAACAAAAATATGAAATCCATCCCCATACATCATACATATATATATGAATATATTTCATAAATACTTTTTACAAATTCACACTCCAAAATTAAGAATAAATTCTTTTAATAATCAAGATCATGATATTATATAAATAATTCAATATAAATAAGAGAAATTTTTAATCATGATATCTAGAATATTAACATATGTGTTACACTAAACTCTGAATCCAACATTTTTGTGTTTACGTTATATATATATATACATATATCCACTAAGGAAAGAATTTTTTGAGATTTTTGGGTTTACATTATATATCTATATATACATATATACACTAAGGAGAGTCTTTTATATTTAAAATAAACAAAAAAAAACCATAAAAAAATCCATTCATAAACACACAACTTAATTAATACTGACTGCTGATAAGAAAAATAGTCTATTCAGACTTTTAGAACATAAAAAATTTACTAATAAAATTAGCTAACATGTCCCAACATGTTTCAACCCACAACCACATTCCCACACCACCACAACCTATGCCAAAAAGCCCACTACAACCCCTACACCTCCACCCCACACCACAACCTCAACCACAATATCCAATTCACCAACCCTAACATCTCGACACACTAAAACGACAGACCGACAGACAAAACGACAGACACCACAAACTAAACATGTGTGCCTGCGAAAGATTGATAATTTTAATTGTTTACAAAAAATCCAAGATGGCGGAAAAGTACTTTTAGACCCCCTTTAAAAATACACGTAAATTTGCGCCGGAACCCCCATAGCTTATCTAGTATAATATCAGATTCAAGAAGTGCACTAGAGGCAATATAATCATATCGGCATACAAGGAAATGAAAGAGCAGATGTAGAAGCTAAAGAATCATTAAAAATAAATGAAATAATTGAACTCTATAAACCTACTAGATATAACAATATCAAGCAAATACAAAATAAAACAAGAGATGAAATCAACAATACATGGAATGAACAATCAGACAAATTTTTCAGGCAAATAAAAAAAAACACAAATATATGGTACACCCGTGAACATCCAAACCGTAGAATGGAAGTAGCCCTCATGAGATTGAGGATAGGCCATACCAAAATTACCCATGATTGGCTAATGAAAAAACCACAAATCATACCCATGTGATACCTGCAATACTATGTAACCATAAATCATATACTTCTAGAATGCCGTAAATACACTACTACACGAAATATATTAAATATTAATACAGACATAAAAGAAGTCCTGCAAATGATGAAAACAAAATCAATATACTACAGCAATATTTGACAAACACAAAAATAATAAACCAAATCTAAAAAATCAAATTTATACCCGGGACACACAGGACCGAAAACTCAGTTTTCGTGTTTTCAAAGTTCAAAAATGGAAATTCATAAGGTTTAGTACAGTTTTCAGGAATAAATTGAAAACACGAAATCTACAAATTTTTAAGGTTTTCACGAAAATATATTTTAGCGCCATCTATTACAAAATAGAAGATATGTATTTTTGAAGTAGGCATAGCTAAGTTTCCATACAAAAGTAGCCATTTTTGTGAAAAATCAAAAAAAAATTCGAAAATTTAAAAAAAAAAACAAGAAAAATTAAATTTTATTAAATAATTTTTAATATAATTAAATCAAAATTTGACTTAAAAACAAATAATTTCTATTTTTAATTTTTTTTGTTTTTACGTAGAGTTGTTTAAATAAATAATTTTCATAATTTGACATTCGAAAACGAAATCGCGCTCCATTTTTGGTGTGTCACTATAAAAGTTTTTAGATCTAGTTTTCGCGAAAACTTAGGTTTTCAATTTTGGTGTGTCCCGGGTATAAAAGTAAAAAAATCAAATTACACAAATAATAAGAGGCTTCAAATAATCAAATTGGTTGGAAGGCTTCTAAAAAAAAATACAAACATTCCAAAATAAGGTATTGCGAAACATCATCAATGCACCTTGGTAAATTCATAGAGATCTTAGTATTCCAACGGTAGCAGATGAGGTGAAGCGATTTGCAACAAAACATCATGCTCGTCTGGAAAATAATGTCATCATGCTCGTCTGGAAAATAAATAATGAGAGGCTCAGAAGCTATTGCATAACACTAACCTAACCAGGCGCTTAAGAAGATTGAGTTAGTTGTTGACACGCTGATAGGTCGATATCAACATCAAAATACAAAATTAGATTAAAATTAGTGGTTAGTCCAGGTGACTAGTTTTAATAGGTGGGGAGATGTTTTTAGTGGATTAAAGTCTGACACTACTGGCCACGCGTGCGGGAACAGCGTCTTAAGAGATTTTGACCTTCCTCCGTAAAAAAAAAAATTAAATTAAAACTAATAAATAATATTTAATATTCTAATATTATATGTTAATATTAATAATATTCTAGCAGAAAAACTATTACGGTATATATGAATTTTTTTTCGTATAATTTACAAAAATATAAAATCTGAAATTATGGTTATAAAATTACCTATATATGTAATTGAAATTTGTTGATATTTTTTTATTAACATTATACATTATATCATTTTAAAAATAAATAATTGAATTTTTTATAAAATTTAAATTGTATTTGGCATACAAAACTTATCTAATAAACCTTAATTTTTTCTCACCGTTCATATAAACAACAATAAATGCTCTTTGTCTAAGACGATATTCATTCAAAAATTTATATATTTAAATAATCAACGATAGAAATTTAAAATTTGGTAAGAAAACGAAATTCCTTACACAAAAAAATAATTAATAAATTTTTTTTTAAGACCGATCTCCAATGTGGGCGTCGGCGCAAAACTTCGGCGTAAAAAAAAGTTCATCATATGGGAATCAATGCAAGTATCTCAATGTGAGCGCTGGCGTCTGGCTTCAAGAAACGCCAACGCTGAGATTGCTTAATGTTCAAAAAATGAAGCTGAAGTTTCAGTTGTGCCAAAATATTTTTAAAATTTTTTTTTTCTGAATTTTTTTCATGATTTTTTTTTTTTTTAAATTACTAGAAGTAAAGTTTCCGTCATATTTATATATATATAAATTTATAATTCATATTCATATTTGTTCATATTTATATTTATATTTTTTTTAAGTTCCGCTTCCGTCAAAGTTTTGAATTGTATCAACGCTCACATTGGAGATTGTCTGGCGTTAAACTATTTTCACCGCCGAAGTTTTGCGCTGAAGCCTACATTGGAGATCGGTCTTTATAATTTTTTTTTTTATATAAAGCCTGGTACGCTGCTCTTGCTAAACTAAATTAAATAGTACAGATAAATAATGAAGATTTAATAATTAGTAATTAAATATTACTTATTAATTATTAATAATTTGAAATATAATTTGAAATTATTATATAATTATATTATAATTTGAATTATATAATTATGTTTATAATTATAAACATTGACATATATAATTTGACATTATTATTGAAGTAAAATCTACTACTTTTTCAAATAATTTCGATACGATGTCAATCAATTATCGTGATTCCAATTTTTTATTTGGAGAAGTCATCAAAATTTGTACTGTATATCTTTATATTTATATAAAGATAAAAGAAGGATTTCAAAATTATTATACTTATATTTATTGGACTTTATTTGTTTGGCCTTAATTTCCTTTTTCATTTTTGTTATACAAAGGAAAATAAAATATTATAGAAAGATGGAAAATAGTAAAAATATTGACCTTTCTAACTTTGTTTAAAATGAATTAATCCTTCTTTCTTCTTTTAAATGTTGAACTATGAAGTATAATCTTATCTTTCTATATCGTAATTTCAAAACTTTAATTGAGTCATATATAGAAAACTAATTTATAACTATGTATTATAAAATAAAATTAGAATAATATAATAAAAATGTAATAATTGCTTAATAAAAAAAGAGAAATATTTATATAAAAACAAATAAAATAGATTTCAAAGATTTTATAACCGTAATGATAAATCAAAACAAAACTAATAATTTTCAGGCTTTGTATTTTCGAAATATAAAAAAAATAGAGAAATATTTATATAAAAACAAATAATATATAGATTTCATATCTAATAGAGATTTCAAAGATTTTATAATCGTAATGATAAATCAAAACTAATAATTTTGAGGTTTTGTATTTATATTATATTATATTTATATTTTTGTATTATATTGTACTATGAAGTGTTCCACAGATTGTCTTTTGCAGTGACGGCTGTATTGCTATTGCTAGTGAAAAAAGCTCTTTGAATTTGTTATTATGTTAGGTTGTTACCCACAATTTGGGTTAAAATCAACAAAACAATAAAACTTGCTATAAAAATTAAGTGAAATTGTTAGTATAACCTCTTTATGCAAGATAAGACGTTATATTATCTATATAGACAAGGAAACAAGTTTATATTACAGACAATGTTATTGAATTTAAACCTAAAATAAAAATTGTTATGGTGTCAGTCAATATACAAATAATTGATTATAGTTGATTCATTATATCTTTGTATTAAATGGGTAACAAAATGTATGAATAAAAATTAACTAAAAAATTAACTAAAATTGTTAAATATAATTTCATTATTGTACCAAACCACAAATAAAAAAAACATTAGTCCTGTAAATAAAATACATGTTCAATCATGTTAGCATACGAAAACATAAAATATCAATACATACAAAATTTATATATAATAACATAACTACAGTAATAACCAACGAACTATATAATATAAGCTGTGTTTTTTATTTAAATCTATAAATCGATCAGATTTTTTTTGATCTGAAATCAGATTAATCTGACTTGTGGAATAAAAAACAGGTTTCAGATTTTTCAGATTAAAAATTTTTCAGTGCTACTAGATAGTAACGAAAAACAATAAAAAATATAGGCTGGCACTTCTGAATTACTTAATTATCCGATTATATTATTACATTACAATTATATTATTATGTATTATAATGCATCTTATACCAAACTCATTAAAAAAAATATATTTACTATGCTTTGAAGTGTTTTCATTAACACTTTCATCCTCTACCTCTATTAATTTTTCTAAATTATATTCAATTTCTTCAAACAAAAACAATATTTTTGCTTATAAAAATAAAAATTATTTCATTATTGAATATTAATTTTTCTTTTTAATATCAATAAACGTGATAAAGAAAATATATTTTAAATTGAAGTAATCTAAAATTTAAAATTATTAATTAAGTTAGCCAAAAACAGAAATAAATCTGAAAAATCTGAGAAAATTCTCCGATCAAAAAAATCAATCTGATTAATCTGAGATTGGAATAAAAAACAGGCATTCAGATTGATCAGATTAATCTGAGCAGGAATCAAAAACACAGCTATAGAAGCCTAAAGAGGTTATGTTTTCATATAAATGCTTGGTCCCAACATCTGACAGCGACGCTGGGGTAAAATGACAGTTGGCGGATATAACCCAGCTAGCACCAGCGCCATCAATTAAGCAAAAATTACTAAAGGAATGAATTTTCTTTCGATTCTATCAATCACGAACGTAATCGATTGCTACCCTCTCTCTTATTTTTTCTTGTATAACTCGAAGTCCATACAAAAATATATTTGACGTCTTTAATAAAAATAAAATATATACTTTATTAAGTAAAATAAACGTTTAAGTTAATAAATACTAAATATTATATTAATTTGGTAAGTGTTATAAAAAATTTATTATCATTTGGTTAAAAATTATTATTATTTAAAATTATTAATAATTTGAAATATAATTTATATTATTATTATTATTATTATTATGAGCTTATAACACCCTTTTATTCAAAATTCATTTTTTATATAATATAATTCATTATTATGCAAAAATTCAATTCATTAATATATGATTCTAAAATAATTTAATTATGTAATTCTAATTCAGTTTAATATTAATATTTAAATTTAATTTAATTTAAATAATTTATTAGAGTTGCTTTGATTTTATATTAATAACAAAATTACTAATATTGTTATGTACTACGGGTAAAAGCCTCCCCCAGGTTTTTCCATTCAATTTTATCTTGGGCCACTATCGTCCATTGTCTGGACATTCCGTTTAGTTCATCTACCCATATCTTTTTCTGTCTACCAATTTTTCTTCTTTCATTTGGTTCCCATATCGTTGACAAGTTTGTCCATCTTAGATCTTGTAGTCTAGCAATTTGGCCCGCCCAACGCCATTTTAACTCTCTAGATCGTTGAATTACGTCTACAAAGTTTGATCTTTCTCTGATGGTAGTGTTTCTGGTTCGAGTCCATCGGCTTATTTTTAACATAGATCTCTCCATTGACCTTTGACATACTTTTAGTTTTTCCATGTTTCTTACCGTAAGAGACCATGTTTGCGCACCGTATGTTAAAACAGGTAAAATGGCAACGTCAAATATATATTTTATGTTTTCGATTGCTATGTCGTTGTTCATTAATTTTTTGATAGACCAAAACTGCCTCCATGCATTTGTAATTCTTCTATCTACTTCTTTATTTTGACGGTTATTAAACGATATTGTTTGTCCCAAATAGATAAAGTCATCCACTATATCAATCACTTCGTTATCTATACGAATTTCTGGCATATTGTAGTTAGAAATAATTTTTGTTTTCGTTTTATTTAAGTTCAGACCAACTTTTTTACTTTCGTCTTTCAATTCAGTTAACATGTTTTTTGTTTCGTGATATGTTTTCGAGAAGAGGGCAATATCATCTATATATATTTTGTAGTAGCCTTATATATTTATGGTGCACATTTTGTGCCTTGAGTGCTCGCCAAATAAAAACGTGATGTATACTGTCGAACGCCTTAAGATAATCTATAAAAGTTATAGCAATTGGTATTTGGTATTCTGAGCATTTTTCTATTATTTGATTTATGCTATGAAGATGATCGGTTGTTGAATAGCCAGATCTAAATCCAGCCTGATCTATTGGTTGATTAGCATTTAGAGGTATTATTATTCTTTTTAATATACATTTGGCAAAAACTTTATACAGCGTTGATAGTAGGCTGATTGGTCGGTAGTTATTAATGTCGTTTTTATTTCCTTTTTTGTGAATAAGAATTATTGTTGAGCATTTCCATTGATCTGGTATAATTTCTGTATTTATTATTTTATTAAAAGTTTCTGTTAAAATTGGTACGATTTCATCCGTGCTATACTTTAAATATTCAGCATTTATATTATCACTTCCTGCTGACTTTTCATTTTTTAATTGTAGAATTGCCTCTGAAACTTCTGCATTCGTTAGATGTGGTATAATCAAGGTGTCGTTTAGTTCTGGCATTAATTCTAATTTTTGTTCATCTGATAGTGAAGATGTATATAGATTTTCGTAAAAGTTCGTGGCTTCTTTTAATATATCATTTCTATTTGTATATTTAATATTGTTTTTCGATATATCGGTTATCCATTTTTTCCCTTTTGTAAAGCTTTCCTTGATTTTTTCAACGAGCCGGTATCTTTCAGAGTCTCTCTAATAATATTATCTTTATGTTGTTTGATATCTTGCTTACATTTTTTCTTAATTTGTTTCCGTAGATTTTTTAATTCTACTTTTTCGTTTTCTGTTAGCAGTTCTTTAGCTCTCATCTCTTCTCTTTTATCAATAAGGTGTAATGTTGTATCAGATAATTTATTTATTTTTAATTTACCAGTTTTTAAAATTCTACTAGATGTAGTGATGCTTTTCTCAATAGAGTTGTATATTATTTGTATGTTTTCTGATGAGCTGTTTTGGATCATCTCTAGTTGTTCTGCTATATTTTCACGATAACTAGTTAAAATATGTGGTAAAATTTTATTTGGCAAAATTTTTGGCTGAGTAAATTTTCTTTTCCTATGGGTATTAATCTTGAATTTACTTCTTAGTAGTCAATGATCTGAATCGAATTTAAAATTTTTGAGAGTTGACACATCGCAGATACTATCTCTTCTATTTGTGAGTATAAAATCAATTTCATTTTTTACACTACCATTTGGCGACCGCCAGGTCCATTTGTCTTTTAATTTCTTTTTAAATAGTGTATTTCCTATAACTAGCTTGTGCTGCCAGATCCACTGGATCAATCTTTCTCCTCTTTTATTTCTATTACCATAGTTATGATTTCCCATTATTAATTCTTCGCCTATTTCTTGTTTCCCGACTTTACTATTAAAATCACCCATTATTATTAAGAAATCGCTATTAATTTTGGATATGGCATCATCTAGCTTATCGTAAAAATTTTCTAGTATTTCATCGGGTGCAGCTTCTGTTGGCGCGTATATTTGTATAATAGCTATGCTTTTTGAATCAAATTTAAGTTTTAAGCCAATAACTCTTTCACTAATTAAAATTATTTCTTCTACGTGATTCTTAAGGTGTTTATTAATTAGTATACCAACTCCATGGAGACCTTTCGTTTCCCCTTTGTAACATAAAAATAGTTCCATCTTGTCTTTCAATAATTTTTTCGCCGTATATTTTTACCTCCGCGAGACCAACTATGTCCCACTTTATTTTGCTTAACGCGTTATCTAATTTTTCCATTTTATCTTCACCTAATAGTGATCTAGTATTATACGTACATATATTTAATTTATCAATTTTATTATTTACAATGCCATTATTATAGGTTTCAATTTCTTTTTTATTTAAATTTTGTTTATTTCTTGTTTTATTATTATTATTTATCTTGTTTTTGTTTGTATCTAAATTGTTTATTTTCTTTGTAGTTTTTTTGGCTATTTTATTTGATTCTTTAATATAGTTAGTTATTTTCCTTGTAGTTTTTTTGACCATTTTATTTGAATCTTTAATATAGTTAATGTTGTTATCATTATTATGAAAACTTGGGGGGTTTTGGCCATAATTTCCCACGGTGGCTAACCGGGTTGGGAAATATAATTTCGTTTTAATTTTTTCTGTGTTATATTTCGTTAAGTCATATTCATATCTATTTTCGAGTGCTGGGTTTTCGTTTATTGTAGTATTCATATATTGTTTATGTTCTATTTGCTACTGCATTGTATTAGTGTTGTTTGTACTTAATGATTTATTTGGTGAATTTTCATTTCTATTAATAATCGATTTTTTTAAGATGAGTGATTTTTGTTTTTTATTTTCTTGGTGAACTTTGTCTTCTAATTGAATAATATTTTCTTCGATAGATCTGTTTCTTTTGTTGTTATCGTTCTCTTTACTATTAGTTTGTTTTTGATTTTCTTTTAATTTTTTTTTGTAATCTAATTTCTTTATTTCTTTCCACTAATTCTCTTGGTAAATCATCGACAAAGAATATTTTATATGGTAATTCTCTTAAATTACCTTTGTTTTTCATTATTAATTCTTTCTTTTTATATGTTGTTAAGCCTAACATTACAGGTCGAGTTTTATTTGTATCTTGTTTCCCCATTCTGTATATAAAATCAATTTCTGTATTTTCTAAATATATACCAATAGTTTTCGTAATAATATCTGAAACTATTCCTTCTAATAAATAATTGTTATCTTTTGTTTGATCTTTTGAAAGCCCATATATTATGATATTTCTTTTCTTTGCATCTTTTTCATTCTTAATAATTCGACTTTCTAATCTCTTTTGGTTTTCTTTAATATTATTTATTTCAGAATCTACGAATTGGTTTCTCGAATTTATATTTTCGTTAATACTTTTAGTGTTTTCTTGCATCTCTAATCTTAAATTTGCAATTGCTTCCAAAATTTTATTTTCATTCATTTTTATATATTTACTTGATTTTAATAAACACCTGTCAGTATGCAAATTTTTATATAATAACTTTTTGAGGTCTATTTTAAATTAATCTATATTTTAGTAGATGGCGCTTTCAATAGTATTTTGTTTTTATTAGTTTTTATGTATAAACTATAGTACCATTTACACGATCAAATAAAATCAAAATTTTATTTGATGAAAAAAGCTGTCAAATGAAGCTGTCAAACATTTTGTATTTACACTATCAAATAAAATCAAAATTTTATTTGATGAAAAATCTGTCAAAATACAATTTTACTTATATTGTTTAAATATAATTATAAACTCCCGTATAAATTCTTTGTTTATTTGTCTGAAATCGCACATGTTGACTGTTCGGAATTCTAAAATAGAATGATATATTTGTCAAATAAAATCGAAAAGCATTTACACGATCAAATCTATTTGACGTGACGTCATATTTGACAAATTTATTTGAAATAAACAAAATATATTTTGATTTGAGATTTTATTTGATAGGATATTGGATGGACCATTTACACGTTCAAATTTATTTGATGGATGAGTCATTCAAATAAAATATTGATTTTATTTGATCGTGTAAATGGTACTTATGTTTTGAGGTACTCTAGTCCAATATTGTTAATAAATACGTTAAATATCAATATCAAATAATGATGTGTTTTTGATATGGACTTTGGACTTTCATATGAATTACTTATTCAATAATTTTTATCTCTCAAATAATTTTATTTGCACCAATTTAGACATTTATAAAATAGTGACTTACTTGTTTCCAATATATGTTATATAGAATTGATCAAAGTTTCCACCTTTACCAAATTTATCTCATATATCACTATATTATTCGATTTATTAATTAATCTTTTATTTAACACACTCTACAATCAACTTCTATCCAGCACGACACGACACTCCTATATAAGTAATATTAAATCTACAATTTATTAGTTTTATTTTCAATCACTAATTTCGCGAAAGCAATCCATCGCTTTTGCATAATTTATTAGTTTTATTTTCAATCACTAATTTCGCGAAAGCAATCCATCGCTTTTGCATAATGAAAAACCATATTTTTTTTTTTGTCAAAGTGTGCTTATGAAACAATTTTAAAAGGTTTTGAATTTTGTAATTTATCAAATTTTTTTGATGTTTCATTTAGCTCGAAAGATTACTTGGGAGTTTATTTAACATCAAATATAAGCAATACTTTGAAGGAAGTTAACGCACGTCAAGTTCTATTTAAATTTGTGCGATTGCCGTTTGAAAATAAAAAGTTCGTTTTGATACCTTTACTATTCACACTATTTAATAATAGTGTATAATAATAATGACCAGCTTTCCTGCCTGTACGCCAAAACGTAAATTTAATGAAGGTATATTTATTATTATTATTATCATTATTATTTTTAAAAAATTATTAATTTTTAATTTTAAGATGACCAACAACAAACACAAAGTTTAATTCCAAAAATAAAAATCCAAAAATATCAACATCTAAAAACAAAGAAAACATTATTAAATCTAAATATATAAAATTGCCAAAATCACCAAAACATGATTTAGAACTTACTATGCAATCACTTTTTGGTGAATCTTCTGAAGGTGATATTGATCTTGAATGTTTTTTTTATTTTTTATATTAAGGCTGATTTTCATTACAATTTTTTTCGATTTTTTACAATTGATTTTTAATTATACAATTTGCAATTAATATTTAATTGCTGATTTTAAATATAATAGTTGAAATGATTTAATATTTTTTTAAATAAAATTCCACTGCCATTCAACAGTGCCATCTGTGATCTGTACAAAGATAAGCAGCTATTTTAAATTCCCTTGTCAAAAAAAAAAAATTCCCTTCTGCAGCGATCTACTTTTTTCTCATATAAAAATATAATATACTATCTCGTTCTATTTTTTATGCACAAGCGGCAAATTTTTATCATTAAAACCCAGCATTAGTTAACACGTTCGATAAAAATATTGCTATAGGCAATGTCACTTTGGATAGACTTTCAAAAACAGTATTCCAGAAAACTGATTCAACTAATTATAAAAATTTCAAATTACCACTAGAGACTGTAGAAGATATAGAGGTTCTTAACCAGAACCTGGAAAATGAAGATATTTTCAATGATTTTGTAAGTATATGAAATTAATTAAATTTATTCTAGTAATCTTCAGTATAAAATCAAAAGATGCATAACAAAACGTACATATATACTTAATTAATCCTTTTTATTTTTAGAAAAATTGTGTTAAAACAACAATGGGGGTGTTGAGCGCCAAAAATTTACATGAATTTTTAGGCAAAATAATTTCAGATAGAGCATTATTAGAATTTAATTGGAGCGGAACGAAGGGTAAAAAATCGTTTGAAAATTACAAACGGTTATGCAATGGTATTTATGGTAAAATTTTGAATGCAGTTTAATTTCCACAATTACAAGACATAATTGTTTTTAAATAGATTCAATAAAAAATGATGATTTCGGCCTGGTGGATTACGAGGAACAATTAAAGAAAAATATTAAAAATGCACATGGAAGAATACATTCCATAAACTTCCGAAAAAGGGAGAAGACTAAATTAAATAATTAATTATATAATAAAATATTATATTATAATAAAATAAAAATGTGAAAAAAAAACAAAATATTGCTTTTATAATTACTTCTCTGAATACATTCGTAATATATTCTACAAATGCATTATAAATACATTTTCGAAATACATTTCCAATACATTTTGGAAATATATTTCCAATACATTTTGGAAATATATTTAGAATGCATTTTCGAAATATATTTCTAATACATTTTCGAAATACATTTCCAATACATTTTGGAAATATATTTAGAATGCATTTTCGAAATATATTTCCAATATATTTTCGAAATACATTTCCAATACATTTTGGAAATATATTTAGAATGCATTTCCGAAATACATTTCCAATACATTTTCGAAATACATTTCCAATATATTTTGGAAATGTATTTAGAATGCATTTACCGTAATTATTTTTATTTCATTTTAAGGGGAAATACATTACGCAAGCGGACATCGTGATAGATATCTCTTCGTAAAAATTAATGTATAGAATGTATTCACCTATGACATTGAATGCATTCTCAATGTATTCTAAATGCATTTTGTGCTAGCTGGGAAATTTTATTCTTAAGCCATGTACTATTTGGTGTAAAAATAGAAGTCGTGACGTCACTCGTTATTTTGAAATTTTTTATTGCATAATTTATCATTTTTATTGCATAAAAATAATTTATTTATTTATTTATAATGATTAATTATATCATAATTTCAATAATATTTAATTTTGTCTTCCATAAAAAATTTCAACATAACGAGTGACGTCACGACTTCTATTTTTACACCAAATAGTACATGGCTTAAGAATAAAATTTATATCCGCCAACTGTCATTTTACCCCAGCGTCGCTGTCACATGTTGGAACACGAATTCTAACCTCTTAAGCCTTCTATATTATATAGTTCGTTGGTAATAACTATAAAGAGAACAGAGAAAATAGAAGAATGTAAAAGAATAATAAAACAAGAGTGGGTATAGAAACTGAAGCCTATAAACAGATTTTTTTTTTTTTAGTTTTTTTTAATAAATTTTTAATTATTTATTTCCAATATACAATTATATACAATTTTTTTCGATTTTTTACAATTGATTTTTAATTATACAATTTGCAATTAATATTTAATTGCTGATTTTAAATATAATAGTTGAAATGATTTATTATTTTTTTAAATAAAATTCCACTGCCATTCAACAGTGCCATCTGTGATCTGTACAAAGATAATCAGCTATTTTAAATTCCCTTGTCAAAAAAAAAAAAATCCCTTCTGCAGCGATCTACTTTTTTCTCATATAAAAATATAATATACTATCTCGTTCTATTTTTCATGCACAAGCGGCAAATTTTTATCATTAAAACCCAGCATTAGTTAACACGTTCGATAAAAATATTGCTATAGGCAATGTCACTTTGGATAGACTTTCAAAAACAGTATTCCAGAAAACTGATTCAACTAATTATAAAATTTTCAAATTACCACTAGAGACTGTAGAAGATATAGAGGTTCTTAACCAGAACCTGGAAAATGAAGATATTTTCAATGATTTTGTAAGTATATGAAATTAATTAAATTTATTCTAGTAATCTTCAGTATAAAATCAAAAGATGCATAACAAAACGTACATATATACTTAATTAATCCTTTTTATTTTTAGAAAAATTGTGTTAAAACAACAATGGGGGTGTTGAGCGCCAAAAATTTACATGAATTTTTAGGCAAAATAATTTCAGATAGAGCATTATTAGAATTTAATTGGAGCGGAACGAAGGGTAAAAAATCGTTTGAAAATTACAAACGGTTATGCAATGGTATTTATGGTAAAATTTTGAATGCAGTTTAATTTCCACAATTACAAGACATAATTGTTTTTAAATAGATTCAATAAAAAATGATGATTTCGGCCTGGTGGATTACGAGGAACAATTAAAGAAAAATATTAAAAATGCACATGGAAGAATACATTCCATAAACTTCCGAAAAAGGGAGAAGACTAAATTAAATAATTAATTATATAATAAAATATTATATGTATTATAATAAAATAAAAATGTGAAAAAAAAACAAAATATTGCTTTTATAATTACTTCTCTGAATACATTCGTAATATATTCTACAAATGCATTATAAATACATTTTCGAAATACATTTCCAATACATTTTGGAAATATATTTCCAATACATTTTGGAAATATATTTAGAATGCATTTTCGAAATATATTTCTAATACATTTTCGAAATACATTTCCAATACATTTTGGAAATATATTTAGAATGCATTTTCGAAATATATTTCCAATATATTTTCGAAATACATTTCCAATACATTTTGGAAATATATTTAGAATGCATTTCCGAAATACATTTCCAATACATTTTCGAAATACATTTCCAATATATTTTGGAAATGTATTTAGAATGCATTTACCGTAATTATTTTTATTTCATTTTAAGGGGAAATACATTACGCAAGCGGACATCGTGATAGATATCTCTTCGTAAAAAGTAATGTATAGAATGTATTCACCTATGACAGTGAATGCATTCTCAATGTATTCTAAATGCATTTTGTGCTAGCTGGGAAATTTTATTCTTAAGCCATGTACTATTTGGTGTAAAAATAGAAGTCGTGACGTCACTCGTTATTTTGAAATTTTTTATTGCATAATTTATCATTTTTATTGCATAAAAATAATTTATTTATTTATTTATAATGATTAATTATATCATAATTTCAATAATATTTAATTTTGTCTTCCATAAAAAATTTCAACATAACGAGTGACGTCACGACTTCTATTTTTACACCAAATAGTACATGGCTTAAGAATAAAATTTATATCCGCCAACTGTCATTTTACCCCAGCGTCGCTGTCACATGTTGGAACACGAATTCTAACCTCTTAAGCCTTCTATATTATATAGTTCGTTGGTAATAACTATAAAGAGAACAGAGAAAATAGAAGAATGAAAAAGAATAATAAAACAAGAGTGGGTATAGAAACTGAAGCCTATAAACAGATTTTTTTTTTTTAGTTTTTTTTAATAAATTTTTAATTATTTATTTCCAATATACAATTATATACAATTTTTTTCGATTTTTTACAATTGATTTTTAATTATACAATTTGCAATTAATATTTAATTGCTGATTTTAAATATAATAGTTGATTCCACTGCCATTCAACAGTGCCATCTGTGATCTGTACAAAGATAATCAGCTATTTTAAATTCCCTTGTCAAAAAAAAAAAATTCCCTTCTGCAGCGATCTACTTTTTTCTCATATAAAAATATAATATACTATCTCGTTCTATTTTTCATGCACAAGCGGCAAATTTTTATCATTAAAACCCAGCATTAGTTAACACGTTCGATAAAAATATTGCTATAGGCAATGTCACTTTGGATAGACTTTCAAAAACAGTATTCCAGAAAACTGATTCAACTAATTATAAAAATTTCAAATTACCACTAGAGACTGTAGAAGATATAGAGGTTCTTAACCAGAACCTGGAAAATGAAGATATTTTCAATGATTTTGTAAGTATATGAAATTAATTAAATTTATTCTAGTAATCTTCAGTATAAAATCAAAAGATGCATAATAAAACGTACATATATACTTAATTAATCCTTTTTATTTTTAGAAAAATTGTGTTAAAACAACAATGGCGTTGTTGAGCGCCAAAAATTTACATGAATTTTTAGGCAAAATAATTTCAGATAGAGCATTATTAGAATTTAATTGGAGCGGAACGAAGGGTAAAAAATCGTTTGAAAATTACAAACGGTTATGCAATGGTATTTATGGTAAAATTTTGAATGCAGTTTAATTTCCACAATTACAAGACATAATTGTTTTTAAATAGATTCAATAAAAAATGATGATTTCGGCCTGGTGAATTACGAGGAACAATTAAAGAAAAATATTAAAAATGCACATGGAAGAATACATTCCATAAACTTCCGAAAAAGGGAGAAGACTAAATTAAATAATTAATTATATAATAAAATATTATATTATAATAAAATAAAAATGTGAAAAAAAAAACAAAATATTGCTTTTATAATTACTTCTCTGAATACATTCGTAATATATTCTACAAATGCATTATAAATACATTTTCGAAATACATTTCCAATACATTTTGGAAATATATTTCCAATACATTTTGGAAATATATTTAGAATGCATTTTCGAAATATATTTCTAATACATTTTCGAAATACATTTCCAATACATTTTGGAAATATATTTAGAATGCATTTTCGAAATATATTTCCAATATATTTTCGAAATACATTTCCAATACATTTTGGAAATATATTTAGAATGCATTTCCGAAATACATTTCCAATACATTTTCGAAATACATTTCCAATATATTTTGGAAATGTATTTAGAATGCATTTACCGTAATTATTTTTATTTCATTTTAAGGGGAAATACATTACGCAAGCGGACATCGTGATAGATATCTCTTCGAAAAAAGTAATGTATAGAATATATTCACCTATGACATTGAATGCATTCTCAATGTATTCTAAATGCATTTTGTGCTAGCTGGGAAATTTAGTTGAACTGTTTCAACTAATTATAAAAATTTCTTAAGCCATGTACTATTTGGTGTAAAAATAGAAGTCGTGACGTCACTCGTTATTTTGAAATTTTTTATTGCATAATTTATCATTTTTATTGCATAAAAATAATTTATTTATTTATTTATAATGATTAATTATATCATAATTTCAATAATATTTAATTTTGTCTTCCATAAAAAATTTCAACATAACGAGTGACGTCACGACTTCTATTTTTACACCAAATAGTACATGGCTTAAGAATAAAATTTATATCCGCCAACTGTCATTTTACCCCAGCGTCGCTGTCACATGTTGGAACACGAATTCTAACCTCTTAAGCCTTCTATATTATATAGTTCGTTGGTAATAACTATAAAGAGAACAGAGAAAATAGAAGAATGTAAAAGAATAATAAAACAAGAGTGGGTATAGAAACTGAAGCCTATAAACAGATTTTTTTTTTTTTAGTTTTTTTTAATAAATTTTTAATTATTTATTTCCAATATACAATTATATACAATTTTTTTCGATTTTTTACAATTGATTTTTAATTATACAATTTGCAATTAATATTTAATTGCTGATTTTAAATATAATAGTTGAAATGATTTATTATTTTTTTAAATAAAATTCCACTGCCATTCAACAGTGCCATCTGTGATCTGTACAAAGATAATCAGCTATTTTAAATTCCCTTGTCAAAAAAAAAAATTCCCTTCTGCAGCGATCTACTTTTTTCTCATATAAAAATATAATATACTATCTCGTTCTATTTTTCATGCACAAGCGGCAAACTTTTATCATTAAAACCCAGCATTAGTTAACACGTTCGATAAAAATATTGCTATAGGCAATGTCACTTTGGATAGACTTTCAAAAACAGTATTCCAGAAAACTGATTCAACTAATTATAAAAATTTCAAATTACCACTAGAGACTGTAGAAGATATAGAGGTTCTTAACCAGAACCTGGAAAATGAAGATATTTTCAATGATTTTGTAAGTATATGAAATTAATTAAATTTATTCTAGTAATCTTCAGTATAAAATCAAAAGATGCATAACAAAACGTACATATATACTTAATTAATCCTTTTTATTTTTAGAAAAATTGTGTTAAAACAACAATGGGGGTGTTGAGCGCCAAAAATTTACATGAATTTTTAGGCAAAATAATTTCAGATAGAGCATTATTAGAATTTAATTGGAGCGGAACGAAGGGTAAAAAATCGTTTGAAAATTACAAACGGTTATGCAATGGTATTTATGGTAAAATTTTGAATGCAGTTTAATTTCCACAATTACAAGACATAATTGTTTTTAAATAGATTCAATAAAAAATGATGATTTCGGCCTGGTGGATTACGAGGAACAATTAAAGAAAAATATTAAAAATGCACATGGAAGAATACATTCCATAAACTTCCGAAAAAGGGAGAGACTAAATTAAATAATTAATTATATAATAAAATATTATATTATAATAAAATAAAAATGTGAAAAAAAATCAAAATATTGCTTTTATAATTATGTACTTCTCTGAATACATTCGTAATATATTCTACAAATGCATTATAAATACATTTTCGAAATACATTTCCAATACATTTTGGAAATATATTTCCAATACATTTTGGAAATATATTTAGAATGCATTTTCGAAATATATTTCTAATACATTTTCGAAATACATTTCTAATACATTTTGGAAATATATTTAGAATGCATTTTCGAAATATATTTCCAATATATTTTCGAAATACATTTCCAATACATTTTGGAAATATATTTAGAATGCATTTCCGAAATACTTTCCAATACATTTTCGAAATACATTTCCAATATATTTTGGAAATGTATTTAGAATGCATTTACCGTAATTATTTTTATTTCATTTTAAGGGGAAATACATTACGCAAGCGGACATCGTGATAGATATCTCTTCGTAAAAAGTAATGTATAGAATGTATTCACCTATGACATTGAATGCATTCTCAATGTATTCTAAATGCATTTTGTGCTAGCTGGGAAATTTTATTCTTAAGCCATGTACTATTTGGTGTAAAAATAGAAGTCGTGACGTCACTCGTTATTTTGAAATATTTTATTGCATAATTTATCATTTTTATTGCATAAAAATAATTTATGTATTTATTTATAATGATTAATTATATCATAATTTCAATAATATTTAATTTTGTCTTCCATAAAAAATTTCAACATAACGAGTGACGTCACGACTTCTATTTTTACACC
Organism: Empis stercorea; assembly: GCA_949752835.1. NCBI lineage: Eukaryota > Metazoa > Arthropoda > Insecta > Diptera > Empididae > Empis > Empis stercorea. The sequence continues at coordinate 54,161,222 of OX457085.1, read as the reverse complement.
AAATAGTACATGGCTTAAGAATAAAATTTATATCTGCCAACTGTCATTTTACCCCAGCGTCGCTGTCACATGTTGGAACACGAATTCTAACCTCTTAAGCCTTCAATATTATATAGTTCGTTGGTAATAACTATAAAGAGAACAGAGAAAATAGAAGAATGAAAAAGAATAATAAAACAAGAGTGGGTATAGAAACTGAAGCCTATAAACAGATTTTTTTTGTTTTAGTTTTTTTTAATAAATTTTTAATTATTTATTTCCAATATACAATTATATACAATTTTTTTCGATTTTTTACAATTGATTTTTAATTATACAATTTGCAATTAATATTTAATTGCTGATTTTAAATATAATAGTTGAAATGATTTATTATTTTTTTAAATAAAATTTCACTGCCATTCAACAGTGCCATCTGTGATCTGTACAAAGATAATCAGCTATTTTAAATTCCCTTGTCAAAAAAAAAAAATTCCCTTCTGCAGCGATCTACTTTTTTCTCATATAAAAATATAATATACTATCTCGTTCTATTTTTCATGCACAAGCGGCAAATTTTTATCATTAAAACCCAGCATTAGTTAACACGTTCGATAAAAATATTGCTATAGGCAATGTCACTTTGGATAGACTTTCAAAAACAGTATTCCAGAAAACTGATTCAACTAATTATAAAAATTTCAAATTACCACTAGAGACTGTAGAAGATATAGAGGTTCTTAACCAGAACCTGGAAAATGAAGATATTTTCAATGATTTTGTAAGTATATGAAATTAATTAAATTTATTCTAGTAATCTTCAGTATAAAATCAAAAGATGCATAACAAAACGTACATATATACTTAATTAATCCTTTTTATTTTTAGAAAAATTGTGTTAAAACAACAATGGGGGTGTTGAGCGCCAAAAATTTACATGAATTTTTAGGCAAAATAATTTCAGATAGAGCATTATTAGAATTTAATTGGAGCGGAACGAAGGGTAAAAAATCGTTTGAAAATTACAAACGGTTATGCAATGGTATTTATGGTAAAATTTTGAATGCAGTTTAATTTCCACAATTACAAGACATAATTGTTTTTAAATAGATTCAATAAAAAATGATGATTTCGGCCTGGTGGATTACGAGGAACAATTAAAGAAAAATATTAAAAATGCACATGGAAGAATACATTCCATAAACTTCCGAAAAAGGGAGAAGACTAAATTAAATAATTAATTATATAATAAAATATTATATTATAATAAAATAAAAATGTGAAAAAAAACAAAATATTGCTTTTATAATTACTTCTCTGAATACATTCGTAATATATTCTACAAATGCATTATAAATACATTTTCGAAATACATTTCCAATACATTTTGGAAATACATTTCCAATACATTTTGGAAATATATTTAGAATGCATTTCCGAAATACATTTCCAATACATTTTCGAAATACATTTCCAATATATTTTGGAAATGTATTTAGAATGCATTTACCGTAATTATTTTTATTTCATTTTAAGGGGAAATACATTACGCAAGCGGACATCGTGATAGATATCTCTTCGAAAAAAGTAATGTATAGAATGTATTCACCTATGACATTGAATGCATTCTCAATGTATTCTAAATGCATTTTGTGCTAGCTGGGAAATTTAGTTGAACTGATTCAACTAATTATAAAAATTTCTTAAGCCATGTACTATTTGGTGTAAAAATAGAAGTCGTGACGTCACTCGTTATTTTGAAATTTTTTATTGCATAATTTATCATTTTTATTGCATAAAAATAATTTATTTATTTATTTATAATGATTAATTATATCATAATTTCAATAATATTTAATTTTGTCTTCCATAAAAAATTTCAACATAACGAGTGACGTCACGACTTCTATTTTTACACCAAATAGTACATGGCTTAAGAATAAAATTTATATCCGCCAACTGTCATTTTACCCCAGCGTCGCTGTCACATGTTGGAACACGAATTCTAACCTCTTAAGCCTTCTATATTATATAGTTCGTTGGTAATAACTATAAAGAGAACAGAGAAAATAGAAGAATGTAAAAGAATAATAAAACAAGAGTGGGTATAGAAACTGAAGCCTATAAACAGATTTTTTTTTTTTTAGTTTTTTTTAATAAATTTTTAATTATTTATTTCCAATATACAATTATATACAATTTTTTTCGATTTTTTACAATTGATTTTTAATTATACAATTTGCAATTAATATTTAATTGCTGATTTTAAATATAATAGTTGAAATGATTTATTATTTTTTTAAATAAAATTCCACTGCCATTCAACAGTGCCATCTGTGATCTGTACAAAGATAATCAGCTATTTTAAATTCCCTTGTCAAAAAAAAAAATTCCCTTCTGCAGCGATCTACTTTTTTCTCATATAAAAATATAATATACTATCTCGTTCTATTTTTCATGCACAAGCGGCAAACTTTTATCATTAAAACCCAGCATTAGTTAACACGTTCGATAAAAATATTGCTATAGGCAATGTCACTTTGGATAGACTTTCAAAAACAGTATTCCAGAAAACTGATTCAACTAATTATAAAAATTTCAAATTACCACTAGAGACTGTAGAAGATATAGAGGTTCTTAACCAGAACCTGGAAAATGAAGATATTTTCAATGATTTTGTAAGTATATGAAATTAATTAAATTTATTCTAGTAATCTTCAGTATAAAATCAAAAGATGCATAACAAAACGTACATATATACTTAATTAATCCTTTTTATTTTTAGAAAAATTGTGTTAAAACAACAATGGGGGTGTTGAGCGCCAAAAATTTACATGAATTTTTAGGCAAAATAATTTCAGATAGAGCATTATTAGAATTTAATTGGAGCGGAACGAAGGGTAAAAAATCGTTTGAAAATTACAAACGGTTATGCAATGGTATTTATGGTAAAATTTTGAATGCAGTTTAATTTCCACAATTACAAGACATAATTGTTTTTAAATAGATTCAATAAAAAATTATGATTTCGGCCTGGTGGATTACGAGGAACAATTAAAGAAAAATATTAAAAATGCACATGGAAGAATACATTCCATAAACTTCCGAAAAAGGGAGAGACTAAATTAAATAATTAATTATATAATAAAATATTATATTATAATAAAATAAAAATGTGAAAAAAAAACAAAATATTGCTTTTATAATTACTTCTCTGAATACATTCGTAATATATTCTACAAATGCATTATAAATACATTTTCGAAATACATTTCCAATACATTTTGGAAATATATTTCCAATACATTTTGGAAATATATTTAGAATGCATTTTCGAAATATATTTCTAATACATTTTCGAAATACATTTCTAATACATTTTGGAAATATATTTAGAATGCATTTTCGAAATATATTTCCAATATATTTTCGAAATACATTTCCAATACATTTTGGAAATATATTTAGAATGCATTTCCGAAATACTTTCCAATACATTTTCGAAATACATTTCCAATATATTTTGGAAATGTATTTAGAATGCATTTACCGTAATTATTTTTATTTCATTTTAAGGGGAAATACATTACGCAAGCGGACATCGTGATAGATATCTCTTCGTAAAAAGTAATGTATAGAATGTATTCACCTATGACATTGAATGCATTCTCAATGTATTCTAAATGCATTTTGTGCTAGCTGGGAAATTTTATTCTTAAGCCATGTACTATTTGGTGTAAAAATAGAAGTCGTGACGTCACTCGTTATTTTGAAATATTTTATTGCATAATTTATCATTTTTATTGCATAAAAATAATTTATGTATTTATTTATAATGATTAATTATATCATAATTTCAATAATATTTAATTTTGTCTTCCATAAAAAATTTCAACATAACGAGTGACGTCACGACTTCTATTTTTACACCAAATAGTACATGGCTTAAGAATAAAATTTATATCTGCCAACTGTCATTTTACCCCAGCGTCGCTGTCACATGTTGGAACACGAATTCTAACCTCTTAAGCCTTCAATATTATATAGTTCGTTGGTAATAACTATAAAGAGAACAGAGAAAATAGAAGAATGAAAAAGAATAATAAAACAAGAGTGGGTATAGAAACTGAAGCCTATAAACAGATTTTTTTTGTTTTAGTTTTTTTTAATAAATTTTTAATTATTTATTTCCAATATACAATTATATACAATTTTTTTCGATTTTTTACAATTGATTTTTAATTATACAATTTGCAATTAATATTTAATTGCTGATTTTAAATATAATAGTTGAAATGATTTATTATTTTTTTAAATAAAATTTCACTGCCATTCAACAGTGCCATCTGTGATCTGTACAAAGATAATCAGCTATTTTAAATTCCTTTGTCAAAAAAAAAAAATTCCCTTCTGCAGCGATCTACTTTTTTCTCATATAAAAATATAATATACTATCTCGTTCTATTTTTCATGCACAAGCGGCAAATTTTTATCATTAAAACCCAGCATTAGTTAACACGTTCGATAAAAATATTGCTATAGGCAATGTCACTTTGGATAGACTTTCAAAAACAGTATTCCAGAAAACTGATTCAACTAATTATAAAAATTTCAAATTACCACTAGAGACTGTAGAAGATATAGAGGTTCTTAACCAGAACCTGGAAAATGAAGATATTTTCAATGATTTTGTAAGTATATGAAATTAATTAAATTTATTCTAGTAATCTTCAGTATAAAATCAAAAGATGCATAACAAAACGTACATATATACTTAATTAATCCTTTTTATTTTTAGAAAAATTGTGTTAAAACAACAATGGGGGTGTTGAGCGCCAAAAATTTACATGAATTTTTAGGCAAAATAATTTCAGATAGAGCATTATTAGAATTTAATTGGAGCGGAACGAAGGGTAAAAAATCGTTTGAAAATTACAAACGGTTATGCAATGGTATTTATGGTAAAATTTTGAATGCAGTTTAATTTCCACAATTACAAGACATAATTGTTTTTAAATAGATTCAATAAAAAATGATGATTTCGGCCTGGTGGATTACGAGGAACAATTAAAGAAAAATATTAAAAATGCACATGGAAGAATACATTCCATAAACTTCCGAAAAAGGGAGAAGACTAAATTAAATAATTAATTATATAATAAAATATTATATTATAATAAAATAAAAATGTGAAAAAAAACAAAATATTGCTTTTATAATTACTTCTCTGAATACATTCGTAATATATTCTACAAATGCATTATAAATACATTTTCGAAATACATTTCCAATACATTTTGGAAATATATTTCCAATACATTTTGGAAATATATTTAGAATGCATTTTCGAAATATATTTCTAATACATTTTCGAAATACATTTCCAATACATTTTGGAAATATATTTAGAATGCATTTTCGAAATATATTTCCAATATATTTTCGAAATACATTTCCAATACATTTTGGAAATATATTTAGAATGCATTTCCGAAATACATTTCCAATACATTTTCGAAATACATTTCCAATATATTTTGGAAATGTATTTAGAATGCATTTACCGTAATTATTTTTATTTCATTTTAAGGGGAAATACATTACGCAAGCGGACATCGTGATAGATATCTCTTCGTAAAAAGTAATGTATAGAATGTATTCACCTATGACATTGAATGCATTCTCAATGTATTCTAAATGCATTTTGTGCTAGCTGGGAAATTTTATTCTTAAGCCATGTACTATTTGGTGTAAAAATAGAAGTCGTGACGTCACTCGTTATTTTGAAATTTTTTATTGCATAATTTATCATTTTTATTGCATAAAAATAATTTATTTATTTATTTATAATGATTAATTATATCATAATTTCAATAATATTTAATTTTGTCTTCCATAAAAAATTTCAACATAACGAGTGACGTCACGACTTCTATTTTTACACCAAATAGTACATGGCTTAAGAATAAAATTTATATCCGCCAACTGTCATTTTACCCCAGCGTCGCTGTCACATGTTGGAACACGAATTCTAACCTCTTAAGCCTTCTATATTATATAGTTCGTTGGTAATAACTATAAAGAGAACAGAGAAAATAGAAGAATGAAAAAGAATAATAAAACAAGAGTGGGTATAGAAACTGAAGCCTATAAACAGATTTTTTTTTTTTAGTTTTTTTTAATAAATTTTTAATTATTTATTTCCAATATACAATTATATACAATTTTTTTCGATTTTTTACAATTGATTTTTAATTATACAATTTGCAATTAATATTTAATTGCTGATTTTAAATATAATAGTTGATTCCACTGCCATTCAACAGTGCCATCTGTGATCTGTACAAAGATAATCAGCTATTTTAAATTCCTTTGTCAAAAAAAAAAAATTCCCTTCTGCAGCGATCTACTTTTTTCTCATATAAAAATATAATATACTATCTCGTTCTATTTTTCATGCACAAGCGGCAAATTTTTATCATTAAAACCCAGCATTAGTTAACACGTTCGATAAAAATATTGCTATAGGCAATGTCACTTTGGATAGACTTTCAAAAACAGTATTCCAGAAAACTGATTCAACTAATTATAAAAATTTCAAATTACCACTAGAGACTGTAGAAGATATAGAGGTTCTTAACCAGAACCTGGAAAATGAAGATATTTTCAATGATTTTGTAAGTATATGAAATTAATTAAATTTATTCTAGTAATCTTCAGTATAAAATCAAAAGATGCATAACAAAACGTACATATATACTTAATTAATCCTTTTTATTTTTAGAAAAATTGTGTTAAAACAACAATGGCGTTGTTGAGCGCCAAAAATTTACATGAATTTTTAGGCAAAATAATTTCAGATAGAGCATTATTAGAATTTAATTGGAGCGGAACGAAGGGTAAAAAATCGTTTGAAAATTACAAACGGTTATGCAATGGTATTTATGGTAAAATTTTGAATGCAGTTTAATTTCCACAATTACAAGACATAATTGTTTTTAAATAGATTCAATAAAAAATGATGATTTCGGCCTGGTGGATTACGAGGAACAATTAAAGAAAAATATTAAAAATGCATATGGAAGAATACATTCCATAAACTTCCGAAAAAGGGAGAAGACTAAATTAAATAATTAATTATATAATAAAATATTATATTATAATAAAATAAAAATGTGAAAAAAAAACAAAATATTGCTTTTATAATTACTTCTCTGAATACATTCGTAATATATTCTACAAATGCATTATAAATACATTTTCGAAATATATTTCCAATACATTTTGGAAATATATTTAGAATGCATTTTCGAAATATATTTCTAATACATTTTCGAAATACATTTCCAATACATTTTGGAAATATATTTAGAATGCATTTTCGAAATATATTTCCAATATATTTTCGAAATACATTTCCAATACATTTTGGAAATATATTTAGAATGCATTTCCGAAATACATTTCCAATACATTTTCGAAATACATTTCCAATATATTTTGGAAATGTATTTAGAATGCATTTACCGTAATTATTTTTATTTCATTTTAAGGGGAAATACATTACGCAAGCGGACATCGTGATAGATATCTCTTCGTAAAAAGTAATGTATAGAATGTATTCACCTATGACATTGAATGCATTCTCAATGTATTCTAAATGTATTTTGTGCTAGCTGGGAAATTTTATTCTTAAGCCATGTACTATTTGGTGTAAAAATAGAAGTCGTGACGTCACTCGTTATTTTGAAATATTTTATTGCATAATTTATCATTTTTATTGCATAAAAATAATTTATTTATTTATTTATAATGATTAATTATATCATAATTTCAATAATATTTAATTTTGTCTTCCATAAAAAATTTCAACATAACGAGTGACGTCACGACTTCTATTTTTACACCAAATAGTACATGGCTTAAGAATAAAATTTATATCCGCCAACTGTCATTTTACCCCAGCGTCGCTGTCACATGTTGGAACACGAATTCTAACCTCTTAAGCCTTCTATATTATATAGTTCGTTGGTAATAACTATAAAGAGAACAGAGAAAATAGAAGAATGAAAAAGAATAATAAAACAAGAGTGGGTATAGAAACTGAAGCCTATAAACAGATTTTTTTTTTTTTAGTTTTTTTTAATAAATTTTTAATTATATATTTCCAATATACAATTATATACAATTTTTTTCGATTTTTTACAATTGATTTTTAATTATACAATTTGCAATTAATATTTAATTGCTGATTTTAAATATAATAGTTGATTCCACTGCCATTCAACAGTGCCATCTGTGATCTGTACAAAGATAATCAGCTATTTTAAATTCCCTTGTCAAAAAAAAAAAATTCCCTTCTGCAGCGATCTACTTTTTTCTCATATAAAAATATAATATACTATCTCGTTCTATTTTTCATGCACAAGCGGCAAATTTTTATCATTAAAACCCAGCATTAGTTAACACGTTCGATAAAAATATTGCTATAGGCAATGTCACTTTGGATAGACTTTCAAAAACAGTATTCCAGAAAACTGATTCAACTAATTATAAAAATTTCAAATTACCACTAGAGACTGTAGAAGATATAGAGGTTCTTAACCAGAACCTGGAAAATGAAGATATTTTCAATGATTTTGTAAGTATATGAAATTAATTAAATTTATTCTAGTAATCTTCAGTATAAAATCAAAAGATGCATAACAAAACGTACATATATACTTAATTAATCCTTTTTATTTTTAGAAAAATTGTGTTAAAACAACAATGGCGTTGTTGAGCGCCAAAAATTTACATGAATTTTTAGGCAAAATAATTTCAGATAGAGCATTACTAGAATTTAATTGGAGCGGAACGAAGGGTAAAAAATCGTTTGAAAATTACAAACGGTTATGCAATGGTATTTATGGTAAAATTTTGAATGCAGTTTCATTTCCACAATTACAAGACATAATTGTTTTTAAATAGATTCAATAAAAAATTATGATTTCGGCCTGGTGGATTACGAGGAACAATTAAAGAAAAATATTAAAAATGCACATGGAAGAATACATTCCATAAACTTCCGAAAAAGGGAGAAGACTAAATTAAATAATTAATTATATAATAAAATATTATATTATAATAAAATAAAAATGTGAAAAAAAAACAAAATATTGCTTTTATAATTACTTCTCTGAATACATTCGTAATATATTCTACAAATGCATTATAAATACATTTTCGAAATACATTTCCAATACATTTTGGAAATATATTTCCAAAACATTTTGGAAATATATTTAGAATGCATTTTCGAAATATATTTCTAATACATTTTCGAAATACATTTCCAATACATTTTGGAAATATATTTAGAATGCATTTTCGAAATATATTTCCAATATATTTTCAAAATACATTTCCAATACATTTTGGAAATATATTTAGAATGCATTTCCGAAATACATTTCCAATACATTTTCGAAATACATTTCCAATATATTTTGGAAATGTATTTAGAATGCATTTACCGTAATTATTTTTATTTCATTTTAAGGGGAAATACATTACGCAAGCGGACATCGTGATAGATATCTCTTCGTAAAAAGTAATGTATAGAATGTATTCACCTATGACATTGAATGCATTCTCAATGTATTCTAAATGTATTTTGTGCTAGCTGGGAAATTTTATTCTTAAGCCATGTACTATTTGGTGTAAAAATAGAAGTCGTGACGTCACTCGTTATTTTGAAATTTTTTATTGCATAATTTATCATTTTTATTGCATAAAAATAATTTATTTATTTATTTATAATGATTAATTATATCATAATTTCAATAATATTTAATTTTGTCTTCCATAAAAAATTTCAACATAACGAGTGACGTCACGACTTCTATTTTTACACCAAATAGTACATGGCTTAAGAATAAAATTTATATCCGCCAACTGTCATTTTACCCCAGCGTCGCTGTCACATGTTGGAACACGAATTCTAACCTCTTAAGCCTTCAATATTATATAGTTCGTTGGTAATAACTATAAAGAGAACAGAGAAAATAGAAGAATGAAAAAGAATAATAAAACAAGAGTGGGTATAGAAACTGAAGCCTATAAACAGATTTTTTTTGTTTTAGTTTTTTTTAATAAATTTTTAATTATTTATTTCCAATATACAATTATATACAATTTTTTTCGATTTTTTACAATTGATTTTTAATTATACAATTTGCAATTAATATTTAATTGCTGATTTTAAATATAATAGTTGAAATGATTTATTATTTTTTTAAATAAAATTTCACTGCCATTCAACAGTGCCATCTGTGATCTGTACAAAGATAATCTAGCTATTTTAAATTCCCTTGTCAAAAAAAAAAATTCCCTTCTGCAGCGATCTACTTTTTTCTCATATAAAAATATAATATACTATCTCGTTCTATTTTTCATGCACAAGCGGCAAATTTTTATCATTAAAACCCAGCATTAGTTAACACGTTCGATAAAAATATTGCTATGGGCAATGTCACTTTGGATAGACTTTCAAAAACAGTATTCCAGAAAACTGATTCAACTAATTATAAAAATTTCAAATTACCACTAGAGACTGTAGAAGATATAGAGGTTCTTAACCAGAACCTGGAAAATGAAGATATTTTCAATGATTTTGTAAGTATATGAAATTAATTAAATTTATTCTAGTAATCTTCAGTATAAAATCAAACGATGCATAACAAAGCGTACATATATACTTAATCAATCCTTTTTATTTTTAGAAAAATTGTGTTAAAACAACAATGGGGGTGTTGAGCGCCAAAAATTTACATGAATTTTTAGGCAAAATAATTTCAGATAGAGCATTATTAGAATTTAATTGGAGCGGAACGAAGGGTAAAAAATCGTTTGAAAATTACAAACGGTTATGCAATGGTATTTATGGTAAAATTTTGAATGCAGTTTAATTTCCACAATTACAAGACATAATTGTTTTTAAATAGATTCAATAAAAAATGATGATTTCGGCCTGGTGGATTACGAGGAACAATTAAAGAAAAATATTAAAAATGCACATGGAAGAATACATTCCATAAACTTCCGAAAAAGGGAGAAGACTAAATTAAATAATTAATTATATAATAAAATATTATATTATAATAAAATAAAAATGTGAAAAAAAACAAAATATTGCTTTTATAATTACTTCTCTGAATACATTCGTAATATATTCTACAAATGCATTATAAATACATTTTCGAAATACATTTCCAATACATTTTGGAAATATATTTAGAATGCATTTTCGAAATATATTTCCAATATATTTTCGAAATACATTTCCAATACATTTTGGAAATATATTTAGAATGCATTTCCGAAATACATTTCCAATACATTTTCGAAATACATTTCCAATATATTTTGGAAATGTATTTAGAATGCATTTACCGTAATTATTTTTATTTCATTTTAAGGGGAAATACATTACGCAAGCGGACATCGTGATAGATATCTCTTCGTCAAAAGTAATGTATAGAATGTATTCACTTATGACATTGAATGCATTCTCAATGTATTCTAAATGCATTTTGTGCTAGCTAGGAAATTTTATTCTTAAGCCATGTACTATTTGGTGTAAAAATAGAAGTCGTGACGTCACTCGTTATTTTGAAATTTTTTATTGCATAATTTATCATTTTTATTGCATAAAAATAATTTATTTATTTATTTATAATGATTAATTATATCATAATTTCAATAATATTTAATTTTGTCTTCCATAAAAAATTTCAACATAACGAGTGACGTCACGACTTCTATTTTTACACCAAATAGTACATGGCTTAAGAATAAAATTTATATCCGCCAACTGTCATTTTACCCCAGCGTCGCTGTCACATGTTGGAACACGAATTCTAACCTCTTAAGCCTTCTATATTATATAGTTCGTTGGTAATAACTATAAAGAGAACAGAGAAAATAGAAGAATGAAAAAGAATAATAAAACAAGAGTGGGTATAGAAACTGAAGCCTATAAACAGATTTTTTTTTTTTAGTTTTTTTAATAAATTTTTAATTATTTATTAAAAAAACTAAAAAAAAAAATCTGTTTATAGGCTTCAGTTTCTATACCCACTCTTGTTTTAATATAAAATTGGTATTTTATTCCTGAAAAGAATCCAAAATTATACGCTACATTATGTAATATATATTTATTATATATTTTAATTATATACATAAGTCAGTATACATTTATAAATAGTGTTTTAGGAAATTGTTAACATTTTTAACAGGGTTGCCTCAAGTGCTTCGGCACTTATTTAAATCCTGAATAAATAAATAAATAAATAAAAAAAATATTTTGGACAATTTTTTTTGTAAATATATATACATATTTATATAATTATTATCCTGCCTGTGGGCACTGCCTGGAAAATTATGAAACTTGAAAGCTTTGATAGAAAGCCTCTTAAAGTTAGAACTTTTATATACAAAACAAATGTTACAAGATTTTGACAAATGCTGTTATGATTTTCACATCAAGAGCTTAAAATAAAAGGGAAACAGTTTGAACTCGTAGGGGCAAAAGTATATTATAATTTATAGTATAGCATCTCCTGATATTATAACTCTAATCGGGTAGGATGATAGTATTATATATATACATACTTAATATTTCTATATACAAACACAAACATCACATCAAAATTATATATGTACAAATCCGACTGATCCATTTTATATTACATATATGAAATAATTAAAAAATTGCTTACCGGTACAGTTTTCTAGTAATTCTACTCGTCCTAAATTTCCAGAGTCAAAATTTGAAGAAAATGTATAATCGCCACATTTGTAGTTATCTAATATATTTGAGCGAAAATTTGGGTTTTCGTTTTCAGATTCAGACATTATAATTTTGGAAAAATGAGATGGACCTGCACTTCTCTTACTTGTAATAATATAATTTTTTCTACATTTTAATAGATGATAGACATAATTACCTAAATTTATATTATATTTACCACTTCAGTCATGCAATTAAAACAAAATTATTAAAACGATATCTTCGCAAAGTCAATATAAAAAACAAATGAAAAGTCAATATATGGTGTGTTTCTTATTGAAATCTGTAGATCGACTAATTTTTTTTATATCTGAATCAGATTAATCTGACTAGGTAGTGAAATGAGAAAGTCAAATTTTTCAGAGCAAAAAATGCTATAATGTTGCCGGATAGAATAAAAATATTGGTCGGCAACTCTGGGATTCACAAATTTACCAAATTATTTTTCAAGTTAAACAATAACTTAAATTTTTTTAATTAATTAGTACTTTTTATATTTATTTAATATTATTAAGTACCTGTCCTAAATTGGTTAAAAATAGTTAAAAATTCCAAATTTTTACAAGCAAATTCGAATTTTTGACATTCAAATTATCCTTTTTGCAGGCGCCGAAAATTTAACTTTTATGTCAAAAATTAATGACGGGCTGAGCAGCTATAAATTTTTACAAAAGAGTTAAATTTCATTCTAACCTAAAAAATATTTTAATACTCACATCAAAATTAATTGTAATGACAATATTTCAATTAACATAAATTGTATATTAAAGACAATGCGGAAATATCTAAGCGATTGTTGTTTTTAAAATATTCCAATAAGATGGTTATATTGGGATATAATTTTGTACGATTCTATTGTACTCATCTTGAATTTAATTTATAATTTGAATTGTCAATATTTCAACCAATTTAGACAGTGTAAAAAATATTTACAAGAATTAAATATCTTTCACCTCAGTAAAAATTATTTCACCTTTTTTTAACTTTTTCACTTTTTAACCAAATTAGACAGGCCCTAAATACCAAAAATAGTTTGAAAAAAAAAAATTCTCCGATCAAAAATAAAATCGGACTAATACAAAAATAAAATAACGAACAGCTATGATGTAATATATGAGTTTGATCTGAACAATGCATTAATAAGAGAAACACACTCTAATCAACACTCCCAGTGAGAACGTTTGTACCAATGTCGGCCCAACTTATTAATTGAAAATATTCTTAATTGTTTTTATTATTGACATTGCAATATTATTTTAGTTACTTTACATTCAATATTGGATAATTAATATAAAATTATAAATATTTAGATATCTTAAGGCTTTTCAAATTTAATATTTCGTATAAATACTAATTTATATTTAAGTACGACTATACATAATTTTATCACATATTATATTGACCACAATTATTCATTATAAAGTTAGTTATATTAATTAGTATACATTCAATAAATTTTTTTTTTAAATTGACTACAATTTTGCAACTTAAATAATTGCATATTAAATTAAATAGTTTCTTTATATTAATTTTAGTTATAATAAAAAGATTAATTTGACAATGAGCTCGTCAATCATCCATTTTTTAGTCCAGTTTTTCTATGTTTTATTACGTTGGAATATGTATTTTTTAAGTTTTTCAGAAAATAATTAATAAATTTGAGATATATTGGAATTTCAATGATTTTTTTTTCTGCTTTTATTTTACATACCTAATTTTTTTTTCATAAAATTCCAAAAGAAATTCATCTGCATTTCAATGGAAAAAAGTTATTTTAAATTAAAAATACAATTTTTAATTATTACAAATTAAAAATTAAATTTAATTATATATTAAGGGCCTGTCTAAATTGGTTAAAAATAGTTAAAAATTCCAAATTTTGACAAGCAAATTCGAAATTTTGACATTCAAATTCACCTTTTCCAGGCGCCGAAAATTCAACTTTTATGTCAAAATTTCATGACGGTCTGAGAAGCTATAAATTTTGACAAAAGAGCTAAATTTCATTCTAAGGGTGCGTCTAAATTGGTTAAAAAGATTTTTGGTTTAAAAAAGGTGAAATAAATTTGACCGTGGTGAATGAAATTTAATCGTGGTAAGTATTTTTAACGATTTTGCCGTCTAAATTGGTTAAAAATTTGACAACTAAATTTAAATTTTTATTCAAAATGAATACAATTTGTAAAATAAATTTCCCAATAATATTAACAATTTTATTGGAATATTTAAAAATAATTAATGGAGATTTAGATATTATAGCCATTTTTTATAATTTTATTATAATAATTGCAGCACAGCACATAAATATTACTAATATGTACCTGAACAAGTAACTTTTAAATTAAATATTTGTTTTTGTATAACTATTTCAAAATCAATTTTAGCCTACTCTTATACAAAAATCCTAATTTTTTTTGAGTGGCTACTTTGTAACATATTTTTTTTTTATTGGAATGAATAAAAAAAAAGAATATACAGGAATTTTTCGCGAATAGTATTTTATTAGGTTAGATTGAAATTTAACTATTGTGTCGAAATTTCATGACGGTCTGGACCGTCATGAAATTTTGACGTAAAAGTTAAATTTTCGGCGCCTGTAAAAGGTGAATATTAATGTCAGAAATTCGAATTTCTATGTCAAAATTTCAAATTTTAACCAATTTTTAACCAATTTAGACGCACCCTAACCTAAAAAATATTTTAATATCCGCGAAAAAGTTAATTGCAATACAATATTTCAATTAACATAAATTGTATATTAACGGGAATGCGGAAATAACTAAATCTGCATTGATTATTTTTAAAATATTCCAATACAATGGTTATATTGGGAAATAATTTTTTACGATTGTACTCATCTTGAATTTAATTTTAATTTGAATTGGCAGAATTTTAACCAATTTAGACAGTGTAAAAAATATTTACCAAGATTATATATCTTTCACCTCGATAAAAATTATTTCACATTTTTTTAACTTTTTAACCAATTTAGACCAATTTATATATGACGATTTTTTTGTAATGAATAATTGTTGTAAATATAATTTGATAAAAATGTGTATATTCGTAATTAAATATAAATTAGCATTTATACGAAATTAGCATTTATAAAAAAATTTTGGACGACTTTAAAATTCGATATGTATCCGATGGACACTATCGGTCATTTAAAGGTTATGCAGTTTTACATGGCGATACCAATAAAAGCCGATTCGTATAAGGCACACCAATCTCGTCTAAGAAACGTTTGGCTTTTTCTGATACGTTTCTGATACTACTTTTTTAATTCGTATAAAGAACACCACTTTCGTCTCAGAAACGCTTTGCTTTTTTTGAAGCGTTTCTGATACTACTTTTTTGATTCGTATAGGAAAAGCTAATACCAGCTCAGGAACGATTCGCTTTTTCTGATACGTTTCTGATACTACTTTTTTGATTCGTAAACGACTCAAATTTAAGGACTCAAACAACGAATTAGAAATATATGGAATAGGCATAAATGTTCTCTCTCTTTTTAACACATTAAAATTTTAATACATATATTGAAAAATATTTATGAAGCCACGATTTTTGTAGTTCTCTTTCCTTTTGCTCGAACAAATGTCAAATTATTATTTGACAAATATTATAACAGCTGATTTTAGATTTACAGGGCTGGCTTATTTTTTTTTTTTAGGAGTCTCAATATAAATTAAAAATATTAACTAGCTAAACAAAAGTACTCTATTTTACTTTACATTTGTATAATTATCGTTGCGCGACCTAAAATATTCCTTAGAATGATCTTTACATGTATTTTTAAAAAAAAAAAATTTTATCTCTTTGAAAACTGCTGCCCGAATTAAAAAAACCTAGTCCGGCTCTTATTTGCGATTTAATAATTTTGACAATTCGGCTAGCAAAAAAAGAGACAACTATACGCGGCGTGGCTTCAAATTTTTATATTTATGCCTTATCCATATATCTTCTATATGGTTGGACTCAAAAACGAAAAATCCAGTTCAATCTACATACGCCGGTTGAATTCATTTTACTTCGTTTTTGAGATTCATTTGCGAATCAGAAACGAAGTTCGCTATATATAAGTTACTTCATTTCTGAGTCAAAATGGAGTCAGTTTGCATTAAGGGGTCCCTCCATGCAAATTCCAAGCTCAATTTTTCTGAGTCCAAATTGATTCAGAACGGACTCAACATTTTTCTTGACATTACTAAATTTCCATTTCGTTTCTGTCTCATTTTTAGCTCACTAAATCTGACTCAAAAAATAAGTGTCGTAATAATCTCCTTTTAGATTCGACAAACACGAATCCATATTTACGTTTCGTTATAATCTCAATTTAGTTTCGCAAATAGCGAATTAATTTTTCTGTTCCGTAAATGAACTATTTCGTTTAATTTTCTTCATTTTATAAATAAATTAATATTATTTTTCCCTAAAAATTAATTTCTCAAAAAAAATGTTAATTTTCAAAAATAATTTCGTAGTTCGTTCTTATCTCCATTTGGCATCATTTTTGCTGATTCAGAATTTGCGTTCCGTTCTCGTTTCATTTTAGATTCGTAAAAACTGAAACATATTTCTGCGTTTTGGAAATTATTTAATGACATAAAAACAAACGGGAAAATTAATGTGTTTTTTTTTTTTTTAGTTTTGTGTTATTTGTGATATTTGATGTATCTTGTGAAATTGTTTTGTTAAATTAATTAATACATATCATATTATATAATTACATATAATAACAAGCAAAAAATTTAAAAAATTTAATAGATAAAGACATATAATTTAAAAAGTTGAAGAAGTGTTTATAGTTAATGTAAAAAAGTGAATAACGTCGACCATCGAATTGAGTATTAAATTTATTTTTTTTAATATTTATATTTGTAGTACATATTTAGAATTTTAGTATTTAGAGTTTTAGGATTTAAAATTTTAGTATTTAGATATTTAGTAGAAAAGACATAAATATGGATCGGAAAGGATATTATGAAATTAATTGTGATCTAAACAATATTGGTACCCGTGCATACAAAAAAATAATTAATAATCCTGTAACAGAACAAATTCAAGTTCAGCAGAGTGACTCATCTAGTAATAATGAGAATATAAATATTTACGACAATTTTTGTATTGATGAAAATATTAATATACTAGAAGATGATTATATTAATATAATTGACGACTATAATACAGGAAGCAGTAGTGAAAGTGAATCACAGTTATCAGATTTAAGTTTCCAATTTAATGAAATTCAAATAAATAATATTTGCTTGGATATTGGAAACTGGAGTGTTGAGCATAATATTAGTAACGAAGCAGCTAATGTTTTATTAAGATTGTTACTAAAATATCATGATAAATTACCAAACGATATAAGAACATTAAAAAAAACTAAACCAAAAAATGATAGTATAGTTCCACTAGGACAAGGATTTTCCTCACATTTAGGATTAAAAAAAAATCTTGAAAGTTTTCTACAATGTAATAATTATAAAAGCGAGGTAATTGATATCGATATAGGTATCGATGAAGTTCCATTAGCAATGAGCTCCAACAGTCAATTTTGACCTATTCTAGGTAATATTGTGCTATTTAATGATATTTGTTATTGGTATTTTTCATGGAAATAAAAAAACATATTCGGCTGATAAGTTTCTTGAGTTATATGTTCAAGAAATAAATGAACTTCGGGAAAATGGATTTATTTTTGAAAACACAAAGTATGAAATTAATATAAGGGCATTTATTTGTGATGCTCCAGCTCGATCTTTTGTCTTAGGTAAGCTAATAATATAATTATATCATTTTTATGAGTTTTAATTCTAATATTTTATTTTATTTTATAGTTATTAAAAGTCATTCGGGATATTATAGCTGCACAAAATGCACTATAAGAGGAGTCTACGAAGCTCACCGAGTATGCTTTCCTGGAAACGATTACGTTCTTCGAACGGATGGTGATTTCAAGAACAAAACACAAAAGGAACATCACACCCATTTAAATATTATGTTGGATAATTTAAATATGGGATTAGTTTCTAAATTTCCCATCGACTATATGCATTGTGTTTTTCTTGGTGTTACGAAACAATTGCTTCAGCTATTTATGAAAAACCGAAGAAAATCTTTTTCATTAAAAAAAAACGCAATAAATGCAATAAATGAAAAATTGCTAGAAATTGGAAGAAAAATACCAATCGAATTTTCTAGGAGACAGAGAACATTCAATGAACTAGATCATTGGAAAGCAAAGGAATTTAAAATGTTTTTGATACATACAGGAGCAGTATGTTTCAAAGATATTTTAGAACAAAAATACTATGACCAATTTTTATTATTGGTATGCAGTATAAGAATTTTAAGCCATCCAAAAGATTGTCATCAAAATAATGCATGTGCTGCAGATATGCTAAAATTATTTGTTGATGACTTTTCCAAATTATATGGATTAGAGAATGTATCATATAATGTACACAGTTTATTACGTCTAGCTGAAGATACAAAAACATATGGACATTTAAATAATTATAGCGCATTTAAGTTCGAAAATTTCATGCAACAAATAAAAAAAATGGTGAAAAAGGGATCTTTTCCAATTGAACAAATAATAAATAGATTGAACGAGAAAGAAAAATTTAATAAAAAATCACAAGTATGTTATACTGAGCTGTTTTCACTTTCATCAGCGCCTCCCAATAATTATTGTATGATTGAAAATAAAATTCTCAAAATTATTGATATAACTAATGATGTCATCAAACGAAATTTCGTAATTAATTCGAACAATTTATTCGAATATCCTATTCCGTCCATCCATTTAAATTTATATAGCACCAATACAGAATTATGTTGTGATGTGAATGTGGAATATAATATAAAAGAAGTTCAGTATAAAATTTTTAAAATTGTAGCTGGAGAAAAAGTGGTTTATTCCACATTACAACACTCATAAATATATTATTTATAATTAAAACATATTTTTTCAAATAACATATTTTTTCTAGAAATGACAGATTCAGATTCTTATGAGACGCAAATAAATTATAATTTCTGAATAGAAATTATTTAAAAATGTTTGTAATTAAAAATATTTATTTCAGATGAAGTGGAATATCTTACAGAACAAGAACATTGTAGTAAATATTCAAGTTTCCTAAATGTATGTCCAAATAAAACACCCTCCACAAGTACCCAACTTCCTTATTCACAAAAATTTTCCTATATAAAGCGCACATCACCTCCAGCTCCAACTCCAACTACTTCCAGAAATATATCAAGTAAAAAAATAGTAAATAAAGATAATAGTCCGAAAAAAACAAGTGGAAATAGTAACACAGAACTACAACCTGACAGAGATGAACGAGAACGGCTGCGGGATGAACGTGAACGGCTGCGGGATGAACGTGAAAGAGAGTGACGGGGAGAGAAATATTTTAATTTCTAAAATATTTAAACAAATTAAATATTTGCGCAGAGAAAATCAAATTAGTTCCGAGACTGCAACCACTCGTTCATCAAATAGTCTATAGCTAGATTTACCCTGCACATCTATTGAAGCAATTAAAGAACTAGAGGAAAAGGTTAAAACAGATCCACGTTATGCAGCAGCTTTGGTAAGGTTTCTTTGTTTTTGTAATGTATTAATATTCAATTTTCTTTTTGTTTTTGTTTGTTTCTCAAAATAGCAAAAATCTTTTTTAAAAAATCTAGATTTGTCGCTAGAGAAATTTGTCCGTGGCTGTTTGAAAAGTAGTTTAAATGACGAAACTGCTGCAAGATTTTCCTGGTATGGAAAGAATAAAAATATATGAATAAAAGGATATGAAATAATGGATATTCTTAAAGGTAAATATATTTATATATGTATATATATATATATATATATATATATATATATATATATATATACATACTATAACTATTTAATATTTTAAAATGTGCAATCAGAAAATTTCTATATTCGAGGCCATGATATTGTTTCCGTGTCAAAAAAATGGTTTAACTACGCCAAGGATCGGATTAAAAAAGGGAAAGTAGCAGAAAAGGAAAATTGTAATGAAGCAACTGCTTGATATTTTTTAATTTTACGTATGAATTTATACAAGCATCATTTGTTTTTTTTATTATTTTAAATATTTTGGTAGAAATTAAGTGCTGATTTCTGTTTTTATATAATTTTTAAGCTATAATTATTTACATATGTTGCATTAATATGCAATTAAACTGTTCGAATTATTTCGTGTAAAAAAAATAAAAACAAATACTTTTAAAATTAACAAATTATATATTAACAACGACTATATCAAACGACGATTCAGAGAAGATTCCTCTTAACATTGTAAAAAAATAGAAATTGAAAAATCAGAACATTAAGTGTTGCCATATTGCGTTACAGTTCGGCCAACCTATCGTAATTCGCGTCCTCGCGATCAGAAAGTTCATCATCATTTACGAATAAATCTGCTTCTTCGTCTTCGTCAGGTTATTGACACCATGGCTTAATTTTATCATATGCCATTATTGTACTGAATTTTCGCTGGTTTCGCTGCATTCCAGGTATATCTTCAATGCAATATCTATCTTTTGGCAACACCTTCGTTACGATATACGGACCTTTATACCGAGGTTCTAGTTTTCTGGAATCACCTGTCGCGCCTGGTTCATGCTCAAGTAATACAAGTTCATTAACTTTAAATTTAGTTGGTTTACGATGTTTACGATCAAAAAGTAATTTTTGATATTCTTGCTTTCTCTCAATGTGATCCAACGCAGTTAACCGTCGATTAGTAATTTCTTCTTGACTACAAATATTTTGTTGTTGGAGTTCTAACAATAATTTATTTTTCAAAATATCACGCGGAGAATATGCAAATAAAAGTTCGTGAGGACTTGCTTTTGTTGTACAGTTTCGAGCAGTTTTCATAGCCCATTGAATAGTTCGAAGTTGAGTACTCCAGTTCAATCCTTTCCCACTTGAATGAGCACAATTCATTGATGAAAGAATAGTTCTATTTAACCTCTCCACTTGACCGTTCGCACGAGGAGTTCTCACCGTATTTTTAATATGTTGAATATTGTTGTCTTTACAGTACTTTTCGAAAACGTTTGCAGTAAATGCTGAGCCACGAACAGTAATTATTCTTCTTGGTACACCAAAATAACTCGTTATATCGTTCAACACTGATAACACACCAGTAGTATTGGCAGCTTTTACAGCGCGTAAAATCGAATATTTGGTAAAATTATCAACAATAGCTAAAACATACCTGCTTGCTCCTTTGCCTTTGGTAAATGGTCCAAGATGATCAAGATAAATCATATCAAACGGTAAGGGGATTCGTTCAATAATGTGCAATTCGCCTTCAGCCATACCACTTTTTTTTTTAATATGCACAATCAACACACGATTTAATATACTCTCTGGTATAACCTTTCATTCTTGCAAACCAAAATGTCAATGTTTTTTCTTCAGCTAAGTAACCAACATCATCATGACACAATTTCAGGACTCGCCAACGTACAGCTTTCGGAACTACCCATTTTTCACCATCATCCATAAGACGAAATAATCTAAATCCATTTACTTTATATTCTTTTTGCAATCTAATTCTCTCATTGCTTACATCCTTCGAATTTAAAACAGTTATAATTAATTGTAGTTTCTTATCTTGCCACTGCATTGTTGCAAGCCAATCATCATTACTAATATTAATATTCAGCACAAACGATGATGCTTCTTCCATTACCCTGGCGTTCTCTACTGGATGTCTACTCAACGCGTCAGCATGAACAGCTTTCTTTCCAGATTGGTGGTCTGTTTCAAATAAAAACTCATGCAATTTCAACCACCATCTTCCGACACGTGGTATATTTTTAGTTCTATTATTTGTCGCTACTATTGCTTCACAATACCTTAAATTGTTTACCCAGTAAATACACTCTGAAACGATCCAGGCTTTCGACAATTGCCAACACTTCGAGTTCATAAGAGTGGTATTTCAGTTCAGTTTCAGTCAATTTCCGAAAAAAAATAACCGGGTGTAATAAATTATCTTCTTTTCCTCGTTGAAATAAAATGCCAGCCAGACCAACGGCAGATGCATCAGTGTGCACCTCATGATCACATAGCGATTATATAATGCTAATAATGGTGGATTACACAAAATTTGTTTCAAATTATTAAATGCATTTGTTTCTTTTATTCCCCAAACAAAGGGTGTATCAATTCGAGTTAGATCAGTTACTTTTATTTTATTTTAGTTTCTTTTTTCCGTTTATAGATAAACACACATGAATTTTCCTCACACTTGGTTTAAGACCGTCTTTACTAACTCGATAACCCAAAAAATCAATATTCTGTTTGAAAAAGAAACATTTACCTGCATTTAGAGTAAGTCCAAAATCTTTCAAAACTTTAAGTACTCTTTCAAGTTTCACCATACCTTCTTCAACTGTTTTACTAGCTATTATAGTAGCATCCAGATAAACGGTTGCATCATCTTTTTCCAAACGAGATTTTACCAAATTCATAACAGCTTGAAAATCAGCCGGAGCATTTACAAGACCAAACGGCATTCGTTTGAATTGAAAACATCCCTCGTCCGTTGTAAAAGCAGTATAGCTTTTGCTATTATCATCCATTTTTATTTGATGGTAACCAGACGCTAAGTCGAACGTTGTAAAAAATGCATTACCAGACAATGATGACAAAACTTCTTCTACTACAGGCATTGGGAACATCCTCTTAACTGTGACTCTGTTCAGTGCACGATAATCGATGCAAAAACGATCACCACCATCTTTTTTCTTTGTCAACACTATTGGAGAGCAGTAACTCGATACTGATGGTTCTATAATACCTTGTCTTAAAAATTCCTGAATTTTTTCTTGAACAATAATTCTTTTTGCAAATGGTATTCTATACGGTTGAACACAAATTGGTTGCTTTGTTGTCAATTCAATCGAACATTCCGATAATTTAAATGCTCCAAGTTCGTTCGAATTTTTCGCAAAACATTCACGATAATTATTTATTAAATTTTCCAGTTCGATGTGATGTAGTTCAGAGATTTCACCAACGTTGATTTCTACAGATGAAATTCTATCTTTGGTCATCACACTTTTAATTGGTTTGCTCAGTGTGTCTACAATATTTAATTGATTAAATGTTTTAACAACTTTTACCTGTGGTTGGTCCAGAAGCTTTCGACCAATCATCATTGGATACGGTTGACTACCGTCTGGTACAATGTAAACTTCACACCATGACGTTAACCGATCTACCGTAATTTCAGCATAAATTTGACCTACTGTAATACAGCCACCACCACCAAAACAGTTGAGTTGTCGTTTCATTTCAGTGTAGTTCAAACCAGCATCAACAGCCATCGTTTCACAAATGGTTACACAATCACTACCTAAGTCGATAAATGCTAAAATTTCGTAATTATTTATTACAGCCTTTTTCAAGTATTCATTCTTATTCGATTTTTACCAAATTCATTGACTTGACTTGATGATTTATTGACAATCCTGTTGGCACTATCTGATTGTCTTACAACTGCTGTTGGGCAATCTTTACGGAAATGACCAGTTTGCTTACACCGAAAACATTTTAGTTGATTATTATTATTATTATTATTATTAACATTATTATTATTAATAGCCACTTTAGCATAATCATTATTAACTTTTTCGCGTATTATTGGTTTATCAAATCCAACTGGACGTTTATTTTTCGATCTGAGACCGATTATCCAGCGAACACGTTTAAGAATTTCTTGAATTGAATTTGGTTCGATTGCCCTAAATGCTTCTTGACATTCGATATCCGATAAACCTTGAACAATATATTTTACCACAGATTGCTCTTCAATATTACCACGAGACGCAATCAATTTCATTTCAAAAATATACTCCTCCAAATCCTCAAACTGTTTTTGTCGCCTTCCTCTCAACAGACCATGAATTTCAGTGACGTCATTCGTTGTTGGAAAAATTTCAAAAAAACTTTCAATAAATTCCGCTAATGAATAATGTAATACACTGTCACTCCATAATTTTGCAGCACCTGACAACCGCGACGTGGCCGCCATCAACAATAATTTTTCATCCAACTCGTAGATTACTTTTAAATTTTCAATTTTAGTTATCCATGCTTTCGATGATAAACCAGCTATATTTTTAGGATTAAATTCCGGTATCATTTCAATTATATCTCTTACACTATAAGAATTCCTACGATTACTACTTTCAGCAACAGGTTTTTGTTCTTTTACAGATGATTTTTCAACAATATGATTTATTTTTGAAGCAGCAGGAAGTTTCTTTTTAATCAAATGATCTCGTTGTTTTTCCATGCCTTCCAACTTCTGACGCAATTTTTCAATTTCGGTCATTTCATCATATTCTATTTCATCAACTGCTATACCATCCGACTCAAATAAACGTTTTACCATATCTTCCTTTTTACCTGATGTCTTCAAATCACATAATTTTAATTCTTTTTTTAATTCCTTCGTTGTCCACAATTCATAATTTGTTTGTTGTGAGTTTTTATTTTTAAAATCAAATATTATTTTTTCAAACAAAATAAAATGGTGTCCTGTTCTCTCTAAAAAAAAACCTTCACAACACAAAAAAAACCCAAGCCAAGCCAGACAATTCTTTGTTTTTTTTTCAATTTACCGTTAACCGTTTTAATTTACCGTTAACCGTTTTTTTTCTACGAGAGCAACCAAACAGACACGCACAAACAAGTTTTCCAAAATTAATATTTAACTTTTATTTTATTTTAGTTTCTTTTTTCCGTTTATAGATAAACACACATGAATTTTATTACCCCACACCTGAAATGTTGCATTAATATGCAATTAAACTGTTCGAATTATTTCGTGTAAAAAAATAAAAACAAATACTTTTTAAATTAACAAATTATATTGTTTATAGGTCTTGCTCTTTACATATTAACAACGACTATATCAAACGACGATTCAGAGAAGACTCTTCTTAACATTGTAAAAAAATAGAAATTGAAAAATCAGAACATTAAGTGTTGCCATATTACGTTACACATATACGAGAGGCAGAATTTAAGTCCTCTTTTTTTTTAATATTAAGTTAGATTTAAGTCCTAATTCTTATTTTTATATAATTTTTAAACTATAGTTAGAGTTACTTATATATGAGAGAGGCAGAATTTAAGTCCTGATTTTTATTTTTATGTAAATTTTTAAACTATAGTTACTTATATATGAGAGAGGCAGAATTTAAGTCCTGATTTTTATTTTTATGTAAATTTTTAACTATAGTTACTTTATATGAGAGAGGCAGAATTTAAATCTGATTTTTATTTTTATGTAAATTTTTAAACTATAGTTACTTATATATGAGAGAGGCAGAATTTAATTCCTGATTTTTATTTTTATGTAAATTTTTAAACTATAGTTACTTATATATGAGAGAGGCAGAATTTAAGTCTGATTTTTATTTTTATGTAATTTTTTAAACTATAGTTACTTATATATGAGAGGCAGAATTTCAGTGCTTTAAAAAAAATACCATAACAATTAACTATATAATTTTAATTATTAATTTATTATTAATCAAACAAGGTATAAAATTTTAATTATAAAATTTCACAAATAATATTAAAATTAATACATAACACATATACTAAAAATTAATATTACATGTAATGAATATAATATATATAGACTGAACTTTAGTCATAGTTGGTTATTTATAAAATGTATTATAAACACGTGATAGTACTTATTAAATTTATTTTTTGTGTTATTTAAAATAATGTTAAGAAACCAAATGTAATACGAATGTTAATATATTTTATATATGTTTTTAATTTTCTTTATTAAAACATGTACAAAACAATCTCTTTAAATGAGCCGTTTATTTTGAAAGTGGTTTAAGTCCATTTTATATTATATGGAGATATAATATAAATATATTATCAGAAATATAAATTAAATAAATTTTTAAAACGATCAAATTATAAACTTACATCAATTTAATATTTAAAAATCATAAAATAAGAGTATTAACATATACCAGTATTTTTCAAACCATCCAAATGCAAACACATCTCCATATAATATAAAATGGACTTATACCCGGGACACACCAAAATTGAAAACCTAAGTTTTCGCGAAAACTAGATCTAAAAACTTTTATAGTGACACACCAAAAATGGAGCGCGATTTCGTTTTTATGAAAATTATTTATTTAAACAACTCTGCGTGAAAACCAAAAAAATTAAAAATAGTAATTATTTGTTTTTAACCCTACACTGCATGACTTTTACACACTTGAATCTAAAGTTAAAGAAACAATTATGCAGCTAACTCAAAATAATGAACATTTAGTTAGCTTTTCAGATAATTTTAAAGCTAATGAGATAAATGATACTCAATCAGATGACAACTTTTTTATTACGTGTGAAAATCTAATTAAAGTCTTTAAAAATTTAAAAAATAAAACTTCATCAGGTTACGATAAAGTACCAAATATTGTTTTAAAGAATCTTCCTTGCATATTAATACAACAATATGCTACTATTTTTAATAATGCATTAAACAATGCATATTTTCCTAATGACTGGAAAATAGCAAAAGTAATTGCTATTAAAAACCCAGGAAAAGATCCAACAAATCCTAGCAATTTTAGACCAATTAGTTTACTGACAAATATAAGCAAAATTTTCGAAAAAATTATTAATGTGTCAATCTTGAATATTATTAAAAAAAACAACCTATTAACTCAAAATCAATTCGGTTTCAGAGCAAGGCATTCCACAATACACGCTATAAATAAATTTGTATCGGATATTTGCTGGCATATAAATAAGAAAGAATGTGTGGGAGGATTGTTAATTGATCTCTCGGATGCTTTTACTACCGTCTGGACAGACGGCTTAATTTATAACTTAACAAAATATAATATAAATTTCCTAAACATATTATAAAAATAATTTATAATATGATTTCCGGTAAATCATTCTTTGTAGATATAAATGGAACCACAACTAACAATATTTTCCAAATAAAAAATGGTTTACAACAGGGTACGGTAACTTCACCTGTTTTGTTTATAATTTATTTAAGTAAATTATTAGAGATACTAAATATTAATAATGGCAACCAGTACTCATTAGCTTTGCCGATGATCTAACTCTATATGTAGCTGATAAAAACTTAGAAAAAATTAAAAGTTAAGTGCTAGAAATGTTTGAGACTGTTGAAAAGTATATTAATACTTGGAAACTAAGTATTAATTATAAAAAATGTGAATTAATTCTGTTTAGGAACAATTTACAGCTGTGTCATTACTCTGTTCTTCGAAATTGGAGACAATTTAGTATCAGAGCGGATAATGAAAACTTAAACCAAAATAAAAATGTTAAATATCTGGGTATCAGATTAAAATATAATTTAAATTTTGGAGTTCATGTTAAATCACAATTAGACAAAGCGAATAAAGCCTTCTATATATCTAAAAAATTCTGTGGAAAATTGCCAAAACATGATAAGTGCATTTTTGACAAATTGTAAAATTAATTTTTAATAATCAATAATTAATAAACAAAATTAATTATGTGACAAAAATATTACCAAAAACATAAAATAACCTATTCTAGTTCCAATACTTGGTATTTTATAAATATTTGATTATTGAAAATCTTTCTCAACATTTTTTAATTTGCTCTGTTGAAAATTTAAATTTTGTAGATATCATGTTTTGGCAATTTTCCACAGAATTATTTTATTCAAAATTTTTAACACAAAGAGTGAAAGTAATAGCTTACCAATCAATAATCAGACCAATAATTAGTTATGGATGCCCAATTTGGTACAACATTAGCGCTTCACTAATGGAGAAAATAAGAATTTTCGAAAAAAAATGTTTAAGAGTATGCTTACGAAAATATCGAAAACCTGAAACCGACTATAAGCATTATATCTCAAATAAAAATATATATAACTATGCAAATATTATTAGGATAGACAATTTTATAATTAGTTTGATTAGAAAACATTTTGTTAGATCGTCATTAGTCGAAGAAAATAGTTTCATTAGTCATTTAGTGTACCCAAATGACGAATATATAAGAAATTGATGAATACTGGATTCCTACCACCTGAGAGTTTTATGTTTGTAGATTCTAATTGTTATATACAAAATGAAAATAAAATTCCTCTTCTTTAGAAGAGCAACCAATACAAAAATTCAGTTTAGTCCAACTGAAAATACAATCGAAAATAATAGTAGTAACTTTAACTTTAACAAAGATCTTTCTGACAGAGAAATAAATCAAAAAGTAAATAGATCACCATTCTGGTGGTTGAATTAAATGAATTGGTAGTATATTCCCTCATATACAAAATTGTAGATTAAGTTAGTCTGTAAGTATTTAGTATTAGTTTTTTTTTTCTTTTAAAAACCTAGTTGATAAGTCTAAACATATAATAAAATAACAATTGTTTTTTTTACTTTTTAATTGAGCTAAAAAAAAAAAAAAAAAAATGAAAACCTATAAGGAAGATGAAATTAAATATATTTGCTAAAAACAATATGTAATTATAAATGATTAATTTAGAGTACTCCGTTGCGGGTCATTAAGTTATGAAATAAATAATAAGTTGTTTTTTATATATTTTTATAAACTATAGTTAAATGTAATAGTAATAATGAAATAAAAAAAAATATATTTAAAAAAAAAACAAAAAAAAACTGCATGACTTTTTATATTTGAGTGAAAAAATGTTTTCTAAAGGGAAATTACCGTCTGAGTTAAAAAAAAATACTTAAAAAATTTTGAAAATACTATTTTAGTAGATATGAAGCAATTTCCAGTGTATCAGTAGTGATACATTATGCAATAATAGTAAAATGTAGTAGCCGGAAAATTCATATAATTTACATAAGCTGCAAAATAATAAAATTCTTTATATGTTTAGTATGGCACATTTAATTTAGTAATTAATTATAATTAAAAAAAATTAAATTCAGAATCACAATGCTAGAAGTTTTAAAAACTGAGTTCACAATGCGAAACTATTGTGAATCACAATACGGTTCTTTTTTTAAATTGTGCAAATTTCTAATGGTTATATACAATACAATGTATTTTAGTAAATACTTTTGGCAGAACTAAGAGCGATATGATTTTTATTGTAATAATAAAATGTTTATCACCAGTGATACAATATGCAGTGTAGGGTTAATGTCAAATTTTGATTTAATTATATTAAAAACTATTTAATAAAATTTAATTTTTCTTCTTTTTTTTAAAAAATTTTCGATTTTTTTTTTATTTTTCACAAAAATGGCTACTTTTGTATGGAAACTTAGCTATGCCTACTTCAAAAATACATATCTTCTATTTTGTCATAGATGGCGCTAAAATATATTTTCGTGAAAACCTTAAAAATTTGTAGGTTTCGTGTTTCCATTAACCCATTAAACCATTTGTTTAACCCATTAAAACCAAACCGTATGTTTATTGGGCCATATAAAGTTACCCATTAAACAATTTGTTAACCAAAATGATACCAAACCGCATCACTAGATGGTCCTGCGTATCACATATACTATCATTTTAGTATCATAAGTGTATCATCTAACGTATGCAAATGTAGAGAGGAAGTGACGCTGAAATTAAGAGATTGCGGGACGCCAAAGTGACTCCCGTCGGATAGCAAAATGACTGACTTTAGAGTTCTGTTGGTGAATCAAATTCCGTCTGATAGCAAAATGACTCACTTTAGAGTTCTATTGGTGACTCAAATTGAATAAATGAGCAATTCATGCCAAAATTGAGTAAAAGAGCTTTTTTTACTATCACTTTGGCGTCACCGTCATTTTCTGGTGTAATGGGTAACTTCATTTCTGAGTCGAAATGGAGACAGCTTGCATGGAGGGGTAGACTAACTATATATCAGTTCTCTAAATTAGAGATAATTAGTATTCTGTAATTCCAAGTTCCAAGTAATAGATTTAGAGAGAAGTACTATATTTTGTTGTAATTTTACAAAAAAAAAGTTAAGTTTCAACTAAAGTAACGTAAAAACTAAGTAACTTTAAAGTTTTTTAAAGTTTTAAAAGTAGATTTTCCATCTCAGGAAACTCCTCCACATAT
This sequence comes from Empis stercorea, assembly GCA_949752835.1. Classification (NCBI taxonomy): domain Eukaryota; kingdom Metazoa; phylum Arthropoda; class Insecta; order Diptera; family Empididae; genus Empis; species Empis stercorea. The sequence continues at coordinate 54,130,257 of OX457085.1, read as the reverse complement.
TCCACCATAATTTTAAATTGTTTTTGAGTTGTTTTAATATATATATATATACATAATTTTTTTAAAAATAAATAAGTATATATTATATAATAATATATATACTTATTTATTTAAAAAAATAAAAATTAAATATTTAAATTTATCAACTTAAATCTATTCAAATACAATTCTCACAAAAGAATAAATAGTGAGTACAATCACACTCTAAGTTAGAGTAAAAAGTCATTAGTGAATAGCTGTTTCATTCTAAGTTAGAAAGGAACTATAGTACAAAAAAAATAATAATGCGCGCGCTCTAAAATTCTTTCTAAGTTAGAGCTGTTAGATTAACTCTAAGAACTTAAAGTGCCTTCACATTATCAGATTTTTCAGACGACTAGTCGTTTGAAGAATCGTATGGAAAATCGTACGCAAAAGTTTTTTTACCTTCACACTATCAGACAAAAATGTCAAAAATTTGTGGAAACTTAACCTCACATTTGGTACTATTTAGTTTTAAACTTATAATAATATGGATGCTGATACTGAAAATAATTTAATTATTATTGGATTGTGTGCAACAATTATTGGAATTGTTACACGGAGAAATATTAGAAAAAACCGGCGTAATAGAAAATATAAAAAGCGAAGCATTTGGGCGCGAAAGTGGCTTCTGAGACGGGGAATTCCAGGATGAGATTTATCAAGTCTTGTGTTTGATGAACTAAGAATTGAAGATCCAATTTTTTATTTAAGAAATTTAATTTTTAATTTTTTACTTTTTTTTAGAATAAGTCGTAATTCAGGAGTGGAATTATACTTCACTGCATTACTTATATTGTACATAATACATTTACGTGAAATAAATAAATAAAAATTGAAAAAGAATTCTCTAAAGTTTAAAAAATATTTATTTTTATAAAAACAAAAAATCAGTTCCACTGTATATATAAAATAATAATAGTTAATTATATATAAAATATTAATAGTTAATTATATATTAAATAAGGAGTATTTTTGTATTATTCCAAATTCATTTCCTTTCCCTTAGCCTCAAAAATGCTTTGTGTAATGTCTTGCTTAACTTCTAGCAAAAGTTTTTCATTTTTTATTTTCGTAATTTTCATACATGGCAATTAATTTTTGGTCAATTCTTTATTCCAGGCATCTTTAGAATTATCGCAAGAATATGATCCTGGTGTTTGACTTCCACTGTTATTGTTATCACTCCTTAATTTATTATTTATTTATTATTTTTTTCTTAAAATCAATTTAATTTTAATTAAAACTTACATTTTATTTCACTCCATTTGGTTTTCATATAACTTTCACACAACTAATTTTTGTATTTTGTATAGCTGTCAAAATTGTCGGCTGGAAAATCGTTTGAAAATGCAAACCAGACGATTTTTGAAACGACATCGCATGCGACAAATATTTTTACCTTCACACTATACGATTTTTCATCCGACAAAAAATCGTCTGAAAAATCTGATAATGTGAAGGCACTTTTAGAGAATTTTTCGATTGATCAGACTTGGCTGCACGTAAATAAGAAACACACCTTAATGATGATTCTGAATGGAACTGCAACAGAAACGCTTACGTAAATTATTTACATCAACTTTGTGCTCATGTTCATATAAAACAATTACGAAAATTCCGAACGAAAAGTTATTGAAATAAAAAAAGGGAAAAAACAATTTAGTCCTTGTGGAAAACAAACAAAAAGTACCCATTCCCAAAAAAAAAAATTTTTTCACCATTTTTATTTTCCGTTCTTTGTATATTCTTTGTTATGCTTATAGTTGAGTAGACGTTTTAACTAAAAACCTGTCATAGTAGAGTATACCTAAAACATATGGGTAGCTATTCCAAATGCTTGCAAGTTGGTAGAAAACTCGCAAATTTCCCTTCATGTTCGAAATTGAGAAATTGGTCATTTTTGTCAGGCAACACTAGTGGCGAGAATTCTCGCGTCCTATTTCATATAGTCAGAAAAAACTCGCCATTCAAAAATTCATATATATATATATATGTTCATATTTATATGAATTTTTGTATGACGATTTTTGTTATTTCTGTTATATGAAGTTTTACATGGCGAGTATCAATATTATGCAGATTTTACATTATAAATATTTTTTTTAAGGAAAAAGCTACATATTTTTTAAAACCACATATTCAACGGTTAATTAAATTAAATATTTTTTTTTTCATTTTTCATATTAGCTTAATTTACTTTTGTACATTTTTATGTACTTATCTTTATTATTTTATGTTCTAATTATGTTTTTGAAAAATAAACTACGTTAAAACAAATATATAAGTTTTAAAAAAATGCGTTCAGTATCATCATTTTCGAAAGGCTAAGTTCAGTTGCGCCAAGTTGGCAGTATTCGAAATTTGCGAGAAAACTCGCAAGGAAATTTTCGGAAAATTTTCGCTACTCTGGAGACAAGTATACTTTCGAAAATGGTGGTACTGGACGCGTTTTTTTTAATTATATTTGTTTTGATGTTGTTTATTTTTCAATATAATATATACAATATAATATAATATAAATACAATATAATATAAATACAATATAATATAATACAATACAATATAATAAAATGTGCTCATCTTAACTGATTATAAGTTTAAAAATTTTAAGTGCAAGCACGACAAGTTAACTAATTTTTTAAATTTAATTTAATTTAGTTTTTTTTTATTTAATTACTTTACTTAAATATAAATGTCATAATCTAAACTTATAACCAGCCTATTTAGAGAAGGAAAAAATTGGTCCAATTTTGTTCCTTATTTTATTCAATTCTATCTTTCTGCAGAAATTTAAGGGAAGCGTGACTGCTTTCGCTGATGATGCTGGCCATTTATATATAAATTGTAATTCAAACTTTGGCATTGTTTGTAAAATCAATTATGATTTGGAAGTACTTAGGCACTGGTTATCAGCGCATAAACTTTTGTTGAGTAATAAAATTTTGAAAAAATATTTGCATACTGTAATAAGACAGTTTTATCACCTAATCAATTTCGATCATCAATATTAAACGATTTATTATGGTTTGTTTAATTCTAGGCTTCAGTATGGAATTTGCATTGGACGGCACTCATAAAAACTTATTACAGCAGTTGGTAATACTGCAAAAAGTGTATGATCAGACTAATCTTGAAGAAGAGAGGTACAGTTAATACCTTCAATTTATTCCACTATGTGTGAGTTCTTCCTTTGAAGCATCTCTTTTACTATAGGGATAGGGTTCTTAAGGAATTCTTTCGTAGAAACGGATATATTTAGATATATTAATTTAGAAATTCAACTGCCTACAACCTTAGAATCAACAACGCAAGATTAGTAGCTGTACCTCCATATAATGTTCAACATTTTTTAAATTCATATTTAACTGTGGCTCCTCGGCTATTTAATTTGCTACCTAATTGTATTGTTAATACTAAATATAGATCTGGTACACTTAGAAAAATTAAGTCTTCCCTGTTCTGTTATAATCATGATGGAATTTCAAGTTTGATACGCATAATTTCATAATTTATGTTTGGCTGATTCTGCTCTTTATCTTTATTCTCTATATTTTCTTTTTACTGTTTCTTTAATATCTTTCTTGTTTCTCTCTTATCTGTTTTCTTTTATCTAATTATATTTTTATTCTATTTAATTGATAATCACTTGATTTTTTTTTAATTTTGAAATAACCACCCATTTATTTATTGTGAAGTTAAATTTTGTTTTTAAGTTACATTCGAAACTCCAATTTGTTTTGCATAGAATGTATATTTTTATTTTTATTTTTTATAAACATATAACTTCTATTTGAGTTTGGAAAACACTTGTTTGCTTTTAATTTTATTTATTATTGTAATTAAAAATAAATAATTTTATTGTTTTATAGTTTTTATATTGTAACTTAATTTACTATAAATTTGTTATTGAGATTTGTACATTAAATTTTTATTTTAACTAGATAATTGAATTGTATGCTATATGTAATTATGGAATAAAAATAAACTATTTGAATTGAATTGAATTGATAGTATGGAGTGTAAGTGTTTTTTGTAATTTAGTTTGGATATAGAAGTTAGATAAACTGACCCGTATTTGTTAAAAATTACACAACACCGGTTTATAGGATTTAATTTCCCATATTCAGTGCCATGCTCAAATAGAATTCTAGTCTGTCGAGTTTGTCTGTGTCTCACATGTTGAATTTGATATTTTGGGAAATGAATTCAACGTTCCGGTACAAGACATTGAAAGTAATACAACATGTCAACAAATTTCTTCTTGATGATAAAGATAATAGATTCATAGATTTTACCCTATCTGTGGGGCGGCAGACTAAGATAATCACTCGTATTGTGGTTTTCTTAGGGCGAAGATAAGAAATTGTTTCTGTATAGATTCTATTCTGTTACAATGTACTTGAAATATGAGATTTCATATTGTACAAGCATATTCAAGGATAGAACGAACAAATAGCAATACAGAGATCTCGTGACCTTTTTATTCTTAAATTCTCGAGCCTTCCTTTTAGTTTACCCGAATTAATTGTTGGCTTTAGATATAATACTGTCATAATGACAGTTACAATTGAGTTTGCTGTCTAAAATAACACCTACAACTGTTACCTACATAGATCTGTGACTTTGCTAACCCGGGGAAGCTCCAAACTGTTAATTAGATATTTATTAGTGCATATAAATTTTTCTTTCGTAAGACCCTTTTTCCACGGGATTTTTTCACGAATGCAAATTTGACGTTCGTGATTTTGACGTTGTCAAATTTTTTTTCTCCCTTTCTGCAACGAAAAAGAAAACGAGATATCTAATCACGAATGAAAAATTGTGAAAACATGAGTTTTCAGTCGTTCTAGTGTCAAATTATACTGTCACTCAAAAAAACATCTGATAAGACAAGCAAATCTCGTAAAAAAATTAAAAAAAATTAACAGCGGTGTAGTGAACATCACAATTTTATTTTTACCATAATTGTAGTGGTATTAGAGGTAAATTAAATGATTTCTACGTAAAAGCTAACTCCTCCTACTATGACGTCATTATCCTTACCGAAACTTGGTTGAACGACTCTTACCCTAACACCGAAATTTTTGGCAATGAATGGACAGTGTACAGAAACGACCGTGACTATAATTCAACTGGTCTCACTAGGGGCGGAGACGTATTGATAGCCATACGTAACTCTCTTTCACATGGTTCTATAAAAACTAATACTTCCAATCTCTTTGAGCATCAATTTATAAATATAAAATTGGGCACGGAAACATTAGTAGTTGGCGCTGTTTATATTCCCCCTCATTTAAACGAAACTGTTTACAGTGAATTTTCCGACACTTTCATTTCAATCGTCCAAAACTATCGTTCATCTCTGACAACTCAGACAACCATCTATTACCAATAAATTTCGTGGACGACATAGATTTTAATCTAATCGATACGTTTTATAGTAATGACCTTCACCAAATGGTAAAAATACCAAATAAGAATGGTGGATGGCTGGATCTGATATTCACAAATGCTTATGACAATGTAGTTGTCACTCCCGCTGATGACCTACAGAATCTTTTCTCTAACTTCCTTCATCATAATGCAATCATGATGGAGTATACAACCTCAGCTCAATCTTTTACTAATTCTTACAACAATGTAGTTGTATTTGATTTTAAAAACGCAGACTATGTCAGGTTAAATGAAGTTTTCTCTTCAACGAACTGGTCTGATAAATCTAAGTGACCTGGATAATTCAGTATATTTATTTTACAATCATATCTTTCAGCTTTTTGAACAATATGTGCCAAAAATAAAACAAAAGGATAAACTGACTGAACCTTGGCTTGACAAAAGTTTAAGGTCACTGCGAAATCATAGGAATAAACTATATAAGAAAATCAAGCGCATCAATGGTAGTGACGTAAATATAGTTAACTCATACAAAACAGCTGCCATCGAGTTTTCTAATAAAGCTAAAGTTGCATATGAGACTTATATAAATACAATTGGACAAAATCTTCTCAGACCCTAAACAATTCTTTGATTTCGTTAACCTTAAGCGTAAATCAACAGGCTTTCCATCTTCCATGTCTAAGGACAATCAGACTTCCACGTCCGCAAAAAACATCTGCGATCTATTTGCGGACCGATTCATGGAATGTTATGGATCCCCATCAGAGGTGGACCCAAGTGAATTGACACATCTCGCTCCACCAGATATTTTAAGCTCATTAACAGTCACATTTGATGAAATATTTAATGTACTTAATAATCTGGATATAAAAAAGGGGCGGGTCCCGACCGCATACCTCCTATCTTCTTGCGTAATGCGCTCAGCAATTGTGCATGCCTCTTCAAATTCTCTTCGAAAAATCACTACGGATTGGTATCTTCCCATCAGCCTGGAAATCTTCATACCTAGTTCCTATTCATAAGAGCGGGGACAAATCTAAGATCGAAAATTACAGGGGTATTGCTATTTTATCTTCTATTCCCAAACTTTTTGAGAAGGTTATTTGCGACAAAATATACCCTGTAATTAACCCTCTATTGAACGAACAACAACATGGCTTTAGAAAAGGGCGATCTACCACCACCAATCTCATGGTATTTGCTTCGGATGTCTTATGTAATAAGGAAAAGGGTTACCAGATTGATGCGATCTACACGGATTTCAGTAAGGCATTTGACCGTGGTGATCATAAGACTTTTATACAAAAATTGCTCAAATTTGGTATAGCAGGTCCTCTTTTAAGCTGGCTGACATCCTACCTTAGCGGAAGAACCCAATACGTTAAATTTCAAGGTCTTTTAAAAAAAAAAATCAATGTAACTTCTGGTGTTCCACAAGGAAGCAACTTAGGTCCTTTGCTCTTCAATATCATGATCTCTGACTTATCACAACATCTTGGAGATATTCCACACTTACTATACGCTGACGATCTTAAAATATATTTCATTATAAAATCCGCTTCTGACGTATTCTATTTACAGTCTAAACTTCATCTCTTAGAAAACTGGTGTATCATCAATAAACTAGATTTAAATGTAGCCAAATGTCATGCTATTAGCTTTTCCCGTAAAAGATCTGTCATCATGCACGGGTACCATTTAAATGGTACGGAACTAAACCGTGTAGATAGAATTAATGATCTTGGAATTCTAATAGACGATAAGCTAGACTTCAAGCAACACTATGAACAAATTATATCTAAGTCTAGTAAGATGCTTGGCTTTATAAAAAGACGTGCCAAAGAATTTAAGAATGTATGGGTTACGAAAACTCTGTATTTCGCATTAGTACGTCCTTTATTGGAATATGGTAGTATTATTTGGAATCCAGCCTATCAAACTCACATTGATAGAATAGAATCGATCCAAAAAAGATTTCTACTTTTCGCATTACGAAATCTGTATGATCCAAGAGACTACTCAAACTTGCCAAGTTATTCTTCCAGACTGTCCTTACTTAATCTTTCTTCTCTTGCCGCAAGGCGTACTCTGTTAACTTGTTGTTTCACATTTGTTGTCTTGAATAAAAATATTAGTGTACATTTTATCACAAACAAGATAAAATTCAACACTGACGTAAGACAAACCAGACACACAAGTTTACTGAAGGAAAAAACACACACCACTGAATACGCCAGAAATGAGCCTATTAACAAATGTTGCACAGTTTTCAATAAATTCGGCTCGTTCTATACGCCTTCCATATCTAAAACGGTGCCGTGTCATAAAGCCATATGTCATAAAACCATAAGCCGTATGGTTTTATGACTCAATTCGGAAAGAAAAATTACAGCCAAATTAATATATAAGTATTAATATATTAACCATATTAATATTATTTATTTATAAATGTTCTTAAATATTATTATTAATACAAGCATTATTTGTAAATAAAATATATACATTATTATATGTAAGTTTTAATGCTCAGTGAAAAATTGAAAAAAAAAATGAAAAATATAAAAGAAAGAATTTTTTTAATGTTGAAGCTATGTCTCAAACCAAAGCTATTCATGTAACTATGCATGAAAAACTATGAAACCCGCACGATTTCATCCTTGCCGAAGGATACACTTTTTTATGGCATTTCTAAGTGCTGTTTCAAAATCACATTGAATTGATGTTGGTTGTAAATCAAATAAATTTGATTTCATAAATTGGAATACATCCGTGTAGCTGACTTCCGTTTTGCACGACATTAATATATAAATGAATGGAAATGTCTATAGTATATAAAAAAAGCTGCCAATTTGGAAGAGTGCTTCATATACCCTTTTAATCTACCTAGGATTTAGTGAAAACGGAGAATTAAATAAAAATTATGATTTTTACAAAACTCCCAATGCTGTACAATTTAAAATTACAATCAAGCTTTTATAAATAAGTACTCGAATTTGTAATACTATATTTGTACTAAATACTCGAAATGTAATATACATATGTTTTTATTCTATAAATTTCGAAATTTTTGCCCCTGTAAAATAAAGAGGGTTGAAGGTACGTGTCTCAATTTTGTATAGAAGGTGTAGGTGTGTATTTTTAAGAAAATAATTTCTCATTTTTTCAATCCAGTCCCCCGCCGAGGTGTTGCAGCCTCTTTAATAGATATACCCCCTCACCCATATGAAAAGGGAAACTGGTGAAAATTTTGAATGATTTCGAAAGACACCAACCTGTTATACCTAACTTACAAGATATAGGACCCTATCTGAAATGCGGCTTATTTTATAGTCATTTTAAGTTCCAAATATTCAATTTTCATAAACTATATAATAAATTTTGAAATGTAACATTTCTAAGTAATGTAGCTTAGAGGGGGTTGCAGGTAGGGAAATAAATTTTTGGCACAAGTTGTAAGATAGTATTTTTAAGAAAATAATTTCTCATTTTTTCAATCCAGTCCCCCGCTGAGGTGCTGCAGCCTCTTTCATAAAATTACCCCCTCACCCATAATAAAAGAGAAAGGTGTAAAATTTTTGAATGGTTTCGAAAGATACCAATCTATTATACCAAACCTACAAGATATAACACCCTATCTGAAATGCGGCTTATTTTATAGTCATTTTAAGTTCCAAAAATTCAATTTCATAAACTATAAAATATATTTTGAAATGTAACATTTCTAAGTGATGTAGCTTAGTATTTTTAAGAAAATAATTTCTCATTTTTTCCATCCAGTCCCCCGCTGAGCTGCTGCAGCCTCTTTCATAAAATTACCCCCTCACCCATAATAAAAGGGAAAGGGGTAAATTTTCTGAATGGTTTCGAAAGATACCAATCTATTATACCAAAACTACAAGATATAAGATCCTATCTGAAATGCGGCTTATTTTATAGTCATTTTAAATACCAAAAATTCAATTTTAGTAGTCCCATAAAAATTCTTTCACCTGTAAAATCCAGGGGGGTAAAGGTACGAAGCTGATTTTTATGCACAATGTGTAACATAGTATATTTAAGAACATAGTTTCTCATTTTTTCAATTAATTTCCCCCCTCAAGGTATGTAGCTTATTTCATACATAAGCCCCTCACCCACTTAAAGAAGGTGCGGGGTAAATTTTTTATATGAAATCAAAATGCACTTACCTGCTGCATCTATGTTAGAAGTAACAATGTTTTATATAAACTGAAACCGGTTTTATAGGCATTTCAAATTTCAAAATTTTTGTTTTAATATTACTATAAAATAGGGGGGCGAGGACTTAGGGCTCCAAATTTGTATAATCTTCTTTATATGGCGTCTATACATATATCTGTGAAACAATGTAAAGATCCAACTATATTTAGGGGTATTTTTTTGAAGTGCACAAAATTGTGCATTTTCAACGCTCCGCTAGGCGGGGTTGCAGGGAAACGATTCAAAAAAGGATACCATACACATAAATTTCCATCCTTACTTTATATATGTTGCAATTTTTGTACAAATCGCACGAGTGCTTATACTATTTCTAAGCGTTTAAAAAAGTGTATTTTTACTTTGCGTACGGCGTACGGAGTAGGGCGTACGGCGGACACGGATTTTTTTTTTGCTGATTCTGATTCCCTGACATCTAAAACGTCCAGAAAAATCAAAATCTCGAAAAAAAAATTTTCGAAATTTAGACCGCGCCACAAAGCTTCATATATTTTCAATATATGAAGCAATCATATATTTTCAATATATGAAGCAAAATATATAATTATATAAATGAATTAAAAATAAAATTTATTTTTAATATAAATATTTAATATAAGTGTTGAAGCTTAAAAGTTTACAGTTTTATCGTGTTGGGGCGCGGGGCGGCGGGCGGCAGGCGGCCGGTCGGCGTGGGCGTTCGGCGCGGAAAAAGGGAGAGCGACGCGCCGACCGGCCGCCTGCCGCCCCGCGCTGCCCACTCCAGAAAACTGTAAACTTTTACAATTTTACAAAATTTCTAACTTGCAAATGCATAAAATTAAATAAAAATATATGGTCTTAAGACTTAAATTTCTAAATTACAATATGGTCTTATGACCCACTCAAGTGAGTCATAAAACCATCCGAGCAAAAGTCGCGCGGATGGTTTTAAGACTCAGTCGATTGGATCATAAAGCCATTATGGTTTTATGACATATGGCTTTATGACACGGCACCTCTAAAACACTCTTCAGAAAACACATCACAACAAATGTAACATAAATATTTAATTCAATTAAGTCGTCACTATATTAATGTATATCATTAAGGATCTTTTTAATTATATAAATTATTTTAAATCAATAATAATAATAATTTATTTATTTATTTATTTGGTTAAATAACCATTTTATATATACATAATACATTTTAAAAATTAAAAAATATTGTTTCTAACTAAATTTACTCTTTACATATTTCACAATTTTCTTTTTAAAAATATTTACATTTGACTCTCCACTTATTTCATAAGGTAATTCATTGAAAAGTTTTAAACCATTATACAATAGCATATTTTGCGTTCTTTGATCTCTAAATAATTCTAATCTAAAATCTGAAATATTTCTTAAATTATAATCATGAATATCTCCTACATATACTAATTGATCACATAGATATTTTGGATAATTATTATTTTTCATTTTGTATATAATTACTAATATATTCATTACAATTCTTTGATTAACACTTAGCCAATGTAAAGCACTTAGCATGAACTTAACTGAGCTATACCTATTTACTTTGAGTATTATTCTCATAGCCTTATTTTGCAATTTTTGTAACCTATTTTTATTTTCATTATTTGCCATAAATAGTATGGATGAGCAATATTCGAAATGTGACTTAATTACTATATTATAAATTTTTACAGCCGTTGAAAAAGATAATTGCTTTCTAATTTTTGAAAAAAAATAAATTTTTTTAGAAATTTTTTTACATATGTAATCAATATGATTTTTAAAAACTAATTTATTATCAAGAATTACACCTAAATACTTAATTTCACTAACTTTTTCTATTATAAAGTTATCTATTTTTATGTTTTCATCTACTTCACCGTTAAAAACCATATATTTTGTTTTATCTATATTTAACTTTAGTTTATTTCTTTTAAACCATAAACTTAGTTCTTTCAAATCAGCATTAATTCTTTCCACGCATTCAGCAACCGTATCTCAGATCACATACAATAGTGCATCATCAGCAAACAATACCAGTTTAGACAAAATTATAGCCATTTCCATATCATTGATATAAATTAGGAATAGAAGAACACCAAGTATAGAACCTTGTGGTACTCCAAGCAGTACGTTAATAGCATCAGAAACAACACCATTAACTTTGGTTCTCTGCCTTCTATTTGATAAGTAGTCTTTAAACCATTCTAATTCTAGATCACGTATACCATAACGTTCCATTTTTTTTAATAATATTTCACGGTCTACTGTTTCAAATGCGCGTCTTAAATCCAGAAAAACTGCCACTATAACCTTTTTATTGTGTATCGCCATTTTCCAATTAGCCACAATCAAGTTTATTAAGGATTCACAGCTATGATTTTTTCTGAATCCTGATTGAAATTCAGAGATTAAATTATTATTTTCGAAAAAAGCCATTAATTGTTCATTTACTAATTTTTCTAATATTTTTGTTTCTATAGTTATAGTATTAACAGGTCTAAATTCTTCAGCTTTTTTGGTGCCTTTATTTTTTTCTATTGGTACTACAATCGACTCTTTCCATATATCAGGGAATACTCCAGTTTCCAGTGATTTATTTATTATTGATAATAAATTTTCTCCAATAATATCAAAATTTTCCAATAACATACTTGAACTTACATAATAATGATCTTTTTTATTATTCATACCTTTAATAATGTTTTTTAATACGCCATTTGAAATTATTTTGAATTTAAATACATTGCTTTTATTTTCAACTAAGTTTAAAAATTCCACTTCTGTTATACTATCATTTATTTCATTTATGCTATCAACAAAATATTTATTAAATTTGTTGGCCATAATTAAAAAGTCATCACATTTTTCATTATTAAAAATAATTTCATTTATACAACTAAATCTTTTTTTAAGCACATATTTCTTAATATTTTTCCACATAGTACTAGGATCACTTGATAATTCAATTTTATTTTTAATATTATTTTATTTAAATTATTTTTAGTTTTAGTTACTTTATTTTTATATACATTTCTTAAATATTTATATTTTTGCCAATCACAATTTCTATTAGTCCATTTTGTCACTTCATATTGGTTAATTTTTTCTATTTTTAGCAATTTTAACTCATTTGTATACCACTGATTTTCACTTTGTTTTATATATTTTTCGACTATAAATTCTTTAATAATACTATGTAAATTATTACTAAAAATACTTGCTTTCATATTGCAATCACCAAAGTACATTGTAGCAATATCAATTAGTTTACTTCTAAATCTATTTTTTTTATAGTTCAGTATTTGAATTTTGTTTTCTATTTTTTCGGTAGTATTTAATTTTATTAAAATTGTAAGTGTTTCATGATCAGAAATTTTATACTTATTTTCAACTTTTACATGCACTTTATCATAATTATTCGTAATAACCCAATCAATTAGAGATTTAGTTTCCTTAGTAATTCTTGTATATTCATTAACAATTTGTTTACACGCACTATCGTTTATTATTTCATTTATTCTAATATTTAGATTATTATTCATTAACCAATTTATGTTAAAATCACCCATTACTATAACATTATCCTTTTCAAACAATTCATCAAATATGTTATTAAAATGATTAAAAAAATCTGATTCTAGATTTAATGGTTTAGGCGATCTATATACTCCACATTAATAAAACATTAGATTATTTAAAGATATTTGTATAACCAATATCCATATATTATAGTCAATAGAAAATTGTTTGATTATGTTGGTTTTCCAACATTTTTTAATATAAAAAACAACTCCACCGGTGTGTCTAGAATTACTATTCACTCTTAATAAATTATAATTGTCTATTTGAACTAATGAATCTTCATCAAGATCAATTAAATGAGTTTCTGTGAGACATACAAAGTCAATATTGTTATTTATTATTAATAATTCAAGTTCATTAAAATTATTTGTTAAACCCTGAATATTCAAGCACACACCCTGTATTTCATTTAATTGCTAATAACAAATCCTATCAGCCTCCTGTTTCAACTTCCTTTGATACACTTTACAATCTCTACTTAGTGGCAAATGAGCTGTATCACAGTCTTCATCTGTTAAATTTAATTTATTTTTAAAAAATACACAATTTATACATTTAATTTCATTAATTTCTTTTATACACTCATTTCTTCGATGTCCTTTCTCACCACATTTGTGGCAACATGCTTATAATAATTAGATTTATTTCAATTTGTAATAATTAATAATAATATGTAAAATAAAATAAAATACCTTGTTATGGTGAATAAATAAATAAAAACAATAAACTATTAAATTTTGAAGTTTATGAAGAATTTAACATTCGTGAAAAAAGTCCTGTGAAAAAGTGAAAAATATGACATTTATTGTTTGTCATATTTGTTTCTCTTTCACTTGAGTTAAAAAGAGATGAACAAATGTCAAAATCAGGAACGACAAATTTGCATTCGTGAAAATTAATAAGAATAACATTCTTATTTTATATTTATATAACATTCTTATTTTATTTTATAATGTAATATAGTGTGGGAGATTTCTATCTCCTTCACAAGAGCATTACAGGAGATTCAGAAGATTCTCTTACTTGAAAACCGTGGCCAATTTTTTTGGATGCTTTACATGTTGCTAAGTTAAGCTATCTAAAGTAGGCTAGCAATTGGAAGTGAAGTGAGATCTTAGAGTATATATGTCAGGAGATGCTATAACATGAATTTGCCCCTACAAGCTGTGTCAGATATTATTTTTATTATTTTAGAGCATTACTTGGCAATAATTCGCACTTTGGTTGTCAAATATTCGCACTTTTTATATAGAAATATATGAAATATTTCTTTTCTTCCCCCCACAAAAACGTCTGACACTTTTTTATACTTATAGCGTCTGCTGATATATATACTCTAAGAGTGAGATATTTCGTTTTATACTATTAACCCCCCACCTCCTACGTATCCAATGCGTCCAAACCAGAACCCCTGCGTGCTAGTTCGTCTGCTTTCTCGTTACCTGCAACCTGCAATATTCCTATGACCTGAAACCCAAAGTAACATGACCTCGAACCGGTTGCTTATATTCGCTGGCTCTACTGAACATGTTTTGAACAGTTTAGAGGAAATATAAGCAGAATTTACGGCTAGGATGGCTGCCTGGCTTTCCGTGTCTAAATCCAACCTGCGCTTAGGGGATGGGTCGTTCTTGATCAATAAACAGGCTTTCCAGATAGCCAGCACACTAGGAAGTCTATAGTGTGATTTGGATAGTTTTTCTACTTGGTGCACAAAAAATAATCTGGATCTTATTGTAAATAAATGAAAACTTATTACATTTTCAAAGAAAAGGATCCCAAGTACAAATTCTTATTATTTAAATGGTTTGAGCATTCCCAGAGTATCTGTGGTAAAGGATCTAGGTGTATTCTGTGACCAGGAACTTAACTTTAAATATCACCTAAATTATATAATAAACATGACCCTCGTTTCACCATATCCTTATTCAGTAGTCTCGTGCGTCCGATTTGAGAATATGCAAATCAAGTCTGGTGCAGCGAAAATTCGCAAAGTTTTCGCTACGAGCTATCGCTGAAGATTTTTTTCTTTATAATGATAGCATTGCTAATTATTGTAACCGGTTGAATATTTTAAATTTACAAACATTAGAAAAAAGACGGTCGGTAGCAGATGTGGTTTTCATTCACCAGATCCTTCAATGTGAACTATCGCCCTACATACCAAGTAAGCTTAGCATGGTAAATACGAGATCACTTAGAAATGTAGATAGTTTCTTCACGGATTTTCATCGAACTTCTTATGGGTGTAATGATCCTATTAGTAGAATATGGTCTGCAGGTGGATTCGGATTCGTGTGTGCAGCTCATATGAGCGGAATTTCGAAAATATGCTCATATGACTCATTTTGGAAATTGCGATTCTGATTCGCTCATGTGAGAGTAGGCGGGTCTCACTGAAATGTCAAAATGCTCACTGATCATATTGTATGTGACCTCGCTGTGAGTCGGTAAGTAACTCGTATAATTAAGATTTTCTTAAAAATATTTAATGTATAAAATTATAAAATATTTAATACTTTCAGAATAAACGTATTGTAAGCAAACCACCTTCAACTGAACAAAAAAATGAACTGATTTCGTACTTGGAAGAAAATTTAGATTTGGCGAAAAGACAGTAAATTATTTTATGCTGTTAGTATTAAGTAAATTATCTTAATTATTATTCAAATTAATATTTTTATAGATTTGCATCGGCACAAGACGGGACAAAAACACAAGAACAAAAATGGGGAGATGCTGCATTACTTTGTAATTCTTTGGGGACGGTGTCAAAAGCAGGAGATGGATGGAAAAAATATTGGGTTGATTTAAGGTATATTTTATATTTGTTTATATAACAGTTTAAAATAATGTATTGAATATTAATTTTTTTGAAAGCCGCAGAACCAAATCCAAATACATCAAAATAAAAAATGATATGAACAGAAGTGGAATTAATGGTACCATCCCATTAGAGGAATTAGACCCAATAGAGCAAAGGATAATTGGGATATTAACAATTGATGGCGACGGTATCAAATCAGAATTAGGCATTTCAACTGCAAATGCAACTTCTTCGATGTCTGCCTGCATACCACCAGCATCTGGCAATGAAAATAAACCAACCGAAGAAACTACATCAACAGCAGAAACAACAACAAACATCTCAACAACAGCCAGAACCAGCCTACCAACAACAGCTAGAGCCACTGCGTCGGCATCAGCACCGCCAAGTATACGCGACAAAAATAAAAACTTTTTAAAGGACATGTTGGAAGTAGAAAAACGAAAAATGGAATTGAAAGAAAGAAAATTAGAATTAATTCAACAGCAAAATAATATTTTACAAAATATTAGTACCTCGCTAACTAATATTTCAAACCAATCGAACAGAACAGCAGAAGGAAATAATAATAATTTTGACAATAGTGATTTCATAAATTATGAATATTTAGATTAATTATTTTTATTATGTACAATATTAGGTATAAACAATTCCAAGCAATAAAATAAAAAAATTTCATATTAAATATTTGTGTCCAGTAATCTATTTGCGAGAGTGCGTCTAATTGAATGTGCAGCCTGTTGTAAATTTGCTTGACTGTCCTCTTCGGGCATTTCAAATTCATTTTCACCATCTTGATTCATCTGCTCTTCTATATCTTCGTTTGTTGGCAATGGGTATCCTAAAGAAATCATTACATTGTGCAAAATTGCCCAGCTATTAATAATTAGTCCTGCAACCTGTGGTGAATACATCAAAACTCGTTGTCTATACATCTAAATCTACTTTTGAGGATCCCAATACATCTCTCCACCATATGCCTAGTTTTTTTGTGAACAATGTTATATTTTTTTTCACTATCACTAATAGCATTTTAATATGGAGTCAGAAGCCATGGTTGCAAATCATACCCACTACCACCTAAAATATAAACATCAAAAATCAGCATATATATACAAACCCAGAATCCCGTATACCCCTGGTATATTCCTGGGATAAAATTTGCTTCACAGCAGAATTACTCCAAATAAAACTGTCATGTGCTGAGCTTCCAAACCTAGAAAATACATTTAATATTCTTAAGTCAGCATCACAAATCTAAAAAATAAATACAATATAATTTTTTGGTAGACAAAAAATAAATATAAAAAACATTTCAATAATTACTAATTTTTTGTATGACAATAGTTGCATAGTAAACATGTTCTACGTCAATTGGTGCCTTTTTTATGGCCACATGTGTTCCGTCGATAAGACTAATTACCCCAGGGATGTTAAACTTTTCATAAAATTCTACATTCTACAGGGTAGGCATTTGTATCCTAGGATATAAATGTTGCAACTGTAGAAGTTCCTAGCCAAGTCCCTGCATTACCTACTTGTGGTGGCCCCTGGAACTGTGTCCATATTAAACATGGACACAGACCGAATATGCAGTGTGTGACCAAGCCAACGGTGTTACACGTACCGTGCCAAGGGCTGCGTGGCTGAGGTTGAGCGCAGTCGATAACGGTGTACTCCGGATACCAGGCGACCTCCGGATTTTACCATGGTATCGGACATCTGCCATGGTGGACTCTACTTATTCGCGAAACTCGTGGGAACAGATATGGGAAAAAATAAAAAGAAACAACAACAAAAAATCAACAAAGGAACAACAACGAAGACTACAGCAACGATTCAAAACAATGCAACGACAACAACTACAACATTAACAAGAACGGCAATCCCAAACGCACCGATAGCATCCGTAATGACAAAGGCCGGTTATGTAGGCTCCTTATTTGCCAATACTATTGAGATGATCGAGAGAACCAGACTAGGTGATACAGATAATGACGCCAGTGATATTGATATTGCAACGGAAGACGAGAGTGATTACCTAATGTCCTCTGACAACGACAACGTCACCGTGATTGATAATACGCCAACCCCCGACGCGGAAGAAGAAAACAGTAAAGCGTCAAGCGGTTCACAAGTGAAGCCCAGGAGGTTCTGTGGTGCGGCTAGGAAAAAGCTGAAGAAAATCATCTACACAGGTATCCCGTACTATGAAGCAAGGGCTAAGTTGGACAAAGAGTACCGCTAGCACGGAAAGCATCCGGCTCTCTGTGTATGAAACGTAATAGATCGGACGGTAGTACGCCACCGATGACTACAAAGAGGAACAACGGTCATACACAGAGCAAGCTAACGTACAGCAAAGTTGCGAGTAATACCAAAGTAGGTATTCTACGGCAATATCCTTTGCGGGCGCTCAGCAAAGAAGAGCGTCCAAAGGTCGATCTTGAACGCCATGGACGAATTTCCCAGAGGCACCCATGTACGCTTAATTGGGTCGTCACGTAAACCCGGATGGGTATCAATAAATTGCGCTGATGATGCTAGTAAGCGTTGGCTGAAAGAACCTATTAAAAATTCAAGACCTACAAAGAGGCGGATTTAGTGTTAGTAGAAGGCAGAGATCTTCCTGTACATGCGGTTTGTTCAGGGTTATTTCCTGATGAAGATAATCTTCATGAGGAGAGGATCCTGGACCGACTTGACAGACAGAACGATGGCCTGCATACCCGGAATTGGAGGATTCTGAAGAGGACATCTAATGAGAAGGGCCACCGTATGGTTCTATAAATAGATGACGCCTCTGCTAGAGTCATTCAAGGCATGGATTGCAGACCATGGTTCGGTTTTCACAAGATATATCTCCGTCTAAGAATCCGTGCTGGTGGAATAAGCAGGAAAGAAGAAGAGGCAAAAACAACAAAAGGTAAGGTACAGCAAGGTGCAGTACAGGTTGTTCAGGGAACACTTGTGCCAACACCAGCTGTTTCGGGTATACGGAAGGAAGTAGGTCAGAAAAAGATCAAAACACCCATGCTGGCCTGCACTCTAGGAGTCCCCCTCCGAGACGGAGATAAAGGATGTCCTGGAAGTGCATCCAGGCAAACCTGCAGCACGCCAAAGATGCATCAGCAACACTCAGCTGCAGGTTTGTAAAAGAAGACGCTAACATAGCGCTCATCCAGGAACCCTGGCTAGCAAATGGTAAGATCTGTGGGCTAGGAGTGTCCGGATGTAAGTTACTTTACGATAATATAAACTCGAGACCAAGAGGTTGTATTTTATTTAATAAAGATACTAATTACGTTCCAATTATAGAATTTTGTCAACAGGACGTAGTAGCGGCAATAACTGAACCAAAAGGCGAGCTGGAGAACATCATAGTATGTTCTACATACTTTGCTGCGGATCAGAAATGCCCTCCACCTGAATTAACAGGACTGCTACTCTTTGCGAAAACGAACAAAATGCAGCTATTGGTTGGTTGTAACGCCAATGCTCATCATACTAATTGGGGTAGCACGGACATTAATATTAGGGGTGAGTCATTACTTGATTATATTACTAGTAATAATGTCTCGGTAGCATATTCGGGTAAGAGCCAACATTCGTTAATAGAATAAGGAATGAGGTGCTAGATCTAACAATAACAACCCCTTTCCTACCGAATAAGTTTATTAATTGGCACGTCTCAGATGAGGCATCTTATTCGAACCACAAACACATTAGGTTCGATATAGTAGAAGTAGGCCCCCTATCGATTACGTACCGCCCCAAAAAGAAAACTAACTGGTTGTCATTTAAAACCGATCCCGAGGAAAATTAAAGATATTGAGGACCTAGAAGATGCGGCTATGATGATGAAAACGGCGATCATAGGCGCCTTTGAAGAAAACTGCACAATGCGCACAAGGCGCAGTAATATACAGGTAAATTGGTGGAATAACAATGTCTCCGGCCTCAGAACTAAGGTTTAAGACTGTTTAACAAGGCGAAAAATAAGAGTCCACAGGAATGGGAAATCTACACGGTGGCGCTTACGGAATATAACCGTGAGATTAAAAAAGC
This sequence comes from Empis stercorea, assembly GCA_949752835.1. Classification (NCBI taxonomy): domain Eukaryota; kingdom Metazoa; phylum Arthropoda; class Insecta; order Diptera; family Empididae; genus Empis; species Empis stercorea. The sequence continues at coordinate 54,110,142 of OX457085.1, read as the reverse complement.
AAAAAAAGCCTCGTTTCAGACGTTCTTCTAAGAAATAGATGAACTTCCAGTAGCAGCACGTATCCACAAGGTGTTAGCTAATGAAAAGCCAGGCGCCATAGGACTCCTCAAAGGGGAAAATGGTCACTTTGCCGAATCAAAAGCGGAAACTCTAAAAATATTATTTGATTCACACTTCCCTGGAGCTGCAACACTAGAAAATGACAACAATGCTACCAGCATCTCCCAAAGAAAACCTAAAAAAGAAGACTGGAAACTGGCAGCTAAAATCATCAGCCCAGAGCGGGTCAAATGGGCGATCAAAACTAAAAGGTAAAAGTGGTATTCATACCCAAAGCAAACAAAAGGCTGAACGGCGACCAAAAAAATCTACGACCCATCAGCCTATCATCATTCGTATTGAAAACACTGGAGAAAATGATTGAGAGCTTAGATAATAGAATATAAGGATGCGCTGTGTTATAAATTTAGTGAAGTACTTTTGCATGCATAGAAATTTGACTGCTTATGTACATAGTAGTTTGCGCATTGAAGTAGAATAATTGCAGAAAGGGGAGTTGTAAAGCGGGACAAGTGGCTGGAATATAGTTAAAAAAATATTAGTATTAGTATTTTTAATAAAACTGTATATTATTAATCACAATTTGATTTTTTATTTAAAAAATATTTCATAAACATGAACTTTAATATCTATTTAACAATTCAATTTTTTGAATACAACAATTTTTGTTAAACAAATTTCTATATTGGCTCCCAATATCTCCTTAATTTATTTCTTTAATAATTTTGGAAATGTTAAAATAAACAATAAAATTATATAAAAATTATGCCCATAATTTAAAACGCACTACCTCATAAAAGAAAAACGCATGTCACTGAAAACTGCCCCAGCCTAATTCTGATTGGTTAAAATTTTCATCACAAAAAAATATAAAATATATTTTTATAAATTATTAACTTTTCTAAAATAAACTTTAACTTATGTTGCAAGAAATAGTTTAATATGGTTTTTACCAATTAAATTTATATATTTTTATAATCATAAATCATCTATAAAAAGATATTCCAGTAGAATGAAAATTTGCTTTGCATTCACATAATTAAACACTACGCTTGACATTTATTTTAAGATTAATAATTCCACTTCTCTATTAATTTAGTTATGTTTAATTATCACTCTTACTTTCCCTTCAAAAACAAATTTTTAATTAATAAATTACAATTTTTTCAAACACAAAATTATTTACATATAAATTTTAAAAATTTAAACATTTTCCGTTCTAACAACAAAAATAGTAAAATAAATTGTACTGTTATAGAATAAAATAAAATAATAAGGTACTAGTTTGTTTACAAAATGTACACAAAATTAAAATTAATTAATTAATTAATTAATTAGACACAGGTTTTGCGCCCTAACCAGAATTACGAAGCCCAACGGACTGCGCAACAAGATGTATTCTTCAATACCTTTTATTTGATACCTCTCATGTCTTTTTGCATTATGGGCCCCACAAGACCCAGAGTACCTCTCGCAGTACTCAACAAGATGTCCTCTTCAAGACTTTCATTGATACCCCACATGTTTTTTTGTATGATGGGGCCCCACATTACTCCGTTTTGGGCCAGAGATGACTCAAGGCGGCCGCCGGATTACTCCCCATTTCGATGTACTGTTGGAGACCTTTCATTTGATACCCCACATGATTTTTGTATGATGGGGCCCTACATTGCCCCCGTTTTAGCCCCGGCATGACTCACGGCGCCCCACGAAATACTTTCCATTGAGATGTACACTTCAAAACCTTCCATTTGATACCCCACATGTTTTTTTGTATTATGGGATCCAACATTGCCCTAGTTTTGGGCCTCGGCATGACCTCGTCGGACCCGCTCGACTACCCCCATTGTGATGTACTCGTCTAGACCTTTCATTTAAAAACCCACATGCTTTTTTAGGTACATTTAAAAATTTAAGCGGCCCTCCGTGCCCCTTCCCCCTAATCACAAAGGCACTTAATTTAAAGGGCACCAATCATCTGATGACACGAGCTCAACTTCCAAATTGGAGCTCAATCGGTCCAGCCGTTTAAGAGTTAAAGCCAGGTGAGGAGATACCGACATACCGACATACTGGAAGTGTGAATTCATAAAAGGGAAAGTAATAAGTATACTGGAGGTGTCAATTCTCATAAAAGGGAAAGTAATAAATTTTACATTTTTTGTAAAATTTTTCATTTTCTGTTAGATTTCGCATTTTGCAATAAATTTTACATTACTTTTAAAATTTTACATTTTCTGTTTAATTTGCATTTTCTGTTAAATTTACTTCTTCTGTTAAATTTTACATTTCTTGTTATATGTACATATATTACATTGCCTGTCAAATTAACAATTTCTGTTAAATTTAGATCTGCTATTAAATTTTACAATTTCTGTTAAATTTTACATTTTTCTGTTAAATTTTACACTTTCTGTTAAATTTAAATTTTTCTGTTAAATTTTACATTTTCTGTTAAATTTTACATTTTCTGTTAAATTTACATTTTCTGTTAATTTTAACATTTAACATTTTCATTTTCTGTTAACTGGTTTTGGGCCCGTTTGACCTATGGATTAAGCAACAAGATGTACTCTTCACGACCTTTCATTTGATACCCAAAATGATTTTTTTGATTTTGGGCCCCACTTGACCCACGGCGCTCCCCGGACTACCACCCATTGAGATCTACTCTTCAAGACCCTTCATTTGATACCCCACATGATTTTTTGTATTACAGGGCCCAACATTGCCTCCGTTTTGGGCCCGACATGACCCACGGTGCCCCCGGACTACCGCCCATTGTGATGTACTCGTCAATACCTTTCATTTGATACCCCACATGATTTTTTGTATTATGGAGCCCACATTGCCCCCGATTTTGGCCTGACATGACCCACGGCGCCCCCAGACTACCACTCAATGAGAGGTACTCGTCAAGACCTTTCATTTGATGCCCCACATGATTTTTTGTATTATAGGGCCCAACATTGCCCCCGTTTTAAGCCCGACATGACCCACGGCGCTCCCCGGACTACCGCTCAATGCGATGTACTCGTCAATACCTTTCATTTGATACCCCACATGATTTTTTGTATTATGGAGCCCCACATTGCCGTTTAAGAGTTATGGCCAGGTGAGGAGAAATATATATATATATATATACTGGAAGTGTGAATTCATAAAAGGGAAAATAAAATAAATAAGATTCCCAATATATTTGTCAATATAAAATTTTCACAATTGAACATTTTTAGGAAAATACGAAGGGCGCCTTTAATGAAATAAAATAATGTCCTTCAATATTCAATATAATTTTAGCTATATTTATAATAAAATATAAATATAAAAATTTTTTTTTAGTTCAAATATTTCAACTGCACCTTTTACGTTTTTTAATATTAATTTTATATTTATATATTTATATATATTTATATTTAGGGGAGGTGAGAAAGACCTATGCGGGCTTTTTCAAGTGGAAAAGAGCAAACAAAGTACTTCAATAGAAAATTAATTTTATAGTGTAAAATCACTAATATAGCCTATCCTTATATTCTATTATCTAAGATTGAGAGATTTCCTGAGAGATACAATTCTGACAAATAATCCCCTTCACAAAAATTAATACGCATACCAATCAGGTAAATCCACAGAGATGGCTCTTCTAAATCTAACGGAAAAGATTGAGAAATCACTAACAGCTAAGGAGACAGCTATAATTGCTTTCATGGATATTGAAGGGGCTTATAACAACACTTCTCATAGGTCAATGATAGATTCATTGAGAGGTAGGGGAGTAAGCAATGCAATATGCAAAAGGACGGAATCCATGTTAAAGAGCAGGATTATAGAACTCTCTTTGGGTGAAAGGAAGATGACGGCAACAACCAATCGGGGATGCGCAAAAGGTGGTGTTCTATCGCCCCTTCTCTGGTCACTAGTAGTAGGTAAACTACTAGATAAGCTACAGCTACAGATGGCAGGCTTTGATTGTCAATGATATGCAGATGATCTTGCAATAATCATCAGAGGCAAATTAATAAATATTCAGTGTGATCTTCTACAGACCGCATGTGGAATAGTGCAAAGATGGTGTGAAAAGGAGGAGCTAAAAGTCAACCCTGAAAAAAACAATAATCGTCCCATTCAGCAATAAAGACAATGTGGCCCAACTGAGGAAACCAATGCTGTTTGGGAAAGAAATAGTTTTCTGAAGCAGCAAAAACCCTAGGAATGACACTGGACCGTAAGCTAAAATGGAACGTTCACCTAGAGAAAACTCTAAAAAAAGCGCAACTTTCACTGTGGACCTGCAGAAGGATCTGTGGGAAAACATGGGGGCTGAGACCAAAAATAGCAAACTGGATGTACCTATCAATAGTACGACCAGTCATAACCTATGCTGCGCTGGTTTGGTGGCGGAAAGTATTCTAACTAAACATCAGGAAGAAACTCGAAAACTACAAAGAGTGGCCTGCCTGAACATCACTGGAGCTATGCAGACAACACCAACGGTAGCGATGGAAGTCCTGCTTAACTTGGCTGAGAATACTAGGATCTATTAACACGGCCACTCAGAAATTGAAAAGTCATCCCGCAATCATCCAAGCAACAAGCAACATTCCGCATATAAATATGCCGAAGGATGATTGTAATATCATATATGATTTCTACAAACCATTCAAGGTAATGTTTCCGGACAGGAACAAATGGGAAACCACTCGACCCTCGGAAACGGAGCTAGAATGGTATACAGACGGATTAAAGATGGAAGAAGGAGATGGATCCGGTGTCTACGGTAAGAGGCCAAGGTGTAAAATATCAAAAAGCCTAGTTACCCTAGCAACAGACTTCCAGGCAGAAGTTCGTGCAATTCAATTATGCGCGGAAGAAAATATACGCAGAATATACAGGAACAAGACGATAACGATCTTCTCGGATAGTCAAGCGGCTGTTAAAGCCCTGATCTCTAACCAGCTGAGGTCGAAGCTAATAGGCGAATGCTTAAACACGCTAGAAGCTTTAGCAGCTAATAATAGATTAATCCTTTCGTGGATCCCGACTCATGTAGGATTCGACGGAAATGAAGAGGCAGATCTCTTAGCGAAAAAGGCGCGAGTACACCACTTTTTGGTCCAGAACCATTTTGTGGTGTACCACGATGCCTAACTAAGTTACAAATCAAAACTAATACTTTTCTTTCTTTTTCAGATAGTTGGAGGAATAATGAAGGGCCTAGACACTCGATGCTCTTCATACAAGGCCCATCTAAAAAGAAGGCAGCAGAGCTACTAAAGTGCAGTAGAAGAAGAACCAGAACACTGGTGAGCTTCCTGACTGGACACTGTGGACTCAAAAAACATCTACACACAATAGGTCTAAGTCAAGAACGTTTGTGTAGATTCTACGAATATGAGGACGAAACAGCGGAGCATATACTGTTCGATTGTGAAGCCCTTTTTTATAAGAGGCTAATACACTTCGGTAGCTATACCATCTCCCCTTCGGAATCATGGGATCTATCTTTGGCAAGACTGTACAACTTCATTGTCAGTACTGGTCTGTCAAACGAGTAAAAAGAAAAGAGTAGTTACAATAAGCCAACGGCTGCAGTGACCAGGCAGAACTCTGCCGACCCGAATCTGAATCTATCTATCTATGGGGCTTCAGTAAATCAATAAATTTAATACAAATACTCTTACTGAGACGAATTGTTTTTTAAATTCAACTTCGGTGGCCACGTCCAATGGATTGCTGCTGTCCCTTAAGTGCCGTATATACAACCTTAAGGCATTGCTAACAAAAAAAATTATATAGAAATTGTTGATAAATTAGTTTAATAGTAAAAGTATACTGTAAAGTATACTGTACCCTTCGCTGCCATCAACATTTTCATCTTCTAATAAATTGAATGCCACTACATACATAATATTATAATTTTATATATTTATAAAAATTGATATTTATTGTAAATGTTCTGCACAAAAAGTTATAATTTAATTTATATTACAATATATTCACAAAAACCTTTAAATTTAATGAATATGACAATATATTTCTATTTCTGTATAAAATTTTTTAATGCATGTCACGCAATAAAAAAAAACTGACATTATATCTGTCAAACAACTCATTCTATATTTTTCTATGTTTAGTCACTCACTTTCGAAATCAGAATCGGAAAACATAGAATAGTGAGCTTACGATGTGAGTGAGCTAACTTCGAATAAAAAAAGAGCAACGCTAAACGAGGTCAACTCACTCACGAATCAGAATCCACCTGCTGGACTTTGATTTTAATATATCTAAGCTAAGGAAACTCTTAAAGCTAAATTATATGCTGGTATATAATTAATATGTCTTTCTGACCTCCTATAAGTATTAAAATGCATTCGCCGCAACAATTCGTTTTGGAACCGTCATATTCGGTCCGTTTACGAACTGTTTTTATTTCTAGATATGAAAAATACGGAAAAGTTATTTTTTTATTTTTTAAGCATTTATTTTACTAAAAAATAAAATTTTTAACAATAAATAATAACATTAATTCGTTAATTTAATTAATTCATTTGTTTAAAATACTTTAATGATTTTCCAATTAATATTAAATGCCAGACAAATTTTTTCATTTTTAAACATAGTTTGATTCAATATATTAAAAATAAATTAATTAAACTTAGGGTTGAAATAATATTGTCTTTAGAATTATATAAATAGTCGTATCCGACTAAATAAATAAATAAATTATAATTCAACAATAAATAATTATTTCACCACTTACTTATTAATAAGAATTTTTATAAATTTTATTATTTAATTTATTATATAAAACGCGAAATTAATTATTAATATTTATTTTATTACATTTAAATTTAATACTATTATATATTATAAGACACAACTTTTTTCACTCGCTGTTTACTTTTGGTACGAAATTATAAAGTTTATTAAAAAGGCGTTACTTATCCAGTTCGTATTCGTATACGATTCGCCAAAAGCGAATTCGGTTATTTGGGTTAACGGGTTATCGCTATCTGACCCTGACTGACGTTTATGATTTTTGCTTGTGGCGGCTTTCATCGGTATTTATGGAAAGAACAGCAAAATAATAAAATTTTGCAATAATGATGAATACGACTGCACTTACAATGGTGTGTTTATATATTATTTATTTATTTACCAATGATCATCATACATAATATAATCATATATATATATACGTACGTATTGTATATATATATATATAAATACGTATATATATATATATATATATTATACATATAATATATATAAATATATACAATATACAATTTAATAATACTTTTGTAATATAATATTTTGTTATATATCAATAGGATATTGAGGAAACAAGGATGTTCATCGATAAGCTATATTCCAATGATAGCCTACAATGTCGCCAAGCTTTGGTTTGTTTAAAAAATTGTGTCATTGGCAGTAATCGTCAGAAAGCTTCTGTCATTTCACAGGGAATAGTACCTCGTTTAATAGCACTAATCACTGATACTGCTAAACCACTCGATATACGTCTTGATGCTATTGTCGTAGTTGGTAAAAATTCCGTTATTTTCTAAATGACAGGTATATTGGTATATATTTTTTATATTCAGGATCTCTTGCAAAAGGTACAGATGATCAAGTCAGATCCCTAGTTGATTCTAATATTGTACGAATTCTATTATCTGTAATATTAACTCAAAATATTGACAAACGTCTCATTGAATTTTGCCTGTGTGTTATAAAATCCATATTTCAGTACCCATTTGCGCCGGTTGGTTTATTATATTCGAATATTGGCACACTTTCACATTTGATAAGTAATTTTCTGGTTTACATTTTTTAATTATGTACTATATTATATAATTTGTTATATAAAATGGCATATTTCCTAGGCTTAGCTGGTCCCGGAAGTTCAATACAAACCCAAGCTTGTATAACTAATATCTTAGTACCACTATGTCATTCATACAATGAACAAATGCTTTTGTGCCAAGCTGGAACAATTCCTTTCTTAGCAAGAATGATGAGTACGAAGTATGAAATTTTACAAATTCCTGCTTTAAAATGTTTAGCTTCTATGTGTTTTACAAATCGGGCTGTGTCTGATATAGTATGTGTTACGAGGTATATATTTCATGTTATAAAATATTAGTACTTTATTTATACACTGCTTTTTATGTATAATTTCTAGTTATGATGGTAAATCTTTACCAGTTATTTTGACGGGTCTACTTTCTCGGATAGGTGATCCAAACATACAGTTGGCGGCATCTAGATGTTTGACATATATACATAGATCCGGAACGCTTCTCTCTACTGACTCTCGAATTGTGTATAAAACTCTTCCATGCCTTGCACGATTATGTACAAATGATTTTAATGATGATATTAGAGCTACTTCTGCTGAAACTTTGGCTTACCTTGCAGAGGTAATCTAATTTGACTACATATAAATCAATAAGTTTAAATCAATAATAAGTTTATTTTAGGTTGATTCACAACTACAACGGTTAGCAGCTATAAGTAATCATTTGATAACTTCTTTATCAAATTTGTTACAAAGTCCAGCTGCCTTGCCTCGACAAGGGGCTTTTAGATGTTTTGCATCGCTAGGAGCTAACGACGAAGAAATAAGAAAGCGCATAATTGAAATGAAAGGTCTTATGGAGAAAGTCTTAGAAGGTTTAGGGGATAATAATCCTGATGTAAGAATTAAAATATAGTTTGATATATTTGTAACTTGATTTTTATAGGTGCGTTTAGCCGCAGTTAGATGTTTGCATTCTTTATCGAGATCGGTGCAACAATTACGCACCACATTTCAGGTAAGCTGCACCCTGCATGTTTATTTATTTATTGATTTAGAATATAAGTCAAAGTAGAACCATTGATTTTAAATAACTAGATAAATCATCATTTGTAAAAAAATATTGTTATTAGTGAGATTTTACTTTTTTATATTTAATTTTCTTTCGTCTTTTTGAAACAAATAATGAAAAAAAATATTGTCTCTGATGGGAATTGAACCCAGGTTTTATTTTTCATAATTTTTTTGTCATATAGTATGCAAAATCCGTATTCGCACATTTTTAATTTATGACATTTTTTAATTTATTATTAAATAATCATTGAATAATGAAAAATGAAAAGTGCATTCGTTTTTTTTCTTTAAATTTATGCTCCATTAATGTAATTCATGATTTTTTCCAGAAAATTTTGCATGACATTTGCGGTAATGGACACACTTTTGTCTTTAAAATTAGGGTGTACGAATACGGATTTTGCTATAAACTTATGAAAAAAATTGTTTTTTTATCTTATAAATGCAGAAACATGTACATACATATATGAAATTCAAAATAATTTTTTTTAAATGCTTTAAAAAAAATTAATTTTAAAAAGATTAATTAAGAAAAAAATTTGTCTCTGATAGGGATTGAACCACAATGTTATTTTTCAAGTTGTAAACATATGAAGAAAATTGGCTTGTCCTATAAATGATGCATATAATCTTAATTATATATGCATAGTCTACGAATAAGAAATATATGGAAGTGGCATAAATGTTCCCTCTCTTTTTAACACATTAAAATTTTAATATATTGAAAAATTGTTTATGAAGCCACGATTTTGGTAGTTCGCTTTCCTTTTGCTCGCCGAAGTGTCAAATTAATAATATGAAAAATATTATAACAGCTGATTTTAGATTTACAGGGCTGGCTTATTTTTTTAAGTTTAAGAGTCTCAATATAAATTAACAATATTAACTAGCTAAACAAATTACTCTATTTTACTTTCCATTTGTATAATTATCGTTGCGCGACCTAAAATATTCCTTAGGATGATCTTTACTTGTATTTAAAAAAAAAAAAAATTATCTCCTTAAAAATTGATGCCCGAATTAAAAAAAACCTAATCCGCCCCTAATTTCTCATTTTTATATTTTGACAATTCACCTAGCAAAAAAAGAGACAACTATACCCGGCGTGGGGTATCATTGTTCATAGCCGGAAGTAGTTTTCATTCATACTTTCATATATATTTATATGTACATATGTATATGGTTCAATTCCCATTTGAGACAATATTTTTTTTACATTAATTTTTTTTTTTACTTATTTTTTTTAAAGCGTTTTTAAACAAATTCATTTAATTTTCAACTTTATATATACATATGTTTAGATGTTTATATGGTTATCATTCATAAGACAAAACTAATTTTTTTAATATACTATTTGTATGAAAAAATTATGAAAAATATCATTCGGGTTCAATCCTCATTACAGACAATCTTTTTTTTTTTCTAATTTTTTTAAAGGTTTTTTTTTAAATCGAAAATCCTGTAAAAAAAAATAAACATTCATTATAAATTTTTTTGACAAATATTAATTTTCCCTAACATAAAATATGAAAAAATAAAAAATTTTTCTAGATTGAATTTTTCTATTCTTCGCAAAATAATTTTTTCTTTAAATAAGCTAAATAAAAATTCTCAAGGCCATAAAAACTTAAAAACTCAACAAAAACGCAAAAAAGGAATACAAAATATTTTCTTATTTTCTCACTGAATTAGAGAATTTATTTTGCTGCTCACTTATTTTCAATTTATTTTTCAAATTTCTGAAAATGGTGTATGTGGCGGTATCTGTTGAGGAAAGTAAGCAACGTCGGTGATTTATCTAGTTATTTAAAATCAATGGTAGAACCAAAGAATATATAATAAAGAAGTCGCATGTGAATTTTGCGACCAATATTTTGAATATTTTTCCATGGTCTGTGCGGGCGGCTATGAAAAGGAAGTAAAAAAATTCTCAAACTGAAAGAAAAGTTCTCTTTTTATTCTCAGCCATGAATTGCCGCCACAGGAATTAAGGCAAAATAGCGATTAATTCACTTAATATTGCCTCAATATGCAAGGTGTTAATTCTTGACCCAATGCGTTTTGTTATATTGAGTCACACAATTTTTTTAAAGATTTCAGAATAATATGTGCCGCATATAATGAGAGCGGGTTCCAATTTCTACCTTATACCCGCAAAGAAAAATCGAAAAATTCGCATTTTTTCTGTTTTTATATATATATATATATATATATATATATATATATATATATATATATATTATGTAAAACTACTATTATAGTTTTTAAAATAATACATAAAATTTTGAACTAAACAAATAAATTTTTCAATTAAAAAAAAGTAACACAATTTCTGTTTTAGAAACCGGTTTTTTAGAAAAATTATTCACAATTTGAAGATTTTTCATTCACATTTTAACAAGCAAAATTCACCATACAATTTTTAACAATTTTTTTGTGAATGGCATTTTTATTTTTGTGAATAGCATTTTTACGCTTGCTTGTTATGGCACTTGTTATTCATTTTTAACAAGTGTCAAATCACTTGTTAAGTAGTTAATTTGTGAATAGGTCTATATATCGCACTTTAACACTTTGTTGATACTTTTTTTAGTTTCTAGAGAAGCCATATCTTCATTACAAATTATTTGTAAACTCCATTCCATAAAGTTGAAAGTGTTATCTGAAATTTCTGTGATAACCATCTAGTCTAGTATTTTTTATTTGAAATTATGATAAAATATCCGTAAAAATACATTTTAAATGAAGTTATATGAAAAAAATTATGCAAAATAACATCCCGGTTTAATCGTCATAGACAATATTTTTTTTAATTATTTTTTTTAAAGATTTTTAATTAATAATAAATATTCAGTACATTATACAACTTTTTCTAAGTAGTAATTTTTGAATTTGTGTATTGAACAAATATGTAGCATATTTGTTCAATACACAAAGTCAATGTGTAGCACGCCCATACAAAAATTTGGTGCCAATTCTTTTTATTAACCGACAGCTGTAAACCGACAAAAAGCTCTTCCTTAACCGACAAAAAGCTTTTGTCTCAACCGACAAGTATCTTGCTTAATCATATGAGTATTAACCGACGGCCATACAGGCCTGCTACCGCCTAATTCGATTTTCGGATAATAAGATTCGTATTCGAATAATTCATACCGCGCAAAACGAAACTTACCACAGGTCTAAATGACAGTTTAACTTTCGGATATTTTGCTACCGGGTATTGCTAATTTCGGAAGCATTTTCGCATATTTTATTCGATAATAATTTTACAATCGAATGTGTGTTATTTGAGGTAATTTGTTATAGTTTTGTTTACAATTTGATTGATAAGTGGAATTTTATTTCTTAAAAATTATTTATATTAAAAAAGTATAGTAAAGTTATTATTAAATTAGTAAATTAAATGTGAAAATATAGTTTTTTAGTTTATTAAATATAATATTTAATAGTATTAGAATATTTGTTGTAATTTATTATTATTTTAGTTGTTAGATAGAATTATAGTTTTCTTTTAGTACTAATAGTATAAATAATTAGGATTAAAATATAGTATTTTTATAATAAATAGTTTGTAGTTAGATATATACATATATAGGCATAATATAGTAAGTAGTTTAAGAATTTGAATATATATATATATATATATATATATATAATTATGTTGAAATTGCCCTGTTTAGTAGTGATGAATCAAAGAGTTTCAGCATTTTGAACAATTTCAAAATCATACATATTGAATTGCGAATCCATATTTATTAAACTATAAAAGATAGATTATACTTCAATGTTAAATTTATCTTACAGATATAAACAGTATAGTATTTATTTACTTTTCGCAAGGTAAATCCAATATATTTGATTTATCTTTAATTATTTTTCTCATCAAATATAATTTTCTTCGGTTATTTTCTTCAATCGGTGTGTTTCCTTCATCATTTTCACTAAAATATACTGCTACACAATCCATTTTAATTTATAATGTAAAATAAAAATAAAAATTTCGGAAACATAAACAAATAAAAATACGAGAAAAATATACTTTTTTCTGTCAAAATCTAATATCTGGAATGGCAGCACTAATTCCAATCCGAATCTCTTACGCGGTACTAACTGATCCGAAATTCGGATCTGACTAATCCGAAATTCGAACAATTCGAATTTCTTAGCCGGTAGGCAGCCAGGAATATTTAAGAAAAAGCTTTTTTCGTTAGTCAAAATTATATTACTCATATGTATAATATAATATAGCAAAAAAATAATACGAAGATAATATTCAATAAACCCAAAAATGTGTAACAAAATATATTTGTTTATTACAAAAAACACGGCTATTTTATTATATGAGTAATATAATTTTGACTAAACAAAGCTAAGTATGTATAAAATATTCCTGTGTTTGTATGTATGTCCGTCGGTTAAGACACAAAGCCGATTTAGAATATTGTCGGTTAATAAAACAGCTTTTTGTCGGTTAATAAAAATAGTTTTTTTTAAAAAAAAAATCGTTTCTATACATCACTTTTTCCCATATACGTGCTACATATGTATATTTAATATTTGTGGTGGGACCACTTCGATCTATATACGATTTGCTAGTCATCATCATCATCAAATGGTGCTACATCCCTGGGTGGGCCTTGACCTCCTTAACAACCTGCTTCCAACGGACCCTGTCTTGCGCTGTTGTTTTCCAGTTACGAACTCCTATAGCTGCCAGATCCTTTTCTACATTATCTACCCATCTGTGTCTTGGGCGACCTCTGTGTCTTCTACCAGTTGATACTGCTTCAAACATAGATTTTTGGGGCCTACTTTGGGGCATTCTACTAAGATGTCCAGCACATTTTATCCTTTGGCTTTTTACAAAAAGAGTAAATTTTATCTGTAAAAACCATTTTTCAATACAGGGCCATATATTTTTCGTAGGATTTTTCTTTAAAATTTTTTTTATTCATTTAAATCTTCCACAGTTGCGAGTCCATAATCCACCACCATGATTACCACAGGTCTAATTAGAGTTTCATACATTTGCATTTTACACTGTCTTGTTAATAATTTTGATTTGAATAATTTTTGATACGCAAAGTAACACTTATTTCCTGCTTGAATCCTACTTTGAATACTGTGGTGCATATTTTTATTTGAATACTGTGGTGCATATTAGTATTATTTACTTGTATGCCTAAATAATCAAAGCTGGTAACACTTTCAATGTTATATTCACCAATTCTCATGGTTTGAAGAATTCTTCTGGCATCAGATCTTGATATTTTTAAATATTTGGTTTTATTTTCATTTATCTTTAGTACAATTTCCGAGCACGATTCCTCAATACTCCTAAAAATATCCTAAGTTCTGAAATCTTCAGCCACATCATCTACATAGGCTCCAATTTGTGCTGATCTATTTAGAATATTACCATTTCTGTACAGGTGTCCTGTTGCATACTGTAACATTAAATTGAATATTTTTGCTGATAGGTTATCACCTTGTTTAACACCTGCCTTAATTTCAAATGCATTCGATGCTTCATTTTGCAATATAACTCTGGCTGTCTTTTTATTTAGCGTCATCATTATTAATCTTATTAGTTTTCTATGAATTCCAAGTAGATTCAACGCCAATGGTATTTTTGGTCAATTGTAGATCTTCCTGGTCTGAATCCACAGTGATATTCAGACAAAATGTTTTCTGTATATGTATCAAGTCTTTCGGATATTATGCTGGCAATAACTTTGTAAGCAGTATTTAATAGTGTTATTCCACGGTAATTTGCACAGTTTAGTTTGTCTCCTTTTTTGTGAATTGGAGTAATTAGTCCAATATGCCAACTTTCAGGCATTTTTTCCTCTTGCCATAATTTACATATTATCTTATGCAATCGTGTATGGAACATACTACTTGCATTTTTTAACATTTCAGCACTTATGTTATCCTCACCTTATGCTTTGTTTTTCTTTAACTTTTTAATTGCACTGCACTGCATACATACTTCCGCATAACTGGGCTGTTCATCATCTTTTTCAGATAATGTTTTCCTATTTTTATCCTTAGAATTTATTAACTTTGGCTGATATCCATTTTTTTGATATTTTAAATTACTGTAGAATTTTCTAATATTCGCATCAGCATATTCTAGTTCTAGACCAATATCTTCTATTTTCTTTTTCGTTGCTGCTCGTTTTTTTCTTCTACAAATACCAGATGCGATCCTTCTTTTATTTCTATACTCTTGTTCATTTCTTCTCGTATTTCTCTGTATCATTTTTAATCGTGCATTATTTTTTAAACGTATACTTTCTGCACATTCTTCATCGAACCATTCTTGATTTCTGTTCATTTGTTTAAGACCAACTGTGTCCATAGCTGTTGTTAATAATATTTCTTTTAAATTATTCCATTCTTCTATATTTTCTGTTCGTTGTCTTTCTCTTAATACTCTTTCAATGTTTTATCTTCTAATTTAAGTTTTTCAACATCAAATCTCTTTCTTTTAAACCCCTGCTTTTCGCCACATTTGAGATTCTCCGTCTCAATATAATTTTAACTAGATAGTGGTCGCTATCACAATTAACTGATCTATATGTACGTACATCATTTAGCATCGATAACCTTATTTTCGATATTAATACATGATCTATCTGGTTTACTACGGCACTTCCTCGCATTGTCTATGTACCCTAATGGATATTTTTGTGTTGGAAATGGGTACTTGCAATGTGAAGTGAGGAGCTTGCGGCTAGATCGCATAGCCTTAACCCATTGGAACCTGTTCAGTAAATTGTTCTTTACCAATTTTACCATTGAAGTCACCTAGTACTATTAGGGTGTCGTATCTACTTATACTATTACATGTATCTTCTAATTTTACATAAAAATCATCTTTATCCAACTCATCTGCATCTTCAGTTGGCGCATATGCTGAAATTATCGATATATTGTTAAATTTACCTTTGACTCTTAAATAACACATTCTTTCGTTGATAGGTTTGAATCCTAGAATGCGGTTTCTTATCTTATTGGTTACAATAAATCCAGTGCCACGTTGACCTGAACTTGGCTCATTACCACTATAATATAGTATATAGTCTTTCTTTATTTCTCCGCTACCTTTCCATCTTAGTTCTTGTAAGGCAAGTATGTCTAGATTGAATTTTTGTGCTTCTTGTGCAATTTCCTTCATTTTCCCAGCGCTTAATAAAGTTCTTACATTCCATTGTCCCAAATACAAATCATTAATTCATTTTCGTTGCGAGTTTCTTATACCATTATTTCCATCCGTTATCCGAGGCCTGTGTAAAGTTCTCGTGACAATATATTTTTTCAATTTCTTGAGCCGAAGCCACCCCCTTTAGGAGGACGAAATCCCTTCCTCGTTAGCCGTGACTCACCTACATCACTAGGGTTAGTTACCCAATCTATCGTATGAGTTGCTCACGTTGCCCGTTGGTCACCGCGAGGAGGTGAGGTTAGGAATTGAGCTAAATAGTTGGAGCTGGAATCCGTCAGTGACCATTTAAACTCTTTGACCAGTTTGCTAGTGGGACCTAGTAATATCATGTTTGGATCCATAACTTTCCAAGGGATAGGTAATAGACAGGCCCTTAACACAAGCTATAAAGAGTTTTCGTAGCTTCAGGGGTTTAGAACCTACATGCCCCGAAATGTGATTTTTTTTTTAATTTTGCTCTAAAAACCGATTTTTTGAAAATAATTTTTATTCCTTATAAATATGCGCACTAATATCTTCTTTGAAATAAAAAAATAAGAAATAACTAAAATATCTTCACCCTACCTCTCAAAATTTAATTCTTACTGAAATAAAAAAATGAAAAGTTATGGACCCAAACAATATCTAGTTCTAGTTCTAGTTTTCATATTCGGGTCGGCAGAGTTCTGCCTGGTCACTTCAGCCATTGGCTTATTGTAACTTTATTTATTTATTTATTTATTTATTTATTGATATCTAATTACAGACATATTTTAAATCTAAATTTATACAATATTATAACATGATTTAAAATGAAAATTTTAAAAGAAATGAGTGCATATATAGTATTATTCATGACTTCTTCCATTCTTCATGCTGTTTTTATAACTTATTCTACTGATATTTGGTGCATAATAAGAGTTGAATTTATTAAATCTTCTGCTGATTCTTGTAATAGGTTCGTTGTTAGCATAATTTGTCCTATGCCTATCTACAAGTAGAAAATTAATGTTCCTTAAGTTTCGGCAGTTTGAGTTTATTCTAATCTTCTGTTTTAATTGGCAACAATCTATATTGTTATTGATTAAATCAAAAGCGAAAACTGCATCCGCCATATTTCTACGATATTCTAGTGTATGTAGATTTAATAATTTTAGTCTATTCTCGTAAGCAGGTAACTGATATGAATTGGTATTATTATTCCAATTTAGACTTCTCAAAGCAAATAACAAAAATTGTTTCTGAATTGATTCAATATTTTTGATATCTTTGATAAGATGGGGATTCCATATAACGCTACCATATTCCAGAATTGGACGGACTAAGGAACAATATAATGTTTTAGTTATATAAGGATCATCAAACTCCTTTGATCTCCTTTTAATGAAGCCCCACATTTTACGACCCGTTGACTGAATTTTATCAATATGTAAACTGAAATTTAGTTTTTTATCTAATAAAATTCCTAGATCGTTTATTTCCGTACAATTTTCAAGTTGACAGTTATTTATTTTATAGTTACTATCTATCGGGGCTCTGTTTCTATAAAACTTCATAACCTTACATTTTTCAATATTAAGCTGAAGGTTATTTTTTATACACCAATTGTATAAACTATTAAGATTGATTTGTAATATTTCACAATCTTCACTCTTTTTTATAGCTGTATATATTTTTAAATCATCAGCATATAAGCTATACATACAGTTTTCAAAATCGTTAGGTAAATCATTAATAAATAAGATAAATAGTAATGGTCCTAGGTGACTTCCCTGTGGTACACCAGATGAAACTTTAATATTCCTAGAGAACACATTATTGATTTTAACCATCTGATAACGATTTGATAGATATGATTTAATCCATTTTAAAATATTTTTATTTAAACCAATCTTTTTTAGTTTACACAATAGCAACGAATGATCAACTTTATCAAACGCCTTACTGAAATCAGTGTAAATCGAATGAAACTGATTCCCCTGTTCCATACCATTTAACATAAATGTGGTATAATCGGTTAGGTTAGTTACTGTTGATCTACCTTTTATGAAGCCATGTTGATTTTTATCTAAAATGCACTTAACTTCCTCATACATTTTGGAAGTAACTAGTTTTTCGAACAATTTCGGTATTACAGATAGACCAGCTATTCCTCTGTAGTTCTTAATGTTTGACCTATCACCAGATTTAAAAATTGCGGTGATAAAAGAGCCCTTCCATACATCTGGGAATATACCGGTTCTTAACGAGTTATTAAAAATTGTTTGAAGTGGAGATGCCAGACCAGTGTATGTATTTTTAAAGAATATTGGTGGTATCAGATCTGGGCCTGGACCTTTGTTTATATCTAGTGATCTGAGAGATTCAGAAACTTCTTCGACTGTAAGTGTATAATTATTAAAATTACTGTGAATTGTATCAGTAAAATTAAAGTCATTTTCATTATATAAAAATTCGTCATTATATACAGATTCGAAGAAGTCTGCAAACATGTTAGGAATAACATTGAGCTCTGACGATTGGTTTTCATTATAATGCATAACACTGGGATAGCCTTTAACATTTCTTTTGTAATTAATAAAAGTATAAAAGTGTTTAGGATCATATTTAATTTTTATGCCAGTTATTTCAATGAATTTGATATATGCATTTACGTCTATATTAGTAAATTCATTACTTAATCTAATGAATTTGTCGTAGTCAAGCTCATTTCCAGACTTACACCATTTTTTATAAGCTCTGGTTTTCTTGTTTTTTGCATTTCTACAATAGCTATTCCACCATGGTGGCTGAATTGTTTTCCTTAACTTTATTTTTGGAACACATTTTTCAATAATTTCTATCAGTATATTATTAAATTCACTAACCGCTTCGTCAATATTGTCAGTGTCTGTAGGCCATACAGAATTAATTATTAATTCGTTAATTTTTTCATAGTCTGCTTTCTTGAAATTATATACTAACTCATATTTAGTAATATTATTAGGCAATTTATTGTTCACAGCTATGTTATACTTGACAGAAATACTTGAGTGAAAAATGCTATTTTTTCCAGGAATTATAGATTCGACTTTTTGAAGATAATAATTGTCTGTAGTAGTTGTATAAACTAAATCCAGCACATTATTGTATGAATTACTTATATTACAAGTTTGATGTAGGCCCATATCAGCAAAGAAATTAACTACATTGTGATGCACTTCGTTAGTAATATTTATTGGCGTAAAGGTGTTATCATTATTATCATCATCTTCACTCCACTTAATATTTGGAAGATTGAAATCGCCGAAAATAAATAATTCATCATTATCGTTCAATAAATTTAAAACTTTTTCAACAGCAGCTAAATTATTTTCATATATATCTATGTCAAAAGTTGGTTTGATATATACACATCCAATATAAATAGTTTTATTGCTTAATAATAATTTCATCCACACTTGTTGTGATTCGTCTGTAAATTTAAATTCATGTTCTACTATAACAGACATCGCTGATATTGAATTATGTACAGCTATAAGTACTCCACCACCCCCTCTATTATTCCTGTCCATTCTAACAACTTGCCAAAGATCACCAAAAATTTCAGAATTTAGATGTTGAGATTTGAGCCAAGTTTCTGTTAGAACAATAATGTTATATTCAGTTGATTGGATAATTCTATGAAATGTGTTTAAGTCTTTAGTGAATGTGTTTAAGTCTTTAGTTAACGTAGTAAATATTGAGATTTAAATTGTTTCTTAGAATCAGGTCAGAGCTATTGCAGTTTAATTGGCAATCATTATATTCTTTGTTAAGTCCAATTGGATTAGTGGTTCCTGAAGCAATTGGTAAATCATTATTTGTTTGCAATATCTGAGAAGTAGGGTTCAACGAGTTAGGAGCAGGGCCGAAAAAACTTATTTTGAACTTCTCTTTGCCTTTGTATATGTTCCAATCTCTTTGAAGAAAGGTGGCTGCGATAAGTTTTTAAATCAGCTGATACTACTTCAGACGAGACTCCAAAGCTATCATGATATTTGTCATATATAGATCTAAGATCAGTTGGATTTGATGGGAGACCTTCTTGTTGAATTAATATCATGGTATTTGTTTTAGTTTTCCCGTCAATACATACAGTATTATCCTGATCATGAAGATAAGCTAAGAATAATCTCACATTGTCGAATATTCTATGGTCTCTAAGTCGAGAAAGTAAATATCTGCCATCACCTTGTTCAGCTGAATTTTTTGTAAGCCTTACAATTGGTGGGATTAGAGGATCAGGGAAGCTGGGAGATCGTTGGGGATTAATTAGTGGTTGGGATATTAATTTAGATTTATCAGCGAGGCTGGAGGATTGGTTTGAATTAGCATGCTTGATCGAAGCAGTTGTACAAAGTGTATCCGTGACTAGCAGAGGTATGTCTCTCACCGGGGTAAGAGGATTTAACGTTGGTCCTTGGACAAATTTTTGTATTTTTTTAAACCTCTTAGATAAAGTTTTTCTGATATTATCATTTTTATTTTTATTATTATTATTACCCCGGTTATTATTATTATTATTATCATTATTATTATTACCACGGTTATTAATATTATTATTAATATTATTATTATTATTGTTATTATTATTATTATCATTATTATTATTATTATTGTAATTATTATTATTATTATTATTATTATTATTATCATTATTACTATTTCCATTATTATTAATATTATTATTATTACTATAATTACTATTATTATTATTATAATTACTAGTATTAGTTTTGTTTATATTATTATTATTGTTGTTGTTGTTTCTAGTGTAATTATTGTGATCAAAGCTATTAATTAATGCACTACGGTATGATATAGGTTGAGATACCGTACGATAAAATTGGGGTAAGAAAGAAGACTGGTCAGGTTGTGGTGAAGGAAGTTGCGATTGCGGCCTTTTTAATATAAATTCGCCGTTCCGACGAATTCTCCCTGAATTTTTAAGTGGTTTTCTAGCTGGTTTTTTAGACTTTTCCTTATTTTTATTCTTCCTAATATTATTTTTCTTATTATTATTTTTATTTTTATTATTGTTATTATTAATATTATTTTTATTGTTATTATTTTTATTTTTATTCTTCTTATTATTATTATTAGTGTTATTATTGTTTTTTCTCATTTTCCTTGTTTTAGTTTTCCAGTTCGTTGCAATAGCATTGATACTGTACCATATTCTATCACTATCTAGTAACTTTACTATTGTATGTATCGGTACATCCATCTTAAAACTGGAAAATTTAATTTTTGAAAACTTGATGTATTTTGGTGTCACGCATTCACAAATTACATCAGAAACCCCGAATTTAGTTTTGACGAAATCTATTAATCTGTCAGTATTTAAATTCCTGTCAGAGGATTTAATGTGCGGAGAGCATCGTTGCACCACCTTAACTAATGCATATACATGTGGTGGTACGGAGTTCGCAAGATTGTTGTCGTCATTATTCTCGAGAATATCAGTATTATTTTCAATTTTACTATTTTTGTTTATAATTTTATTAGCATCATTGTTATTGTTAGTTTTATTATTATTACTAGTATTAATGTAAGTACTATTACTATCCATATTTTCGCTAATAACTTCGTTGATTTTATTATAATTAGATAGTTTATTGCTACTAATAGAGAGGATTTCATCGAATAGGGATACACCTTCGTCGCTCGGAGGTGATTTAGATGAACCTTCCATATTGTTTGACTCAATTTTAAATTTTTTTAGATTTTTTACTTCGTCAATGATATCACCACAACTCGATTTAAAAGCAGCAAGTTCATTACCAAGACAAATTAATTTAGTCTCTAAATTGCTGATATTGTTAAGTTGAGGTAATGCATATAAAATTTTCTTTGAGTATTCAGAGCTCGCAGTCACGTTTCTATCAAATATTGATTGAAATTTTAGTGAATTGCTCTCTGACGACATTTTAAATTTCTTTAAAGACGATAATATAGTATCAAATTGAAAACGAAATCTGTCAGTTAATGAGTCCCCAATTTTGGAATCTAAATCCTTAAACGAATCCAAGGTAGCGTAAATTTTATCGAAATTTTTTATTAGTAGGCTGAAATTATCAGTTTGTGCTTGTGTTTTAAGCCTACTTTCGATTTTGTAAACCTGGGAGCTCATGTCATCAATATGTTGCATTAACAGGTTGATATTTTCTTCCGCCCTTGAAAGTTTATTCTCGTTATTACGTGCGAGAATTGTCATAGATTCTATTGTGTCCGAGAATGCTTTTAATATATCGTTATTTGTTTTGATTGCTAGCATAACGTGTGATAGATTAATTGACTTACATTCTTTACAATAATATGAGAGAGAATGTTTCAGTTCTTTCATATATTTTAGGCCAGATGGTGACAAACCAATGCAATGCGTATGAAAAAGTTTACCACAGATGCCGTTGCATGCAACTAAGTCAGAAATTGTTGTATCTTGAGTATTAGTACAACAAATTTCACTATTACACTTATTCATTATAATAAAATAAAATGACACACAGATTAAAAATTACACGTAAAATTAAATTGTACTCAAAAATTTAAAATGATTAATTGAAGATATATATTTATATATATATATATATTTATACACTGGGGTAAATATACTCTCGAATTAATTGTGTCACAAGTTTATTATAGTTTATATATATTATATTACAAAACGGATATTGAGTAATTTTGCAAATAATGAAAAATTTAAATAAATTTTAATTTATTATAATTTTGTTAATTATATTTTGTTTTATGTTAAGTTTTTATTTGTGTATCTAATTACGGAATGCAAAGAAGAATGTATAAAGTTAATGCACTTTCGTAAAATTGGTGACACAGAAATAATTAATTTTTATATAAAAAACAAAAAATGTAAACAAAAACATATATGATATTAATTTTTAATAAACGGAGTTAATTAAAAACACGTCCGAAAAGTTAAGCATTTAATTAGTGTATATTGAACTACCCTTTTGTTTTTCTCTCTTAGTCGTTTGACAGACATTGTTCCTCCATCTATCTGAAAAAGAAAGAAAAGTGTTAGTTTTGATTTGTAACTTAGTTAGGCATCGTGGTACACCACAAAATGGTTCTGGACCAAAAAGTGGTGTACGTGCGCCTTTTTCTATATAAATTATATAGAAAATTATTAAAATAATTTAATAAAAATTTAATAAAATTTTTTATTCTGAACTTTTATTTTTTCGTTTTCCTCAGAAACGGTTCTATTTTGAACTACAGCTTCTTTGTAATCTTTGCTTTAACATATCTTCTAATCTTTTAAAATTTAGTTTTTCGGTAACTACTATATCATATACAAACCATTAAATTTATGAACTTTACATTTCAAGGCGTATATGGAAGTTGTATAGTCTTGTCAAAGATAAATTCCATGATTCCGAAGGGGAGATGGTATAGCTACCGAAGTGTATTAGCCTCTTATACAGTAGGGCTTCACATTCACACAGTATATGCTCCGCTGTTTCGTCCTCATATTCGTAGAATCTACACAATCGGTCTTGACTTAGTCCTAATGTGTGTAGATGTTTATTGAGCCCACAGTGTCCAGTCAGGAAGCCCACCAGTGTTCTGGTTCTTCTTCTACTGCACTTTAGTAGCTCTGTTGCCTTCTTTTTTGATGGACCCTGTATGAAGAGCTTCGAGTGTCTAGGCCCTTCATTGTTTCTCCAACTATATGTAAAAGAAAGAAAAGTGTTAGTTTTAATTTGTAGTTTTGTTAGGCATCGTGGTACACCACAAAATGGTTCTGGACCAAAGAGTGGTGTACTCGCGCCTTCTTTCGCTAATAGGTCCGCCTCTTCGTTTCCGTCAAATCCAACATGCGCCGGGATCCATGAGAGAATTAACCTATTATTAGCTGCCAGAGCTTTTAGCGTATTTAAACATTCGCCTATTAGCTTCGATTTCAGCTGATTAGAGTTCAGGGCTTTGAGAGCCGCTTGACTGTCCGAGAAGATTGTTATCGTCTTGTTCTTGTATCTTCTGCGTATGTTTTCTTCCGCGCATAATTGAATTGCATGAACTTCTGCCTGGAAGACTGTTGCGAGGGTACCTAGGCTTTTTGATATTTTACACCTTGGCCTCTTACCGTAGACACCGGATCCAACTCCTTCTTCTGTTTTTGATCCGTCTGTATACCATTCTAGCTCCGTTTCCGAGGGTCGTGTGGCTTCCCAGTTGTTCCTGTCCGGAAACATTACCTTGAATGGTTTGTAGAAATCGTAAATAATATTACAATCATCGTTCGGCATGTTTATATACGGAATGTTGCCTGTTGCTTGGATGATTGCAGGATGATTTTTCAATTTCTGAGTGTCCGTATTGCTGGATCCTAGTATTCTCAGCGCTCCGAATTTGGCTTCCTCTTCAATTGCTAGATGTAGAGGGGCCAAGTTGAGCAGTACTTCCATCGCTACCGTTGGTGTTGTCTGCATAGCTCCAGTGATGTTCAGGCAGGCTACTCTTTGTAGTTTTTCGAGTTTCTTCCTGATGTTTAGTTGGGATACTTTCCGCCACCAAACCACCGCAGCATAGGTTACAACTGGTCGTACTATTGACAGGTACATCCAGTTGGCTTCTTCAGAAAACTCTATTTCTTTCCCAAACAGCATTGGTTTCCTCATTTGGGCCACATTGTGTTTATTGCTGAATGGGACAATTATGGTTTTATTAGGGTTGACTTTTAGCTCCTCCTTTTCACACCATTTTTGGACTATTCTACATGCGGTCTGTAGAAGATCACATTGAATATTTATGAATTTGCCTCTGATGATTATTGCGAGATCATCTGCATATCCTTGACAATCGAAGCCTGCCCTTTGCAGCTTATCTAGTAGTTTATCTACTACTAGTGACCAGAGAAGGGGCGATAGAACGCCACCTTGTGGACATCCCCGATTGGTTGTTGCTTTCATCTTCTCTTCGCCCAGAGAGAGTTCTATTATCCTGCTCTTTAACATGGATTCTGTCCATTTACATATTGCGTTGCTTACTCCCCTACCTCTCAATGCCTCTATCATTGACCTATGAGAAGTGTTGTTGAAAGCCCCTTCAATATCCATGAAGGCTACTATAGCTGTCTCCTTAGCCATTAGTGATTTTTCAATCTTTTCCGTTAGATTTAGAAGAGCCATCTCTGTGGATTTACCTGATTGGTATGCGTATTGATTTTTGTGAAGGGGATTATTTGCCAGAATTGTGTCTCAGGTATCTCTCAATCACTTTCTCTAGCGTTTTCAATACAAATGATGATAGGCTGATGGGTCGTAGATTTTTTGGGTCGCCGTTCAGCCTTTTGTTTGCTTTGGGTATGAATACCACTTTTACCTGTGCCCATGCTTTTGGTATGTGACCAAACACTAAGCTAGCTTTAAAAAGCCTTGTTAGTATTAGTTTTTCTCCTCCTTCTTGTAAGAGGGCCGGGAATATTTCATCTGGTCCTGCTGATTTGAAGGGTTTGAAAGTGTTGATTGCCCATTTGACCCGCTCTGGGCTGATGATCTTAGCTGCCAGTTTCCAGTCTTCTTTTTGAGGTTTTCTTTGGGAAATGCTGGTAGCATTATTGTCATTTTCTAGTGTTGCAGCTCCAGGGAAGTGTGAATCTAATAGTATTTTTAGAGTTTCCGCTTTTGATTCGGCGTAGCGACCATTTTCCCCTTTGAGGAGTCCTATGGAGCCTGGCTTTTCATTTGCTAACACCTTGTGGATACGTGCTGCTACTGGAAGTTCGTCTATTTGTTCGCAAAACGTCTGAAACGAGGCTTTTTTTGCTTTTTTAATCTCCCGATTGTATTCCGTGAGAGCCGTCGTGTAAATTTCCCATTCTTGTGGGCTCTTGTTTTTCGCCTTATTGAACAGTCTCCTAACCTTAGTTCTAAGGTCGGAGAGATTGTTATTCCACCAATTTACCTGTCTATTACTGCGCTTTGTGCGCATTGTGCAGTTTTCTTCAAAGGCTCCTATGATCACCTTTTTCATCATCATAGCAGCATCTTCTAGGTCCTCAATATCTTTAATTTTGTCCGGGATCGCCTCTATTTTATTTCCTAAGTCGGCTTTAAATGACGACCAGTTGGTTTTCTTTTTGGGGCGGTACGTAATCGATATGGGGCCTACTCCTACTATATCGAACCTAATGTGTTTGTGGTCCGAACAAGATGGCTCATCTGAGACGTGCCACTTAATTATCTTATTCGCTAAGAAAGGGGTTGTTATTGTTAGATCTAGCACCTCATTTCTTATTCTATTAACGAATGTTGGCTCATTACCCGAATTTGCTACCGAGAGATTATAACTAGTAATAAAATCAAGTAATGACTCACCCCTAATATTAATGTCCGTGCTACCCCAATTTGTATGATGACACTCCTAGCCCACAGATCTTACCGTTTGCAAGCCAGGGTTCCTGGATGAGCGCTATGTTAGCGTCCTCTTTTACAAACCTGCAGCTGAGTGTTGCTGATGCAGCTTTGGCGTGCTGCAGGTTTGCCTGGATGCACTTCCAGGACATCTTTTATCTCCTTCTTGGCGGGGGACTCCTAGAGTCCGCCCTGCT
The DNA here is from genome assembly GCA_949752835.1 of Empis stercorea. NCBI lineage: Eukaryota > Metazoa > Arthropoda > Insecta > Diptera > Empididae > Empis > Empis stercorea. The sequence continues at coordinate 54,083,393 of OX457085.1, read as the reverse complement.
GCGCCTATGGTTGGGCGGGCTCCGAGACGCCTCTCTCCTTCTGTAACGACTGGAGGCATCCAATCGTGCCGGCCTGCCATGTTCCACTCTTCGCCAACCATCTTTCCTATCTTTAGATTTGGATTTAGACCTTCTTCTGGGCGCTTCTCTACGAGGGGATCAATTCGTCCATGGCGTTCAATATCGACCTTTGAACTTTTCTTGCCTCTTCTTCGCTGAGCGCCCGCACAGGATATTGCCGTGGTAGTATACCTACTTTGGTAGTACTCGCAACTTCGCTGTACGTTAGCTTGCTCTGTGTATGAACTTTGTTCCTCTTTGTAGTCATCGGTGGCGTGCTACCGTCCGATCTATTGCGTTTCATACACAGAGAGCCGGATGCTTTCCGTGCTAACATATCCTCGTACTGATCCGTCTGTATACCATTCTAGCTCCGTTTCCGAGGGTCGTGTGGCTTCCCAGTTGTTCCTGTCCGGAAACATTACCTTGAATGGTTTGTAGAAATCGTAAATAATATTACAATCATCGTTCGGCATGTTTATATACGGAATGTTGCCTGTTGCTTGGATGATTGCAGGATGATTTTTCAATTTCTGAGTGTCCGTATTGCTGGATCCTAGTATTCTCAGCGCTCCGAATTTGGCTTCCTCTTCAATTGCTAGATGTAGAGGGGCCAAGTTGAGCAGTACTTCCATCGCTACCGTTGGTGTTGTCTGCATAGCTCCAGTGATGTTCAGGCAGGCTACTCTTTGTAGTTTTTCGAGTTTCTTCCTGATGTTTAGTTGGGATACTTTCCGCCACCAAACCACCGCAGCATAGGTTACAACTGGTCGTACTATTGACAGGTACATCCAGTTGGCTTCTTCAGAAAACTCTATTTCTTTCCCAAACAGCATTGGTTTCCTCATTTGGGCCACATTGTGTTTATTGCTGAATGGGACAATTATGGTTTTATTAGGGTTGACTTTTAGCTCCTCCTTTTCACACCATTTTTGGACTATTCTACATGCGGTCTGTAGAAGATCACATTGAATATTTATGAATTTGCCTCTGATGATTATTGCGAGATCATCTGCATATCCTTGACAATCGAAGCCTGCCCTTTGCAGCTTATCTAGTAGTTTATCTACTACTAGTGACCAGAGAAGGGGCGATAGAACGCCACCTTGTGGACATCCCCGATTGGTTGTTGCTTTCATCTTCTCTTCGCCCAGAGAGAGTTCTATTATCCTGCTCTTTAACATGGATTCTGTCCATTTACATATTGCGTTGCTTACTCCCCTACCTCTCAATGCCTCTATCATTGACCTATGAGAAGTGTTGTTGAAAGCCCCTTCAATATCCATGAAGGCTACTATAGCTGTCTCCTTAGCCATTAGTGATTTTTCAATCTTTTCCGTTAGATTTAGAAGAGCCATCTCTGTGGATTTACCTGATTGGTATGCGTATTGATTTTTGTGAAGGGGATTATTTGCCAGAATTGTGTCTCAGGTATCTCTCAATCACTTTCTCTAGCGTTTTCAATACAAATGATGATAGGCTGATGGGTCGTAGATTTTTTGGGTCGCCGTTCAGCCTTTTGTTTGCTTTGGGTATGAATACCACTTTTACCTGTGCCCATGCTTTTGGTATGTGACCAAACACTAAGCTAGCTTTAAAAAGCCTTGTTAGTATTAGTTTTTCTCCTCCTTCTTGTAAGAGGGCCGGGAATATTTCATCTGGTCCTGCTGATTTGAAGGGTTTGAAAGTGTTGATTGCCCATTTGACCCGCTCTGGGCTGATGATCTTAGCTGCCAGTTTCCAGTCTTCTTTTTGAGGTTTTCTTTGGGAAATATGCTGGTAGCATTATTGTCATTTTCTAGTGTTGCAGCTCCAGGGAAGTGTGAATCTAATAGTATTTTTAGAGTTTCCGCTTTTGATTCGGCGTAGCGACCATTTTCCCCTTTGAGGAGTCCTATGGCGCCTGGCTTTTCATTTGCTAACACCTTGTGGATACGTGCTGCTACTGGAAGTTCGTCTATTTGTTCGCAAAACGTCTGAAACGAGGCTTTTTTTGCTTTTTTAATCTCCCGATTGTATTCCGTGAGAGCCGTCGTGTAAATTTCCCATTCTTGTGGGCTCTTGTTTTTCGCCTTATTGAACAGTCTCCTAACCTTAGTTCTAAGGTCGGAGAGATTGTTATTCCACCAATTTACCTGTCTATTACTGCGCTTTGTGCGCATTGTGCAGTTTTCTTCAAAGGCTCCTATGATCACCTTTTTCATCATCATAGCAGCATCTTCTAGGTCCTCAATATCTTTAATTTTGTCCGGGATCGCCTCTATTTTACTTCCTAAGTCGGCTTTAAATGACGACCAGTTGGTTTTCTTTTTGGGGCGGTACGTAATCGATATGGGGCCTACTCCTACTATATCGAACCTAATGTGTTTGTGGTCCGAACAAGATGGCTCATCTGAGACGTGCCACTTAATTATCTTATTCGCTAAGAAAGGGGTTGTTATTGTTAGATCTAGCACCTCATTTCTTATTCTATTAACGAATGTTGGCTCATTACCCGAATTTGCTACCGAGAGATTATAACTAGTAATAAAATCAAGTAATGACTCACCCCTAATATTAATGTCCGTGCTACCCCAATTTGTATGATGACACTCCTAGCCCACAGATCTTACCGTTTGCAAGCCAGGGTTCCTGGATGAGCGCTATGTTAGCGTCCTCTTTTACAAACCTGCAGCTGAGTGTTGCTGATGCAGCTTTGGCGTGCTGCAGGTTTGCCTGGATGCACTTCCAGGACATCTTTTATCTCCTTCTTGGCGGGGGACTCCTAGAGTCCGCCCTGCTGCGCCTATGGTTGGGCGGGCTCCGAGACGCCTCTCTCCTTCTGTAACGACTGGAGGCATCCAATCGTGCCGGCCTGCCATGTTCCACTCTTCGCCAACCATCTTTCCTATCTTTAGATTTGGATTTAGACCTTCTTCTGGGCGCTTCTCTACGAGGGGATCAATTCGTCCATGGCGTTCAATATCGACCTTTGAACTTTTCTTGCCTCTTCTTCGCTGAGCGCCCGCACAGGATATTGCCGTGGTAGTATACCTACTTTGGTAGTACTCGCAACTTCGCTGTACGTTAGCTTGCTCTGTGTATGAACTTTGTTCCTCTTTGTAGTCATCGGTGGCGTGCTACCGTCCGATCTATTGCGTTTCATACACAGAGAGCCGGATGCTTTCCGTGCTAACATATCCTCGTACTCTTTGTCCAACTTAGCCCTTGCTTCATAGTACGGGATACCTGTGGAGATGATTCTCTTCAGCTTCTTTCTAGCCGCACCACACAACCTCCTGGGCTTTACTTGTGAACCGCTTGACGCTTTGTTTTCTTTTTCTTCCGCGTCGGAGGTTGGCGTATTGTCAATCACGGTGACGTTGTCGTTGTCAGAGGACATTAAATAATCGCTCTCGTCTTCCGTAGCAATATCGATATCACTGGCGTCATTATCTGTATCGCCTAGTCTTGTTCTCTCTATCATCTCGATAGCATCAGCAAGTAAGGAGCCTGCATAAGCTGCCTCTGTCGTTGCAGATGCTATCGGTGCGCTTGGTATTGCCGTTATTGTTGATGTTGTTGTTGTTGTAGTTGTTGTCGTTGCGTTGTTTTGAATCGTTGCTGTTGTCTTCTTTGTTGTTCCTTTGTTGATTTTTTGTTGTTGTTTGTTATTTATTTCCATATCTGTTCCCACGAGTATCGCGACAAAGTAGAGTCCACCATGGCAGAGGTCCGATACCATGGTAAGGCTGGTTAAAACCGGAGGTCGCCTGGTATCCGGAGTACACCGTTATCGACTGAGCTCACCCTCAGCCACGCAGCCCTCGGCACGGTACGTGTAACACCATTGGCTTGGTCGCGCACTGCAAATTCGGTCTGTGTCCATGTTTGATATGGACACAGTTCCAGGGGCCACCACGAGGAGGTAATGCAGGCACTTGGCTAGGAACTCCTACAGTTGCAACATTTATACCCTAGGATACAAATGCCTACCCTGTAGAATTATAAAATTGAATTTGAAATAAAAAAACTTGAATTAGAAGTGAAAAACCTATATATATATATATATAAATATATGTATTTATAATATATATTATATGTATACACCTATCCCCCGATTTACACGGAAGATTGGTTCCTCAGGAAACCGTGTAAATCGAAATTTTTGTTTTTAATATGAAAAACCGTGTAAATCGAAAAAAACTATAAAATGTGCATAATTTAGATATTTATTTACACAGAAATTAAAAAGGATTCATTTGTTTACTGGTAAATAAAAAATAATTCATTTGTTAAAACGAAAATTAAAAATAAATATCAAGAAAAACAAAATAAAAATTATTAATATATTTAATGCCAAACTAAAAATAGTTCATTTATTAAATTAAAGAAAAAGGAAATTAGAAAAAATAACACATATTAAAATTATAAAATTATAACAAATTAAAATCACTATCTTCGCTATCATATATCATTAATCTTTTTTTCTTCCTAGTCTTAGGTGAAATTTCACTTTCATCAGTCGAGATTTTACTTTCATCACTTAATAGCATTTGAATCGGTTCCGATTCGATGGTTTGTGAATTGGTGACAATTTCAGATCGGATACACTTGGTAAAGAAATCTGTTAATTTGGTTTGTGTTTGGTTTTTTGTAAGATTTTTATATTCCTCCTCATATTGAGCTAAACATTGATTAATGTCTCGCTGAAATCGAAGAGCCCGTTCAACATTAGTGTCAATATGTAGAAAATGATTACCCAATTTTCGTCCTAATGCAAGGCCTTCACGGATACTTTTTGTTGTAAATGTAGCTTCTTCATTCACAACATCAGCAGAATCGATGTCATTATCAACTGTATCGTTAACAATATGAAGCAAATCATCGTCATCTAGTTCTGCATCCATCGCCAGTTCAACAATATCTGCATCATCAAAGTAATCAAATCCTTCTCCTCCAATTGTATGCGCCAACTCAACTATCTGAGAATATTCGTCTTCTAATGGTGTCACATTCAACAATTTGTGGCCATATTTTTCTCCAGCAGGCTTTGAGCGTTGATTGCTTAATGTCTGAGTATGACAACCCAATATGCTTTACAGAGTCTAATATTGTAAATTTTTTCCAGGCATCTTGCAAAGATTTATCATTTTCCGTTTCTTCTAAAATATACCTGAAAGTGTGCTTTATGTACAGTGCCTTAAAAGTTGAAATTATGCCCTGATCTAATGGTTGTATTAAAGATGTGGTATTTTTTGGAAGAAATTCAATTTGGACATTTTCATGTTGTAAATCTTGAGGATGTCCTGGGGCGTTGTCAATTAGCAACAGCACTTTAAAAGGCACCCCTTTTTTATTTAAGTATCTTTTGGCATCGGGTACAAAACATTTATAAAACCAGTCACTAAAAATCGTGGCAGTAACCCATGCCCTCTTATTGGCCATCCAATAAACAGGAAGATTGTTAATATTTATGCCTTTAAACGCGCGTGGCTTTTTTGCCTTATTAATGGCTAATGGCTTCATTATGTGATCGCCTGAAGCGTTGCTGCAAAACAGAATTGTTATTCGATCTTTTGCTGCTTTATGACCAGTAACTGTTTTGTGAGATTTAGCCACATAGGTCCTACTTGGCATTTTTTTCCAAAAGAGGGCAGTCTTGTCAGCGTCGAACACCTGATCAGGAGTGTATGAGTTGGCAGCAATAATTTCAGCAAGCTTTTCTGGATATTCTTTCGCTGCATTCACATCCGCAGATGATTGTTCACCCTTCACTTTTAAATTATGCAAAGAATGCCTTTGTTTGAATCTATTGAACCAACCATGGCTTGCTGAAAAAGTGGGCTTTTCTTTTTCAGCTAAAGAAGTACAGTGGTCCCCCGCTATACGGACGCTCGTTTTACGGAAATTCGAAGTTACGGACATGACTAATATAGGAACAAATTCGCTATACGGATAAAAAAAATTCGCTATTACGGACAAAAAATTTTTTTTTTTAAATAACCGAAAAGAATCAAGAAAAAGTCCTCCATAATTATGTTGTATTTATTGTACATGTACTTAATTTCTCCGAAATTTCTGACACATTTTGTGTATACAGTATACACAAAAGAGAATTAAAAAAAGGCAATAAAAAACTGCAGTGCGGTGTATTTTTAAAAAATCTATTTGCTATTCTTATTAAATTTTTTTGGTTAAATAATTATTTTAATATATTACTAATCTGTTTCGTATTACGGATTTTTTGGGTACGCATCTATCTATTTTTAATACGATCTTATACTAAAATAGTTTCGTTTTACGGATATTTCTATTGATTGGAACACATCTATTTATTCCCAGTACAATCTCATACTAAAATATGTTTCGTTTTACGGATTTTCGATATACGGACAGTTTCCGTAGAACGCATCCTGTCCGTAAAGCGGGGGATTACTGTAGATGGTAACTGTTCCTTAATTTTTGCATAAATCCGCAAAGCCTTATTTGTGATTGCATTTGTATCAATTGGTATCCGTTTTTGTATATATCTATTATATGTATATATCTATTATTGTATATATCTATTATTGCTGGACCAGATATTGATGGGTAACGTAATTAATTTTACATACCCTTTATTGTATTTACAATTATTTTATATTTTTTTTTTTTTTTTTTTAGTGTTGAACTGTGTGATAATACTAAAACTGGTCCCTGGGACCAACCATTAGTTTGCCTTTGTAGTCTTATCCTAAAAATTTTTTTTCAGTTATTAGTTAACCCATTGGTTAACTAACAATAAATCTGGTACATTTTCCGTTGCTTCAAATTGTTATATTATCATATGGTCTTTTACGTTTCAGTCTTCTGCTTCTATTCAGGTCAAGTGTGAGTGAGTTGGCTTCTACATTAATATGACTCTGAAGTTTGGAGTGATGTTTGGCAGCAACTTTTTTAATTTCATCATCAACGCTTTTTAATTTTAGGTCTCTATGAAGGTCTTTATTCCGAATGTACCATGGTGCGTTAACCATACTGCGGACGACTTTATTTTGGAAGCGTTGTATCACATTAATGTGAGTTTGGCTTGCACAACCCAATAGCTGTATGGCTTGCACAACCCAATAGCTGTATGGCTTGCACAACCCCATAGCTGTACACCCATGTTGGTTTTAATATTTGGTTGTATACGAGCAATTTATTATATTTTCATAGATTAGATTTACGACCGATAAGCGAATATAATTTGGAGTACTTTATATTTAATTCACATTATTTTATTTTAATATGTTCCTTCCATTTAATTTTTGCATCTAATGTCATACCCAGGTATTTAGCTTTGTTTTCATACGGAACAATATTACCATTTAGGTTAATTAGTGGTACTTGGTTCAGCGTTCTGTTTGTGAAAATTACATGTACAGATTTCAATTCGTTTAACTTTATTCTCCACTTATTAGTCCATTCTTGGATAATGTTGTTGGCACGTTGGGTTTTAGCTACTGCGTCATTTAGATTGTTATCTGAAGCTATCACGGATGTATCGTCTGCAAACGTAGCCACCATTGTGTCTTGTGGGACTGGTAGATCGCTAGTGTATAAAACGTATAACATTGGTCCCAGAATACTTCCTTGTGGAACACCCGCAATTATGTCTTTCAGCTCTGAATATTCTTCATCTTGTTTTACCCTAAAGCATCTGTTTTGTAGATAAGATTTAAGAAATTCGACATGTTGTTTTGGGAGATTTCTGTTTAGCTTTTGGACAAGGCCATCATGCCAGACCATATCGAACGCTTGTGATACATCCAGAAATATTGCAGGGCTGAATTTTTTTTCTTCTATAGCATTATCTAATGCCTTTCTGATGCGGTGAACCTGTTCAATGGTTGAGTGTCCTTCTCTGAAACCAAACTGAAAGGTTGGTATTAAAGCTTTTTCCTCTATGATTGGTTTTAATCTCTTCAGATACAATTTTTCCAACACTTTTGAAATAACAGGAAGTAATGAAATCGGACGATACGATTTGGCTTCATTTGGAGGTTTACCAGGTTTTGCGATCATGATAACTTCAGCGACCTTCCATATGCTTGGGACATATCTCAGTCTGAAAGCTGCATTAAATATTAGCGTTAGCATTGATATCCCTTTCTTTGGTAGTTTCTCAAGAATTTCGGTGGTTATGAGATCGTATCCAGGAGCTTTTTTTTTGGCATTACTTTTAATTGCTTCTACGACTTCTCTTGACGAAACTTGAGTAATACACTGATTATCCATGTTAATGAATTCATCAGGTTCGGGATCATTGATTGCTGCGTTTCGTTTGAAAATTTCTGCTAAATAATCTGCAAATAATTCAGCCTTTTGTAGGTTAGTTTTCGTCCAGTTACCATTTGTGTTCTTAATCGGTGATTTAAACTTTCTTGTTGCCTTCCATAATGAATAATTTGTTTTATCGTCTGCAGTGAGATTTTCTAAGCCATATTCGATTCTTTGATCTTTTGAATCTCCCTTTTTAGTTGTTGAGTTTTGTTGTTCAATATTGTTTTGTTCTCTGGATTTCGTGTCACATTGGCATCTTAATATATTTTTCATAAAAAAAATCATTATGCATATGCATGCACACAAGAAAAATAAATCACATATTATACACAAAAAAAATTAGACACATTCAAAAAAATCGAGCTCAATAAACGAAAATCATGGCACACTCCATACATATTTGAATAGTTATATTTGTATGCAATTGTCTTAAGTTTTCTCATTTAAGAATAAAATTGTTACTTTCTGAAATTTATGATCGCCTGGTACTAATTTTAAAAATTTTGTTCTAATGTGTGCTATAATTAAATAATTTTTTGTCTACTGAGGGAATTTAAAATATAAGCGATAAAATTATTGCTATGGGCTGCGATTTTCCAGCCCATGAAGATATATTTATTTATTTTTTAATATAAAATATTTATATAACGAAATAAATATTTCATGCAAATTTTTACTCAAAGGAATTATTCGTTCTAGGGGCTGCGATTTTCCAGCCCACGATGATATATTTATCTTTTTTTTAATGAAAAATATTTCATGCAAATTTTCAGCATAGGAATATTTCTTCTATGGATAAGAGATTTTCTATCCCATGATATATTTTTCTCAATATAAATTTTTTAATATACAGTTGCGAACACGAAAATAGCAGTAGTAGTGAAAAAAATGGTTAAATAAAACTCAGATTTGCTTTGAGCTGAATATAAATTATTCTTCATTGAAATGTTTTTTATTAATTTAAAAATTGTATCCGAAAATTAATTATTTCAATTCTAACTTTATAATGGCACAAAATTATAACAAATATTAGTATTTTAATAATGCTACAGCTACTGCTATTTTAGTGTTCACAGCTGTAGGAGAAGGAAATAACTCAACTCAATAGTGTTGATTATAAAATATGCGCGCCTGGTAGTTTGGTTTAAAAAATTTGAAATTTGACATTGCTTGCTCATATAATGGAAATTTTCTAATAATTTTCTTCCATAGAAAAAATAATAAAATTCTGAAAATCATATAACAATAACAAATATTTCGCATTTCTATGGGGAACACGTGGTCTTCGTGGGCTAGTTTAAATTAGACCAGCCTGATCCATACAAAATTCAACACATACGCAAAATTGTTTTGTTTAAAATTAGTATAATAAGGTGGGCAAATTTCAATTAGCCCCTGAAGTAAAGAGAAAATAGTACCTAGTTGTCTTTTTATAATGACTGAGGGAATTTAAAAAGTTATGTAGTGTTAGTATAATATATTATAATATATGTATTTGTTAAAAAGTTATGTAGTGTTAGTATAATATATTTGTATTTTACCGTTCATATTCGTATTTAGATTTTAGATTATATATTTATATACATATTATATTGCGCAGCGGTGGTGTACGAATTTCGATGGAAAAAATTATATACACGTATATTATATGACATTTATTTTAAAAAAAATTTGAATTTTTTTTGCTCATTTTTATAATATATTTTAAATAAAAAAAAAAAAGCTTAGCCCACCCTGCCCAATATGACGAGCCGCTGCTGGCCCTAGTGTTGTTCCAGGCGGCAGTTTGGATAATATTTGTAAATTTTTGTGCTGCATCCTCTAGCTGCTGTACATTTTTTAACTTTATTTTCAGATCTACCAAGCTTTCTACTTCAATTTTAAAACTTTCCCAATCTGTGGTTTTGTTGGTTAAAACAGGACGTTCAGTTTTCTTAATTATATTACTGCTGAGAGTTAGAATAACTGCCGAGTGATCAGAATTCAAATCATAGTTTTCTTCTAGAGCTATATAATTGGAGGAAACTTTTCTTGTGATGAAAAAATCGAGCAGATCTGGAATTTTGTTTACGTCCGTTGGCCAGTAAGTAGGTTTAGCAGTTGAGCAATAGTTGCAGTGATATTCTGTTACGGCTGCTTTGAGTTGTTTACCTTTCGTCGTTGTGATTCTTGACCCCCCAATCAACGTGTTTGGCGTTAAAATCACCCCCAAGTATGAATCTTTCACCAAGCATCTATAGCATGTTTAGATAATCGTTCTTTTTTAAATTATGTTTGGGTGGACAATATTCTGCACCGATGGCAATTTTCTGTTGACTGGATTCCACTACTATCATTGCAGGTTGTATTTGTTCCGACTGTACATTATTCTCTAAATGATGTTTGATGTTTTCTTTGATAAATATGGCACCTCCACCTTTGGCATAATCTCCTGGATGGTTTGCAAAATAACTTTTGTACCCCTTTATATTTAAAAACATTTGGTTGGTCATATGGGTTTCGGAAATAAGACATATGTCGATACACAGCATGTTGAGAAAAATGTCTAGTTCCTTTGTTTTGTCTCGAATTCCATTTGCATTCCAGGTGGCTACTCTAATATCTTTTAGATACATTATTTTGTGGTATGGACTAACGCTCCCGGAAGATACGCTTCCATTTTGTCCATTCTTTGCCCAAGTTTGCTAACAGCTTCTAGAATGCTTTCCAGTATAAATTTATGTTCATTTTGATTATGTCTTGAGTCAACTATTACTGAGTTAGTTCTCGCTACTTGTGCGTAGCTAACTTCTTTGCTAACCGACTGGACTGGAACATTTAGTTGACCTTTCTTTTTATGTGTAAAGTTGGACCTTCTTTTCTGGAGCTCTTTAGCTATGATGCAACCTCTGTAATTCGCCGGATGAGCTTCTGAGCAATTTGAGCATCTTGCTGGAGTATTTTCCCGCACATTTTACACATATGGGATCCCTATTGCAATACTTAGTGGTGTGTCCATACCTTTGGCATCTTTTACATTGCGGTATAGAATTATTTGATTTAAGTGCTTCTATTTTGACCCTCATATGATTTATGTGTTTTAATGCGTAGATTTTTTTAATGTCTTCATCGTTTTTAAACGTTAGCATAAAAACGCTTATGGTTATGATTTTGAAATTCCTCTCTAGTAGTTCGTTCTTAATTTCTTCGGGGTCGCACGACGGATGGAGGTGTCTGGCCATTACCCTAATCGGTCTCGTAATATTGTTTTCGTACGAGTGCCATTCAAGTTTAGATTCGTTGGCAAATCTCGTAAGATCTCTATATTCACTTCCTGAGCTTACGTTAATTTTAACTTGGTTGTTACCTAGAAGATTAGCTGTAAATTCCAGATTTTTGGATTTTAGTTGCTTGGTCTTCTCTGAGTAACTACTGATGTTGCTGAATATAATCGGTGGAGGTTTCTGTTGTATTTGTTTTTTTTTCTTTTTCAGATAACTTATTTGGACTCGCTGCTTTAGTACTTGACGGCGTAGGTAAGTTACTGAGTTTATAATTTTCCTTATCTGTAGGTGTTAGGAGTTGAAATCTATTGCTCGAGTTGTGCTCTACGAATTGACAAGGTTTAGGTTTATTAGGTGTTATTTTTGTATTTGGTTTGCGTTTATGTGATGCGTCCACAGAGTTCATACCAGGCGAATTCAAACATGGGCTTTTTACTTTTAGGGAGGAGCCATTCAGTTTCTTTAGCTACCTGGAAACTAACGCCATTGTTTGGTGTTAAATTAATTTCTTTTGAACTAATAACATTCAGAGTTTGGTTCGTGCTGGATAATTCTTTGTTCTGAATTTCCTTTATGATACTTTTCAGTTCTTGAATTTCTCTTTTTGCTTCTTGCAACTCATTTTCTAATTTTGTTATTTTTTCTCCTTCATGTGTATTATGTTGTTTACAATTTTGTAGTTCTGAAAGATTTCCTTCAGAAGCCATTTTTCTTTTAGGTGTCCTGTTACTATTGATCATTAGATCCATTACGGCGCGTTGATGAAAACTAAAGTTTTGGTTTATTGTATCTGAAGGAACCACGTTAATTTCAGAATTCGATTGGCTACGAATTGGAGAATGCCCTATTTTTTACTACCTTTGAATGGGTTGATTTCCATATCGTTTTTATCATTTACTTTTGATCCAGTAGCTATGTTAGCACCATGGCCTGAGATCCCACCTTGGATGCCGTTGAGTTGTCCACTGGCGACTTAGCTGTTTTCTTATTGAAAACAGCTAAGTCGCGTGTTATTTATTTCGTAGGTAACACTATGACGCATCCAAATCAAATAAAAAAAAATTTAAACCCGGCAAAATTTTGAGAAAACTGGCATTTTTCGGTAATATAATGCAATAATTGCAAAAATCATAACTTTATAACATTTTTTTTTTTTTTTTTGAAAAAATCATAACTTTAACTCAATTTAAATGCAACCCCCGCTTCCATACGATTTCTTGCTTACAATGAACCAAGGAACCACCGCTTAACGGATTAGCATCCCAAACTGGGACACCCTGTATATATTTATATGTATATGATATAAAATAATTTAAATTCTATAATATATGTAAAGGGAAAGTAAAATGAATTACGTTACCCATCAATATCTGATCAGATATATTGGGGATGAATAACCCAATAATCATGACATATCAATATACATAAGTATATTATCCTGGATGAAGTTATGTATGCCCATATTTTCATCTGGGATTTTCTCTGGTACCTCTGGATGGATTGTGCTGATATTTGGTAAACACATTCAAATTAGTGGTCTGGATGAAATGATTATGGCCATATTTTCATCTGGGATTTTTTCTGGCACCCCTGGATGGATTTGGCTGATATTTGGTAAACACATTAATTATAGTGATCTATTGTTAACTACGCTAAATTTGAATGGTGATTTAATAAAATTATAATTAAAAGTATTAAAAAAGTGATAAATAACCTAAGTAAAAAATTAATAATATACAAAAATATATAATTAAAAAAATCTGCAAAATATATTTATAAAAAAGGTATGCATAATGTAATTTATATTTATATTACAAAATTGAAAATTTTCTTTTGTTTAAATTAGTAATCAAAATATAATACAATATCTGCAAAACGTATTAACAGGTGAATATTATCATCTCTACATTCTATATTTGAAGAATTCATATCATACCTAAGAAATGTAATTTAAAAAAACCTTATGTTTGTACACAGATTTTTTTATTTTTATAAAGCTAATAAATATTAACACACAAGTTTATTTGATTAACTTTTGTATATTTTAAATAGATTCATAATTTTTTTAAGCATTTCTTTATATATATTTAATTGTATACTAATAAATTAATTAAAAATTATACTTACCCAGAAACTCAATTTTCAAATATCTCATACAAATTTTGTGTAGAAACAAATACTTTCAAATTTAAGCTAACAATCAGAGCGCTAAATTTTCCCACCGCAGCGCAAAAATCACTTTCCCACTTGTCAAATTGACAATAAATCAGAATGCTCCATAATTCACTTTTTGCCGCTAGAGGGTAGTAAGAAACAAGTAAAAAATTATAGTAATAAAGTGTGACTACTCGTTGGGACGGTAATTATAGGTGTGTTTTTTATTTTAAAATCTGAAATCAGACTAATCTGCCTTGTGGAATAAAAAACAGGTTTCAGATTTTTCAGTGCTTTTTCAGTGCTACGAGATGGTAACGAAAAACAAAAAATATATATACTTACTATGTTTTGAAGTGTCTTTATTAACACTTTCATACTCTACCTCTATTAATTCTTCTAAATTATATTCCATTTCTTCAAACAAAAAAACTATATTTTTCCTTATAAAAAGAAAAATTATTGCATTATATTACCGTCATTTTTTTTTTCTGATATCACAAGCCGGAGATTTCTCAGATACTAAGTAATTTACAATTACATTATAAAATTATCACCATTGCAAACTAAGAATATAATAACAATATCTTAAGTTAAACCAATTATAAACAAAATTAAAGTGCCTTATTAAAAGAATTTTTTTTTGTAAATTAATAAAAAATATTAATAATTCTTAAAAATTAATCAGTAAATAAGTGCATAATTTAATACAAATTTTTATGAGTGTTCTCAGATAATAATTAAAAAAAAAGAGAAAAAAGACTTAACTTTAATAAACCTTTCAAATATGTTTTATATATCAAGAGAAAGTTACACTTCAACTGAAGTATCGAATAAAATTTTGTCTAACAGTGTTTGTTGATAAACCTAATTCAATTTAGTAATGATCTTTGGCCATAATTAGTGCGACTAGAATTAATGACAAAAAATCTATTACGTCGAAGATTAGACATTGGTACATTAAATGGAAGTAGGCACAAGATATTAGGAGCATCAATTTCATTAGAGATAAGAAGCTGTATCTGTTCTGCCAATGTCTGGTCCAGCAATCAGCCTAATTTACCAGTTCGTCAGCCTGAATGAATTCGTTACCATGAATGTTCCTGTGACTGGGAACCCAGGGACTGTGCAATGAAACTATGCCATCGTCTTTGTATTTAGCATAATATGCGTACAACTTAAATGCGATCCGACGCGGAAAACCTTACTATGAGACTTTCGATATCGTATATTTTAGACATTTGTATGTTAATAATAAGGTAAGTTTTAAAGAAATTAAATGGATTCAGTTGTGTTTTATTTCAATTTAAGTGATAAAGATAATGATTTTTTAAAAAAGTTTCTTTTTATGAATTTTGTTGCATTTTTCGAATAATGTTCTATTTTTTTGCATCAAAATTTGTTAATGAAAACTGACAATGCAACTATTTTAATGATTCTGAAGTTAAAAATTATTTACAAAATAAGGAGAAAAAACTGGAAACATGTTCGTTTGTACTGTTAACATATCATGAGTCATAAATTTTTTTTCTTTAGTGCACTCGTTTGCGCAACTGTTTAGTTAAGTTTAGAGTGCGCAATTGTTTAGATACAGTCATAAATAAAAAAAAATGAGTGGTAAACAGTTAGACAATAGACTTAAAATTTTGTCCTTTTACGAACAAAATAAACATTTATCCAAAAACCAAGTAGCAAAAAAGTTAAAATTACCCAAATCAACGGTATATTCGGTCTTAAAAAAATTTGAACAACGTTTAGGTGTTGAACGGCTACCAGGTTCTGGACGTCCAAAAGGTTCCATGTATCGTCATCAACAGTTCAAAAATACAAAAGGGATGCTGGATTAAGAACTTTCGTAGCTCAAAAAGTTCGAAAGCGAACTGAAAATCAAGAATTGGCTGCAAAAACACGGGCTAGAAAGTTATACGAGAATTTTCTGACAAAATTTGATTGCGTATTGATGGATGATGAAACTTATTGTAAAACAGACTTTAAACAGCTTCCAGGGAAACATTTTTACACCGCTAATAAAAAAGGAAATGTTGCAGCAAAATTTAAAGAAACAGGTACTGAAAAATTTGCTGGAAAATACATGGTTTGGCAAGCCATTTGTCAATGTGGATTAAAATCAAATCCATTTGTTACCAATCGCACCATCAACACTGAAATCTACATTAGTGAGTGTCTAGCTTCCAGGGAAACATTTTTACACCGCTAATAAAAAAGGAAATGTTGCAGCAAAATTTAAAGAAACAGGTACTGAAAAATTTGCTGGAAAATACATGGTTTGGCAAGCCATTTGTCGATGTGGATTAAAATCAAATCCATTTGTTACCAATCGCACCATCAACACTGAAATCTACATTAGTGAGTGTCTAGCATATATGTTAAAAAATTGATCAAAGTAGTGTACAAAATCAAATGCAAGGCATTAGATCTAAAGTCCGAAAATTCTATTTAAAACAAAACTAATTTAAATTTAATTAAAATATAATGTACAAATTATACTTTAAAAACGTGTAAATAATAATTTTTTTATTTTATAATTTTGTATTTTTTTTTAAGATTTGTATTTCCAGGTTTTTTCTCGCAGAGTCCTTAGTAATTGTAGACACATTAGGAGTTAAAATATATTTATGTAGATTCCGAAAATTTCTTCAAAATAACCTTTTCTCTTATTTTTCTCAGCAAAATTATGTCACTTAATTCTAAATTATTTTCAGCCCAATCAACGCTAATATTTAAAGAATTTATAACATCGTCGATAGTGTAGACATTTTCATCTTGCAACGTTTCTTGGGCAGAAGTTTCTAGTAAATTATCATCTATAATTAATGATGATGTTGTATTTTCGTTATGACCACTTGCCCATTCCATAACCTCATCTGTCAAATTTTCTTGTGGTAAGAGTTGCCGATAAAGTTGCGCTATCGGTACATCATCTTCCTCGTCAAAGAGTTCGAGTGTTGTATGAGCATCTTGATTTTCATTTTCAGGGAATAGTTTTTTGAAAGCTTGAACAAAAATTGATCGTTTCATTTCGTTCCAGGCACCAGTGATCATAAAAATAACGTGTTTTAAATTTATTTGTTTAAGTTTATCAAATGTACAATCTCCAGAAATCGATAATAAATTGCAAAGCAATTTATTACGGTACGATAGTTTTAGTGACTTAATGATGTTTTGGTCCAGTGGCTGCAGAATAGATGTTGTATTGCTTGGAAAAAATAATGTCGTAATATTACCATCTGTTGTTCTTAATGCCTCTTCATTTAAATGACATGACGCATTATCTAGTAAAAGGATGGCTTTATTTGGTAAATTTTTTAACTGCAAATTTCTGGTTACTTCCGTGACAAATATTTCAAAAAACCATTCTTTAAATAAGTGAGCAGTCTGCCAAGCATTTTTTTATGATCTGTAATGCATTGTAGGTAAAACAACATTTTTCATACATCTCGGATTTTTTGCTTTACCAATTATCATTAACGGTAGTCTATGCTCACCATTACCGTTCACACATGGCATAATAATAATTCTTTATTTTTACTATTTTTACGGCCTGGTGCGTTTTTCTCGTGAAGTGCCACCAATGTTCTGCTGTTCAGGTTTTTGAAAACTAGCCCGGTTTCGTCGGTATTGTAGATTTGCTCTGGTTTCAAATTTTCAGACCTTATTTTTTCCTTAAAGTTATTTATAAATGCTGGTACTTCTGAAATATTTGAAGAAAGTTTTTCTCCACATATTTTCAAAGAACGAATCCGATGGCGTTTCTTAAATTTTTGAACCCAGCCAACGCTTGCTTCGAAATCAGTTGTAGTATCTAAAGTCAAATGAATTTCCCGAGCTTTCCTTTGTAGGTCTTCATTCGATGTAGTGTTGTTTCGTACACGTTGATTCAAAAATTACTGGTACAAAGACTTTTCTACTTCAGGAACTGCAACCGTTGAAATTCTTTTAATTTTGTCAACTGTTGACAAGGAATTTTGAACAAAATTTTCAATTTTGTGTTTATTTTGTTTTATCCTGGTAATTGAACTTTTATGGATCCTGTAAAAGTTGCACAAATCTTTTATTTTTTCTCCTTTTTCTATTTTGGCTAGAATATCGCACTTATCACGAAGTAATAACTTACACTTTCGTTTACTCATACCCTTTTTTATTTTTTTTTAATTATGATACTTAGTAGATAAATGTTAACATTAAAAAATTTCACAATTATTTCAAGTTGCTTTTTACGAATAATTTTTTAAATTTAAATCTAAAAACAGTTGCATTTTCGAGGGTTGCTATTTTCGAATAGTTGCTTTTTGTGAGGTTGCTTTTTCTGAATAATTACTGTATAATAATATTAATAGCTACATACTGAGTTTAACCCTTTCTTTCCCATTGTAGCCACATGGCACACATAATTATTTAACGTGTAAAACAATGTACATCCTTTTTTTTGTATGAATTGTGTTCTACGTTTTTTTGTCTGTATTATTCTGAGAATTTTAAATGAGGTTTTAGTTAAGAAAAAATTTCGCCGTTGCATTTTAGTTGTAAAATAAAATTTTGTGTAAAAAAAAAATTAAAAAAAAACAGTAATTTGTTGAGGTACGACAGGTAAATACAATTAAAAATATGTTTTGCATATTTGATAATAATTTGATAATATGTGTATTTTTAAATAATGCAACTATTTTAATTATATGAATCAAATTTGTAAATTTATAACGAAAAAAATGCTGATGATAGCCATATGGATACCACTCCTTAAATGGCCACAGGATAATAAAATATCCTTTTGCATCTCATTTATGACTTCTTTGCTATCTAAGTGTTAAGAAAAACCAATCAAATATTTTTTTCTGGCACTATATAATAATTCCGGACTTAAAGGGTTAAATGGGATATATGTAAAAGTAAAATTAAATGGGATATAGTTGGATTATCAGAAGTTAATGAAGTTGGATTATATTAATAGGTGATCAAATAATTGAAAATCCGGGTGGATCTATTTTCGCTTATGTTAGTGAAACAAAAGGTCTATATGGCGTATGGTTTTTAATAAATAATAAATGTAACAATAATATAGAAATAAAATCGTTTGGTGAGAGATTTATTGGCCTAAAAATTAAAATCTGTAAAACAACAATGTCTTTCATATAAGTTTATGCACCAACAGGAAGAAGCAAACGGCGAGGAAATAGAAAAATGGTATAAGAAACTTGATAAGGTATCGATCATTTTAGATGCGAGATAATGCTGACAATTGGTAATTTTAATCGCAAAATTGGATCTCAAAAAGGTATTTGATTTATTCAAACTTATTTTCAATTTGGATATGGCGGAAGAAATAAGAGAGGCGAAAGGATGATACAATCGCTTTTGCAACATAAATTCTCTCCCTGTTAATTTTAATAAAAATAGCAAACGCCAATTGACATAGAAGTCACTAGACAATAACACTAAGGACCAAATTGACTTTATCATGCATGACGAACAAAACAAATTTTTTAATAAAGGTGGATATAGTAAATAACTGGTTTTAATTTTGACCATAGAATTTTGAGATGCAAAATAAAAATAAATCACAACATTAAACCTTGCATGTCGCGAAATGGTAAATTAATTAACAATAGATACGAAATAAATGAAGTTGCATCGTCATTTTTTAAAATATTATATAGCTCAAATCTTATATTACAACAAATAAATACTATTACACCGTCAATTAGCGGAATATCACATATACCATTATTTCTGAAATCGGAAATATTGAAAACTATAGAATAGCAATAGACTATCTAAAAAATGAAAAAAGCGCTGGAAGCGACAACATATACCCAGAAAAGTTAAAGATTAGCAAGAGAAATACTTCAAATGATTTTTAATGAATTTATTTTGACAGAGTACATTCCACACCAATGCAATATCATGCTATTGCACAAAAAAAGGCGATAGAAACGATATAAATAATTATCGCCCAATTAGTTTTATCTCTACAGTCTACAAGTTTTTTTTTCATTATTTTTTTTCAGCACCAAACTTTAAATTACGAAATAAAATACATTTAACTTCTTCCTTTGAGATTTAAGTGGACTGTGTTTATTTCAATTATTTTTGTCTATTTTACAAAGTATAGAAAGAGCGATTGTC
The DNA here is from genome assembly GCA_949752835.1 of Empis stercorea. Classification (NCBI taxonomy): domain Eukaryota; kingdom Metazoa; phylum Arthropoda; class Insecta; order Diptera; family Empididae; genus Empis; species Empis stercorea. Next base: position 54,063,486 of record OX457085.1, on the reverse strand, counting down.
ATAGCAACGGCTTACTCAGTTAATAAATAATCATTATTATTTAAAATGATGAATTATTATTGGCTAAGCATATTTATAATATTTATTATTATTTACTGTATTATTATATAGAAAACAAAAGAAAAACTTTTTTTTTATATAGTGATATTTTGTATTTTAAATATATAAAAACTATAAGTGAGACAGCAACATTCTGCCCGCTTTGAAAAATACAATTTTTCAAAAAAAAACTTTTTAATTTACTTGTTACATTAGGTCTGTTCGTTAGCTTGATACAAGTTACTTGGATCAATATGTGTCAATTTGATCGTGTTCGTTTGCGTTAGGTTAGGTTAGGTCCAGTATACTCTATGTTCGTTAGCTTTTTTGAACTTGATCCGATCTACTTGGAGTTGCTTTTTTCTAACCTTCCAAAATAGATAGAGTCGAATAGGTTAGTATATTTAATATGTCATTCATACGAAAAATTTAAAATTATATCAAGGCTGCTTTGATTATAAGATGACATATGGCTTTAAATAATGAAAAATAATATGATGAAAATATCATATTGTTTTTTATATATGATGAAAAATAATACTGAAATTCCGAAATAAATCGGAATTCGTTATACATTTAATTGAAAAAATTTCTTCGAAAGGATATTAATAAAAATGGGCATATTTATGATTCACAGTTTATTGAACAGTTGAACTAATACTATATGATTTAAATATATCATTATGATATATTTAATATATTTATTAGAAGTTTACAATGATTATTTACGAAACTTCAACAACATTATATGGTATTTTATTTGATATAAGAGTATCGTGTTTTCTTGTAGACGCTGATGACATATGGTCTGAGCAAGCGAACAGAATTTGGGTTTGGGTCACAAATGAACCTAAAGTGATCTGTGACGTCACTTACTCTAACTCAACCTAACACAACCTAACCTAACCTAGTCGGGTTATGTGACCTGAGCAAGCTAACGAACAGACCTATTAATGAATTGCTATGACCTCTTTATATTTAATTTTAATACATTAAAAAATTATTCTGAATCAATTAGTACTACTAAATTGCGTATGTTTCTGTCAATTTCACCAGATTTTGTTTTTAAAGATACTACTCGTACTAGACCATCTTTGCCTGGTTTAACAGCTACGACTCGTCCCATCAACCATCTGCATGGAGGCATATTATTTCCTTTGATGAGTACAATGTCGTTTATTTGAATATTTTTAGTTTTTTCTGCCCATTTTTTTCGTTTTTGTAAAGTTGAAATATATTCCAAGCTCCATCTTTTCCAAAATGCTAATTGTATTTGTTGTACTCTTGTCCATCTATTTGTATATGAAATCTTTTTATCTAAACATTCTTGTGCAGGTAAAAGAATTGGACCTTGCGTAAGAAAATGACCAGGAGTTAGTGGTTCTGGGTCATCTACATCAATTGAACTAGGTGATATTGGTCTTGAGTTAAGACATGCTTCTATTTGACATAAGAGTGTATACATTTCTTCATATGTAATAATGGTTTCACCAAGTGATCTTCTTAAATGATATTTCATGGATTTAACTACACTTTTCCATAATCCACCGAAATTTGGAGAATATGCTGGAATGAAATGCCATGTTACTTCGTTTTTGCTGAGTTCGTTTGATATAATTTCCTGATTTTTTTGTAATAATTGTTGAAATTCTGATAATTTCCGAGCACTGCCAATGTAATTACGTCCATTATCGCTAAAAATATTATTGCAAATACCACGTCTGCTCATAAATCTGTGTAATGCTTCAATAAATTTATCAGCCGTTAAGTCCGATGCTAATTCAAAATGAATTGCTTTTGTAGCCATACACACAAAAATTACTACATAACATTTTAACTGCTTGGCTCCTCTGCCCTTCCATGAGCTTACATGAAATGGACCAGCATAATCAGTACCAGTGTTAGTAAATGGACGACCAGGTTGTAATCTATAAGATGGTAAATTACCCATTTGTTGTGAAATACCTTCTGCTTTGTAACGTTTACATGTTGTGCAATTTTGAATGCATTTTTTAACTATATTTTTACAGCCAATAATCCAGTAATTCAAATGTAAAATATTTACCATCAATTGAGCATTAGCATGAAAGTACCGTTTGTGTACATCGTCAACGATTAAATTTGTAACTTGATTTTGTTTTGGTAATATTGTAGGATGTTTTTTATTATGTGATATATCAGCATATTGAATTCTGCCACCAACACGAAGTATACCATCATTATCAATAAATGGTACTAATGGAATTAATTTGCTACCTCTGGGTAACGGTAAATTTTTTTTTAAATTTTTAATTTCCTCAGAAAAATCATTATTTTGTATAATTTTAATTATTGCTTTTGATGCGAATTGAATTTCTGAATAATGTAACACACGTTCGTGATAATTATGTTGAGTTAATTTTTTACAATTATTAATGAATCGAAAACATCTAGCAATTACAGATATTAATTTTCGCCACGATGAATATTTTGTAAAAATATCATGTAAAAAATATTGGTTTGTAGTAGATATACTACTTGTATATACATTTGCTGAACGTTGTTCTAAAATCGTATTAAAACTTTGCATTTTTGTCGATTCATTAAAATTGTTTTTATATAAAAATTGTGGTCCATTCCACCACAATGTTAAACGTTCTAAATTATTTGCTGATAAACCTCTTGAGGCTGGATCTGCTGCGTTTTCTAATGATTTAACATGTCGCCAACTACGATATGGTATAACAGATAATATTTCTGACGTTCTGTTTCCAATGAAACTTTTCCATTTACGAGGAATTTCCTTTAACCATGCCAATACTATTGTTGAATCAGTAAAGGCATATGTGTCAAATGATTCATAATTCATTGTGACTTACCTTTTTCATTAATTTTGATAATAAATGCGTTGCACACAGCTCTAGCCTGGGAAGCGATATTTGTTGTATTGGTGCAACTCTTGTTTTTGCTACCAAAAGATTGACTAAAATGTTTGATTCATCAGTTATTCTTAAATAAATTACAACTGCATAAGCTAATTCAGATGAATCACAAAATCCACATAATTCAACTTTTGAATTTGATACAGTATTTAACCATCTAGGTATTTTTATTATTGAAATTAACTTTAATGATTCTCGAAAATCTATATATTGTTGTATTACTTTATCTGGTAATGCATCATCCCATCCTGCTCCACATATCCAAATTTTTTGCATCAATAATTTTGCCACAATTGTACATGGAGCTAAAAATCCTAATGGATCGTACACTTTTGATATTTCTGATAAAATCGTGCGTTTTGTAAATTGATCAGTTTCATTCAGCAATACTTCAAATCTAAAATAGTCTTTAGCTGGTTGCCATTTAAATCCTAATGCTTTCTTGGAATTATCATCTTGTAACGATAATGATGAAGCTATTTCTTGATGATCTTTATCGATTGTAGCTAAAAATTCTTCTGAATTAGATGACCATTTGCGCAAATAAAAGTATCCTAATTTTAATAAGCTCATTAATTCATTTTTAATATTTACAGCTTCTTCTAATGAATCACTGCCTGCGACTAAGTCATCTACATAAAAGTTTTCAAGTAAATTCTGAGCACCAAGTTCATACATTTTTCCTTCATCAAATGCCAATTGCTTTAAAGTTCTAACTGCTAAAAATGGTGCGCTTGCAGTACCATATGTGACAGTTAATAATTCATATTCCTTAATAGATGAATCAACTTAATCTCTCCACAATATTCTCTGATATGGTGTATCCTTTCTATCTACTAAAATTTGCCGATACATTTTTGCAATATCAGCTATATATGCAATTTTATGTTTTCTAAATTTTAATAGTAAGGACCAAATGTCCTTTTGAATTGTAGGACCAACCAAAAGTAAATTATTTAGAGAAACACCAGTAGACGTTTTCCGAGAGGCGTCGAAAACAACACGAAGTCTAGTCGTTGTACTTTCTTTGAATATCGCGTGATGTGGCATGTAAAAACATTTATTGTTTGGCAACTGAATATTGTCATTGGATACTTCAACCATATGATTTAAATAAATATACTCTTTAATAAAATTGGTATATTCTAATTTTAAATTTGCATCGTTTACAAATCGTTTTTCCATTGAATTTAATGTCTGAACAGCTGAATTTCGTGATACCCCTAAAATATCAGAACTTTTACAAAATGGTAATGATGAATTATTATTGGCTAAGCATATTTATATCGATTGTAGCTAAAAATTCTTCTGAATTAGATGACCATTTGCGCAAATCAAAGCATCCTAATTTTAATAAGCTCATTAATTGGCTAAGCATATTTACATAACGACCTTCAGCATTTCTGGAAATGTTCTGTACAAACTGTTCTTCAGCTTCAATTTCATCTTGAGTTAAAGTTTCTACAGTAGGAAAATCTTCAATTTCCCAAAATTTTCTCATTGTTTTATCGATATCTATGCATGTGTGCAAACAGACTGATTTATTATTTTGCATTGAACCATAACCGTAATGACCCAACCAAACTTGGTCGCCTGAGCTATTGGTGCTTCAGAACTATTATATATTTTTCCAGCTTGCAAAATTTCAAAGAATACAGTACAGCCAATAATCATGTCAATTTGTTTTAATTTATAGTAATACGGATCAGCTAATTCTAAATGATTAAAGATATCATTTGAAAAATCAGGTAAAGTAAATGGTGGTAAATTTGATGAAACCTTTTTTATTATTAATGCTTCACTTGATAATTTGAAATCATTAATTCTTGACTTGATATTAATTTGAACTTTACCTCTAGTATGATCAGCCTTTAATGATCCAACTCCATTTAACAACACTCTAGCATGTGTTCTTTGTAGTCTCAACTTTTGAACGCAATTTTCTGAAATCAGATTTAGTTGAGACCCTGTATCTAATAAAATTCGGCATTGCATATAATTTCCATAAATATTTTGCACTAATATAATTGCTGTTGGCAATAATGAATAATTTTGACATGATTGCACTGTATGCAAACTAGTTGCTGGTACAGAAATTGAATTTTTATTTAAACCAGTACCATTTTCAATTTTACTACATTCCTTTATTTCATGTAAAATAGAATTATGTTTTACATTACAGTGCTTACAACTATATTTTGAATTGCAATCTTTTACTAAATGTTTGCCTTTCAAGCAATTAAAGCATAAACCCTTTGTCTTTACAAATTCTCGCCTTTTTGAGATTTTTAATCCTAAAAATTTAGGACTAAAATAAATAGAATGCTCATCTTGGCAATACTGACATTTATATGATGATACTGATGTAGTATGAATAAATTTAGTTTTATTCAATTGATAATTTTTATTTTTTATATTTTCTGATATATTATCCTTTAATGGAGATAACTCGTATATTCGGTTATTAATAAATGTCACCAATTCTGCAAATTTGAGTTCTTCTTCTTCTGTTCGTTTTGAGCATTCACGATGCCATAATTTTATTGATTCTTGATCCATTTTTGAAGACATAATATATATCAACCATATATCCCAATACTGTGTGGGTAAATTTAACGCCTTTAATGCTCTAACCGATTCATTTGTGTTACTGCACAATAATCTCAAACCATCAACTGAAGCTGCATGTAATTTCTGTTGTTCAATTATCTTTTGCATGTATGCCTCAATGATAACATCTTTTTTATTGAATGTGCTTACCAATTCTTCGTATGCTTGAACGTAATTGGCATCAGTAATCGTTAAGTTTTTAAGAATATTGCGCGCATTACCAACTAAAGCCTTTTTTAAATATTGTAATTTTTCGCATGGCGAAAACCTTTGATTTTTATGCACCAGAGAATTGAACAAATCATAAAATTCTGGCCATTCTTTATAATTTCCATTAAATGATGGAATTTCTATTGGCTGCAATTTTACTTGAGAATGAAAATCAGTACCTGGTACTTCCTGTTGATTATTTGTATTTATTAATGGATCATTATCCACTAATCCTGATGGCAATTTAGTGATTAAAGTTGCCATCGATGTTTGATGTTGAATGAGAGATTGAATTGCCATATTAAGTTCCGATGAACTTTCATTTGTAGTTGAAGAACTACCTGCAATATTATCACGTGATAATTAGTTAATAAAATATTTTCCTCTTGCATGTGCATTAAAATATTTAACTTCTGTAGCTGACCTATCAGCTTCCTGGGCTGCTTCATCCGTACAGTCGGCATGACTTTCAATTATCAATTGTAATTCTTCATATTGATTGAAGCTTGTATTTAATTTTTCAATACGTGACGTTACATCTTCTAATTTAGCTACATTTAAATCTAAATTTTGTAAATGCGTTTCAATTCTTGATATTTGAGCCTTTATTACACCACGTCGTTTAATTAATTGTTCCATTTTGACTTCAATATATAATAAATATTAAATTATAAAATTTACCTTTGTTGACACGTTGAAATTTAACTAATTTACGTTAAAATTTAGTAGAAATATTAAAAATGTTTTATTTAACAGTTATTTGTTAAATTTATTATTTTTAATGAAATATTGTTAAAATTGTATTAATGTTATTATGTACTGTCAACATAACCCGAAATTATAAAATTTTATTTATTTTATTATTTATTTTATTTAATAATTATTTATTTATTTTAATTTCTACTTTATTCATTAAATTATTCATTTAGTTCATGTATAAATTTTATATTTAATAAATTATTTATTTATTTAAATATTCACTTTATTATTAATTTATTTAATTACTTTTTGCGTTTAGTTATAAAACTTCAATTAAAAAAACAAAACAATTCTTTGCATGTTTTACAAAATAAAAAAAAAACTATGTTTTTTATTGTTTGATTAACAAAAAAACTTCTTAAAATAAAATATTTTTATTATTATTATTTTTTTTCATAACAAACTGAATATTTCTTAATATTTTATAACATATATTATTTAATAATAATTCTCTTTTTTTTTTTTTTTTAAAACTGTTAATTTTTATATAGATATAAAATTTCTTTAAAACATTCTCAACACACTAAACGATTTGATAATTTTTTATATACACACCCATACCATAATATATTCATAATACTTCAAAATCTGTGCTTTATTGAAATGATAATAATATTTCATGATTGTATCCATTGAAAAAGAGTAAATTATATTAGAGACTCGATACGAACGATACTCGACTTTTTATATTTACATACGTATTATGAATATAATAATACTTTTTTTTGTTCGAGAAAAAATATATATAAAGATATAAAAATAACAAACACTTTATGGATATTATATAAATTATATATACATAAGGAAATTTTCGAATTATACGAAATTTAACGATTATTGTTTTTATTAACACGATTACATTTAACTGTAAATATTATTTCTCTTTTAATTTCGAAAATTTTCCTTTAAAATTTTTATTTTTTTACATGGCTAAAATTTGGTACAGTCATACCAAATGCACTTTTTTATATGAAAATTAAATTTTTAATATTTTTCAGCAAAAATAAACTAGCTGAACACAAATATATATATTTTTTTGAATTTTATTATTTTTTTTTTATGAAATGAAATTGCCGGCTTTTCAAGCAGCACCCGATAATATTAACTTTATAATATTATATTCTTTTTAAAATAACAAATGAATCTTGCCGGTATTTTATAGCGGCACCAAAGACAATCAATCACTTAATTTTTCACTAATTGTTATAATTTTATTAACATATATTTAATAAAATCCAAAATTAAATTATATCCGGTTCGATAAGGATCAAAAAATGTTACCAAACTAGTGAAAAATTCTTTAATAATTTTTGTTTAAAAATTTTATAAAATTTTTGCACTTAACTTTAAATTACGAAATAAAATACATTTAACTTCTTCCTTTGAGATTTAAGTGGACTGTGTTTATTTCAATTATTTTTTGTCTATTTTACAAAGTAGAGAAAGAGCGAGTGTCATAGCAACGGCTTACTCAGTTAATAAATAATCGTTATTATTTAAAATGATGAATTATTATTGGCTAAGCATATTTATAATATTTATTATTATTTACTGTATTATTATATAGAAAACAAAAGAAAAACTTTTTTTTATATAGTGATATTTTGTATTTTAAATATATAAAAACTATAAGTGAGATAGCAACAAGAAGAATAGCAAATGTTCTTGACGAAAACCAACCAAAAGAACAAGCTAGTTTTAGAAAGGGCTATTCTACCACATACCATCTACAAACAACTAACCAAATCATCGAGAAATGTCAAGAATATCAATTAAAACTATATATAGCTTTCATTTTCAAAAAGCTTTCGATTCTATGGAACATGTTTTATTGGGCATCCGTTGTACGAACAAGATGTAGAATATAAATGGATTTGTATAATTAAATCAATATATGACATCAACATAGCATATGTCTTAACTGACAAAACTAACGAATACTTCTCAATGAAGAGAGGAGTACGACAAGATGACCCTATGTCCCCAGCTCTGTTTTCTGCAACTTTAGAACAAGTTTTTAGAAATTTAGATTGGAATGAGATGGGAATTAATATCAATGGGTCTTACCTGAGTAATTTTCGATTTGCAGACGGTATTGAACTACTAAGTGATTTATCTGAAAAATTACAAAAAATGATACATGAATTGAATGATAAAAGAAAAAGTATTGGTCTTTACAGATTGGTCTTTATCTTGGTCAAATAATATCATTTAAGAATAGAGAAGTAAAAGAAGAATTTTAAGTGGATGGAGACAATTCTGGAATCTTCAAGAACTATTCAATGCTGATATAACATGAAACACAAGGAAGTATCTTCGTGATGCAGCAATATTATTGCAGGACCTTACGGTGCACCATGTTTGCGCACGTATAATAATAATATATATAATAATAATATATAATAATAAATATTCTCACGAATAACGTGAGAGTGAGTTCAATCTCACGTTATTCGTGAGAAAATTTATTATTATATATTATTATTATATATATTATTATTATATATATTATTATTATACGTGCGCAAACATGGTATTATTATACGCGCGCAAACATTTTGTACACCTTCTCTTCATAAAAAACATTGACATTGCTGATCTTTCTTAACTGATTACTATTTGATGAAACATTCCTTGGACATCAGAATTAAAAGCAATTTTCTGTTCACGCATTTTAAATATGCCTTTAAGTAACGGTACCAAAGTATCAGGACCCTTAATAGGCATGAATTTAAAGATATGCAGATTACTGTTGCTGCAACGTCGCAGACATCTCTTTGGTGGCTCTTTATTTAAATTTATTACTACGAAACGAGGACAATACCAAATTCTCTCCCAACATGTTTTTATATCATTTTCCGTTGCTTTTCGGACATAACCTTTTTTTATTTGTTCGTGCATTTGGTCATTTCTACAATTTAATAAACCTGTTCTTTGTAATGATTGTTCTTCACTTAATTCTTTTCAACGCCATATCTCTACTATTTGGAAGTATGACATCATCCGATTTCCATAGCAAACCAATTTCATAACGATGACTATCAAGTTCCTCTCATGATGTTTAAAGCTCTTTGTTCTTTCTTTTTTGCCTATCAAAACTATTTTCTTTGTTTGTACCACCAAAATTCTCAGAAGAAAATTTTTTTTAACTAACTGATGTAAATAATCATCATCCTTTGTAGCTTGATGATAAGACAGACTTATTGACTGGAGATACATTGGTTCAGCGCGAAGTTCAAATGATGGTGTCGATGGACCATAAACAAGCCCAGCAAATTGACTTACTAGCAATAGGAGCATCTTTATGGCTGATTTTATAATTTTTTTATTTCATATACTTTGCGTGTGGTAAACCTATTAATAATTTTGGTTGTACGTTTACCATATTTTGCAACTTATTTCCTTTCAAATGTGGAAAACGTTGAATCATTTGTCGACATTAAAACCTTACTCAGCGAATTCTAATTTTCAAATTCTTTCAAATGTGGAAACGTTGAATCATTTGTTCGACATTAAATCCTTACTCAGCCAAATCTAACTTTTTTCCAGGAAATACATTATCAAAAATGGTGGCTTACCACCTTCAAACGAAGAAACCATTAAGTTTGCTTTTCTTTTCGAATTTCCTTTTTGCTTTTCTTGACTTTAATTTTCGAACGCTTAATCTCTACCTTAGATTAAGCGTTCTGATTCACCAATTAAATTTTGTTTGTCAAATATTTCTTCCTTCAACATAGTTATTCCTGAACCCACGATCTTCTATTTGAACCATAGATTTTAACTGGAGCAAACTAAAAGTAAATTTCCGCGAAACTGGATTTAAATTATTTTGACTTTGGTTATTCAATTCAACTTCGTTTCTAATATATACGTCCTTATGCAATAATTTGTGATGAAATTTATCACAACCTTTTATACCACATTTCTGTTTACATATAGATTTTTTATAATCGTGTTTAACTTTCAATAAAGAATTCGAACAAAGTTTGTTATCAAAAACTAATTCCTAACATTGTGATGGTGACATTTTCTTTCAACTGGTTTTACTATTAAATCTGAAAGGGGTCGTTCACCAGCAATTTTGTTTAAAAATTTCAAAAAGTATATCATTTTGAATTTCTCTCTTTAATCTTTTCCACTCTATAATGTGTTGGTGCTAACTTTATTTCTAATTGACTTAAAGCATATTCGTTGTATCAGTCTTGTTTACGATTTAAAGCTTTTATTGAATTCTCGTAATTTTTGATCCCTTTCATTTTTAATTTCAGGAAAATTTAACAAATCCTGTATTAAACAAACGGCTAAAATTTCTTTTTTACAAAAGATCTTTCTTAATTCATCAATAATAATTAATTCTTTTATGAAAGTTTTAGTAACACCAATTGTTGCTGCTCGACCCTTCAAACATCTTGTTAATCTAGCTGTGTTTTCGCTCTCAGTATACATTCCAGCTCTTGTCGTTTCATTTTAAATTGTTATAAATGCATCCCAATTCGTAACATCACCATTAAAATCGGGAAATTTTTGCTAATACTTCATTTCTAGCTTCACACACGTTTACTGGTGAATTCTTCTTATTATTATTATTCATATTATTTTCTAAACTTTTATTTTTAACAGTAACGTTTTTAATTAGAAGCAAATTCTTTTATTTGGTTAAATTCAGCAAACATATTATCGAACTGTCTCATTTCACCAATACTACTTTAGCCTCCACTCGTTGATCCTAAAAAATTTTTATTCTGAACTTTTATTTTTTCGTTTTCCTCAGAAACGGTTCTATTTTGAACTACAGCTTCTTTGTAATCTTTGCTTTAACATATCTTCTAATCTTTTAAAATTTAGTTTTTCGGTAACTACTATAGTACTTTCAATATTTAACGATACCATACAAAACTCACACTTCCAAATTTTTTCGGCAATTTCTTGTTCCAAATTTGTCAATGCAAATGAATAAAATAATGTCGTTAGACGAATTTGAATATAAAGTCAATTATATACAGCATTCAAGATAAAACAATATTTCTCAAAATAATTTTATATGCTTTCAAATTTGATTTCATTCCTGTAAGAATAATTTAAATTCAAATTACAGTTTAATATCCAAATTATTCCAATATATTATATAAAAATCGACTTTTTTCATTATCATATATGATAGCAATGTGATTTCTTCTCATAACCTTCTGGAATGAATTTTAGAAAAAAGATGATGAAATATGAAATGACATTGTCACTAGGGTGACAATACATTTTATTTGATACCACACATAATTTTTTTGTATGATCCACATGACCCATGGTACCCAACGGACTACCCAACTAGATGTAATTTTCAAGACTTTTCATCCGATACCCCACATGACTTTTTTGTGTGATAGCCTATATGCCACAACATTGCCCACGTTTATTTATCTACATGACCCACGGTGACCCATTAATTACCCCCCCCCCCAACGAAATGTACTCGTCAATACCTTTCATTTGCGTCCCTCTCGTTACCTCTAGTGCTTCCTTGCCAGCATCGCCCTGAGTCCAAATTTAAATGGCAGCAAATATCCGATAACTACACTTCCAAATTTTAATTAAATCGGTCAAGCAGAATTGTCAATTCAAAAAAGGGAACGTTAAGATATATATATGTATGTATATAGTACATGTAAAAATTTTAATAGCTGTTAAATTTTTTCAATCGGGTCAAGATCAAGGTCTCATTTTTTATATAGAAAACAACAAAAACATAACCAAAATATTTATCTCGATCAGCAAATGAGAAATAGATTTTAATATGGAAATTTACAAATAGATGGCAGTACACACAAAATCATAGAAAAAACCTTCGTTTAGTGATTTATTTTTTTAAAAATGCTGTAAAAATATGAAAAAAATTAAAAATATATGTTGCTAAGATGTCCCCCCCCTATTCTAAACTCCTGCGGAAATTTTTTCCCGACGGAATTTCTTTACGTATTCTATACTTTTATATTTGTGGTTTCCATATTAATAAAAAATTCGAAGTGTAAAAAATTTTTTTCCGAAGTATTAAACAACTGTTTTCATATATATTTAATTTACTACTTACAGTGTCATTTATTTTTGTATATTTAAAAAAATTCCTACACACTAATTGTTTCGGGGAAATTTTTCTATTCATTCGGAGTCTAGAATAAGAAAATTCCGAGGGACTTACTTTCGAATTTCCGAGGGAATATAGAATAGCTTTTGGACTGTCCGAGGGACTGTCGATTCCGACGGAGTTTAGAATAGAGTAGGTTATTACGTACCCGGTAGTTTCACCGCCGACCTTTCACCGCGGTTTTTCACCGCGAGGTACTTATACCTATAATCATAAAAATTAAATATGAAATAAATTTTTTGAAGGTACGTTTTTCCATTCTTCAACACTTCTAATTGGTGGTCCCAGAGCATTTAATTCATTTTGGAACGATTTTTACACTGTATTTTTATCCACTTTATTTCTACCGGACGAAAAATTTCTGGCAACATCTCCATTGCGTTCCATTAGATCAACCAATTTTTTAAATTGTAATTGGTTTGTATATGATTTTGCACTTTTCTTACATAAACATACCTTTATGTACAATTTTCAATTATGCTATATTAAATTTAATATACTTACATTTTATCCGTTTTAAACTTAATATAAAATCTAAAACTTTTGTTTTAAAATATTTGTGAAAATTAAAGAACTTTTAATACAACCTCTAAAAAAATTACTTCGATTCGATTAAATAACAACGAAAGAATATTGGATTGAGTGTTTCCTTTTATTCATTCCGCGGAAGGAATAGAATATTGATGAGCCAGAATATTCCAAACGCAATCGATTAAAATAACGAAAAATACGATAAACAAACCCCGGGTTTGTCACAAGCACATTTCTTCAAAATCGCCACATGTAGAACTATGAGCTATTCTAAAACAATGGGAATTCCTATACGTGTATAGTATTTTTTAGTAGTATTTTCCATGTATATAGGAAAGATAAAAAATGATATGGTAAATATAGGTAAAAAATGTGTCCCTGTTCGATTTTATTAATTTTTTTTCCTTCCAAGGTTATTATTCCAGCAAAATATATGTAAACTTATCATTTAAGTTTTCTGTAATTTTGCTTATAATTGAACATAATGTGATATGAAATAATATCCAATATTCCATTTATGTAGCTCCTAAAAATATGCTAAATGTTCGTTTTTTGCAAAATAAGTGTGAGGCAAATGATTATAATGTATTAATTAATGCACTATAAAGAAATATGATTTTCGAAAATTTACTCAATATTTGTTTTTAAAAATAATGTGCAGTTATAATTTTACAAGTAAATTAAAAATGTAATTTTTTGATTTTCGAAGGGCCACAACGGAAAGGGGAGGGGAGATACGGATACAATTTCTTTAGAGACTCTAGTTATTTTTTAGATATCTCTTTGGTACATAAATTTCAGCCTTCCATAATAAGCAGTTTGGGAAATACAGGGTGTTAAAAAAACTAAAAAAAGTTGTATGAAGATAACGGTATTTTTATACATCAAAGAATTAAATTTTAAAAAATTTGTTATTTTAACAATTAAGATAAAAGATTTTCCTATCTTATAGCTTTCACAGACCTCAAAATTGTTTAAAAGTTTTTATTGGTTTAAAAGTTATTAGATGTTCAATATGGGCAATTTTCGAACTTGGAGGGGGGATAGCTCAGAGGAGAAAAGAGATAGAAGAAAATTTTGTTCTACTGGACCTATTATTTTATTACTATCTATCTATATTCAAAATTTTAACACTATCTTAATAGATGTAGAAGTTTGTTTAAACGGACAGACGGACAGACAGAGTGAAACTAATATACACATTTCTTCCAATTTGGTTGGAAATGTGCTAAAAAGGAATAAATTGAATATTTTTTGTCATATGTAAAATGTAACAGCAGTGGGGTGACTTGCACATAGATTTTTCTACCCGGTTAGTCAGAGGGTGTGGTCCTTGTCACCAACACCATTACACAAAAACACTATGTGCAATAGATAAATAAAATTTAGACTTTTTTCTATTTTAATTGGTAAATTGATTTATAATAATATCATATTCTTACAACTACCTTGATATTTATTTAATTACGTCGACTGTTTTGGAAGTTTGCTATGGTGTTATCTTTCTTGGCAATTCCCTCCCTACCCAGTTAGATAAATTTTAACTGCTTTCCATGATCATCCCTTTCAATAATGAAAGCCCGATTTTTGGGATGATCCCTTGATTTATTAAAAAATTATTTTTTTAATTTTCCATATTTTTTTTTTACGTATTATCATTAATTGTTCATCACCCTATATATATTAAATTTAAACTGCCATCTTAATATTCATTTTATATAACTATTTATTTTCAAATTTACATTTATTCATCGTTATCATGAATTATGGTTTTTTTTATATAATAATCTATTCTTATTTCAATTTTATTATAATATTTATCCTAGTTCGCTTCTATTTCTTTTCTTTTTTTACTTTAATTCCAAACAATATACATATACATAACTTTGATTATTTCGATTTATTATTTTACTATTGAAATAACTACAATTATATACCTATATAATTATTTTTACTAATAAATTTTCAAAATTGTATAATCTAACAATTTTGTACTTATTTTCGAGATATAAAATTTTATTTCGTTTTTATTTTGAATCAATAGAATATATAAGTTTCAATGTCAATTAATAGTTATTATTCACTAAGTATATCAGCTGTTAAAACAATAGATAATTTCTTTTATTTTAAATTATTATATATAAATGGTATTTATTAATATATATAGTTTATTTTATATGCAATTTTTTTTTATCACAGCTGATCATACTATTCATATAGACTATTAATTGAACGAAACTTTTTTAGATATATATATATATGTTACTATATTGTTACTATATTATTTGAATTTGAAATTTGATTTTTAAAATATAATTATTTAATTTTTTATTTATATTTAATACTTTTACTATTTTTTTTAGGAACTTTTAGCACTTTAATAATTCTTAGCTTTTTAATAAAATTTTTCACTCACCGACTTTTATAATTAAATTTTTTGTACCTTTTTTTCTCTGGTGGAGTTGTGCACAATTCTTCCAGGTATTTTATATAAATTTTTTTTTTTTGTGAAGTTGATTATTTATTGAAATATTGCCTAAAAAAGAAAGAATTATAAAATTGTAAAGTTCCCTGTCAATACTATTAATGAAATTCCGTGCTATCTAATTTTATTTTAATTTTTTTTTTAAAAGTAATTAATAGTTGTAATGATGTTCTTTTATTTCCAGCTGATCTGACTGCGTTTTTTTTATGTTTTGCTGTATGTTAAAGTATTAAAGAAAATGTTTGTCCCTCGTGTGTCCCAACAAATACTTTGTATATTTCTTTTTTTTAAAAAACTTCTTTATATTTTTTATATTATTAATCTTTGATTAATCAGCAACAACGTTATCAAGAATAAGTAATGTAGCTGAGATAAGCTACGATGATGCTTAAAATAATTCTTGATTTTCTTGGATAAAAATTTTAAGCCATATGCTATTAACTAATAAAAGAGTTATATTAACCTATTGTTAATTTTTTTATTCATTAAGATTATTATTTTTTACCTATAATATTGCAATAATTAACTTGACTCTTCTGTTTTGTTTTATTTTAAATGCACTATATAAATTATTATTTAATTTATGATAATTTATTTAATATTTTTTTTGTAATTTATTAACACTAACGAGGTATTATCTTCTGTTTAAAAATCAAATCTAATTTTTCTTTCCCGGAAATTAGTATTACTAAAGCCGGTTTTTTTTAGGGTTGTTTTATTTTAATTAATACTAATTACAAATCTACTCCATGTCTTCATACTACTACTACTTTTACTTAAAAAGCTTTTAGTACTAAAAACAAATTTTAATAATGATAACTAAAATATATATATATATATATATATAAGAATCATAATCGTTTATATAATTTATGATTTGGTTACAGGATAAATGTAGATTTATTGACACACCTCACTACATTTAAATTAAATCCTAAATTATTATTTTTATTTTTAAACTGAAATTTGGTTCTTTCTAACTATGAAGTCTAAATTTTATACAATAACGTGGGGTTCGTCTCATGACCCTGAGATTAAGAGTCTTATGCTCTATGTACTTATTTATTTGTTATCACAAGATTGTCTAAAAGTTATGTTATTTATAAAAATTGAAAATTTTATAGTTAATTGTGCTGTCTATATTTTATTGTTTTAAAGCAGATGCATGCATAATTCTTATAAATTTTCCAGCGTGATCTTCAATTACGTATAATTTTTGTCCTACTTTAGATCTAATTCTACATTTTCTATATCTAGGATGTAATTTTCTATTAAAATGTTTTGTCGCATCACTAAGAAGATGGTTTCTACAATAAATTACTTGTCCAGGACGATAAGTAATATCTCTAGTTCTTTTGTTATATTGTTTTGCATATTTTTCATGAGCTTTTTTAATATTTTCCATAACTTTCGCTCGAACTATTTGTAACTTATCAGAATTATTTAGCATAGATACATTTTCATTGGCACAGTCTAGCTTTCTTAAAGTTTCGTACGTGGAGGCATGAACAACCAAATAATGTTGTATATGGTGTAAATTTGGTGCTTTCAGATACGGAACTATTTATGGCAGATGCAATTGTACTTAAATTTAAATTCCACTCTATTTGATCAGATTTTAAATATGCTTGTATAACTGAAATTATAGTACGATTTTGTCGCTCAGCTGCTTTACTTTGCGGTGCATAAAATCCAGTTTTTATATGTGTGATGTTATACGCATTTAATAATGAATTGAAAACTTTACCAGTGAATTGTTTGCCATTATCAGATGTAATTATTTCTGGTACCCCGAATACTTCTAAAATATCTTCTTTTAAAAACTTTGTGCACGCATCAGCCGTGGCATTACGCATTGCTTTTAAGCGAACGAATTTTGATAATTGATCCAGTACTATAAATACAAAACACATTCCGTCTTTACTTCTGGGGTAAGGACCTAAAAAATCAATATAAATTCGTTGGAAAATTATATCCACGTGAATTAATTTCCCCATCGTAGGTCTTGTAATAATATTATTGATGGTTTAATTACTTTGCACGTTTCACAGGAATTTACAATATTTTTAACTTGTATTGCCATTTTTGGCAAAAAATATTTTTCACGTAGCCTATTTAAAGTTTTAGCTATACCACCATGACTTGCTTGTGGGGGAGTATGTGCATTATTTATTAAATCTTCTGTCATACTACTAGGTATCCACAATTTCCATATTAAATCGTCATGTGGTATACTTCCATTTACATATTGACATTTTTTGTAAATGTATCCGTCAGATACTTTTATGTCAAGAAATCTTTCAAAATAGTATCTTTCAGTTCTAAATAATCACCTGAGTTAAAGAAAGGTGAATTGTAGTCGATATCTGGTTTTAACGGAACTATTGGACTTAAAGCTTCCATATACGCCTTGAAATTGCATCAGACTGTCATTTTACTACCTTTTCTATGTTCTATAGTAAATGTATGTCCATGAAACTTAAGGCTCCATCGTGCTAATCTACCTGTCAAATCTTTTGTATTCATTAACCATTGCAAAGCTGCATGGTCAGTTATTATTTTGAAATTTGTACCTTCTACATAACATCTAAAATGTTTAATACTTTGTATAACCGCTAATAATTCTATTTCTGATATTGAATAATTTCTTTGAGTTTGAGTTAACTTTCCTGAATAATATGCAACAACCCTTTCATTACCTTCATCATCTATTTGGTATAAAACGCTACCTAAACCCAAAGTACTAGCATCACTTTGAATTATAAATTGTTTTGAAAAATCTGGATTAGAGAGAATTGGTGCAGAAGTTAAAGCGATTTTTAATTTATCAAATGAATTTTGTGCTTGATCCGTCCATTTAGGTTTTTTTTTTCCTGAAAGATTTTTTAAACATTCTGTAATTGAAGCTGCTATGGTAGAAAAATCTTTTATAAATCTCCTATACATACTTGCCTTACCAATAAAACGTCTAATTTGTTTGGCAGTTATTGGTGTTGGAAAATTGTTTATAGCATCTACTTTTGATATATCAGTTTTTAAAAAACCATTTCCAATTACATATCCTAAATATTTCAACTCTGTCTTACAAAATTTTGATTTTTCTAAATTTATAGTTAATCCCGTACTACTTAATCTATTCGCCACATCATTTAATAATTCTAAATGTGAATCGAAATCTGGCGAAACTATCAATAAATCGTCTAAATACACGAAAATTCTATGTCTTAAATTAGAAGGTATTACTTTATACATTAAACGTTCTAATCTTTGTGCAGCATTTTTCAAGCCAAAACACATTCTTGTATACCTAAATAAACCTCTACCTGGTACAAAAAATGATGTTTTATCTCTCGAAGATTCGTCCAATGGTATTTGCCAAAACGCATCTTTTAAATCAATTCACGAGATATATTTTGTATCTTGCAATCGGCTTAAAAGTGAAGCTACATGGGGCATACCAGTGCAATCAAATTTTGTAATATCATTGAGTTTTCGCGCATCTAAACATAATCTATCTTTTCCTGGTTTTTCAACTAAAACTATAGGTGAACTCCATTCTGAATTAGATGGTTCAATTACACCTAAAGATATCATCCTATCAATTTCTTTATAAATTTTAGCTTCCTTTGCAGGTGAAACAGGATAAGGTTTAACTTGAATTGGTTGTGAATTTCCAGTATCGATTTCATGCGATTCTAAATTGGTTTTTCCCAACTTTCCCCCATTCGAAACTACTGTTGGAAATCGTGCTTTAATAGCTTCTAATTGAATGGTTTGTTTAGAAGATAAATTATGATTAGTATCATCTTTTTCTAATTTATTATCACCTAATTCGATTTCACTTATCAGACCAGGTGCTAAATTAAACTCTTTCCAGAAATCTATTCCAAAATAACATTCTTGACTAAGTTTAGGTATTATATAAAAAGATACATTTTTAATTTGATTATTATATTTTACAGGTTTTATTTCTTGTTCACTATTGCCAATTATTTCTTGTTCACTATTGTCAGCTGTTTTTATTTTTCCGGAGAATTTATTAATTTCTACTTTAATTTTTTTTAACAATTGAATAGCATTACGACTTAGACAACTTATACTAGCCCCACTATCTAATAGACCTGATACATTTTCTCCTAAAATTTCTACAGAACAATTAATTCTAGGATCAGTTTTATTTTCTATTACCGAACTTTCGAGTTTTTTTATAATTTTTTTTCGTTTTTTAAATCTATCACGAGTTTTTACATATTTTTGTGTTGGTAATTTTATTATATCATTAGATTTAGATATTGAATCATCTAAATTGAAAATTCTATCGCGTGTTGCAATATAATTTTGCCATCTCTGATGCAGACTAGGATGATTATCTATTTTTGTATTAGCTGATGTATTGTTTTCTTTATTTTTATGTTTTAAAATACTACAAGATACATTTATATCTGGAAGATACTCTGAAAAGTTTTGTTGAAAATTATTGGACTTTACGTTAAAAATTTCATCTGGGTTATTATGATAATTACATGATTTATTATACTTATCATTACTACATTTTATTGGGATTTGTGGTAATTGTGAGTGTAACCCGGGTTGTGATCTGTCGAACGAGTGACCCGGAACTTCTCGTTCTGTGGTCCGTTTTCCGCGTTACAATCAGGACATTCATCAGAATAAATTCCTTGTTTACCGCAATACACGCAAAAACGTTTTATTAGTCGGACTTTGCAATATAAAAATGCATGACCATAATTTAGACAATTATAGCATTTAATTTTACTATAATCTCTTTTTTTATATTGAATTCTATTTATTTCTTCTAAATTTGTTTCTATTTCACTTTCAGAATTAAAATCAATTTCATTTACTCTTCTCGAAAATTGTAACTTTTTTCTATCTCTGTCCCTTTTTAATTTGTTATGTTCTTGATCTGTGCAAAAGTTATAGAAATGATTAATATCCCGGAAATTTTTTGTTGCTACTACTTTATATATTTTTTCATTTAGATTTTCAATTATTATTTCTAAAAATTCCCTATCAGATGGATATTCATCAAGTTGGTGTCTTAGGTTTGTTACAGAGATATAAAAATTTTCAAAAGATTCTTTTTCACCTTGTTCGCTTTCATTTATTTCACGCCATACTTCTCTGTCCGATTTATACGACCGAAATCTATCATTTAAAGCTTTTTTAAATTTTCGCCAATTTGAATTTGGTTGCTCTTTTTGATATTGCCAATACCATTCTTTAGCATTACCTGACAACAATTTAAATATGTTGGCATTAACATGATCACCACTAACGCATTGTTTGTGCATCATTGTGTCAATTCTTAATAAAAAATCTTTCACCGACATTTTTCTTTTATCCCCATCAAAATTTATACCCCAGCTATCAATTGGACTTTTAAAATTATTATATTGATGAACCTGGTCACGATTAAAATGATTATAACGATCAAAATTTGAATCATTTCTTCTAGGATAACGAGATTCAGATATTGACTCATCTGAACTAATATCAGATACAGTATCTTTTTGGTTTTCGATTATGTTTTTATTTTTATTTTTATTCGAAATTATATTTTCAATTTCCCGTTTTAGTTCGTCTAGAGTTATTGATGTGGTAGTATTTTGGGTATTTTTTTTATTGTTTACTATATTATTATCAACAATATTATTGTTTGATTTTTCATTTTTATTAATAGATTTTTAGGAATTGCACCTTGACTTTTTTGCGAATACAAGTTAAATCTTTCGGAATCATTTTCATTCGAATTAAATATTGTAGGTATTTCGTTTGATATTTTATTTAAAACATCGGTTTGACTTTTGAAAATGGATAATTTTTATTTATTGGTGTATAATCTAAAGATCTATTATTAAATGACTGAGTTTTTTGATTATTTTGTAAATTTTTTTTAAATTGATTTCTCGTTTGTATTTTAGGATTATTATTATCGTTTTGTTTGTCCGTTTCTGTAATTATAGTCTTTTCTTGACTATCAACTTGAATATGATTTGGATTCATTCATTATGACAAAAAAAAATATTAAGAAAATTTTGGGTATATGTGTGAATTTATAACAAAATTCTTTTATTTTACTAAATTTACTATAAGTAATAATATTTTTATTTATTTTTTTAGTCTAATGGTTTATACTATTCTAGACTATACTAGTATTTTGTATTTAATTTTTTTTTTTGTGTGATTATTATATTTCATAATTATTTAGGGTGAAGAAATTGTGGGTGTTTTTATTTATTTATTTATTTTTAACAACTATCTATTTATAAATACGTAAAATTTCAAATACTTTTCTAAATTTTTCGACCTAATTATTTGTCAATTTCTTTTAATTAATTTTCTGATTCAATACAGTCAAAAACTTCGAATTTAGATAACAGTGACATACAAGATGAGGCTTTGCCTTTTCATTTTGTGTCTACCACAATCAGACATTCAAAATTATTTAACTTCAATAAAATGTTTTGATGTAACAATTAAAAAGTATTTATATTAATAATTTATTCTTAAGACAACATTCAAAACAAGATATTTACGAATCTTATTGTTCTACTTATAATGATGATCACCAAAATCAGGCTTTGCCTTTTTATTTTGTGTCTACCACTATCAGAGATGGAATATTACATTATTTGATAAAAGTGTTTTAATGTTATAAATTTTTTTACTACCATTAGAATATTCTGACCAACATCATAACATTCTAATTCATAAAAATTACATTAATATCAAAATTCGAATTTGTTCTACTATAAATTAATCTAAAGATTTGTAATTTATTATATTTTTTTTTTTAAAATATCAACATGGTATGTGTATATGACATTATTATAATTCAAATTTTTTTTCTTTTGATTTTTTTTTATCAATTTATTTTTATAATTAAAGAAATATTTATTAATAGACTTAAATGTTTTGCCTTCCCTCTTTTTTATTTAATAATCTTTACATATGAACTAATTTTACTGAATTTCTAAGCTATTTGCATTGTTTTAGCTTTACGTTGGGCGCCATTTTATGTAACAGCAGTGGGGTGACTTGCACATAGATTTTTCTATTCGGTTAGTCAGAAGGGGTGGTCCTTGTCACCAACACCATTACACAAAAACACTATGTGCAATAGATAAATAAAATTTAGAATTTTCTATTTTAATTGGTAAATTGATTTATAATAATATCATATTCTTACAACTACCTTGATATTTTTTTATTACGTCGACTGTTTTGGAAGTTTGCTATGGTGTTATCTTTCTTGGCAATTCCCTCCCTACCCAGTTAGATAAATTTTAACTGCTTTCCATGATCATCCCTTTCAATAATGAAAGCCCGATTTTTGGGATGATCCCTTGATTTATTAAAAAATTATTTTTTTAATTTTCCATATTTTTTTTTTACGTATTATCATTAATTGTTCATCACCCTATATATATTAAATTTAAACTGCCATCTTAATATTCATTTTATATAACTATTTATTTTCAAATTTACATTTATTCATCGTTATCATGAATTATGGTTTTTTTTATATAATAATCTATTCTTATTTCAATTTTATTATAATATTTATCCTAGTTCGCTTCTATTTCTTTCTTTTTTTTACTTTAATTCCAAACAATATACATATACATAACTTTGATTATTTCGATTTATTATTTTACTATTGAAATAACTACAATTATATACCTATACACTTATTTTTACTAATAAATTTTCAAAATTGTATAATCTAACAATTTTGTACTAGGGGTCTTATTTTCGAGATATAAAATTTTATTTCGTTTTTATTTTGAATCAATAGAATATATAAGTTTCAATGTAAATTAATAGTTATTATTCACTAAGTATATCAGCTCTTAAAACAATAGATAATTTCTTTTATTTTAAATTATTATATATAAATGGTATTTATTAATATATATAGTTTATTTTATATGCAATTTTTTTTTATCACAGCTGATCATACTATTCATATAATAGACTATTAATTGAACGAAACTTTTATTAGATATATATATATATGTATATGTTACTATATTATTTGAATTTGAAATTTGATTTTTAAAATATAATTATTTAATTTTTTATTTATATTTAATACTTTTACTATTTTTTTAGGACCTTTTAGCACTTTAATAATTCTTAGCTTTTTAATAAAATTTTTCACTCACCGACTTTTATAATTAAATTTTTTGTACCTTTTTTTCTCTGGTGGAGTTGTGCACAATTCTTTCTGGTATTTTATATAAATTTATTTTTTCTGTGAAGTTGATTATTTATTGAAATATTGCCTAAAAAAGAATGAATTATAAAATTGTAAAGTTCCCTGTCAATACTATTAATGAAATTCCGTGCTATCTAATTTTATTTTAATTTTTTTTTTAAAAGTAATTAATAGTTGTAATGATGTTCTTTTATTTCCAGCTGATCTGAATGGGTTTTTTTTATGTTTTGCTGTATGTTAAAGTATTAAAGAAAATGTTTGTCCCTCGTGTGTCCCAACAAATACTTTGTATATTTCTTTTTTTAAAAAAACTTCTTTATATTTTTTTTTTTATTAATCTTTGATTAATCAGCAACAACGTTATCAAGAATAAGTAATGTAGCTGAGATAAGCTACGATGATGCTTAAAATAATTCTTGATTTTCTTGGATAAAAATTTTAAGCCATATGCTATTAACTAATAAAAGAGTTATATTAACCTATTGTTAATTTTTTTATTCATTAAGATTATTATTTTTTACCTATAATATTGCAATAATTAACTTGACTCTTCTGTTTTGTTTTATTTTAAATGCACTATATAAATTATTATTTAATTTATGATAATTTATTTAATATTTTTTTTGTAATTTATTAACACTAACGAGGTACTACCTTTTGTTTAAAAATCAAATCTAATTTTTCCTGGAAATTAGTGTTACTAAAGCCGTTTTTTTTAGGGTTGTTTTATTTTAATTAATACTAATTACAAATCTACTCCATGTCTTCATACTACTACTTTTACTTAAAAAGCTTTTAGTACTAAAAACAAATTTTTAATAATGATAACTAAAATAGATACATATATTTTAGTTATCATTATTTAGTTATCATTAGCCGCTTGGCTATCCGAGAAGATTGTTATCGTTTTATGAATCATAATCGTTTATATAATTTATGATTTGGTTACAAAAATTAAATTTTTTCTTTTGTTTACATAATTATATATGCTCGGATTATTTAAATTATTATAGTTTTAAAATATATTTTTTATTATTATAGTAATGTTAAAATTATAAAAAATTGTTTTTCCTTCAAAATTTGAGGTTAGAATAAAGAATATTCCTTTTATTCTACCTTTCTACTTAGTACGAAAAAATTGTATTAGGAATGTTCCGAATGAATAAATGAACACGGAATGGAAGGTATAGAATGAATAAAAGAACGTTTTTTGACATTTTAGGCCCGTTCGGAATATTCGGAATAAATAAAGGAAAACACTCATTATTTTTTTGACAGTTCGATTTAATCGAACGAGATAATTGATTAAATTAACGACAAAAAAAAATTGTTTTGAAGTCGTCGACCGACCAGTACGGGATGTGTAATACATATATATTAGTTGTGTAATGGTGGATTTTAATGATAAAAATTTGCTGCTTGTGCAGGAAAATCTGACCGAAAGGTTTTATTTGTTATGGAAATTTAATATGTGCGACAAGAACAACAAATTCTCATTTGCAAGAGATATTTTTCATTTACCAGGGATAATTTTTATATGCAAGGAAATTTTACCAGGGATAAGTTTTTTGCAAGGGATAATTTTCATTTTGCAATAGATAATTTTTGATATTTTTTAAAAACCATAGATAATCCTTCTTATATGGTATCACAGTTTTGTTGAAATTTGACATTTCAGTATTGCCATTAAAAATTTGTATTGTTTACATTTTTTTATGTTAATTATATTTTGAACTAAATTTATATATAAAATGTAAAAAATGGAAATGTTAATAATTTAAAAAAAAATTAATTAACTTTGTTTATGCCGTTTTTTTTCATGTACAAGGATGTAAATAATTAATTTTGGACTGTACCATTAAAATTATTATTTCCAATTATTATAATGAGTTTATATTTAGTAATTTCGTATTTTAAAATATTATTAACGATTGGTATTGAAATTATTTCCAGGTTTTTGCAAAAAATATAGGTAATACGTATATTTTTTAAAACTTTAATTGATTGAATGAAATTGACACAAATGCATCACAACAATATATTAATCAATAAATTTTAATAATAATAATCACCGAACTATAAACGTTCGTTGATAATAATAAAAATTAAATTTTTATATTATTATTATTATTAATATATTAAATTATTTAATAGAGTAAATTACTTAACATTTTTTAAATTACAACAAATTCAATTTTAAATATTTATTAATATATATATTATTCAGAAAAGTGTGATAATTATATCAGAAAAAATTGAAATATTTATATGAGAGATTCAATATAAATTTTGTAAATATAAATTTTTTACAATTGATTTTTAATCATACAATTTGCAGTTAATATTTAATTGCTGATCTTAAATATAATAGTTGAAATAATTTATTATTTTTTTAAATAAAATTCTACTGCCATTCAACAGTGCCATCTGTGATCTGTACAGAGATAATCAGCCATTTTATATTCCCTTGTCAAAAAAAAAAATTCCCTTCTGCAGCGATCTACTTTTTTCTCATATAAAAATATAATATACTATCTCGTTCTATTTTTCCTGCACAAGCGGCAAATTTTTATCATTAAAACCCAGCATAATAGAGAGATAAGATCATCTTTTAAAAAAAATTATTTGACATTCGTATCTTTTTTAATGCAAATAATTTGATATTCACATCTTTTTATAGTACAAAATTTGACATTGAAGTCTTTTTATAGCAAAGTATGCCGGCTGAGATACTTTCCTATAAAATGATATGAATATCAAATGAAAAAGATATGAATGTCAAAAATATTTTTTTTGCAAATTAATTTTTAATTGAAGCTAGGTATGTACTAAGTAGTTCTAGTTAGTTAGTTAGTTTTGAGTTGGGGTCGGCAGAGTTCTGCCTCGTCTCTTTGTTCATTAATTTGACAGACCAGTACTGGCAATGAAGTTGTATAGTCTTGTCAAAGATAAATTCGATGATTCCGATGGGGAGATAGTATAGCTACCGAAATGTATTAGCCTCTTATACAGTAGGGCTTCACATTCACACAGTATATGCTCCGCCGTTTCGTCCTCATATTCGTAGAATCTACACAATCGGTCTTGACTTAGTCCTAATGTGTGTAGATGTTTATTGAGCCCACAGTGTCCAATCAGGAAGCCCACCAGTGTTCTGGTTCATCTTCTGCTGCACGTTAGTAGCTCTGCGGTCGTCTTTTTCGATGGGCCTTTTATGAAGAGCTTCGAATGTCTAGGTCCTTCATTGTTCCTCCATCTATCTGAAAAAGAAAGAAAAAAGTTAGTTTTGATTAGTAATTTTGTTAGGCATCTTGATACACCACAACATGGTTCTGGACCAAGTAGTGGTGTACTCGCGCCTTTTTTTGCTAAGAGGTCTGCCTCTTCATTTCCTTCAAATCCTACATGAGCCGGGATCCATGAAAGAATTAACATATTATTGACTGTAGCTTCGATTTCAGTTGGTTAGAGTTTAGGGCTTTGAGAGCCGCTTGGCTATCCGAGATTATCGTTATCGTTTTGTTATTGTATCTTCTTCGTAAGATTTCTTCCGCGCATATTTGGATTGCGTAAACTTCTGCTTGGAGGACTGTCGCTAGGGTACCTAGGCTTTTTGATATTTTACACCTTGGCCTCTCCGTACACTCCGGATCCTACACCTTCATCTGTCTTTGATCCGTCTGTGTACCATTCCAGCTCCGTTTCCGAGGGTCGGGTGGCTTCTCAGTCGTTCCTGTCTGGAAACATTACCTTGAATGGTTTGTAGAAATCATATGTTATGTTGCAATCATCTTTCGGCATATTTATGTGCGGTATGTTGCCTGTGGCATTGTGATTGCGGGATGACTTCAATTTTTGAGTATCTGTGTTACTGGAACCTAGTATTCTCAGCGCTCCGAATTTGGCTTCCTCTTCAATTGTTAGATGTAGAGGGACCAAGTTGAGCAGAACTTCCATCGCTACCGTTGGTGTTGTCTGCATAGCTCCAGTGAAGTTCAGGCAGGCCACTCTTTGTAGTTTTTCGAGTTTCTTCCTGATGTTTAGTTGGGATACTTTCCGCTACCAAACCACCGCTGCATATGCTACAACTGGTCGTACTATTGATAGAAACATC
Organism: Empis stercorea; assembly: GCA_949752835.1. Classification (NCBI taxonomy): domain Eukaryota; kingdom Metazoa; phylum Arthropoda; class Insecta; order Diptera; family Empididae; genus Empis; species Empis stercorea. The sequence goes on along the minus strand of OX457085.1, from coordinate 54,035,436 downwards.
CAGTTAGTTATTTTTGGACGCAGTCCCCATGTTTTCCCACAGATTCTTCTACAGGTCCACAATGAAAGTTGCGCATTTTTAAGAGTTTTCTCTAGGTGAGTGTTCCATTTTAGCTTGCGGTCCAGTGTCACACCTAGGAATTTAGCTTCTTCAGAAAACTATATTTCTTTTCCAAACAGCATTGGTTTCCTCAGTTGGGCTATATTGTGTTTATTGCTGAATGGGACGATTATGGTTTTGTCAGGGTTAACTTTTAGTTCCTCCTTTTCACACCATCTTTGAACTATTCCACATGCGGTCTGTAGTAGATCACATAGAATATTTTCGAATTTGCCTCTGATGATTATTGTAAGATCATCAGCATATCCTTGACAATCGAATCCTGCCCTCTGTAGCTTATCTAGTAGTTTGTCTACTACTAGTTACCAGAGAAGGGGCGATAAAACACCACCTTGTGGACATCCTCGATTTGTTGTTGCCTTCATCTTTTCTTCACCTAGAGAGAGTTCAACTACCCTGCTCTTTAGCATGGATTCTGTCCATTTGCATATTGCGTTGCTTACTCCCCTACCTCTCAATGCCTCTATCATTGACCTATGAGAGGTGTTGTTAAAAGCCCCTTCAATATCCATGAAAGCTACTATAGCTGTCTCCTTCGCTGTTAGTGATTTCTCAATCTTTTCTGTTAGATTCAGGAGTGCCATCTCTGTGGATTTTCCTGCTTGATATGCGTATTGATTTTTGTGAAGGGGATGGTTTGTCATAATTTCATCTCTTAAGTATCTCTCAATCACTTTTTCCAATGTTTTCAATACGAATGATGATAGGCTGATGGGTCGTAGATTTTTTGGGTCTCCGTTCAGCCTTTTGTTTACTTTGTGTATGAATACCACTTTTACCTGTGCCCACGCTGTAGGTATGTGTCCAAATACTAAACTATCTTTAAAAAGCCTCGTTAGTATAAGTGTAAGTTTTTCACCTCCTTCCTGTAGTAATGCCGGGAATATTTCATCTGGACCTGCTGACTTGAAGGGTTTGAAAGTTTTGATCGCCCATTTAACTCTTTCGGGGCTGACGACATTATTTGCTAATTTCCAGTCTTCTTGGTTTGTATTGGGAGTTACTGGTACTGTTTATTCCATCCGATAGTGTTGCATCTCCAGGGAAGTTGGAATCTAGTAGAATTCTTAAAGATTCAGCTTTCGATTCCGCATAACTACCATTGTCTTTTTTAATGAGACCTATGGCTTCTGGTTTATCATTTGCTAACACTGTGAATACGTGCTGCTGCTGGGAGTTCTTCTATTTTTTCGCTGAACGTTTGGAAGAGGCTTTCTTGGCTTTTCTTATCTCACGATTGTATTCAGTGAGAGCGTCGTATAAATTTCCCATTCTTGTGGATTTTTGTTTTTTGCTTTATTTATTAAACAGCTTAGTTCTGAGGTCGGAGAGATTGCTGTTCCACCAGTTTGCTTGCCTGTTGCTGCGTTTTGTCCGCCTTGGACAATTTTCTTCAAAAGCGCTTATGATTGCTGAATTTGTCATCATAACCGCATCTTCTAGGTCCTCACTATCCTTGATTTTCTTTAGAATCGCCTCTAGTTTACCTTCTAGGTCGGTCTTATATGACGACCAGTTGGTTTTCTTTTTGGGGCGGTATGTTATTGATAAGAGGCCTACTCCTACTAGATCGAATCTAATATGCTTGTGATCCGAACAAGATGGCTCATCAGAGACGTGCCAGTTGTTTATTTTATTCGTTAAGAAAGGGGTCGTTATGGTTAGATCTAGAACCTCACTTCTAATCCCAGATGAAAATATGGCCACTCATCATTTCATCCAGACCACTATAATGAATGTGTTTACCAAATTTTAGGACAATCCATCCAGGGGTGCCAGAGAAAATCCCAGATGAAAATATGGGCACACATAACTGTTGAATATAATTGATTTGTAGAATAACCCCCATTATTTTAAATTACGGAAAATACCACAGGAAATTTATAAAAGTCAGAACCTTTTTTACTGCAAAACAAATTCCCAACGCCATCTAGTTCCCAATCAGCTATTATATTAAAAAAAATTTTGCCCGAAATTTTACTATCAATTTTACCAGCCTGAGGTGCGTACTAACAGCATGCATATCTTTAGTTGTTACTTTGTCATATTCACATAGTATAAAAACTGGTTGTTTCGAGCCAAACAGGTGTTAAATATTATAAATATTAAATATTATAGTAATGAAAATGCGCTAACTAACAGGAGTTAGTACGCACTAACAGGAGTTAGTACCAGCGGCAAAAATTTTGCTTACATTTTTTTGTGGTATGCTATTAGTATTCACTTAAAAAAAATTGAGTATTTAGTTGTTGTTTATCTGGCAAACAGATGGCGTTACTATCAAATAATGTCAAATTTTTATAGGCTATAAATTAAAAAAATGTTTTATTTATATTTAAATAACAACACAGGATCTTATTTGAAGAGAAATTATAAAATATTTCAATTGATCAATACATTTGAGGTAGAGCTCGTTTTCAAAAATTATAAATTTGATAAAAAAACAAATAATCAATTTCAAATTTCGACATTTGTGAAATATTTTTTTGTGATTTCATTATTTTTCATAAGTTCATTATCGCCTAAAGGGATTTGAAAGTGAATTTCAATTACTTAAGGAAAATATCGAAAGTTTTCTTAATTTTCATTAAGTTGATTATAGTTAGCCCAATAGTAAGAGGTAGTAAAAATTAAAATTTATTAAAAATATTTTTTTACAAAACTTGAATTTTTTTTTTTAAATAATTATGATCAACTGATTTTGAATTTTATAAAAACTGGCGGTTTTGAAACCAAACAGGTGTTTATCATTTCTTAATATCTTTTTAAATCATTTTTTTTTAATTATTCATATTTTTATAAATTACTGCCAATAACTATTACAAAAAATTTACATTATTCACCCAATTATGATTGTCGTATTTCTTGTCATTTCAAGTGATTGTTCAATAACAGATGTTATTGTTATTTATTTGGTGCAACAATTTTATTATGAGTACCGTCTACACACTCAATAACACTAGGAAATCCTCATTTCTCAAAAAGACCATAATTTATATGACACAAACATTTCTACACTATTCATTTTTTTTTACTCAAATATATCAAGTAAATTCAAAAAATTTAAATTATTTTATTTGTTTATTTATTGACGAGTAGTACGACATCTATCATATGATAGGAAAATTTTGCAAATCGACTTTTCGTGTCGTATAACTTAAATAATACCAAAATAAAATCGACACGGCCAGTAAAATGAGACGACAACGACACTCCAAGTGACACGACAATCATAATCAGGCTGAATATGTAATAAAAACAATAAAGTTCTGGTTGTTTTAATTGAAAAATAACTTCGTAAATTTGAGGATCACAGAGTTACCGACCAAGATTTTCATTCAACATTGTAACATTTTTCTATTTGAAAAATCTGATTGTTTCTTATTTTACAAGTCAGATTATCTGATATATTGATGACATTTGTTGAACTTTTGTACCTGCCATTAAATACGCAATATCACTTCCGTTTTCAACTTCGACGAGTGAGAATGTGCAATTTGGATTTTATACAAAAAATACCTATATACATACTATATATAAGTCAAAAGAAATTTTTTAACCTGATAAAATACAGTGAGTCACAAAAGTCATGGGACCCAGACTAAATTTTTTATAGTATTTATAATTACAGAAAAATTATAACCAATAATCAAAACCATAATAGTATTTTATATAGTACTTTATTTCAATAATAACTTAGATAGGTTATTAAATAATTTTGATTCCAATATTACCATTGATTTTAAATTACTAGATAAATCACCGACGCTGCTTACTTTCGTCAACAGGTGCCGCCACATACACCATTTTCAGACAAAATAAATTGAAAATAAGTCAGCAGCAAAATAAATTCTCTCTTTCAGTGAGAAAATAAGAAAAAAAATTATATTCCTTTTTTGCATTTTTTCTTTTTTGTTGATTTTTTAAGTTTTTATGGCCTTAGAATTTTTATTTTTATTTTATATTAGTGAAAATTAATATTTGTCAAGAAATTTTATAATGATTGTTTATTATTTTTTTTACAGAATTTTTGATTTTACTTTATTATATTTAAAAAAACTTATTTTTTGAAGAACCTTTAAAAAAATTAATTTAAAAAAAATATGTATAGTCTCTGATGGGGATTGAACCCGAATGTTATTTGTCATAATTTTTTTCATAAATATACCTATATGACAAAAATTAGTTTTGTCTTATATACGATTTGATAACATTATAAACATTTAAACATAATACATATATATAAAGTTCAAAATTAAAAATTAAATTAATTTGTTTAAAAATGCGGTAGATTAGATTAGATTAGATTTTAGATATAGGGACGACACCTAGGCGCCTGGTCACTGCAGCCAATAGGCTTATTGTGACAACCCTCTTGATTACCCATCTGCCAAACCTATGCTATTAATGAAGCTGTATAAGTTTGACAGGGGAAGATTCCATGTTTCAGATGGATTGATGATATAGCTATGCAGATATGTAAGTCTTTTGTTGATAAGGACCATACATTCACATAGAAGATGTTCCGCCGTTTCATTCTAGTCTTGGCAAAATCTGCATAACCGGTCGCTGGATAGCCCAATGGTGTGCAGATGCTTCCTCAGCCTGAAATGACCTGTGAGGAAACCAGTGATTGTTCTGGTTTTTTTCCTGCTGCATTGCAGTAGTTCCTTTGTTCTGCTTCGGGATGGTCCTTTGATGAATAGTTTGGAGTGACGCATCCCTACTTTGTTGTTCCATGCGGCGAGTTGAGCTGTTGATGTTTTTTCTTTTATTTTTCCTTTGAGAAAGCAGTTGGAGACTCCAAGAAATGGTTCCGGCCCTTGATAGTGTGAATTGGCGCCCTTCTTTGCTAATTTATCCGCTTCCTCATTTCCTTCGAAGCCCACATGCGCAGGGATCCATGATATTGTGACCCTATTTGTTCTTCCTAGTTCTGTCAGGGTGTCAAGACAATCTAGTACTGATTTTGATTTGTGTTTGACGGAGCCAAGTGCCTTGATGGCAGCTTGGCTATCCGAGTAGATTGTTATAGATTTATTCACGTATTTCCTTCGTATGCTTTCGCTTGCGCATAGCTGGATAGCGTATACTTCTGCTTGAAATACAGTTGCATGACGAAGGCTTGGACAGAAGTCAAGGTAGTATTCATACCTAAAGCGAATGACGGATGCTGCTTTAGTATTTCTTGGTCGAGACCTTGATAGCCTTTGATTCTCATGGCCCCCATTCTAGCTTCTTCTTCGATACTGATGTGAAGTGGGGCCAGATTCAACAATACCTCCATTGCTGATGTGGGTGTAGTTCCCATTGCTCCAGTGATGTTTAAACATGCTATCCTTTGTAGTTTGCTTAATTTCCTCTGGACTTCGTGTTGTTTGGTTTTCCTCCACCATACCACCGATGCATAGGTCAGCATTGGTCTTACAATTGATGTATACATCCAGTTTGCAATTTTAGGATGTACCCCCCAGGTTTTCCCACAAATTCTTCTGCAGGTCCACAGGGATAGTTGAGCTTTATTTAGTATTTTATTGAGATGGCTATTCCAATTTAGCTTTTGGTCCAGGGTTACACCTAGGAATTTGACTTCTTTTGAGAAGTTTAGTATCTCTCCAAACATAATTGGTCTCGTGAGGTTATCCATTTTGTATTTTTTGCTGAATGGAATTAATGTTGTTTTGGCTGGATTTACTCGAAGCCCTTCCCTTACGCATCAGTTCTCCACTATGTTGCAAGCCCTCTGTAGTAGTTCACATTGTGTGCCTGTAAATTTACCTCTGATAATAATTGCGAGGTCGTCTGCATAGCCTTGACAATCAAAGCCTTTATTTTGAAGTTCTACCAATAGTTTATCGACCACAATTGACCAGAGGAGTGGTGATAAAACACCACCCTGCGGGCAGCCTTTATTGGTTGTTGCCTTTTTAAGGATACCCCCCAGGGATACCTCTATGATTCTATTTCTCAGCATGGATCTCGTCCATTCACATATGGTGTTGCTGATACCTTTTTCGCTCATCGCGTTTATCATGGACTCATGTGATGTGTTGTTGAACGCACCTTCTATATCCATGAAGGCTACTAACGCTACCTCTTTGTCTGCTAGGGATTTTTCGATTTTTCCTGTTAGATTTAGCAGCGCCATCTCCGTAGATTTACCCGCCTGATATGCATACTGATGATGATTTAGGGGGTTTGTTGTCAGAGTTGTATCTCTTATGTACCGCTCTATAACCTTTTCTAGCGCCTTAAGTATGAATGATGATAGGCTAATTGGCCGCAGATTTTTGGGATCACCGTCATCTTTTTTGTTCGCTTTAGGTATGAATACTACCTTGACTTCTGTCCAAGCCTTCGGTACATGTCCCCATGCAAGACTGGCTTTGAATAGCCGAGTAATTATGGGGATGATTATTTCACTACCTTCCTGTAGGAGGGCCGGAAATATTCCATCCGGACCTGGAGATTTATATGGTTTGAAGGTGTTTATGGCCCATTGTACTCTCTCAGGGCTGATGATCTTGGATGCTTCAATCCATTCCTCCTTTCGAGGCCTTTTGTGGTTTGTATTGCTTATATATTGATGGACGGCGTCGGTATCGTTTATTGCTACGGCTCCTGTAAAGTGTGCCTTTAGTAGAGCATCAATTGTTTCTGTTTTTGTCTCCGTAAAGCTGCCGTCTGTTTTCCTTAATAGCCCTATGGAGCCTGGTGGTCCATTTGCCATTACCTTGTGTATGCGTGCTGCAGCTGGTAGATCGTCTATGCCTTCGCAGAACGACTGGAACGAGGATCTTTTCGCTTTTCTGATCTCTCTGTTATATTCAGTTAGAGCTGTGGTATATGTTTCCCAGTCTTGCTGATTCTTGTTTTTTGCTTTATTGAATAACCTGCGAACTTTTTTCCTTAGTTCCGACAGGTTGTTGTTCCACCATTGCACTTGCCTGTTGCTTTTGTTGGTGCGTGATGGACAGCTGATCTCAAAGGATTCCAGTATCACCTTGCTTGTCGTCCATGCAGCTTCTTCTAGGTCCTCTAATTTGCTGATCCTTTTCGGAATAACCTGCAATTTTTCCGACAGGTTTTCCTTGAAGGATATCCAATCAGTACGGCGCTTGGGACGATATACTGAGAGCTCGGGACTAAGGTCCACGATATCGAACCTTATGTGTCTATGGTCCGAACTAGAAGGTTCATCTGAGACATGCCAATTTCTTATATAATTAGTCAGAAATGAGGTCGAGATTGTTAAGTCAAGGACCTCACTTCTGATTTTATTACTGAAAGTAGGTTTATTACCTGTGTTAGCCACAAACAGATTGTTGCCAGTGATGAATTCCAGTAAAGATTCCCCTCTGCTGTTGATGTTCGTACTGTTCCAGTTTGTGTGATGGGCATTTGCATCACAGCCCACTACAATCTGCATCCTTTTCTTCCTTGCAAATTCCAGTAGTCTAATCAGCTGCGGGGGTGGGCATTGTTCATCTCCGGGTAGATAGGCTGAACATACAATGATGTCAGCTTGTCCCCCTTTTGATGACACAATTGCTGCTACTACGTCTTTTTGACAGTATTCTGTAATAGGAACGTAATTAATATTTTTGTTAAATAAAATACAGGCCCTTGGTCTCGAGTCCATGTAATCATAAAGAAGCTTACCTTTGGAATCACCCAACCCGCAAATTTTACCTTTTGCTAGCCAGGGTTCCTGTATTAGGGCAAAGCTTATTTCTTCTTTGACAAATCTGCAACTAAGAACTGCCGATGCGGCTCTGGCATGCTGCAGATTTGCCTGCAGTGTCTTCCACTTCATTTTTTTTATCTCCTATTGGAAGCGGGGCCACGAGCCTCCCTGCTTCTTCTCCTAGGATGGAGACCTCTTGAGGCCTCCCTGCTTCTTCTAGGCTGCTCCCTTGCTGTTTTCCTGCCTCGGTTATCTGGGCTGCGAGATAACTCTCTTCTTCTTTCTCTACCAGCAATTCTAGCCGGTCTGCCGTGCTCTACCCTATTCCAGCCCTTGGATGGTGACCTGTGTCTGGAGGGTGTCCTACGTCTTGGGGGTGTCCTACTTTTTTCCCGACGTCTTCGAGGGGATCTTGATTCCACCCGCCTTTTGTTCTTATCCCCCTCCCTGTCTCTGTTGCTCCGGTTCCTGTTTAGTGGAGGCCGGAAATCTGACGACCTGTTTAGTGCCGGAACCTTTACGTATCCACTGGTAGATGGTTGTGGCTCGGATGCCGACTTAACCACCTCCGATAGCGTTAGTGCTGTTGTTAGTGTCACTGATGGTGTTTTGTTCGTGGAACTTGTTGCTGTCGGGTTTTCTGCTGGGGATGTTTCTTGAGGTGCTGGTGCATCCTCTTGCGCAGAAATAGCAACATCCATATTTACGACCTTATCAACGGCCTTTTCTGTTGTCGCAGTTGTTTCCCTTTTGCTGCTCTCTCTGCTGACCCGTTTCTCTTCCTGTGCGTTTAGCCGTAGCCTCAGGCGCAGACTTATCCTATCTAGGCCAAACCACGGTCTACAGTCCAGGGACCGAAGAGTTTTGGCCGAGTCTTCATCAATTGACAGGACCATATGATGGCCTCTGTTCGCCGAAACTTTCTTTACTACCCTCCAGTCCTGAACATGCAGACCGCTGTTCTGCCTACCCAACCTGTTCAGGATCCTCTCCTCATGAAGATTATCTTCATCAGGAAAGAATCCCGAACAGGTCGCATATTTAGGCAGGTCCTTGCCTTCGACCATTATAAGCCTGGCATCAGGATATGGTTTTATTTCTTTAATGAATTTGCCTAACCATGTCTTGCTCGTCTGGTCATTGCAATTAAACGAAACCCATCCTGGTTTCCTGGTGGATCCATTGAACCTCTCGTTGGTTCCATTTGGAAGCACATCCAGAGCACTAAGTATGGCCTTTTGAACCTTCTTGGCCTCAGCTTCACTTAGTGTCCTTCTTGGAAACTCTTCTGGTAAGATTCCCACTTTGGAACAGCTAGTCACTTCGCTGTAAGTCCGGCGCTGTTGTTGTTGTTGTTGTGCTGCTGGTTGCGGCCGGAATCTTTTTCCGGAATCCGGTGGAGTAGTCCCATCCGACCGGTTCCTTTTTTTGCTGGCAATTATTTGCATATACTCTCTATCCAGAGTAGACCTAGCCACATCGTATGGCATGCCCGATCTCAGCATCCTTCGCAGCTTCTTCTTGACTGAACCACACATGCCCTTGGGTCTTATTACTTGACCGCTGAGAGCCGGGACGTCTATGTTGCTGGTCCCTTTGGAGTTGGAGTCACTTTCTATCACCGTTGTGTTTTCGCTGCCGGAGCTCTTTAGGTAGATGCTCTCTTCATCAGTCGCAACACCACTCATGCCGCTTTCATCTTCTGTATCGCGCATTTTGGCCCGTTCGAGAAGCGCTATTGCATGCGCTAGAGCCGAGCCGCATTCGGTGGCTTGTATGCCGACCATGGTAGCCAGGGGAGCCACTAGCGTTGTTGTTTCCTTATTCAGTGCTACACCTATTGAGGAGATTGATGTTGTTGTAGCTGTTGTTGTTGTTGCTGTTGATTTTGTTGCATTTGTTGTTGTTGGAGTTGTTGTTATCGGAGTTGCCATTAGAGATGCCATTGTTGTCATTGTTGTTGTTGTTTGGTTTTTTTTTGTTTGTGTTTTCTTCATAATTTGATTCCCACGAGTGTCGCGGCATATAGTGTCCACCATAGCAGAGGCCCGATACTATGGTAAGGCTGATTCAAACCGGAGGTCGCCTGGTATCCGGAGTCCACCGTTAGCGACTGAGCACACACTCAGCCATGCAGCTCTAGGCACGGTACGAATAACACCCTTAGCTTGGTTTCGCGCTTGCAAATTTAGTCTGTATCCATATTGAAGACAGATACAGTTCCAGGGGCCACCACGAGGAGGTAATGCAAGTACTTGTTCAGAAACCCCGACAGTTACAACACGCATGCCGAAACACACAGTGCCTACCCTGTCGACTTCCAAACCCGACCCCCTAAAAATGCGGTAAAAAAAAAAAAAAATAAGTAAAAAAAGAATTAATTTAAAAAAAATAAAATAAAAAATTCCCTACATTGAATATTTCTATTCTTCTAAAACTGAATTTTTTCTTTATATAGCATAATAAAAATTCTCAAGGCCATAAAAACAACAAAAAACGCAAAAAAGGAATATATATAAATAATTTTCTCACTGAAAGAGAGGGAAATGAAAAAATAATATTGTTTGTTAAAAGCGATACATTCGCCCTCTGACGCCCAAATATAACAATATTTTTTTTCAAATGATGATTTTCGAGTTATTTAAAATCAATGATATTACTAAAAAAAATTAAAAATATTATATTAGTTGAGAAATTTAGCTCACAAAAGTCATGGGACAAATAACTTATTTTTTAATATAAGATTAAAAAATTAAATTTTAGTATTGGTATGACATCCTTTTGCGTTAATTACCGTCTTTAGTCTTCTTGTACCAAATTTGAGGTTTCGTCGGCGGTAATAGTTCTCGATTCTTCTAACATAACTAGTTTTCTTGAAGTTATGTTTTCTTATTTTTTCTGGAGAATAACCAAAGATGCTCAATGCTGTTTTGGGCTAGGGATTGACGAGGTATCTCCATTACTTTGGGACAGTTGTATAATAACCACAGACGAACATGATGTGCCTTATGCTTCGGATCGTTATCCTGATAAAAATGAAAATTGTATTTTATCCCCATTTCTGCACTTGGCTTAAAATTTACCTTCAAAATCTGCAAATATTGATGCTGATCCATTGTATTTTCTATAAAAATCAAATCGCCAACACCAGCAGAGGTGACATGCATTAAATTAATTTTAAATTAATCCTCTGTGAAAGCATAAAAAAGGATTATTAATAGAATTATATTAGTAAAATAATAATGAAAATTATTTGAATAATTGCATAATTATTTTTTGTAAATTAATTTTAGGACCATTCGGTTTGGCGCCCTTTAATGGCATTGTTGTCGGGGCAGCCATCAATTGAACTACTGACTGTGGTAACATCTACAATTTGCAACCTATTACTAGAGTTTTCTCCAGCTAAAGAACCAATGTTGGATTCTGGTGTGGTAGAAATGCTTTGTTTGCTTACTGAAAACTCGGATCCAGCGCTGAGATTAAATGGAAGTTGGGCTCTTATGAATATGGCATTTCAAGCTGAACAACACGTCAAAACAAAAATAATTAATTCCCTTGGAACAGATCGAATATTACAATTATTAAATGATTCAGACACTAGAGTTATAATGAAAACCTTAGGACTTCTAAGAAATTTACTTAGCAAATCACTGCACATTGATGATATTATGTCAGACCATTCAACAGAAGTTATGCAAGCAGTAAATATGGTCTTAGATTCTCCACATCCCGCTGAAGTGAAAGAACAAGCTTTGTGCATAATTGGAAATATAGCTGCTGGAGCCCAGGCTACTGATTATGTAATGGAAAATGAACGGATTTTAAAAAGGCTAGGAGAATTTTTGGTAGTATACACAATAAATTGAATATTTCCAATAATTTTCTTGTTTTAATAAGGTGCATCGTGATTTCAAATTACAAGCCGGAGCGCTTTTTGCAATTGGAAATTTAGTTAATCGCAATGATTCAAAGGCTCATGAAAGATACATTCGGTTAAAAGAACTTGATATTGTCAACAAGCTTGAGCAACTTATGGATATTACTTCAAAAGATACTGATTTATATGAAGAGTATGTTACCATTTATAATTTTTAGCTAAAAAGACATTTTATTACATTAAATATATAAAGGTTTTCAACAACACTTTAACTTTATTTTTCTAGAATACGAAGGGTAATTAAGCAGCTTCAATATTCATAATTATTTCGATAAACAAATTCTAAAGCTGATTTCACTTTTACGTCAAAAACAATGCAAAGTGTAACTTTAAAGAAACATTGTATATCTATGTTTTTTAAATATTTATGTTAAAATTGTATTTTTTTTATTTCTTTTGTTTAATTATTACATTCAATAGCTAATGTATGAAAACTTTTCATTAAATATGTTTTTGTGATAATATCAAAAAATATATCTAACAAGTTTTAAATTACTTTTTAATAAATTATTAAACAGGTATTGAATTGGCTTTATTTATAAGACCTTATTATTATTAATAAAACCAAGCAACTAATTTCGAAAATGTATTATATTTAAATAAATTAGGAGTTTTTCAAAACAAATTAAACATTTTTAAAAATATTTTAGTCGTTTTCTAAATTGAATTAATAAATTTTCAAATTGAATTCAACTTTTTCAAATTAAATTTCAATTATAATTATTCGTTTTGATAATTTTTTAAATTTTCTTTCCATGAATTTTATTCCATGAAAATATTCCATGATTTTTTTAAAATTGATAATTCCAAGAACGCCTGTACTATTCTTACAAAATAAAAAAAAACTATATTTCTCTTTGCTAAAAATTGAAATTCAGATTTTTTTTATAAAATTTATTTGATATTTTGTAATCTAACAATTCTTACAATAATTTCTCAATTTGTTTAATCATTATTTAACCACCATATATATACTTAGTATATTTATTGAAATCTTTTCTATCTTCGTCAGAAATATGAAGCTCAAATTTATATTCTAAGAATACCATTACTGTCTTGCGTCCAATTATGTTTAATATTTTAATATAACAATAAATCCTTTATTTTTTCCATGTGCGGATATTTCATTGTGCGCATTTTTCTGTGTGCACTTTTTCCTATGTACGCATTTTTCTGTGTGCGCTTCATTTATTAATGAAGAAATCAATTCATTATTAAATGAATAAATAATCGTTTTCTAAAATTAGTATCAGTTGGAACTTGCAATTGATAAGAGTGATAAGTAATTACAGGTTGTTTTTTTTTAATTTACAGGGGGGCTACTATGAAACTATTCGATCGCCGCGCATATCGAATATTATGCGCAAAATAAGAATACGATCCGCGTCGAATTACCCTACTATGAAAATTAGATATCGAACAACTTTTTTGACGCTTTATCCGAGACACATTTACAAAAAACATTGGCGCTTTACCAATTTTTATAGGCGCATTGCCATTTTTATTGGGGTATTTAGAATAAAATGATCAGCTGGATTGTTTAAAAACATAATTTTTGACATTTATAAATATAACAAGAAGTTTATTTTGGTAAACTTAAAGTTATTAATTTAATTTTGAACTAAAGAAAGTAAAAAAAGTATAAAATGGATTTATTGCATTTTGCTTTATATCGAGGAGCATTTAAAATTTTTTTTAGCGATGTCGTCATTTTTTATTAAATAAATACTCCACTAATAACAAATTGTTTTGAATTTGTTGAAACCCTAAAAAAAAAATTAAAAAAATTTCTTACTTTTATTTAAACTACATTTATTGTTTTTTTTTTATTTAATATAATTTATTTACACATTAAATAAATATATTTTTTAATTTAGAAATGCTTACATTTTAAAATAACTACCGGAAATAAATATCCGTCATTAATTTTGCTGTCGAATATAAATATTCGATCGCGCATAAAATGCGCAGGCGCGGCAATTTAACGTTCATGGTAAGGCGGATCATTCGACAGACGTCGAATATTTTTATTTCATAGTAGCAAAATTCGATATTCGATAGGCGCGGCGCGCGCATTTTTTTCATAGTAGCCCCCCAGCGATACATACTGAAGCGTGAAATTGTGACACCCTCAAAAATTTGAAGACTTTAGAGAAATTAAATTAAATTCAGAAAAAAAAATAAACAAAGTAATTACCTGCCACAATATCTTCGGCCATGCTGTGTGTTTGTTATTTTTCTTGTGTTGTGTCAACTTGAATTGTCAAAATATTTCGTTAAGTGTATATTTATATAGTACCAGATGTCGCTGTGGTGGTGGTGAATTTAACTATTAGTACCATTTACACGATCAAATAAAATCAATATTTTATTTGAATGACTCATCCATCAAATAAATTTGAACGTGTAAATGGTCCATCCAATATCCTATCAAATAAAATCTCAAATCAAAATATATTTTGTTTATTTCAAATATATTTGTCAAATATGACGTCACGTCAAATAGATTTGATCGTGTAAATGCTTTTCGCTTGTATTTTGACAGAGTTTTCATCAAATAAAATTTGGATTTTATTTGATAGTGTAAATGCAAAATGTTTGACAGCTTCATTTAACACCTTTTTTCATCAAATAAAATTTTGATTTTATTTGATCGTGTAAATGGTACTATATCCGACCCGAAACAAAAGATGCTCTTCATTTGACCCTGGGTCGAATGAAGGGCGGAAAAAGTGATACGATGGATCGGAAAAAAAGAAGAAAAAAATAGATTGCATTAAACGAGAAATTTTTTTTGAAAAATCATTTTTACATAAAATTTTGATTAAAAATAAAAATAAAAGTGAAAAGAAATAAAAACCCTTAAATAACTTAATTGTGGAAATAAAAAAAAAACCAAAAGGAAGAAATTTAAGTGAAAATTAGAGAAAAAAAACCTAACTTGAGGAAAATATTAAAATATTTATATTGGAAGTTTTACGGCTAAATTTAAAATTTATAAAACCGGAAAAAAATTGTGTCCAGCGCGCTCGAATAATCGTCGTACATTGTTCTTGTTTTGTCGATTGTTGTTCCTGCGTTCCAGTCCTATGTCAGCAGTCCTGTCTGGAAGAATCGTCATCGTGGGAATCTTTGTTACCTATGTTTTTTTTGTATCAAAATTTGTTTTCTTTTGATTTTTTTTTGCTACTTAAAAAAAAATTGTGTAGAGTAGTTTAGAAATTTGTAAAATTTGGAAATTATTTATTTTGGTGTTAAATTATTTAAAAAAATTTATTTATATAATTATTAGGAAAAATTTATTTGTAGTGTCGCGTTTTCAGGGTTCGTGTTGTCCAGATGTCCGGAGCAGCCACGTAACCACTGGTGAAATTTCAAAAGGTATATTTTTTTTTTGTTACTCATGTGGTTTTCCAAAACAAAAAAGGGGGCTTCTCAAACAGAAGTATTCTCTTTCAGAAGTGTTTTTCGTTTTGGAACGATTTGAGAAGCATTCTTTTTTTGTTTTAGTGTGCGTGTATAAACGTTAGACATATATTGCTTGTCAAACTATAATAACACTAATTACAATATATACAATTATTTTATATAATTGGTCAATGATTTATTATTTTTTATTTTTATTTAATTCAATTATGTCCTTTATTAATTTCAATTAATAGTTTTTATTTCACAACACGATTAGCATCAACCAGTCGGCAGCCATTATATTTTAATTTGTTGGTTTTTGTTTACAAAAATTTGACATAAGCATTTTGTATGTATTAGTAAATTGAGAAGCGCACCTTAAAAATTTTCGGAATTGAAATTTGCTCCTAGAAGGCCACCGGAAGCCACTTTTTCGTTTTGGAACGATTTCAGAAGCCCACTTTTTCAGATTTCCATTTCTAGAAGCCCACTTTTTAGTTTTGGAAAACTACATCAGTGAGAATGTTTATACCAACGTCGACCCGACTTATATACCAACGAATTAGAAATATATGGAAGGAGCATAATTTTGCTATCTCTATCTAACACATTGAAAAATTAATATTTCTCAAAAAAGTGTTTGTGAAGCCAAGAAATTTCTACTCTGTCATAGTAAAGTGTTAGTAAAAATTATAAACAGCTGATTATAATCAGCTGAAATTATATCAGCTGATAATTTGTATGCCAGGTCGGATTTTTTTTTATTTACTATTGTTGAGATAATAAATTGTAAGGTATAAAAAACATTAAGCAAGTAAAATATATTATTATTCATCGTTGTAATAATTGTAATATTAAGGAAGAATAAATATTTTTTAATTTTGCCACTATTTTAATGTTATAAAAGTTACCTTTTATAATTATTTTCTTTCTTTTCTTATTTAAGATAGTAACACTTTTACTATTAATTTCTTCTTAATTAAAACACTTTATTATATTAATATTTATTTAAATATTGTATTTAATTATTTATTGATTTTCAGCTTACAAATAGTATTTATTTATTAAGTTTTTATTTAACGTTTACAATGTCTAATGCATTTTATATATATTTGATTTAATTTCTTGTTTTTCTTAATTAAATTAACTACTACTTTAAATTATTTTTTAAAAACTTATATAAAAAACTTTATTTATACCCGCGACACACAGGACCAAAAACCCAGTTTTCGTGTTTTCAAAGTTCAAAAATGGAAATTCATAAGGTTTAGTACATAGTTTTCAGGAATAAATTGAAAACACGAAACCTACAAATTTTTAGGGTTTTCACGAAAATATATTTTAGCGCCATCTATTACAAAATAGAAGATATGTATTTTTGAAGTAGGCATAGCTAAGTTTCCATACAAAAGTAGCCATTTTTGTGAAAAATCAAAAAAAAAATCGAAAATTTTTTAAAAAAAAGAAGAAAAATTAAATTTTATTAAATAATTTTTAATATAATTAAATCAAAATTTGACATTAAAAACAAATAATTACTATTTTTAATTTTTTTGGTTTTTACGTAGAGTTGTTTAAATAAATAATTTTCATAATTTGACATTCCAAAACGAAATCGCGCTCCATTTTTGGTGTGTCACTATAAAAGTTTTTAGATCTAGTTTTAGCGAAAACTTAGGTTTTCAATTTCGGTGTGTCCCGGGTATTAAAAAAAAAAGTCAACTTTTAGAAGTACATATAATAATAAAATTTTTAAAAATAAATTATATATATTCATCGTCTTAATTTGGATTGGTTTTTATAATTAAATTTAAAAAAAATATGTATTAATAAAATTTTATAACTATATTGAATTGGATTTCTGTTTTTTTTTCTCGACCCCTAAAATATAATTATACTAAATTTTTTGTTATCATTATACTGAAATTTAATAAAAATATGACCCCTACCCTAAATCATAATATAAAAAAAGGCGTATTTACATTGTTTAGCCAACCTAAAATAAAATAAATATATTAGTAAAAATGAAATGAAATGATTTTAATTACTTATCTTTAATTCCATCCAAGGTGTGGTACAATAAAAATTCCAGGTTGTTTTATCTGAAAATAAATGTTTTTTATATTTAATATACAAAATATAAAACGCATCATACCTTAGGTGTCCTCAACAACTATTTCATAGTTGAATTTACCAATTGGATCAATTTATTGGAAATTGATGTCCAATGGTAAACAAACCGGCATAACCTGTAAAAAACAATGAAATTTATATATATATGAAAATATTGGATTCGACATGTACAATGCCGTAATCCATGGTTTATATATATTAATGGAACCAGAAAAGGCTCCTAAATAATAAATTGTAGAACTTACCTGAATTTATTCTTGATTTTAGCCGAAATTCTGGAAAAACTTCTGCTCGTTTGCGGCTGTCAAACGAGAACTTGTTGATTGCCCTGTGTGCAGAACTTTATGTTCAGACATATACAATCTTACTTACCCAGTAGAATGAAGTGTCGCGAATCCAAAAATCTTATGCAAAACATAAGAAAAGGAGCATAAAACATAAAATTATGCTTTTAAATATGTTATGGAAAACATAATTGGAGTGAATGAAACCGATAGGGTAAGCGAGATAGATATAGAACAACAAATTAAGTTCTCTTAATTCAGCAAACGGCAAGGTGCCACTATATCGATGAAATGTAACGCAGGGATGTACAAATTAGATAAATTATAGCATAATTTAAATCACAAAAATTATAAAATTTAACAGGAGAAAACAATAAAATGTTACAAAACATAACAAATTAAGAACATCTGAAGGCAAATATATCATAAAACCTTGATATAACATGGAAATAAATAAATTAAATAGTTTATGGTAGGTTTACAAGGTAATATGCTATAATTAACGTGCAGCCCTGCAAAAAATGGACCAAAACAAACTATAAAAGACGGCGCAACGAATTAATCATTCTCTTTCGTTATCAGATTTTGGTGAGATTCACATTAAATTAATCAAGGCAAATTTATCAAAATTATTGCAAACAACACATCATCGCGAACAAACATAATTTTGCAACAATACAACAAAATATAACAAGGAGTCAACTACAAACAACATACAACGAAAATCAACGTGAGTATTGTATGGATAAGATCATAAATACACGAAAGTGGAAATTTTATGATTGTTCCTACTTTACTTTGGGAATAATAATTTGTTGTAGAATTATATAAGGTTTTTTTTTCTGCCATTTTGGGAATAATTCATATAATTCATTCCTTTGGTTTTTTTCCTCGAATAATTTAGAAATTGGAGCAATTTAAAATTATAATTTGGAAATTATAATTTAGAACATTAAACATAAATAAATAAAATATTTTTTTTTGAAATATAATAAAATCATATTGATTCTTTTTTTTATTTTAATATTTGTATATAAATAGAGTAATTTGGTTATATTTGGTCAATACTAAATTGAACAATTTAAATTGCTAACGGGCCATAACATAAAGTAGAATTTATTTTTTTTTGTGTCAAACAATCAATTACAATAAAGCAATTGCGTTAACAACAGTATTTGAAACCCCAACTAAAACCGCAACTGACAAGTATAAATCGTTTTTTTGTTGTTTAAAGTTAAAATTTTACGGATATATTTAAAACAATTTTTTTTATTATCGTGAATTTTATGTACACTCCTTGGTAGTACTTTGATATTATACATAATAAACATATAATTTCATTAAAATTTGGCGCAAATATTAATAAATTTTGATAATCATTTTGAAGTTAGTGTCTTTCGCATTGGTATCGCTTTTGCATCAAACATAAAGGAACACGCGGTTTTGTATACAGTGTCAGTATTGGGTGACAGTTAAATACTTTTGTTGTGCATATTGAATTAAGGTGTACACATAATTAACGCAACTTCAAACGCAATTTTTTTTTATTAAGGTATATATACAATTAACGTAACGTTAACGCATTTCGTAAATTTATATAAATTAATATTTGAATTTGTTTTAAATTTTTTTTTTGTAAATAATTTGGAAATTTAGATAACAATTTGTCAACAATTTGAGTTTTATAAATTAATTATATTAAAGTAATACTGAATTTATTATTATAATTTTATTTTTTTGAGTTTATCAATTTTATTTTAAATTTTAATTTAATTTGTTTAAATTTTTTTATTTAATTAAATTTTTTTTAATAAATTATATACAATTTTTTTTTTTCTCGATATTTAATAAATAAATAATTTGATCGTAAGCGAAGCATAGTCTTTTATTTTTAGTTCACGGAGAAGAATTTAATTAACTTTAATTTTATCTAGCTCACCGAACATTTTGGTCCTTCGAACCGGATATATTGTAACGCGCGGTCCGATTAATAAGTATTGAATATTTAGGGTAGTAATTGATTGTTTTCTTTTCATTTTATTTGAAATTTGTACGTCAGTGGTGCAATAGTTGGCAATTTAAAAGCAGGGTTAGTTGGTAACGTTTAATTGTTATTGTCCAGTCAGTTTTCAGCCAAATAAAATTAATCTTTTATCAAACGCTATACCGTGGTTGTATTTTAACATGTCTATGCAACTGAAAGGTGCTCTGACAAAACAGCAAGTGTTGGCAGATAAAATTCAGCGGATTATCATCAACGCCAAGAAAACTAAGCTTGACAAGCGAAACGTGGGATTCTACGAAACGAAGATCAGTAGTTTGGATGAACAATGGAAGCAGTTTAATGACAACGATACAATTATTCGTGAATTAATTGCAACATCTGGAGAACAATGCGCTGATAACTACATAGTAAACGATGTGTATGCAGATATAGATGTACTATATACAGAATATATTGGTGAATTAAAGGATAACTTGAAGCTTAAACAACCAGCAGAAGTTAAACAACCAGTCATCACAAATACAACTATGAATGATACAATACATCATGCTAATGTTCAAGTACATCTACCACGCATAACATTGCCGAAATTTAATGGCGATTATATGGAGTGGAGATCATTTCACGATTTGTTTACCACTATGATTCATGCTAACACACAACTGTATCCAGTACAAAAACTGCAATATTTGAAAGGATGTTTAGTTGGTGAAGCGGAACGACTACTAAGACACATTCCAATTACAAACGATGATTATGAACCTGCTTGGACAAAATTGAAATGCAGATATGAGAATAAAAGATTATTAGTAAACACACAAATAAAAATATTAGTGAATCAACCAAAAATACTCACCGAAAGTAGCAAGGCATTAAAACAACTTATTGAAACAACAGAAGAATGTGAACAGCAATTAAAATCACTAGAAGTTGATATATCCACATGGGATACAATTATCATTTACTTACTAGTACAAAAGGTACCATTTGTCACAATGCGACTTTGGGAAGAAGAGTTAGGTGATGGACAAGATCTTCCGTCACTGGACAAATTTAAGAAATTTTTGAATACAAGATTCAGAGTTTTAGAAGCCGTATCACATTCAACAACAACTAGTAAAACAACAACAGTCACCAAAAGTTATCATAGCGCTACAAGTACTAAATGTCCAGCTTGCAATGGTTCACATTACGTTGGAACATGTAAAAAATTTTTACAAATGGACATCAAACAACGTAGAATATGTATTGGAAACAGTGGTCGATGTTTTAATTGTTTTTCTGGAGGCCATGTTGTCACGAAGTGCACAAGCAAAAACACATGTAGACAGTGTCAAAAAAATCATCACAGTTTGTTACATTTAACAAATCCTAACGTTCATGGATCATCACATAACTCACAGGGGGTTAAGGATCAGCACAGAACTGAAGGGCAAGGTCGTCAAAGAGAAAAGTCGCAATCCAATAATAATTCCACAATGACGGAGCAATCAGCAAATTTTTTGACAACTGAACAACATGAAGTACTTCTGGCAACAGCATTAGTCGCAGTTTATGATCGAAATGGAAGATCAATAATGTTACGCTGTTTAGTGGATCCTGGATCTCAATCATCGTTTATCACAGAAAGCAGTTGTAAAAGATTGGGAGTTCATGGTACGCCAGCTAAAATTGAAGTTACTGGTCTCAACACGAGTAAGACAGCAATGGCGAATAGACAAGTAAAAATCCAATTGCATGATCACATGTCAAAATCACACAAGGTGAATGTCAGCATGCTTGTAATCAAGAAAATTACGGATTTATTGCCATCACGCACAACTACAAAAAGGCAGTGGGAGCATCTCAACAATTTAGAATTAGCAGATCCCACATATCATAAACCAGGAACAATAGATATACTTCTAGGGGCACAGGTATATGCTGAAATCATACAAGGAGGATTAGTTAAAGGTCCTAAAGATGCACCAGTTGCAATACAAACAATGTTAGGATGGATAGTTTTAGGAAGTAGTTCCAATATGTCCAGTCAACATGTTCAAACTTTTACGATTCGTCAAAATCCAGCAGATGAACTCTGTCATCAATTAAAGCAATTTTGGGAATTAGAAGAAGTATCAACAAAGAAAATCTTGCAACCTGATGAGCAGGAATGTGAAGAGATTTTCAAAACAACACACAGCAGACTTTCTAACGGGCAATATCAAGTGAAGCTTCCGTTTGTTGGTGGTCGGAATCCAGAGCTAGGTTTGTCTAAGGAAGTGTCACGAAAACGTTATAATATTTTGCAGAACAAATTGAAAAACAATATCGAATTGGAAAATGAATATTCAAAATGTTTAGATGAATACATAGAAATGCAACAGATGGAGATAGTAATTGATAACAAAGATGAACCAAATTATTACATTCCACATCACGCAGTATTTAAAGAAAGTACTACAACAAAACTTCGGGTTGTGTTCGACGCTTCTGCAAAATCAACAAATGGAAAATCATTGAACGAACAGATGTTGGTGGGTCCAACAATCCAACCAACACTGTTTGCAACTTTAATGAAATGGCGAAAATATAAAATTGCAATGACGGCAGATATAGAGAAAATGTATCGCATGATTTTCAAAGGATCATTTGGAGAAATCCTGTAAGTAAAATGGAACGTGATTACCAACTAAAGACTGTGACATTTGGAACTTCAGCAGCTCCGTACTTAGCAATCAAAACTTTGCAACAATTAGGATTGGATGAAATGCAAAACTATCCTCGTGCAGCACAAGCGGTATTTTCGGATTTCTACGTTGACGATTTGTTAAGTGGGGCAGATAACATCGAAGATGCCATCGAATTACAACAACAATGCATAAATATGTTACAAAAGGGTCATTTTAAGTTACGCAAATGGGCAAGTAATGTTCCTGAAGTAGTAGAAAATTTGCCATTAGATCATCGTGAGTTAAAAGAAACATTTAAATTTGATGAACATGACATATTGAAAACATTAGGTATTCGATGGTATCCAGGAACCGATCACTTTACATTTATGGTCGTCAGTAAAATTAAGCAAGCCAATACCAAACGTTCAATTTTATCACAAGTTGCATCATTGTATGATCCCCTAGGTTGGATATCACCAGTGATAATAGTGGCAAAGCTGTTAATTCAAAAATTATGGATGACAGGTTCAACATGGGATGCAGAAGTAGATCAAACAATTGCAGCGCAGTGGGAAGGTTTCAAGACTGAATTGATGGATTTGAACAAAATTCGAATTCCAAGGTGGTTAGGTAGCAGCGATCAAGCAATAAGCATGCAATTACATGGATTTTGTGATGCGTCTATTCACGCCTACGCTGCTGTCATATATATGCGGATCCAACATCAAAATGGAACTACAACATCAAAATTAATTGCGTCAAAAACAAAGGTTGCACCGATCAAACCTGTGACTTTGCCTCGGTTGGAGTTGTGCGGTGCGCTCATTTTAGCTCGATTGTTTACTGCAACACAAAATGCTATGGGTCTTAAAAATTGTGCAACGACAGCATGGATAGATTCAACGATTGCATTACAATGGATACAAAATCATCCATCGAAATGGAAAACATTCGTGTCACATAGAGTTGCAGAAATACAAGAAAGAGTAGAACCGAGCTTATGGAGACATGTGCCCACCGAGCATAACCCAGCTGATCTGGCTTCCAGAGGAATAAACGTAAAGAACATCATACATAACGAATTTTGGTGGAATGGCCCTACGTGGTTAGTAAAGGATGAGACCGAATGGCCAAAATTGAGTATTGCTACTACGACACCAGTATTAGAAGCAAAAACAGCAACATCTAAGTCATTTTTTATTCAAATGGATGACACGTTTCAACAGTTTTCGTCGTTTGTAAAACTATCACGAATAATAGCATTGGTACTACGGTTTAAATACAACGCAAAAAAGAAAGGTGATAAAACAAGTGGCACAGTAACAGCAAATGAAATACGCTTAGCACAAAATACAATATTTAAGAGAATACAACAATGCGAATTCAACGATGAATATCAACAGCTAATTAAAGGAAATGCTATAAGTCGGAAATCAAAACTAATTTCGTTAATGCCGTTTTTAGATGAGCACCAAGTCATGCGAGTAAGAGGAAGATTGGAAAATGCAAATATACCATACAATAGAAAACATCCAATAATTTTGCCATCGAATCATCATATAACTAATATCATAATTGACGAGTTACATCAAGATACACTTCATGGAGGTGTAAATTTAGTACTGAACACAAGTCGACACATGTATTGGATTATAAATGGAAAAAAGGAGATTGCAAAACGAATTAACAAATGCATAATAATTAACTAATACTTTATTTTTTTTTCATAATAGG
Source organism: Empis stercorea (assembly GCA_949752835.1). Taxonomy (NCBI): domain Eukaryota; kingdom Metazoa; phylum Arthropoda; class Insecta; order Diptera; family Empididae; genus Empis; species Empis stercorea. The sequence continues at coordinate 54,011,471 of OX457085.1, read as the reverse complement.
TAAAAATGAATCAATTTGAAAAGGAAGATTTTTTGACCATTTGGGAGGAGGTCCAATTGTCACCGCAACGTGATGAATCAGCAGCCGTCGTGATTAATAATCGATATATCACTGATTGGAACTCGATTCGGCCATCTGAAACCATCACGGAAATAAAAATGAGAATTGAAAATGACATTCAAAAATTCATTACCAGGGAAGGCGAACACATTTTTATCCCGAAACATGTTTTAAAAAGAATAGATTTTCAGAAAATTCTACGATCAAAACAAAGGGATTTTCGAATCAATCTACCAGATCGTTGGAGCGTTCGGGTTCGTGTGTACACTGATGGGAAGGTGAAATTTCACCATCATCAACGGCGCACACGTACCAACAAAAAAAAGGAATAGATTGTTGAACGGATTCGTTCAACAGGGGGGAGAATGTTTAGCCAACCTAAAATAAAATAAATATATTAGTAAAAATGAAATGAAATGATTTTAATTACTTATCTTTAATTCCATCCAAGGTGTGGTACAATAAAAATTCCAGGTTGTTTTATCTGAAAACAAATGTTTTTTATATTTAATATACAAAATATAAAACGCAACATACCTTAGGTGTCCTCAACAACTATTTCATAGTTGAATTTACCAATTGGATCAATTTATTGGAAATTGATGTCCAATGGTAAACAAACCGGCATAACCTGTAAAAAACAATGAAATTTATATATATATGAAAATATTGGATTCGACATGTACAATGCCGTAATCCATGGTTTATATATATTAATGGAACCAGAAAAGGCTCCTAAATAATAAATTGTAGAACTTACCTGAATTTATTCTTGATTTTAGCCGAAATTCTGGAAAAACTTCTGCTCGTTTGCGGCTGTCAAACGAGAACTTGTTGATTGCCCTGTGTGCAGAACTTTATGTTCAGACATATACAATCTTACTTACCCAGTAGAATGAAGTGTCGCGAATCCAAAAATCTTATGCAAAACATAAGAAAAGGAGCATAAAACATAAAATTATGCTTTTAAATATGTTATGGAAAACATAATTGGAGTGAATGAAACCGATAGGGTAAGCGAGATAGATATAGAACAACAAATTAAGTTCTCTTAATTCAGCAAACGGCAAGGTGCCACTATATCGATGAAATGTAACGCAAGGATGTACAAATTAGATAAATTATAGCATAATTTAAATCACAAAAATTATAAAATTTAACAGGAGAAAACAATAAAATGTTACAAAACATAACAAATTAAGAACATCTGAAGGCAAATATATCATAAAACCTTGATATAACATGGAAATAAATAAATTAAATAGTTTATGGTAGGTTTACAAGGTAATATGCTATAATTAACGTGCAGCCCTGCAAAAAATGGACCAAAACAAACTATAAAAGACGGCGCAACGAATTAATCATTCTCTTTCGTTATCAGATTTTGGTGAGATTCACATTAAATTAATCAAGGCAAATTTATCAAAATTATTGCAAACAACACATCATCGCAAACAAACATAATTTTGCAACAATACAACAAAATATAACAAGGAGTCAACTACAAACAACATACAACGAAAATCAACGTGAGTATTGTATGGATAAGATCATAAATACACGAAAGTAGAAATTATATGATTGTTCCTACTTTACTTTGGGAATAATAATTTGTTGTAGAATTATATAAGGTTTTTTTTTCTGCCATTTTGGGAATAATTCATATAATTCATTCCTTTGGTTTTTTTCCTCGAATAATTTAGAAATTGGAGCAATTTAAAATTATAATTTGGAAATTATAATTTAGAACATTAAACATAAATAAATAAAATATTTTTTTTTGAAATATAATAAAATCATATTGATTCTTTTTTTTATTTTAATATTTGTATATAAATAGAGTAATTTGGTTATATTTGGTCAATACTAAATTGAACAATTTAAATTGCTAACGGTAGAATTACATAAAGTAGAATTTATTTTTTTTTGTGTCAAACAATCAATTACAATAAAGCAATTGCGTTAACAACAGTATTTGAAACCCCAACTAAAACCGCAACTGACAAGTATAAATCGTTTTTTTGTTGTTTAAAGTTAAAATTTTACGGATATATTTAAAACAATTTTTTTTATTATCGTGAATTTTATGTACACTCCTTGGTAGTACTTTGATATTATACATAATAAACATATAATTTCATTAAAATTTGGCGCAAATATTAATAAATTTTGATAATCATTTTGAAGTTAGTGTCTTTCGCATTGGTATCGCTTTTGCATCAAACATAAAGGAACACGCGGTTTTGTATACAGTGTCAGTATTGGGTGACAGTTAAATACTTTTGTTGTGCATATTGAATTAAGGTGTACACATAATTAACGCAACTTCAAACGCAATTTTTTTTTATTAAGGTATATATACAATTAACGTAACGTTAACGCATTTCGTAAATTTATATAAATTAATATTTGAATTTGTTTTAAATTTTTTTTTTGTAAATAATTTGGAAATTTAGATAACAATTTGTCAACAATTTGAGTTTTATAAATTAATTATATTAAAGTAATACTGAATTTATTATTATAATTTTATTTTTTTGAGTTTATCAATTTTATTTTAAATTTTAATTTAATTTGTTTAAATTATTTTATTTAATTAAATTTTTTTTAATAAATTATATACAATTTTTTTTTTTTTCGATATTTAATAAATAAATAATTTGATCGTAAGCGAAGCATAGTCTTTTATTTTTAGTTCACGGAGAAGAATTTAATTAACTTTAATTTTATCTAGCTCACCGAATTGAATTAATAAATTTTCAAATTGAATTCAACTTTTTCAAATTAAATTTCAATTATAATTATTCGTTTTGATAATTTTTTAAATTTTCTTTCCATGAATTTTATTCCATGAAAATATTCCATGATTTTTTTAAAATTGATAATTCCAAGAACGCCTGTACTATTCTTACAAAATAAAAAAAAACTATATTTCTCTTTGCTAAAAATTGAAATTCAGATTTTTTTTATAAAATTTATTTGATATTTTGTAATCTAACAATTCTTACAATAATTTCTCAATTTGTTTAATCATTATTTAACCACCATATATATACTTAGTATATTTATTGAAATCTTTTCTATCTTCGTCAGAAATATGAAGCTCAAATTTATATTCTAAGAATACCATTACTGTCTTGCGTCCAATTATGTTTAATATTTTAATATAACAATAAATCCTTTATTTTTTCCATGTGCGGATATTTCATTGTGCGCATTTTTCTGTGTGCACTTTTTCCTATGTACGCATTTTTCTGTGTGCGCTTCATTTATTAATGAAGAAATCAATTCATTATTAAATGAATAAATAATCGTTTTCTAAAATTAGTATCAGTTGGAACTTGCAATTGATAAGAGTGATAAGTAATTACAGGTTGTTTTTTTTTAATTTACAGGGGGGCTACTATGAAACTATTCGATCGCCGCGCATATCGAATATTATGCGCAAAATAAGAATGCGATCCGCGTCGAATTACCCTACTATGAAAATTAGATATCGAACAACTTTTTTGACGCTTTATCCGAGACACATTTACAAAAAACATTGGCGCTTTACCAATTTTTATAGGCGCATTGCCATTTTTATTGGGGTATTTAGAATAAAATGATCAGCTGGATTGTTTAAAAACATAATTTTTGACATTTATAAATATAACAAGAAGTTTATTTTGGTAAACTTAAAGTTATTAATTTAATTTTGAACTAAAGAAAGTAAAAAAAGTATAAAATGGATTTATTGCATTTTGCTTTATATCGAGGAGCATTTAAAATTTTTTTTAGCGATGTCGTCATTTTTTATTAAATAAATACTCCACTAATAACAAATTGTTTTGAATTTGTTGAAACCCTAAAAAAAAATTAAAAAAATTTCTTACTTTTATTTAAACTACATTTATTGTTTTTTTTTTATTTAATATAATTTATTTACACATTAAATAAATATATTTTTTAATTTAGAAATGCTTACATTTTAAAATAACTACCGGAAATAAATATCCGTCATTAATTTTGCTGTCGAATATAAATATTCGATCGCGCATAAAATGCGCAGGCGCGGCAATTTAACGTTCATGGTAAGGCGGATCATTCGACAGACGTCGAATATTTTTATTTCATAGTAGCAAAATTCGATATTCGATAGGCGCGGCGCGCGCATTTTTTTCATAGTAGCCCCCCAGCGATACATACTGAAGCGTGAAATTGTGACACCCTCAAAAATTTGAAGACTTTAGAGAAATTAAATTAAATTCAGAAAAAAAAAATAAACAAAGTAATTACCTGCCACAATATCTTCGGCCATGCTGTGTGTTTGTTATTTTTCTTGTGTTGTGTCAACTTGAATTGTCAAAATATTTCGTTAAGTGTATATTTATATAGTACCAGATGTCGCTGTGGTGGTGGTGAATTTAACTATTAGTACCATTTACACGATCAAATAAAATCAATATTTTATTTGAATGACTCATCCATCAAATAAATTTGAACGTGTAAATGGTCCATCCAATATCCTATCAAATAAAATCTCAAATCAAAATATATTTTGTTTATTTCAAATATATTTGTCAAATATGACGTCACGTCAAATAGATTTGATCGTGTAAATGCTTTTCGCTTGTATTTTGACAGAGTTTTCATCAAATAAAATTTTGATTTTATTTGATAGTGTAAATGCAAAATGTTTGACAGCTTCATTTAACACCTTTTTTCATCAAATAAAATTTTGATTTTATTTGATCGTGTAAATGGTACTATATCCGACCCGAAACAAAAGATGCTCTTCATTTGACCCTGGGTCGAATGAAGGGCGGAAAAAGTGATACGATGGATCGGAAAAAAAAGAAGAAAAAAATAGATTGCATTAAACGAGAAATTTTTTTTGAAAAATCATTTTTACATAAAATTTTGATTAAAAATAAAAATAAAAGTGAAAAGAAATAAAAACCCTTAAATAACTTAATTGTGGAAATAAAAAAAAAACCAAAAGGAAGAAATTTAAGTGAAAATTAGAGAAAAAAAACCTAACTTGAGGAAAATATTAAAATATTTATATTGGAAGTTTTACGGCTAAATTTAAAATTTATAAAACCGGAAAAAAATTGTGTCCAGCGCGCTCGAATAATCGTCGTACATTGTTCCTGTTTTGTCGATTGTTGTTCCTGCGTTCCAGTCCTATGTCAGCAGTCCTGTCTGGAAGAATCGTCATCGTGGGAATCTTTGTTACCTATGTTTTTTTTGTATCAAAATTTGTTTTCTTTTGATTTTTTTTTGCTACTTAAAAAAAAATTGTGTAGAGTAGTTTAGAAATTTGTAAAATTTGGAAATTATTTATTTTGGTGTTAAATTATTTAAAAAAATTTATTTATATAATTATTAGGAAAAATTTATTTGTAGTGTCGCGTTTTCAGGGTTCGTGTTGTCCAGATGTTGTTGTTGTAATTTTTTTTAATAAGGAAACTAATGTCGCAAAAATCAAAAACCCCAACTTTAGCGCAATCTATTTTAAAATTTTCGAAACGAATTTCTACTTTTTCATTTTTAAATTCAAATCCAGAATTTGAAGATTCGGACGAAAAAACTAAAACAAACATCAAAAATATAGAAGAAGAACCAAATTTAGAAGTATTAAATAAAAACATTTTTTCTGATTTTTTACACCAAGTCAGGAAGAAAGAGTGTCGGAAAACAGGAAAAGTTTTAGAACATTAAGATCCGGGGTAAAATATAATAGAATTGGTCCAATAAGAAGACCTAAAAAAACAAGAAAAAATAAAGTGATTATTACTAAAACGGAAAGAAGAAGTTTAAATATTAAAAAATCCAACGAAATTAATCCAATAAATGACCCCCATTTCTTTAGTTACAGAACACTGAATAGACCGTCAGGGTTAAATTCGACCCCTATTCCGCCTCCACCACCACGTCAGTTACCCGTACAACATGAGTACAACGCGGAAAATTTCACTAATGACAACTCTTATCATTTGGAACCAACGCTCCTACCGGTTGAAAAAATTATTAAAACATTTTTGGTTCACGTTCCAACATTTTCACGTGTAGGGTTGGACATTGAAAACGAACTAAACAATTTTCTAGAGTTGGCTCACCAATCATACGAATTAACTAGAGACGAACAAAAAGGAATACTGTTGAGAATCTTAATAACCAGTAAACTGACAGGTGCGGCCAACGTCTTTTTAGATATGCCAACGTCGAAAATTTTACCCAATACAAGGATATTTTAAGAAACCGTTTCATAGAAAGCAAAGATATGGCTACATTAGCATCGGAAATTATGGGAATGTACCAGTATGAAACGGAAACAGTAGAACTTTTTGGAGAACGAATATCCGAAAAATTGGCGGCTTATCGGAACAGGGTAAATGAGAGATATAACAACGAGGGACGAGCATTATTAACGAGATGGAGATTACAGCAAAGAGAGTGTTTTTGGGAGGACTGCGATCAGCAGAGTTAAAACAATATTTACTATTCAAAAATCCTGAAAATTTACGAGTCTTTATAGGAGCAGCTCGATAATATCTGAACGAAACTCGAAATTTAGGAGGCATTGGAAGTTCGAATAACAGTCAGCAGTCGTAGGGGATCAAATGATAACATTAATTACAACGATGATGACAAAATTAAACGAAAATGGGTTACAAGCTGAACAACCCAACAAAAACAAATTTAGTAACGGGAATAATAATACAAATATTAATAATAATAATAATAACTTTAAGAATAACCAACAACACATGCGCAATAATTTCAACGCTGGAACCAGAAATCCAAATAACAACAACAATTTTAGTAATAATTATAGACAATTTTCAAATAATAATAATAATTTTAATAACAATAAGACCCCGTTCAATAACTATAATAAGACCCCTCATAGATTGAACAATAATAATGGTAGTATGTTTAACGGAAATAACTACCAATCTAATTATAATAGTAATAATAATAATCCTAATAATATTAGAAATACCAATAGAGGACCCAATTCAAATCCTCTTGTTAAGTGTTTTAAATGTGGTAAACAAGGCCACATAAGTAGATATAGTACAATGCAATTTCGCTCAAATAATGAAATAAAACGTTGTGCCAACTGCGGAATTAACGGACACGAATCCGCTAATTTTTTTAGACTACGCACAACGAATAACGGCGCAAGCCCACAAAGAGTTTTAACAGTGACCAACACTGAAACGACTTGTGAATGGTGTGCAAGGGAAGGGCACAAAATGTTAAATTGTGAAGCACGTCAATCTTATGAATCTCGAATGGCGTTAGTTTCGGGAAACGAGAATGGAGTGAACGGAAGGCACAACAACCACCTTACAGGAGCCCATAGTTCAATTGGCTTTAGATATAGCCAAAACAGACAAAGTAAATTTATTAGTAGACACAGGAGCTCAGGTTAGTTTAATAAAAAATTCTACGTTGAAAAAAGGAACACAAATATGTAAAGATAATAAAATACAAATAAGTTCAATGAGCTCCACTTTAGGTTCCTGTGAGGGCAAATTTTTAATAGGGCAAAATTTTAAATGCGATTTTCAAGTTACGGATAATGATATTAAGTTACCAGTTGATGGTATTTTAGGGAACAATTTTTTGTCCCCTAATTGTAATATTTATTAATGATTCAAATCAATTAAACGCGGTAAAGATTCAACAATTACGAGAAATTTATGAAAAGGTACAGGAGAGTTTTAAGGTAAATAAAGAAAATAAGCATCCGTCGACCATTGTAAATGACGTAGTAGGAGTTAATGAAGAAATAGAAAATAAAGATGAAGTTATTGTAGAAACTAAGGAGTAATTAAGTGAAAATGGTAGTGAATTAAAGGAGGAGAAAATAGGAGAGGAGGATATTATTGTAGTTAATGCAGAAGTTATTGAGGTAAAGGATGAAGTTAATAAGGAGAAATATAATAATAATTATGACGTAGAAGGAGAGAAAGTGGTAAATGATGAAGTTAATTATGACGTAGAAGGAGAGAAAATGGTAAATGATGAAAATATTAATGAAGAATTAGTAATAAAAAATGAAGTAAGTAATTTAAATAAAATTGTTATAGAAGAAATTAAAACGGATAATATTGATAATGCAATGGAGGATAAAATTGAAGAAGTGCCAACGGAGAAATATATAAAATAATTTGAATCTAATAATGTAAAATGTGAAAATACGGGAAACAATGGAATTATAAAATCATCTAAAATTATAATACCGGCACGCATGGAAAAAGCAATTAGTCTCCCTACAACGGAAGAGGGAGAATTCTTTTGTGAAGCTCAACACATAAAACCAGGAGTGTTTTTAGGAAATTGTTTGGTAAAAAGTAAAAATAATACTGTAACTGTTTGTGTAGTTAACGTAAACACGGAAAATGTAGAAATTGAAAACGTAAAATTAAAATTGACCCCTCACCCCTATGCAAAATTTTAAAATAAAACCCCTAAAAAATGACCCCCAAACCACACCAAAAGTCAAAGAAAAAGTTTGTCAATTTTAATTTTTTTAAAAATTAAAATTGATTTTAATTTTTAAAAAAATTAAAATCAATAAAATTATTGGTAAATCCTTTCCTACCTCCCCTTGTGACAAAACTGCTCCTAACGCATGGTTACTGGCGTTAGTTGTTAGCAAAAATGGTTTTATAAAATCAGGATACATTAATATAGGTGGTGATTAATATAGTACAATTCTTATACTTTTATCTTTATTAATCTAATTTTTATCATTTGTTAACTTTAATTATTCATTAATAATTAATTTATTTCATACATTACAATTATTAGTTGTCTTTTTATATTTAATTTTAACAATTTTGATTCAATTTCAGTATATTATATTATGTTATTATTTTAAGAAAACCATTTAATTTTTTTTAATTATGTTATCTAAAATTTTTAGTTGTATTTTGTCAATTTCCATTGTTTTGTCCAACCTTTTAATTTCTTCCTTTGTATTTGAATTTTCAATTTCTTTGTGTCGAGTTTTGGCCCTCGTTATAGCAAAGGTTTTGGTTACATCGTTATTTTCCTCTTCTGGAATTCTACTAGCATCAAAAAAAATTTACCTGGTTTGTATAATATTTTAAAATTATATTCTGCTAATCTCGTTTTCCATCTATTTATTTTTCCTTCGGGGTCTTTTTTCTTGTATTCACTGATAAGTGGTTTGTGATCAGTATAGATGTTAAATTCTTTTCCTAATAAATAGCATCTAAAGTAGCATAATTTCTTTCTGCTTTATTTAACACCCTGCTTGCATATGCTATTGGTAAATCCTTTCCTACCTCCCCTTGTGACAAAACTGCTCCTAACGCATGGTTACTGGCGTCATTTGTTAGCAAAAATGGTTTTATAAAATCAGGATACATTAACATAGGTGGTGACGTTAACAACTTCTTTATTTCTTCAAATGCCTTCTGATGTGTTTCTGTCCATTCATATTTTTTATTTTTTGAGGCCATTTGATACAATGGTTCACCCTCTGTTGTTGTTTTAGGTACTGGGTGTTCAGCAACACATTTTGTTTTTTCTGGATTTGGTAATATTCCTTCCGTTGTAATTCTATAACCCAAATATATGACTTCCTTTTTAAGAAATTTACATTTCTCTGGCTGAAGCTTCAAGTTATTTTCCCTTAATCTGTCAAATACCGCCCTAAGTTTTTCGTCATGATCCTTTAATGTTCTTCCATAGATAACAATGTCATCTAAATATACAAAACACTTAAAACCTTGTAAACCTGATGGTTCATTAATCGCTGAAATGTTGCTGGTGCACCTGATAAACCAAAAGGCATTCGTTTGAATTCATAATGTCCAAATATAGTGCTAAAAGCTGTTTTTTCTCTGTTAAATCTAAAGTTGAGAAATATAGCGATCCCCCTAGTTGATCTATTATATCAGCTATCCTTGGTAGGGGAAACGCGTCTCCCAATGTTACTACGTTGATTTTTCTGAAATCTACTACCACCCTGTATCGTTTCTCTCCTTCAGGTCCAGCCTTTTTTGGCACTACTAATAGAGGGGAGTTTCAAGGGCTTCTGTTTGGTTGTATAATATCCTCCTCCAGTAAATTTTTTATTTCTTCGTTAATTACCTTTTTGTGACATTCTGCTAGCCGATACTGTCTACTATTGATTGGAACTTGTTCCGGGGTCGTCCGTATTTTATGTGTAATAACGTCTGTATGCGTTAACCTGTCGCCGGGTAAGTGAAAGATGTCATTGCATTCTTCAAAAATTTTATCGATTGTTTCGTGTTCTTCTATGGTTAACTTGGAATTCTTTTTTAGTAAATTTTTCAATAAATCTATTCTTTCGTTTTCTGAATTATCTCCTGCTTCCTCCTCTTTGATGGCTACTATGTAATTCGAACCGAAAATATTTTCGAATATGATATTCGATTATACGGAACATTGGCACCATGTAAAATATTCGGATCGAACAAAAGGTGCTGCCATCTATTATTGAAAATTTGTTAATTTCACGTCCGTTGAATTTTTGTCAACTGTCACAGTTTCAAAAAACAAAAACGATTTGTGGTGTTTAGTGATTTTTTATAAACAATTTTGTAAATTTAAATAAATTATGGATAGCGTAACATTGTGGTTTGATGAAGAAAATGGAAATGAACAAATTATTAGAACAAGGATTTGAGATAATTCAAATATTATGGAATTAGAAACCAAGAGGTAAAATTTAAATTTTATTACATTTATTTCAGTTCAATACAATTTAAATACAATTTATTTTTATTTTAGTTTTATAAAAGAATTTCCGGCTCTCAAAAGAATTTCGTTGCTTACTAGCAGCTAGAGAACTCCACTATACTCCGGCAAAAGCTGGTAAATTTTTAAATGTTTTCTGCGCTTTACACAACATTTGCCTTAAATTTAAAATGGATTTAAGCAATGAATTATTATACACCGAACCACAGATAAAGATTATGATCGTATTAATAATTTTAATGTGAACTAGAAACTAATAATATACCAAATATTGCTAAGAGAATAAGAGATGAAATAAAAAATAGTTTGTAATTATAATTTTGTTATTTTTAATTTCATGTTTGATAAATATTCAATATTTGATAAAAATAGTTCATTAATATAGTTTTTTTTTGAATTATTATTACATTGTTTGCGCGTTTTTTTTTCAAAATTTATTTTTACCTCTGAAATATTAGATATAATAGGTAATTGGATATAATTCAAACGACACAATTTAACATATCCTCTAAATTTTTCCATTTGGACTTATTTCGGCCTTCACTACTTTTGCCAAATCATTGTGTTTTTCCATCAATTCCACCATTATTTCAAACTGCCTCTACTTTGTATTTGAATTTTTTTTGTTTGTCCCTATAAAAAACAATATATTTTCCCATAATAATTAATTTTTGTATATAATATATTTTATTAATTTTTATTGATTTATTTATTTAATATGCACATATATAATATCCACAATTAATATAAGAAATATTTACAGTTTTAAAAAAGCGTCCAATCGAATTAATTTTCACAATTGAAATGGTTATCGAATAAAATATTCGTTTTACGGATAATTTTTTACTCATAATCGAATTACCTGGTAGCAAAATGTCCGAATGTTCGAAACGAAAACTATATATAAATTGGCATCACTGAAATTTAATTTACGGATTTAAAAATATCCGAATCTCGGATTACATAGTACGAATTGTTCGTTTACGAATGAATTTTTATTCGAACCGAATTACATAGTAGCCATCCTGATAACCGTTGAGAAAGTTTTCCTGCTCGAATAACCTATGAACATCCGCGATTGGTGCGCATTTAAGTTTCCCACGTGGTTTTTTAACTTTTTCTTTGACTTTTGGTGTGGTTTGCGGGTCATTTTTTAGGGGTTTTATTTTAAAATTTTGCATAGGGGTGAGGGGTCAATTTTAATTTTACGTTTTCAATTTCTACATTTTCCGTGTTTACGTTAACTACACAAACAGTTACAGTATTATTTTTACTTTTTACCAAACAATTTCCTAAAAACACTCCTGGTTTTATGTGTTGAGCTTCACAAAAGAATTCTCCCTCTTCCGTTGTAGGGAGACTAATTTTTCCATGCGTGCCGGTATTATAATTTTAGATGATTTTATAATTCCATTGTTTCCCGTATTTTCACATTTTACATTATTAGATTCAAATTATTTTATATATTTCTCCGTTGGCACTTTTTCAATTTTATCCTCCATTGCATTATCAATATTATCCGTTTTAATTTCTTCTATAACAATTTTATTTAAATTACTTACTTCATTTTTTATTACTAATTCTTCATTAATATTTTCATCATTTACCATTTTCTCTCCTTCTACGTCATAATTAACTTCATCATTTACCACTTTCTCTCCTTCTACGTCATAATTATTATTATATTTCTCCTTATTAACTTCATCCTTTACCTCAATAACTTCTGCATTAACTACAATAATATCCTCCTCTCCTATTTTCTCCTCCTTTAATTCACTACTATTTTCACTTAATTACTCCTTAGTTTCTACAATAACTTCATCTTTATTTTCTATTTCTTCATTAACTCCTACTACGTCATTTACAATGGTCGACGGATGCTTATTTTCTTTATTTACCTTAAAACTCTCCTGTACCTTTTCATAAATTTCTCGTAATTGTTGAATCTTTACCGCGTTTAATTGATTTGAATCATTAATAAATATTACAATTAGGGGACAAAAAATTGTTCCCTAAAATACCATCAACTGGTAACTTAATATCATTATCCGTAACTTGAAAATCGCATTTAAAATTTTGCCCTATTAAAAATTTGCCCTCACAGGAACCTAAAGTGGAGCTCATTGAACTTATTTGTATTTTATTATCTTTACATATTTGTGTTCCTTTTTTCAACGTAGAATTTTTTATTAAACTAACCTGAGCTCCTGTGTCTACTAATAAATTTACTTTGTCTGTTTTGGCTATATCTAAAGCCAATTGAACTATGGGCTCCTGTAAGGTGGTTGTTGTGCCCTCCGTTCACTCCATTCTCGTTTCCCGAAACTAACGCCATTCGAGATTCATAAGATTGACGTGCTTCACAATTTAACATTTTGTGCCCTTCCCTTGCACACCATTCACAAGTCGTTTCAGTGTTGGTCACTGTTAAAACTCTTTGTGGGCTTGCGCCGTTATTCGTTGTGCGTGGTCTAAAAAAATTAGCGGATTCGTGTCCGTTAATTCCGCAGTTGGCACAACGTTTTATTTCATTATTTGAGCGAAATTGCATTGTACAATATCTACTTATGTGGCCTTGTTTACCACATTTAAAACACTTAACAAGAGGATTTGAATTGGGTCCTCTATTGGTATTTCTAATATTATTAGGATTATTATTATTACTATTATAATTAGATTGGTAGTTATTTCCGTTAAACATACTACCATTATTATTGTTCAATCTATGAGGGGTCTTATTATAGTTATTGAACGGGGTCTTATGGTTATTAAAATTATTATTATTATTTGAAAATTGTCTATAATTATTACTAAAATTGTTGTTGTTATTTGGATTTCTGGTTCCAGCGTTGAACTTATTGCGCATGTGTTGTTGGTTATTCTTAAAGTTATTATTATTATTATTAATATTTGTATTATTATTCCCGTTACTAAATTTGTTTTTGTTGGGTTGTTCAGCTTGTAACCCATTTTCGTTTAATTTTTTCATCATCGTTGTAATTAATGTTATCATTTGATCCCCTACGACTGCTTGACTGTTATTCGAACTTCCAATGCCTCCTAAATTTCGAGTTTCGTTCAGATATTATCGAGCTGCTCCTATAAAGACTCGTAAATTTTCAGGATTTTTGAATAGTAAATATTGTTTTAACTCTGCTGATCGCAGTCCTCCCAAAAACACTCTCTTTGCTGTAATCTCCATCTCGTTAATAATGCTCGTCCCTCGTTGTTATATCTCTCATTTACCCTGTTCCGATAAGCCGCCAATTTTTCGGATATTCGTTCTCCAAAAAGTTCTACTGTTTCCGTTTCATACTGGTACATTCCCATAATTTCCGATGCTAATGTAGCCATATCTTTGCTTTCTATGAAACGGTTTCTTAAAATATCCTTGTATTGGGTAAAATTTTCGACGTTGGCATATCTAAAAAGACGTTGGCCGCACCTGTCAGTTTACTGGTTATTAAGATTCTCAACAGTATTCCTTTTTGTTCGTCTCTAGTTAATTCGTATGATTGGTGAGCCAACTCTAGAAAATTGTTTAGTTCGTTTTCAATGTCCAACCCTACACGTGAAAATGTTGGAACGTGAACCAAAAATGTTTTAATAATTTTTTCAACCGGTAGGAGCGTTGGTTCCAAATGATAAGAGTTGTCATTAGTGAAATTATCCGCGTTGTACTCATGTTGTACGGGTAACTGACGTGGTGGTGGTGGCGGAATAGGGGTCGAATTTAACCCTGACGGTCTATTCATTGTTCTGTAACTAAAGAAATGGGGGTCATTTATTGGATTAATTTCGTTGGATTTTTTAATATTTAAACTTCTTCTTTCCGTTTTAGTAATAATCACTTTATTTTTTCTTGTTTTTTTAGGTCTTCTTATTGGACCAATTCTATTATATTTTACCCCGGATCTTAATGTTCTAAAACTTTTCCTGTTTTCCGACACTCTTTCTTCCTGACTTGGTGTAAAAAATCAGAAAAATTGTTTTTATTTAATACTTCTAAATTTGGTTCTTCTTCTATATTTTTGATGTTTGTTTTAGTTTTTTCGTCCGAATCTTCAAATTCTGGATTTGAATTTAAAAATGAAAAAGTAGAAATTCGTTTCGAAAATTTTAAAATAGATTGCGCTAAAGTTGGGGTTTTTGATTTTTGCGACATTAGTTTCCTTATTAAAAAAAATTACAACAACAACAATGTAAATACGCCTTTTTTTATATTATGATTTAGGGTAGGGGTCATATTTTTATTAAATTTCACTATAATGATAACAAAAAATTTAGTATAATTATATTTTAGGGGTAGAGAAAAAAAAAACAGAAATCCAATTCTATATAGTTATAAAGTTTTATTAATACATATTTTTTTTAAATTTTATTATAAAAACCAATCCAAATTAAGACGATGAATATATATAATTTATTTTTAAAAATTTTATTATTATATGTACTTCTAAAAGTTGACTTTTTGTTTTAATACCCGGGCCGGGACACACCAAAATTGAAAACCTAAGTTTTCGCTAAAACTAGATCTAAAAACTTTTATAGTGACACACCAAAAATGGAGCGCGATTTCGTTTTGGAATGTCAAATTATGAAAATTATTTATTTAAACAACTACGTAAAAACCAAAAAAATTAAAAATAGTAATTATTTGTTTTTAATGTCAAATTTTGATTTAAATATATTAAAAATTATTTAATAAAATTTAATTTTTCTTCTTTTTTTTTTAAATTTTCGATTTTTTTTTGATTTTTCACAAAAATGGCTACTTTTGTATGGCAACTTAGCTATGCCTACTTCAAAAATACATATCTTCTATTTTGTAATAGATGGCGCTAAAATATATTTTCGTGAAAACCTTACAAATTTGTAGGTTTCGTGTTTTCAATTTATTCCTGAAAACTGTACTAAACCTTATGAATTTACATTTTTGAACTTTGAAAACACGAAAACTGAGTTTTCGGTCCTGTGTGTCCCGGGTATAAAACCCAAAAATGTTTTATTATCTCCTAAAGGTATGCAATGATTATAAAATATTTTTGTTAAGTAAGTTTGATTGAAAAAAAATATTTTGGTTGACTTTGTTTTGCAATGATAAATTGAAATTGCGGTTAATTTTTAATGCGGTTAATTAAAAAAATAAATTTATTATAAATTTTAAAAAACAAAAAATTACGAAATTATTTATTTTCAACAAAGAAAATTCGCTAAATTTTAATTATAAGTATGAAAGTATGTATGTAATGTATATAGACATTATTTTGTCATAAGAGGACAAAAAAAAATTTTAAAGTGATATAGGGTGAAAAGAAAAATATTGGGTAACAAAGAAAATTTGTATCCCAATTTTTTATTATTACATAGAAAAAAACTTTATACCAGGTTACTTGATTTTATACAGCCCTGTGTCAACTTAATACAAACTGTGCATTTGCATTTTTCTTACACAGTTTTAGTATAAAATTAACGAACCCTAGTATATTTGGTAATTAAATTCAACACATAATGCCTTTCATTGTTTTTATTACCTTATATATTTTTTATACACTACCAAGTATAAAATTTCAAACGCTAATAAAAACTTAGGCAACAGAGAAAAAAAACTTTATATAATTGCTGAAAACGCACAATTATTATAATGCAGTGAAATAGAAATATGTATATACATATATATGGTCGACTTATAGTAAGAAAAAAACTTATATAATTGCACCATATGTATTAATGTGTGCTTTGTTGATATGCATTTATGTATAATATTTATTATATTTGTATCTACTGTATAATATTTATTATATTTGTAACTAAAAAATTAGGGTAACTATTGGGAAAGGTTAGGAAATTTGTTTAAAAAAAAGTTTATATACAATTTATATTTATCCATAAAACTTTGTATATAAGTTTTGTTGGATTTTACTTTAAAAGAAAATTATGATTTTTTTTGTTATAGGAATTTGATTTTTCTTGAAAAATTTTAGCAAAAGAAAATTTTTTTTATTAACATTTAATTTGAATTTGGTAAACAAACCAATGATTTTATTTTAAATTTTATTTTTTGAATGATTTTATTTTAAATTAATTTTTATTAAATTTTGATTTTATATTACCTTTTTTGAATTAAATTTTTTTGTTGTATGATAATGAAAAAATTTTTGATTTTGATAATTTTAATAAAGGTAGTAATAGTAATGATTATTATAAATTACTTTAGATTTATTTAAAAAAATAATTCTTTTCTGTATAACAATTTCCCTTAAATTTAAGTTAGATTTTTGTTATATAAAACTTACAGCTGATATTTAAATTTGTTGATCTGCTTCTCTGTTGATTTGTTGTTTGTGTTCTTGTTACTGCTTCTTTTTTTAGTTCTGCCCTTTTTTTTTGTTGAATTAACGCTAATTTTTTTTTACCACTGCTACTTAAGTCTTATTTATGTTCACTTTTGTTAACGATATATGTTTTTTCACCAAAAAATATGTTATTGTATTTTGTATTAATGTATTTTTATTTTATTTTTTTTTTTAAACCGAACGTTTTACCGCCCACAAGTTGTTTAGGATAGGAAACGTAGTTCCTATCCTGTCCGAAGCGCCAATGTTATAAAAGTTACCTTTTATAATTATTTTCTTTCTTTTCTTATTTCCGAATAAAACACTTTTACTATTAATTTCTTCTTAATTAAAACACTTTATTAAATTAATATATTTATTTAAATATTGTATTTAATTATTTATTGATTTTCAGCTTACAAATAGTATTTATTTTGTAATGGAAAAAAGGTACGCATATACATTTTTGTTTAATTTATATATATTCCTATGGATATGGCAAATTAAATTGCCTAAGTTACCTTTATATTTTTAGAAGCAAAGGTATGCTCTTTGGGCTTGGCTATACTAGCCGCAAATCCGTATTTAATATTAGCCTTTCCTGTAATATTTCCAAATTTAAAGGCTTTGGATGCCAAATAATTTCTTATATTATAAAGGCTTAAGGAGCCGAAATTAAATATGAGAATGCAGATTTGATTCTGAATTTTATTTCTAATCTACCAGCTATTTATATAATTCTTACTTACTAATACAATTTTACTTAAATTATATAATTTTACTTAAATTATATACTTAAAATTACTAATACTATTACTTAGTCTAAATTCAAAATTAATTTTAACAATTCAATTATTTAATTCAATATTTATATCACACGATAATTAGAAAAGAAGATCAGCTGTCTTTGTTATTGTTTTTTGTTTATAAATGCAATATCATACGATAAGAAAAACTTTCTAAATTAAAGAAGATCAGCTGATTTTGTTTTTGTTGTAATGTGTATACATTACATCCTTTTCCTTTAAAGGGTTTTTTTTTTATATTTTCTTTAAGTTATTGTTATGAACTATTTTTTGTTTATTATTAATAATTATTACAGAATTTACTCCTTCTCTTTTTATGATCTTATATGGACCATTAAATGGATAATCTAATTTTTTTACGATTTTTAATTCTTAACATGACTATTTTAAGGTTAGATGGGTTGATATTTTTATCATACCATTTCTTCCTATTTTCTTTTCTTTTATTAAAATTTTTCTCGCATTTTTTAGTGAGAAAAGTAATTTTGTTTTTAATTCATTTAAATAGTGATCATAATTTTCATAATTTAACTTTGGATTTTTACTTTGCGAAAATTATTTGGAAGTTTAGGTGAAGTACCAAAAATTAATTCAAAAGGAGTATATTGCGTAGATGCATGAGGAGTTGTATTGTAACAAAATAAATAGAAGGGTATTAATTCAACCCAATTTGTACTGTATGTACTAGTAAAAAAAAATTCATTTAATACTCTGTGGTTGCGTTCTGATGAACCTAATGTTTCATGGTGGTATGGTGTTGATTTTTGATGATTTATTTTGAATGTTTTACAAATATGTGAAAAAAGTTCATTAATAAATTCAGTTCCTAAATCAGTTTTAAAAGTTTTTATGTTTTTATTTTTGCTATTGTAATAGCGTTTATTGTAATAGAGTTTTTATTTTTGCTATTGTAATACAATATTTTTGCTATTGTAATAGCGTCTTTAGTTTCAATGGGGTAAGCCTCGACATATTTTGTCAATTCGCACTGAATTGTTAGGATATACCTAAAATTATTATATATTTTTAAAGGACCTACTGTATCAATTTGTACAGTTTGAAATGGTTTGCTTGTAGTGTCTGTTATCACTAATGGTTCTTGAATATTTTTTATTTGTTTCGATTTTGCGCATAATTCGCAATTTAGTACGTAATTTTTAATTGTTTTATTCATATTTTTCCATATATAATTTCGTTTTATTTTTATAATCATTTTTCTAATACCTATGTGTCCGCTTATGGGTTCATCATGGTTTTCTTTTAATATTTCTTGAATTTTATTTTTATCTATCATTTTGATAGGTGCCGTAAATAGTACAATTTTCAATTTATTTTTAGAGTTATCAGCATTCTGTATTTTGTTAAATATTTCTTTAAATTTGTTTATTTCAATGTGATTAAATATATTGTCTTTGTTATCTAGAGCAATTTGATAAATATTATTTTTGTATAAAGTAGTTTTTAGTTTATTAATTATTTGTTTCAAATCGATTTGGTTTTTATTAAATTTCTGTTCTATACCTTTATTTATATTTATATTTATTTTTCTGGTATCAGTTTTTATAAATCTAAGTCTTTTAATATTTCTGATATCTGAGATAGAAATTCCTTGCCATATGTGAAGGTGGTCAGTCTTCTGGTTCGTTATTTTTAAATCATTATCCTTAATTTCCTTAGCTTTACTTCTTGTTAATACGTTGACGGTTTTAGTTATTTTTTCTGTATTATGTGTATGTTCTTTTGGTATAATATCTTTTAATGTATTAGAATCAATAAGTATTCTTGACAGAGCGTCAGCATTGGTATTAATTTTACCTTGTTTATATATGATTTTAAAATCATAATCACTTAAGTCTAAGCGAATTCGTGTCATTTTTGACGATGGGCACTTATATGCAAATAAACCTACTAATGGTCTGTGGTCTGTGACTATTATAAATTCTGTGCCATAAACATATGGGCGGAAAAAATTTATTGCCCAATGTATTGCTAACAGTTCCTTTTCAATGATAGGTTTTTTAAGTTCTGCTGGGTTTAGTGTTTTACTAGCGTATGAAATTGGTAAGTCATTCCCTATTTCACCTTGTGACAGTACTGTGCCGAAAGCTGATTGCGAAGCGTCAGTTGTAATAAGGAACGGTTTTGAATAATCTGGGTATTTTAATATGGGAGGGTTTATTAATTTTAATTTTAAATTTTCAAATGATTCTGTACATGAATCGTCCCAGTTAAATATTGCTTTCTTTTTGGTTAAATCGTTTAAAGGTTTTGCAATCTCTGCAAAATTTGGTATGAACCTACGGTAATAGTTACAAAATGCAACGAATCTTTTAATATCTTCACAATTTTTTGGAATTGGATAGTTTTTTATAACTGAAAATTTCTTTGGATCAGTTTTAATTCCTTCATTTGTGGTTAAATGGCCAAGTATATTACTTCTTTTTGCAAAAATGTGCATTTTTCAGGGTTTAGTTTCAAATTGAACTTACGTAGTTGTTACACCAGTCTTTCACACAAATAATTACGATATAAGTTATATTTTATTTTAAATACAGATATATAAACATTTAAACTTAACCATTGACGTATACTTAACCATTTTAATGCTTCTAACATGAAAGTAATCGAAGTGTATCTATTAACTTTTAGAATTATCCGCATTTCTTTATTTTGAAGCTTTTGCAGCCTATTATAATTTTCATTATTACACAAAAACAATATACTGGAACAATATTCAAAATGTGGCTTAATTAAGGTATTATAAATTCGAATTTCATTATTAAGAGATATTCTTTTCCTAATTCTATACAAATAGTAATTTTTTTTTGCTATTTTTTACATATATAATTAATGTGATTTTTAAAATTTAATTTTTCATCAATTATGATACCTAAATATTTTATTTCTTTTACAATTTCAATATTGCAATTATCAATAATAATATTTTCCGATCTTTCATTAGTTGAACTATTTCAAATCATACATTTAGTTTTATTTATATTTAACATTAACTTATTCATTTTAAACCAATAACTTAAATTCGCCAATTCACAATTAATTTTATCAATACATTCAGAAACGGTATCACCTACATAGTATAGCAACGCATCATCAGCAAAAAGCACCAATTTTGCAATTACTATAGCCTTCTCCATATCATTTACGTAAATCAAAAACAGCAATACACCAAGAACTGAACCTTGCGGCACACCTAACAACACATCAATAGCATCAGAAACTATATTATTAATTTTGGTCCTCTGTTTTCTGTTTCTGAGGTAGGATGTAAACCATCGCAACTCAACTCCACTAATACCATAACTTTCAAGTTTTTCTAATAAAATGCTACGATCAACAAAGAAGATTTCTAATAAAATGCTACGATCAACAGATGCCCTTTTTAGTTCCAAGAAACCCTCAATAATCAGCTTTTGGTAATGAACCGCCATTTTCCAATTAGTAATAACCAAATTAATCAGTGATTCACAATTATGTTGTTTCCTGAACCCAGACTGAAACTCTGAAATTAAATTATTTTTTTCAAAGTATTTTTCTAATTGAATATGTATAACTTTTTCTAATATTTTAGCTTCAAATATAATAGTGTTAATTGGTCTGAACTCACAGCATTTTTTTGTACTTTTCACCTTTTCAATTGGCACAACTAATGATTCTTTCCAACAATCTGGAAAATTTTTCATTTTCAAGCGATGAATTAACAATTGACAGAAAATTATCCCCAATTAGATCAAATGAGTCTAGAAATACTTTTTTATTTACTAGATTTTTATCACTTTTATTATTCATTAACTTTACTATATGTTCTAGTTCCATTTTAGTTAAATTTTTAAATTTAAACGAATAATTGTAATTTTGAATTATGGACCTATATGGAATTACCTGTATGCTTCGATGTATATTATTAATACTTGTGATGAAAAATTAATTAAATTCATTTGCTATTACTAAGCTATCTGTACAAATTTGATTGTCAAATACAACTTCATTGATATTATTTTGTTTTTTTCATTAAACACAAACTTTTTTATATTGTTCCACATTTGTTTTTGATCAACAGATGATTCAATTTTATTACGAATGAAATTATTTTTGGCGATATTAATTCTATTTTTGTATTTATTCCTTAAAACTCTATATTTTTGAAATTCGTTGTTACTATTTGTCCATATAGCTCTCTGATATTGATAATTTTTTTCATTTTTT
The DNA here is from genome assembly GCA_949752835.1 of Empis stercorea. NCBI lineage: Eukaryota > Metazoa > Arthropoda > Insecta > Diptera > Empididae > Empis > Empis stercorea. The sequence continues at coordinate 53,989,294 of OX457085.1, read as the reverse complement.
AACAACATTAATTCATTGGTATACCACTGATTTTCATACGATCTTTGATGTTTTTCAACCACAAATTCATTAATAATTTTATTTAACCGATCAGAAAAAATTTCAGCTTTAATACATATTACAATTATAAAAATACACAGTCATAATGTCACTGCTACATAATTTACTTCTTAGTCTTGATTCGTTGTACCTTAATATTTTAATCTTTTTATTTTCATTTTGTATAGTAATGTTTTCATCATCTATAATTTTAATACTTTCATGGTCACTTATTTTGTTATTAGTTTCTATTTTTGCACTAATGTTATTATATCTATTAGTTACAACCCAATCTATTAATGTTCGCGAATTGTTGGTAATTCTCGTAGGTTCACCAACTATTTGCTTAACCGCATTATCAATAATAATTTCACTCATTTTATTTTTTGCATTACTTTCAGCTACCGAATCAATATTAAAATCACCAAGAATAATAATGGTACTATTAAATTCACTTAGTTCATTCATGAAATTTTCGAAGTGATTAAAAAATTCTGAATTTAAATTCAAATTTTTTGGTGAACGATATAAGCCAGCCAAAAATATAGTTTTACTATTATAACAAACTTTTATAACTAACCACCATAGTTCATTATTATAACAAAATCTTTTTATTATTTCATAATTCCAATATTTTTTTACATAGAACCATTGTCTATATATCTTATAGTTGTCCAATCCAGGCATTTTTTGAGTTGTTGCGCCGAGATTAGAAAATTATAGGAGGCAGCACCATCGATTAGTGATGGTTGAAGACTCTGCTATGGATTTCACACATGTTCTTTCAAAAGAGCTTTAGAACATTTACTGTGTAAATCAATATAAAAAAACACTTTAGAATTTAAATTTTTTTTTTCTTTTATCATCACTTAAATAATATATTATATTTACATATTTGGAAAGGGTATTAATTTATCTATCCAAAAGTAGAAGGTAGTATATTGTTTAATTTCATATTTTATTAGTTATTAACGATAAATTAAACACACCTTTCCAAATATCCATATAAAATTTTAAATTATGAGAGCTTTTCTTTTTTTTCGCATTAAAAAAAAGACGCGTAATATTTTTTTTTGCTTTGTTTTCGCATAAGTTTGTTTGTATTGTCTAATAAATAGTTTTGGTATATAAGATATATAAACAATGATAGAACACAACACCACCTGTGTGGCGCGAATGACTGTTTATCCTAATTATATTATAGTTATCTAAACTCACTAGTGAATCATCATCTAGATCAGGGATGGCAAATAGGATTTTATCAAAGTGCCATTATAAAATAAATTGAAATGCAATGTTTTTCGCGTGCCTTATTTTTTACCTATACATATTTTGTTTTATTAATTATAAATAAATAAAACAGAGTGCATTAGAGGTGCAATATCTGAGTTCTGTAATAAAATTTATTCACAAAGAAATGGTACAAAAAATTATAAAATTTAATCATAATTATAATTCAAATAACTAAGTTTTCTTAGATTTTATTTGAAGTTTTCTGCTTCATGTTACTTGCAAGATTTTTAATATCAGGCTGATATGTTGTCGATTGCAAGGTAATGCATGCTGCTGAGTCTTCCTCTGTTAACCTGTTTCTAGTCTTTGAAAGTACATGATTTTGTACAGAAAAAAGACTTTCAAAAGACTTTCAGTAAGTGGCAGAAAAAATTGTTAACAATGCGATTGCTAATATTTTAACAGAAGCAAAGGCATCTGGCATACTTTTTTATTGTTATCATTTCAATGGAGCAAAAATTAATTTATTTATATTTAAATTGAAACACAAATTTTATTGCAATTAAGAAATTAACCACACCCGCACTAGTAAAAATTTAATTTATCACTAAATAAAATATCTTAAGTAGGAGTGATTAAAAAAATATTAATCAACAAACCTACATGTATATATATATATCTAACTGCAAAGCCAACTAGATTTTTTTTTAATTTTTTTTTTTTTAATTAAAAAAACGAATGAAATTCAAAAAAAAACTTTTCATTACGCTGGCTCTGTCGTTTAGTAAACTTATTCGCGCAATATTTTTAACAAAGCGGAAATATTTTAAATAATTTTTTTTTAGAAATTTCATCATTGATATTTTAAATTTCTTAGCGTGCCGGGAAGATTTTCTGTCGTGCCAAGTTTGGCACGCGTGCCATGTAATTGCCATCCCTGATCTAGATCAATTAAATGTGTTTCAGTTAAACATAAAAATTCAACATCATTACTAATTATTAGTTCTTCAAGCTCACAAAAATTATTGATTAATCCTTGTATATTTAGATACATACACTCGATATTTTTTAGTTGCTAATACGAAATTCTACTAGCTTGCATTTTCAACTTTCGTTGGTATATTTTACAATCTTTACTTAATGTGTTATGCCAAACATCACAATCATCATCACTTAAATTCAGACTTTTTTTAGCTTTAACACAATTTACACATTTAATGTTATTGTTACGACAATTTTCTTTTTCATGACCAAATTCACCACACTTGTGACAACGGGCATTCACCTCACTGCATTTATCAGATTTATGATTAAATCCTAGACACTTATAACATCGTAACACTGACACTTTCTCATATACTTTACATCTATTCAAACCAATTATAATATTATTATATCTCATAATGTTTTTATATGCAGCACCATCTAATTCCACAATAGCATTATAAAGTGGTGGGGATTTCGACCCAATATTAGAATATGCTTGCCAAATCTGGGACCCAACTTTCCAAGTCTATTCGAGCAAACTAGAATCAATCCAAAAACAATTTTTGCTTTTCGCACTCAGAGATCTTCACAATCCCACAAATTTCGATTCCCTACCACCATATTCCGAAAGACTAAAATTACTAGATCTCATGACACTTTCAACGAGAAGAACTTTCCTGACATCCGCTTTCACTTTTGACGTTCTAAAAGGCGAAATTGACGTTGGCTTCATTAGAGAAAGGATTAAATTAAACGATGAGGTCAGACAGACACGTCAAACTAGACTCCTGGTCGAATATAGCCATAGCACAGAATATGGTAAAAATGAACCAATAAATCGATGTTGTATGGTTTACAATAAACACAATAACGAATTATTTCCTGAACTTTCAAAATTCTCATATAAGAAAAATCTAAAAGCAGCCCTATCCTATCAATCCCTTCACTAAATTATAATAATATTACTAAAACATGTATAAAAAATAAATGCAATAACATAATTTACTTTTAAATTTCTAAATAATAAAAAGTAATATTTAGTATGTAATATTTTTATTGTATAAAGTAATTAAGAAATATATATTATATTAACTATTAAATTTTTAAAATGTATAAAGTAATTTAAGAATTTTGTAAATTTTGTAAATTAATTTTAATTTTAGTTTATTAATTTGTAAACCTTGTTTTGGTTATAAAAAAAAAAAAAAAAAAATAAAAATAAACATTATTATCTCTAAAAGAAGGGTATACTTTTACACACTTAATTGATTCACATGTAATGTCATTTTGTATTTTTATAGAATTAATAATTTGATCACCACTTAATTTTTCATCCATACCAGTTATCAAAATTTTTGGATTTTGTTGTTGTGGTATAAAAGTATCATATTTATCACCAACATTTTCTTTAATTTCACTCTCAATTTTTTTTAATGATTCATTATTTGAACAACATATTGATATTACACCATCTCTTCTCTCATAAATATTATTAATTTTCAAAGCGAGATTACACACATTAATTTTGCTTTTTATATCCTCTTTAGTTTTTTTACACTCTTGAGATTGTTTTGGTTTCACAATAATTGGTAGTCTCAATTGATCAGCATACGTTAATTTTGCTCTATTATTATTAACAGTTTCACAATTTGAATTAGTATTAAATTTAATCTCTTTAGTGATATTGGTTTTTGTTTCTGTTATATTCTGTTCAATAGAATGTTTTGCCTCATTAATAATATGCGTTACTTCACTAAATTTTTTTTCTAAAATTTCAATTATGATTATGGTCGATTTATTCAAATTTACCATATTAATTAACTTTTCATTGTTAGCCCTAAGTAAAAATATAATAAAATTATTTTAAGAACGAAGCAGTAACAAATCACAGGACTAAAATAATAAAAGAAAAACTAGAATTGGATGAAAATTGGAATCCGGAAGAATTAAATTTTTAAATTTTAAATAAAACTTTCTCAACGGTTATCAGGATGGCTACTATGTAATTCGGTTCGAATAAAAATTCATTCGTAAACGAACAATTCGTACTATGTAATCCGAGATTCGGATATTTTTAAATCCGTAAATTAAATTTCAGTTATGCCAATTTATATATAGTTTAATAGATTAATAATAATTTCATAAATTAGCGATTGGTGCGCATTTAAGTTTCCCACGTGGTTTTTTAACTTTTTCTTTGACTTTTGGTGTGGTTTGGGGGTCATTTTTTAGGGGTCTTATTTTAAAATTTTGCATAGGGGTGAGGGGTGAATTTTAATTTTACGTTTTCAATTTCTACATTTTCGGTGTTTACGTTAAATATTAATTTATATTGTAATTAATAAGACTGAAACATAGACAAAAAAATTAATTATAAGAAAAATATTAATATATATATATATTAATATTTTTATATATTAATATATATATATTAATATATATTAATATATATATATATAATATATATATTAATATATATTATATTTATATATATATAAATATAATATATATTTATATATATATTATATATATATTCAACGATATATATATATATTATATATATATATATATATATAATTTTATTAATATTATATATATATATATAATGTAAATATTAATTTATATTTATAAATTAATATTTTTTACATATATAATTATATAATTATAATTTTTAAAATTACAATTTCAAATTAATATATATATATTATTTTTCTTATAATTATTATAATTTTTAATTATAATAATTATAATTAATTATTATAATTAAATAATGTTTAATTTTATTGATTCATTTAATTAAATTTAATTAAAAAAAAATATTAAAATTATTAACGAAATTAACATTTTCAGAAAATGTTGTACTGGATTTTGGTATTATAAATACTAAATATAAAAATAAATTTATATTAATAAATAGTACAATTAAATAGTAAATATTATTAAATATTGATAAATATTATTTTTGTATAAAGTAGTTTTTAGTTTATTAATTATATTATTAATAAACTAATTAATAATTAATTCATAATTAATTTTTTATTGATAATTTATATAATTAAAATAATTAAAATAATTATAAAATATAAAATTAAAATAAAATTAAAATTATAAAATATAAAATATAATAAGCAATATAAAATTAAAATAATTAAATAATTATAAAAATTAAATAAATTATTAATTTATTTATAAATTTTAATTTTAGTTAATAAAATTAAATTATTAATTAATAATTTAATTTTAAATTAGTAAATTTAATGTTGAAGTTACAACATTATCATTTCAAAGTTAGAAATTAAATATAACATAAATTAGTCTAAAAAAAAAAAAAGAGAGGGGTTATAAATAATTTTTATAAAGATTTTCTCATGTAAGGTTTTTTCATGTAAGGTTTAATATTAGCATAGACAATAATATATAGATGTAGGATATAGAACAAAAAATCGTATGAATTTTGAAAAATATAGCTTTTCCAATAGCCAGCTAAGCTGGCTATTGTAAAAGCTATAAAATATTATAATATAGCTTTTCCAATAGCCAGTTTACTCTTTTCAAAAACCATCTTTCTATTCTATGCTTTTTTCTCTCATTTTTAAATTTCTATTCTTGAATCTTGACACTTGACTATTTGAACATAGAAATTTTTGAATGAAAATCGTCATAGCAAACAGAATATTTTCTGGTTGTTTATTTAAATGAATTTTTTTTGTTATTTTTTTCAAAATTTTGAAAAAAAATTTAGTTTTATTATATACAGTTGTACACGAAAGTCAACATACAGCATGAAATGGTTGCAAATTGTGATTTAAATTATAAAATGAAAAACAATAATTAATTAAATTAAAAACAATAATGATTAGATTATATAAACTGAAATAAATCTAATCATTATTGTTTTTAATTTAATTAATTATTGTTTTTAATTTTATAATTTAAATCGCAATTTGCAACTATTTCATGCTGTATGTTGACTTTCGTGTACAACTGTAAGTTTTGTATGCCAAATACAATTTAAATTTTATGAAAAAGTACAATATGTATTTCTTAAATGTAATACATTTTCAAATTATACGAAAAAAAAATCATATTAATAATTTTTCTGCTAGAATATTATTAACGAAATGCCGGTTTTGTTAACATTATTCTTCCGTAAAATGTTAATTTAGGTATACAAACTTACCACAAATTATTCATTAAAAACATTTTAGGTAATATTTTATATTCTAATTATACAAATATTTATTAAATCATAATAAAAATTACGAATTTTTATACCAAAATTTTTTCTAAATTGTAAATAAAATGACAACAGAACAATTCAATTTTTTAAATCGAATTTATATGTGCTAATAGCAATTCTGAAAAATCATATAGAAAATAATATTTGAACATAGTAACCATAAATTTAGTTGTGTAATATGATGTCCATCCATGCAATGAATATAGTTGTATTTGTGGGATTCCCTTGTCCATACATTAAAAAAACTTAAATTCAAAGGTTACAGAAGTGCAAGAGGGGAAGAAAATTTATGAAAAAAAATTCTATATGCTTAAATTAGAATACTTTTGATTGAATTTAAAAATTGAAAAATATTTTTTCTTAAATTGCTTCGTTGGCGGTGATGCCGATTTTATATAATTTCTCATATATTAATGTGTCGTTTTTCTTTTTTATTAACTAATTTTTGTAAATTTTCAATATTTTTCAAGCAATAAAAAATATTGGAAAATTGGGATATAAATTTGAAAAACTTTTTAGTGAGAATTTGAAACACTTTTTAATGATATCTTATATATGAGAAATTATTTAAAATCGGCACTGTTTCGAAATAAGAAAGACTTCATTAGCTAATTTTCACGAAAATTAAATTTTTAAACTTTAATGAAACATTATAGATTATAATATATGAGAAATTATATAAAATCGGCATCACCGCCAACGAAGCAATTTAAGAAAAAATATTTTTCAATTTTTAAATTCAATCAAAAGTATTCTAATTTAAGCATATAGAATTTTTTTTCATACATTTTCTTCCCCTCTTACACTTCTGTACCCTTTGAATTTAAGTTTTTTTAATGTATGGACAAGGGAATCCCACAAATACAACTATATTCATTGCATGGACATATTACACAACTAAATTTATGGTTCCTATTTTCAATTTTTATTTTCCTATATAATTTTTCAGAATTGCTATTAGCACATAAATTTGATTTAATAAATTGAATTGTTCTGTTGTCATTTTATTTACAATTTAGAAAAAGTTTTGGTATAAAAATTCGTAATTTTTATTATGATTTAATAAATATTTGTATAATTAGAATAAAAAAAATTACCTAAAATGTTTTTAATGAATAATTTGTGGTAAGTCTGTATACCTAAATTAACATTTTACGGAAGAATAATGTTAACAAAACCGGCATTTCGTTAATAATATTCTAGCAGAAAAATTATTAATATGAATTTTTTTTCGTATAATTTGAAAATGTATTACATTTAAAAAATACATAATTGTACTTTTTCATAAAATTTAAATTGTATTTGGCATACAAAACTTATATATAATAAAACTAAATTTTTTTTCAACATTTTGAAAAAAATATCATAAAAAAATTCATATAAATAAACAACCAGAAAATACTCTGTTTGCTATGACGATTTTCATTCAAAAATTTCCATGGTCAAGTCCAAGTAGTCAAGAATAGAAATTTAAAAATGAGAGAAAAAAGCATAGAATAGAAAGATGGTTATTGAAAAGAGCAAACTGGCTATTGGAAAAGCTATATTTTTCCAAATTCATACGTTTTATCTCAAATATTTTCTCTAAAACGTCCCTACAGAATTTTTGTTCAGAATTTTTGTTCATATAAAAAAATGATTTTTCAATTCTATATTAAAAAAGCAGCTTTCATAATTTGTTGAAAAATTCATTTCATATTACGCGATTTTAGAACACTATCCTACATCTTATAGTATATTGTCTTTGATATTAGTCAAGTTCTACACCTAAATTTATCATAACTAGTTGTAATTCAAATTATATGATTGCATAATTTTAGGATTAGAATTATAATATTTTTAGGGGTTAATGTAAACATAAAAAAAAAAAACACAAAAAAAAAAATGTTAGGTTTTAATAAAAGGGGAAGGAAAGTGTATATAGAATATATATATACAGTTGCGAACATGAAAATAGCAGTAGCAGTGAAAAAAATGGTTACATATCATTCAGATTTGGTTTGAGCTGAATATAAATTATTCCTAATTGAAATGTTTTTTATTAAGTAATTTAAAAATTGTATCCGAAAATTAATTATTTCAATTCTAACTTTATAATGGCACAAAATTATAACAAATATTAGTTTTTTAATATTGCTACAGCTACTGCTATTTTAGTGTTCACAGCTGTATATAAAAAAAAAAATTCATTGAGAAGAGAAATAATGTATAAAAAGGTTTTTTTTGAAAAAAAGCAATAAAAGGTTGCGGAAGGATTGAATTAGTTAAGTAAATGTAATAGTCAAAATATAATAAAAAAAAGTTCTACATGAAAATAGTTGGATTAAGTAAAAATGTAATAGCAAAATTTTTAATAATAAATTAAATGTAATAATCAAAAACTATAATAATAGAAAGTTCTACATGAGAATAATTGGATTAAGTAAAATTGTAATAGTAAAAATATCAGTAAATTCGTTTTATTTCAATTGTTGTTCATAAATATTTTAGTAATGAGTACTATAAAAAATTTTTTTTGTTTGAAGAAAAATACTAAAAAAAAAAAAAAATATATTTAAATTTTGTATAAAACTATGTATAACTGTTAACTTAAGATCATAAATAATTTTAATCTAAATTCAGAAAATATAATAAAACAATATTAAATATATCAATTATAAAAAAAAAAAAAAAAATAATAACATTTCTTGTAATAAATATAAATAAATAATTTTAAGGCAAATTGTTAAATAGGTAATCTGTAAACTACGATCGACTAATTTATACGATTTCTTTTTTGAAAAGGTACGATCTCTTCAAGATCGCCCCTTTCCATTTTTAAAAAGGGAGGAATGTTGTGGAATAAATGTTTCCAAACATTTATCCCGCAACATAATCAAAAGTATATAATCAATATTATATGTACTTTTGATTATATATATATAAAGAAAAAAAAACCTATAATAAATTCTTATATACTAATTCATATAAATATTCTTTTATATTGGAAATGCTGAAAATGCATAAAAATCAATAAATAAAAAACAATTGATTTTTTACAGGTAGAATATTTATATAGGCCAAATTAATATTAATATTAATATTAAAGAAAAAAAGTGCTAGTGTGGGCATTTTTCGGCTAATATAGTAATTGAATAAAACCAATACCGATATTATGTTATTATTAGTATTATTCAAATAAATAATATTGGTAATAACATTTTTAATTGTATTTGTGCCGGAAAATGCACCAAAAATCGTATAAATTAGCTCGATTTTGGGTAAATATGATTATTAAAATTTTGATCAGTCAAACATATTAATCTAAAATATTAAGCTACGCTTGCGCTATATAGCTTTTATTTTAAATATTATTATTAAGCTGAGAATAAATACTATATAAAAAAAGTAAACTATCGATTTTTATATAACAAGAGGAAATTAAGCAGAAAAAAAAGGAATCAAGCGAAACCTGGTTAATTAGATAACCAAACATTGACAGGAATAAAAAATAAAAGGTAAATATTTATGTCTGTATAAAATATTATACAACATTGGATTTATCTTCGTCTAATAAGATTTCATCCTGTTTTTTAAAAAACTTACTTGAATTTCTTTTATTTTAACTTGATCTAATTGTTTTAATGGATTCTCAATGTAATGCGTATTTATTATACCTATTTTATTTTTCCTTATCAATGGAATACAGAATTCGGTTGTATTATTTTCCGTTTTTGGAAAATGAAGTTTTTGTTCTGGTCCTAAAATATTACAATTTGAAGATAAAAAATTATTCCCTAAAATACCATCAACAGGTAAATTTATGTCATTATCAGTGACTTGATATTTACAATCAAAATTATTTCCTAATAAAAATTTTCCTTCACAGGAACCTATAGTGGAGCTTACATCTTTTGTTATTGTACTTAAATTCGTTTTATCATTTGTTAGTATAGGTGTTCCTTCTTTTAAAGTTGTATTTTTAATCAAACTAACTTGAGCTCCTGTATCTACCAATAATTTAGTTTTATCCTTTTTAGCTATATCTAACGTTAATTGAACTATGGGCTCCATCTAACGTTAATTGAACTATGGTAAGGTGGTTTTTTCGCCCTTTGGAAGGAATGAGCTGGGCTTCTTTAGTTCACTCCATCCTCGTTTCCCGATTCCAACGCTTTTTTAGATTCGTATGCTTGACGTGCTTCGCAATGTACGATTTTATGACCTTTTCGCGCACACCAGTCACATCGCTTTTCAGCTATATTTTCACTGTCTAATGTAAGTACTCTCTGATTTGTTGTATTGACATTTCGTGATCGCAATTTCAAACAATGAGTGGAAGCATGTCCGTTCATTCCACAGTTTGTGCATCGTAGAACTGAAGAATTTGTATTTTGTGGTGCTTCCCAAGTACATTCTCTACTAATGTGTCCCGGCTTACCACATTTAAAACATTTAATCGTCGTATTTGCAATTGTTCCTTTAAATGGCACTTTGTTGTTACCATTATTATTATTACTATTATTATTCCCATTGTTATTATTATTATTGTAATTATTATTATAATTACTTGTATTATTTTTATTGTTGTTCGGAAAATTATTACCACTAACCATGTTGTAATTTCTATTAGGGGTCTTATTGTTGTTATTAAAATTATTTTTGCTACTATTGTTGGAGAATTGTTTATTGTTATTATTATAATTATTGTTATTATTTGTAAATTGCGAATTATTGTTGTTGTTGTTGTTGTTGTATTTATTGTTCCCTGGTGTTACCCGGAAATAATAATTATTATTATTATTTCTAAAATTGTTTCCATGATTTAATCTGTTATTATTTGATTGTTGTGCATGTCCTCCAGTTTCATTTAATTTTTGCATCATGGCTGTTAGTAGATTCATCATTTGATCTCCTTGATTATTAATACTAATTTTACCAGAACTTCATATATTTCCTAAATTCCTTGTTTCATTTAAATATTGGCGGGCCGCTCCTATAGAAACTCTTAAGTTTTCGGGGTTTTTGAAAATTAAATATTGCTTCAATTCTGATGAACGCAGTCCTCCCAAGAATATTCTTTTTGCTGTTATCTCCATTTCATTAGAAATCGTCCCTCGCTTTGATACCTTTCATTTACTCTATTTCTATATTCTATACGCCAATTTTTCTGCTATTCTTTCCCCAAATAGTTCCACTGATTCGCTTTCATACTGGTACATTCCCATCATTTCCGATGCTAATGTCTTTGCTCTCTATGAAACGATTTCGTAAAATATCTTTATATTGGTTAAAGTTTTCAACGTTGGCATATCTGAAAAGTGCGTTGGCTGCACCGGTCAGTGTACTTGTAATCAAAATTCTCAATAATATTCCCTTTTGTTCGTCTCTGGTTAAATCATATGCTTGATGAGCCAATTCGAGAAAATTGTTCAACTCATTCTCAATGTCCAACCCTACACCCGAAAATGTTGGAACTTGTACTAAAAATGTTTTGATTATTTTTTCCACTGGCAACAATGTTGGTTCCAAATGATATGAGTTGTAGTTTGTAAAGTTCTCCGCAACGTACTACTCTCGATCTTGTAGTGTAATTGGTGGTGGTGGCGGAATAGGGGTCGAGTTTAATCTTGATGGTCCCGGTTTATTTATTGTTCTATTTGTTTTATTTGCTTTTTGGAAATTAAAGTAATGGGGGTCGTTTTTGGATTCATTTTGTCACCTTTTAATATATTTAAACTTTTTCTTTCTTTTTTAGTAATTATTACTTTATTTCTCCTAGCTTTCCTTGGTTTCCGTATTGGGCCAATCCTGTTATACTTTACTCCTGACCTCAATGTTCTAAAACTTTTTCTATTTTCTGTTATTCGTTCTCCTTGCACTTGATGTAGAAAATCAACAAAATTATTTCTATCCAATACTTCTAAATTTGGTTCCGCTTCTATATTTTCTACGTTTATTTTATTCTGTTCATCCGAATTTTCACATTCCGGACTTGAATTTAAAAATGAAAATATTGATATTATCTTTTAAAATTTTAAAATTGATAGCGCCAACGTTGGGGGTTTTGAATTTTGCGACATTAGTTTATAAAAAATAATTCCAACAACAATAATATTTATGCTTTTTTTTATATTACGATTTAGGGGTGATTTTTTTTTATTAAATTTTAGTATTATTTTATTTTAGGGGTCATTTTTTATACAAAATTCTGACAAAATATATTTTAGGGGTCGAGATTTTATTTTTTATTGTTTTCTAAAAATTTTATGTAATTTAATTTATTCATTCAAATTTTATTTTATTCAACGTAAATCATTCAAAGAAATTTATTTAAAATAAAATACTCTCTTATTTTTGTTTTATTTTTACTCCCCTAAAAGTATGCAAACATAAAAAATTTTTGTTCACCAAAAAAAATATAAGTTTTCTATCTTCTAAATTTATGTAAAAAATTTATTATTCATTTCCCAAAAAAAATTTTGTTTAATAAATGTTCATAATATGATCTTCAAATGATTTTACAAAAAAAACGCGCTTTGCTCTAATGAAATTTACGTACGTCATTTAAAATATTTATATTAATATCAATTAAAAGTTGACAATAATATTTTATATAAAAATGAACAAACGTAATTTGAAAATATATATATATATCATTTTATATATATGTATATATAATTTTCGTCATTACGAACAAAAAAATGAATGAAATTTTAATATAAAATGAAAATATAGGGTAACGAAAAACTTGTTAGTTATTAAAACCAATTTTTATTAAAAAATTTTTAACACTTATGTAAAAAATTTTTTTTTAAGTTCTTTATTTTTACACAGCCCTGTTTCAACTTAGTGCACAATTTTATTCTGGCGTTTTCTGTACACAGTTTTGTGTTAAATTCAATAAACTTAACCTTTTTCACCGTAATTAGTTTTGTTACCCTATTTTTATTCGAATTTGATTTATAATAATACACTTCTATGTATTATATTTCACGTAAACAAAACTTTATTATAAACTTTTAAATTACAAATTGATCAAAAACGCACAATTTGCAATTTATACTTGGAGAATAAAACTTTTATGTATACAAATAAAAATTATAATGTATGATAATAATGTTTAATATTTTAATATTTTTCATTGTATATGCATGTGTACATATGACTTTTATTTTTATTTTACATAGGCATATGTACCCCAATTTTATTTATTATATATCTATTTTATTTTATTTTTTAAATTTTATTGAAGAGAGAGAAAATGAAATCCGGTTAACTATTCGGATAGGTTAAGGTTTTTTGGTAGTATATAAGAAAAAAAGAAAATATCATTTTTTTTATGTATATTAACACATATATTATTTTAGGGGTATTTTCATATATGCATTTTATTTTATTTTGTATTAACTTTGTATATAAAAATTTTGATTCACTAGGAATTTTAGGTTTTTTTTAAAAAAAGGATTTTTTGTATATAAAAAAGGATTTTTTGTATATTTTAATCATTTTATAATTATTAAAAATTTTGATTTTAATTTTATTTTTTGCCAATTTTTTTTAGATACGTTTTGTTTTAATACCTTTTCTACTTTAAATCAATAAAAGGTAAATCCAAATTTAGCAATTTTACATTTATACTTTAATATTTTTAATGAATTTAAACAAAATTTAATTAAATCAATTTTATTTTTATTTATTCGATTAATTTTTTATTTCAACCAAAATTTTAACAAATTTAAATTTAAACAATTTTCTATAAATTTTACTTTAATAATTTAATTTCATATTTTAATTAATTTAATTTTTTTTTATTTGTCAATTTCAATTTAATAATTATCCAAAAAATAAATTTTATTATTCTCCATTATTAAAACAATTAAATTTGGAGTTATAATAATTATAAAATATAGTGAAGAACCGTATCTTCCTAATGATTTTGTTTTATTCATTTTATATAAAAAATTATTTATTTTTAACAAAAAAATATTGATTTTATACTTTGTTATATATATTTTTATTGTATATATATATATTTTTAAAATCTTAGCAACCCGTGTTTTAGCAACCCGTGTTTTTATATATTTTCGTAAAACTTTATTTGAATTTTGTATATTGTAATATTGTTAGAAAAAAAAACTTACTATTTAAATATATAAAAACAAAATTTTTTTAAAAATTTCTTTTTCTGCTTTTTCCGCTACGCTACCACCTACTTCTTCTGCTACCTTGTTACAAAAATTTTCTGCTTCTTTTACTGCAACTTTTAACTGATTTTTTTTGCTATCACTGTTGTTCACTTTTATTAAAATTCTGCTACCATTTCTTTTTAAAAAAAAAATTTTTGATATATTTTTTTTTCTATATTATTAACTTTATTAAAAAATTTTTTGAATTTTTATATTAATGTCCACTTTGATTTACGATAAAATTTTTTATTTTACTTTCATTTATCCCGTTTTACCGAACACTAAATTCTTTTGGATAAGAAACGTACTTCTTATCCTGTCCGCAGCGCCATTTGTTGTAATATAAATTAGAATCATATATATGTTTTTTTTAGATTGTCTCACCTTTATTTTTGCTTTTATCTTTTAAAACTTTTTAATTAAATAAAACAATTTTATTTAATCTATTTTTAATATAAATTTATTTAGTTTATTTTATAGTTATTTATTAATTTATTTTAAAAGTCACTAATTATTTATTCATTTTATTTAAAAATCACAAAATATTATTTAATGTTTGTTCTTTAATTTATCTAATTTTTTCTTTAATAATTTAACTAACTAACTAATTAAAAATAACATCTTTAATACAATTTTAATGATAGAATTCCTTTTTAATTTTATTTTTTGATTAATTTCCGATTATTATTAATAAATCTCAAAATTTCTCGGAACGACTGACAATAATAATTTTTTTTTTAAATTGAACTTTAATTTTCTTTATCGACTGACTGACTGACCATGATTTTAATTTTACTTTCTTTTTTATTTTGTTGGAGAGCTTTTTTGGTTTTCAAAGATTTTTCCAATAAAATTTTGGAAAACCAATCAGCTTCTCCAACAAAATAATTTTGATAAATTAATATTTAATTGGTTAATTAATTTTTACGCGTTGTCAGCACAGAGAAATTATAATTTATTGAATTAATTTTTCTCTGTGCACGAGCAACACGTAATTTGAGACTTTTGTTTTTCGATTTAAATTAATTTATTAATTTTGAAAATTTCATTAATTGGAAATTTATTAATTTCCGTTGTGAATTAAAGCACATGGTGCCTCAATTCACAACAGCATTACACATCCACATTACCGTGTCACCTAATTGTTTAATTTTCTCATATTTGGATTTCGAAATATTTAAACAGGTACAATGGAACCAGCTGCCACAAAAACCTTCGCAACAAATACCCATGTCATTATTTCCGACAACTTTATTGCAAACCATGCAGATTTCTGAATGTTGACTAATATTCAAGCTCGAAACTGAAGAGTTTTGCATTATGGTATAGTCGTGCTAACTGGGTAAAAATTAACAATGACAGAACAGCTGATATTTATATTAGTAATTGTAAATGAGGCCACGAAGACAATTAATAACAAAACATTTGAAAATAACTTTATCATATATTATATAGCAATTTTATAAAGTTTTTCAAATTTAAGACAAAAAAGGAATTAATGAAATACACAAATAATAAAGCCTGGGCTACAATGTGCCGATCATTTCGGTACCGATTAGTTCACGTCCTTTTCGAATCGATTCGTTAAGTGGGCTGGCTACATAGCTTCCGACACCAACCGATTAAATTAGTCAATTTGAAGTTTTGTAGTGTCAAAAAGAAAAAAAATTGGTGACGTGTTGTGTCGAAAAAAAAATTATTTTTATAAAAATGTATAATTTAATGTTTGTTAAATAATTCAGGATATAATTTAATATCCTCAATAAACTTTTCTTCATCCATCATATTGACAATATTGGCGGCAAAAAAAAAAAGACACGTCTATACAGTTGAAATACTTGATTACGTATATTATTTCATAATTTATCTATAATTTTATAACCAAATAACTTTTTTTTCAGGAAAGTAAATGTGGATATTCTTGTACAAAAAAAACAAGGAACTACAAAAAAAATGTTTTGAGTTGGAAAAAGAAAACAACATCATTTCAAACATTTTTACAGAAAACCAGAGGAAAAAAATGCAAAATGGTGGGCTGAGAACAAAATTGAAAATAGATGATATTTCCAAAGCAATTGCGATTTATTTTCCTTTCACGAAAATTTTCGAATACATTTCCAAGGTTCTTATTATGGTAGATATATAATTATAATCAAAAATACCACAATCCCATTCAAGATTATTAATAGTTTCAGCAATATAACAATTTTGTCTTATAGCTTCGTGAGTAAGTTCTTCTCTTGGGTATGGAGATTTGAAGTAATAAGTTTGTGGAGTTAATGAACCCTGTTCTAAAATTGCCATTTCTTTAACAAAGTTTTGTTTTCCATTTCCAATTACAAATTGAAAGTCCACAAATGCAATCTTATTCATATTTATTTTTAGTTTCCTTTTCTTGAAAGAGTCAAATTATCACTGTTCTATTGAAATCATGATTAAACTAGTTTTATCATGCGTAGCAAATGAAATAAGAATGGTGGAGGGGATACTCTTAATGCCTTATGTGGCATGCGGAAAATCGCGGGGCCACACGAACTCATCATCATACCATTTATTTAAAGATGAACTAGCTATAAGACAGTGACCTATGAACAATTATATAAAACCTGAAATTTAAAATTATCCTTTTGTACTTTTGGAAATAAAACTATTAATTTTTTATACATTGATTTTATTTTTGATAACAAAATTATTTCAAATTATTACTATATTAATTTAATACATTGATATAATTTATTTGCTATTATTATTAGGTATATTATTTTTCCAAAATAATGGAATTTCAGCTAATAGCTTGGAAAAGTTAAATAATGCAGTGTAACTAGGTAAAAAAAAACAAATCATTGCTTAACTTATTATAATTTAATTGATTACATTTATTAAAATATTCGAATACATAAGCTTCTATGTACGGCCCACTAATATAATTCGAATAGGCATACGAACTAATAAAATCTTTTATTTCATACAACTTTTTCCATTCATCAATACTTAACAAAAAGTCTATATTTTCAATATCCGCTTCAGTTGAGATGTTTTGTATGAAAAAGTTCCAAAAATTGTACGTAAACATCATTGGTGAACTTTCAGCTTTGTCTATAATGATGGTCGACTGAAATGTAGAAGGATTGATTCCTGTTGATATCTTGCTGTGTGTTCATCATTTAAAAAATAATGATAAGCCAATAGTAAATTTACTCGTTCCTTGTTATTGTTAACTGCATCCATTCAAAATCAACAAAATAACTAAACTAGTTTAAAAAAAAATTAAAACATTTATTTTATAATACCTAAGTTCAATAATAATTCAGTATTTTTAATCCAGGAATTGTGACTCTCATCAAAACCTAGCCATTTCACATAGACCATGTCCCCTCTTGTGGATTACTTTTTCAACCAAATAAATATCTTTGTGTGCGACCTTCTGCAATTCGTACTCATAGAACCCACCTTTTAGTATTTGTTTTTTGTAATCTTCCAACACGTAGGTTACAGGATTGGTTAATTGAATTTTATAAATTGAAAATTTCAGTTGAACAATTTGGTAAATATCGTTTATCAAATGTACTTTTGTGTTTTGATATTCTAACGAAATCACCAACTTTAAATTTCCCCTTTTTAAACATTTTTGGCCTGCTATAAACTGATTTCAATAGGAGTTTATTTTAAAACAAAATGAAAATGATAATAATTCCGTTAAATTTTATATTTGATAAAAAAATTATTTCAAATTATTAATATATTAATTTATTAATTTTCGTCCATGTATATCTGATCATTTTTAGTTTCCATTTTAAAAGAAAATTAAAATGATAATAATTCTGTTAAATTTTATATTTGATAACAAAATTATTTCAAATTATTAATATATTAATTTATTAATTTTCGTCCATGTATATCTGATCATTTTTAGTTTCCCTTTTAAAAGAAAATTAAAATGATAATAATTCTGTTAAATTTTATATTTGATAACAAAATTATTTCAAATTATTAATATATTAATTTATTAATTTTCGTCCATGTATATCTGATAATTTTTAGTTTCCATTTTAAAAGAAAATTAAAATGATAATAATTCCGTAAAATTTTATATTTGATAACAAAATTATTTCAAATTATTAATATATTAATTTATTAATTTTCGTCCATGTATATCTGATCATTTATAGTTTCCATTTCAAAACAAAATAAAAATGATAATAATTCCGTTAAATTTTATATTTTATAACAAAATTATTTCAAATTATTAATATATTAATTTAATACTTTTCGTCCATGTATATCTGAGTATTTTTAGTTTCCATTTCAAAACAAAATAAAGGTGATAATAATTCCTTAAATTTTATAATTTGATAACAAAATTATTTCAAATTATTAATATATTAATTTAATAATTTTCATCCATGTATATCTCATCATTTTTAGTTTTACATTTTTGCTATTATTATTAGGTATATAATAATATAAATTAAAATTACATTTAAAACAAAATGAAAGTGATAATAATTCCTTAAATTTTATACAGTTATTATTGTACCACAATTGTGATGAAGACGATGTTTTGAAACTTGAAAGGTTGATAAAAACTTTGGAAGACATGGAAAAATTATTTTGTGGTGTCTAAAACGATATGAATGGAAGTACCGCTGTTATATATATGAAGAAGCTTTCATTTCTGAAGTTCATGACCAGGATATTAAAGCAAGTCAAAAAAACAAGGAAATAAATCCACAGATTATGTTTCAAGCTGATATTGAAAATTTTATTAACAGTATAAAAGAAGAAGATACACTTACTTACATAAGTCTACGTACGGTATGTAAAATTTAAAAACGAAGGGTTAAAATAATATTTCAGGTGTATTAAACTCTTTTATTTTGTTATATAATAAGATGTTATAATTTTACAATTTTGTAACAAAAAGCGAAAATTAAGAACAAATCTAGAAATAAATATAAAAATCTGTTTTTCAAATATCAAAGGCCTACATAAGAAAATCATGGAGTGGTTAAAAATTCATTAGTTTAGTTACTGCAATATTAATATTTTTTTTATTTTGAAATATAAGTTAGCGTAATCAAGTGTTGAAAGTTGTAACAAACTTAAATACCACCGGTAAATATGAAAATAAACCAAGATCTGGCAGGCCTTCAATAGTAACTAATAGGAACTCCCAAGTAATTTTAAGAGAAATTAATGAAAATCCTAGAGTAAGCGCTGTTAAAATTGCTGATAATCGCACAAGTGAATTGGGAATAAGTGTTCATCCAGATACTGTCCGGCGCCACATTCGAAATTTTATCGATATTTTAAATTGTAAAATACTGTAGAATTTATTAAAATAATAAAAGTAGATACTTAGGATTTTAAGTTAATGCATCCTTTTATTTATAAAATTGAAAAGTATATATTAAAAAATTTTAAATAATACAAATTAAAATAATCTGACTGATAATAAGAAATTTATATTATTAGGTTAAATTCACTTTACGCAAAAAAATTAGCATATTGTAATTTAAATATTTTTGAACTTGCATTCTTTGGCTGATATGTTTATCAATTTTATTTATATCATTAATAGTTTTTCATTTCGAAAAATTGAGAAGGTTTTTTTTTTAAAAGTCTTCATATTGGGTATAAAAACTATGCAAAAATTATAATTTCCGTATGTCAGTTTCAAATTGCTATGTTTCAACCAACTAAAGAAAGCACAAAAATATTAATCATTCGTCCACCTGTAATACATTTGATTATATTATAGATCTTACATCAGAAGAGGAGTCGTCACCAGTTTATTGTCCTGCGATAATAGAATCATCGAGAGATGAAGATAATGATTCAGGAAGATTCAGAACATGAAAAAACTGAGGATAGTGAAGAAGCTGAAGATAGTCAAGAATAGTGAAGTGAAGAAAAGGTGAAGAAGATGGTGAATATTATGTAGAAGATGATGATGAAGTGATATTGTTCACCAGAAGATAAAACAAATTTTTATTTAAAAAAAAAGAAGCAAATAAATGAAAATTAAAAATAAATGTAAATTTTTTCTTTATAAAATAATTGTACATAAATACAAATTTTTAAAAAATTACTAGCAAATGCTTTTTATTTATTTGAAATATATAATATATATATATTAATTTTCAGATAAAGTTCAATATTAATAAGATAATATTGAATCAATTATATATTTTCTTTTCACGTTTATTTTATAAATATTTTCTGAATTATAAATCAATAAATTGAAATTTTTTCAAAGATATAATAAAACTTGTAAAATATATATTTTAATATATTAGTACCAATAAAAAAAATTAAAATTACAAATGAAAATATTGTTATTTTTTGTTTATATATATAAATATAATTTAAATCAGTATTTATAAGATAGTATTGATTACAATTTCATTATTTTTAAATTCAAGTTCAATATCGATTTTAAAAAAACATAAATATAAATATAAATAAAAAATCATGAATACAATTTTTGTTAATGCAAATTAAAACAAGTTTTTCATTTTATAAAATTGAAATGAAATAATTTTTAATAAACCAAATGTGTAAAAGTTTTATATGGAAGACCACAAAAGAGAATACAAAAAAATTTACTATGCGGGAATTTATTGTGGTATATAAATTATTGTGGTAATTTTATTTGATTAAAATTGAAAGTGAAACTTATATTCGGACTATAGATCACAAAAACTAATTTTATTTTGTATAAAAATATGTAGGTTTAAGATCAAAACAAAATGTAAAAAAGTTAAATACTTTTTATATGGAAGGTCAAAACAGAAAATGTAAAAAAGTCAAATATGTTTTATATGGAAGATCACAAAAGAAAATGCAACAAAGTTACTTTGCGTGAATTTATTATGGTGTAGTAAATTTTATTTTATTAAAATTGAAAGTGAAACTTATATTCGGATTATATACCGTCGAAGAGAATTCGAAAAAGTATATGTGCGTGAATTGTGCAAAAAATATATGTGGATTTTGGGACAAAGCAAAATGAAAAAAAGTTGTGTTGTGAAGATTTTATATTGAAAAGTATATGGATTTTCTGGACCAACTAAGAATTTTAAATTTTCAAAAAAATTTGTATTTTGTATGGAAAATAGTGGTCCAGAAGGAACATATCTATATGGTAGACCACAAAAGAGAAAAACAAAGTTACTATGCGTGAATTTATTGTGGTGTATTAAATTTAATTTTTTTTTAATTGAAAGTGAAACTTATATTCGGATTATATACCGAGGAAGAGAATTCGAAAAAGTGTGTACGTGAATTGTGCAAAAAATATATGTGGATATCGGGACAAAGCAAAATGAAAAAAAGTTGTGTTCTGAAGATTTTATATTGAAAAGTATATGTATTTTCGGGCTCAACTGAGAATTTTAAATTTTCAAAAAAATTTGTATTTTGTATGGAAAATTTATATTTTGCTTTGTCCAGAAGGAACATATCTATATGGTAGACCACAAAAGCGAAAAAAAGTTACTATGCGTGAATTTATTGTGGTGTAGTAAATTTTTTTTTTTTTTTTAAATTGAAAGTGAAACTTGTATTTGGATTATATGCCGTCGCAGAAAATTTGAAAAAATTAATGTGCGCGATTTTTATTTCATTAAAATTGAAAGTTAAACTTATATTCGGATTATATTATAAAGTATATTTGCGTGAATTGTGTAAAAAATATATGTGGATATTGAGACAAAGCAAAATGAAAAAAAGTTGTGTTGTGAAGATTTTATATTGAAAAGTATATGAATTTTCTGGGCCAACTGAAGCAATTTTTAATTTTCAAAAAATTTGATTATTTTGTAGTTTTGTATGGAAAAAACTGTGCAGAACATACATATCTATACTACTCACAGGCCACTACCGCTGACGTTGGTACTGACGCGTAGGTATCATGTTGGGTATTGTAGTTTATTTATTTTACGGCAGGTGGCTCAAAGAATTTTTATATTGGAATATTTGCTTTTTTTTATTCAAAATAAAAAAATGGAAAATATTTTTATTTTTTTTTATTAATGACATTGCAATATTATTTTACTTGCGTTTACATATTAGATAATTAATATAAAATTATAATATTTGGATTTTTTTAACTTAATGCCTGGTTTAGACAATGGTGAAATCTAATGGCGAATTTTTTTAAAGGATGGAGATATATATTTATGTATAAGTGCGGTAGAGACAGCAATATCGTCCAGAAATTTTTTTGGACGTCCAATTTTCGAAATTTAATTTTGAATTGGACGTCCAATTATGGCACAAGACGTCGGCTCTCGTCTTGTGCCATAATTGGACGTCCAAAAGATGAGATTTTATAGAAAAACTATAGATGGCGTGAATATTATATATATACAAAATTATATTTTGTCAAATTTATTTTTTTATTTCACAGCTAGGTATTCACTTCCAAAAAAAAGTTGGAAAAATTGTGAACAAAATATCATATTAAAAATATGTAAATATAATATAATGTAAGCTGTGTTTTTTTATTCCTACTCTGTACTATACGAGTAGGGTATCTGTATGGTTGTAGTTGTAGCTAAGCTACTCTACATAATTATCCAGTACAACATGTAGAGTAAAAGGGAAATTAATGGGAAATTATTAAATTTTAATATGGCAACTGTAAATTTGACAAGAAGATATTTCATTTCGTATATTTGAATATTGAAAATTTGATTTTTACAAAATATCATCAAAGTGGGCAAATTTTTTTCAATCAATTCTAAATCATATTTTCCCCTTGCACTACATCGTTTTTTTATTCCTTTTATATCGAGTAGTACAGAGTAGGAATAAAAAAACTCAGCTAATATCATACTGAGTACCATGTGTATATGACAAAGCAAAAACGAAGAAAAATAGTTGCCCCTGGTAAAATTTACTATATAAAATCATACTTTTTATGAACTGAGTACTAAGCTTTAGGTAAAAAAATGGATGAATTATCTTTTTTCAAATAAATTATTTTTTTCCAAATAAATTATTTACAGTGTCAAGCAATATTTTTTAGGAATATCAAAAAGTTCCTATAATTTTTTTGAATGCCAACTAGATGCTATAAATTTTTGTCTCAGTCTTTCGTTAGGCCAAATTGAACATGCTATCTCGTTCTATTTTGCCTAAAAAATATGAGTTTCGCCATTGTCTAAACCAGGCATAAGGCTTTTCAAATTTATGATATACATATTATTTCGTATAAAAACAAATTGATATTTAACTACCATTACTATACATAATTTTATAACATCATAATTTTATATATTGACCACAATTATTCATTATATATATACATAGTTAGTTATTTTAATTAGTATACATTTAATAATTTTGTTTTTAATTTGATTACAATTTTGCAACTTAAATAGTTGTATATTAAATTAAATTGATAAAAAAAAACTTAATTCGAAGCTGTCAATTATATATATTTAGATAATTTTCTTTATTTTGATTTTTTTTTTATTACATAATATAAAAATAAAAATAAGAATTTGTTCAATTATAATATACATTTAGTGCAATAGTTTTTTTTTTTGTGCGGCATCGTTGGCTGGAATTTTTTTTTGTGTGTACGAGATTTGTTTTTCTTATTCCTTTTTTCTGAGGATTTTGTTGGTAGTTTTTTTTGTAAATATGGCTGGCTAGTGGAACTAAATCATGTGAATCAGCGTACTCAGGATGTCCTTCTCTTGTGACTCTTCGATCCAATCGAATTGTTATTATGTAACAAGTGATTTGGATTGAAGAGTTACATTTACAGGCAATATGGTAGTTAGAAGGATCATTGGTCGACCAACACCCCACAGACTTTGCTAAGCCGGCAATAGGAGGAAATCCCAATGATCCTGGAAGCTGAAAGTAAAGAAAAAGCGAATTAGTTTTTTTTGTTTGGAAAAAATTGGTTCTTAGTCTTGCTTCATTTAGTGATTGTGGCTAGGTCACTCAGACCTGGCGCCCAACGCCTTCAGCTTCCGAACCCTTCTCCTCCGAACTTACCTTCAGCTAACATATCAAATTAATTGATTATGTTACAAAATTTAATAGATTTATATAATTATATTTAGTAAAATGGAAATTTTGGACTAAAAAAATATCAAATATATAAATAGAGATCTGCTAAACGGCGGAAATTTGCTTGCAAAGGGAAGGTGCAAACGTTTTTAGAAAATAATAAGCCAAAAACACATACCGCACCAACTGAATATTCCCATGATCCAGAATTGTCAGAGAAGCTTATTTGTTAAGCCAATTCACTTTTAAAAAACTTAGCACAAAACGTTTCCAATCCGCCTTCACATATAATTAGCGACGTCATTGTGGCATGTGAACCGGATTGCAGGAGCTATATACCGAACAGCATGACAAATAAAGATAATTCATAGTTTGCAAATTGAATTTGAAAGAACCGGAAAATATTGAAGATATAAATATACCGGAATATACGTTATTTGGTAGATGAACTTTTTGTGCAAAGTGAGAAGGAGTTTAATGCAGAAAAAATTATAATTACTCTCTTCATTACTCATCTGCCAGACCAATACTGTTGGTAAAACTATATAGGTCTGACAGAGATAGGTTCCATGACTGATAGATTTATAACATAGCTATGTAGGTGTTTTATTTATTTATTTATTCACCATAACAAGGTATTTTATTTTACATATTATTATTATTACAAATTAAATTGAATTGATTTAAAATAATTTATATAATTAAAAAGATCCTTAATTATATACATTAATATAGTGAAGACTTAATTGAATGAGTTAAATATTTATGTTAAGTTTGTTGTGATGTGTTTTATAAAGCGTTTTTGGATATGGAAAGCGTATAGAGCGAGCCGAATCTATTGAAAATTGTGAAACATTTGTTAATAGGCTCATTTCTGGCGTATTCAGTGGTGTGTGTTTTCCTGCACTAAACTTGTCTGGTTTCTCTTACGTCAGTGTTGGATTTTATCCTGTTTGTGATAAAATGTACACAAATATTTTTGTTCATGATATCAAATGTGAAACAACAAGTTAACAGAGTACGCCTTCTGGCAAGAGACGAAAGATTAAGTAAGGTCAGTCTGAAAGAATAACTAGGCAAGTTTGAGTAGTCTCTTGGATCATACAGTGTTCGTAATGCGAAAAGAAGAAATCTTTTTTGGATCGATTCTATTCTATCAATGGGAGTTTGATAGGCTGGATTCCAAGTAATACTACCATATACCAATAAGGGACGTACTAATGCGCATTACAGAGTTTTGGTAACCCATACATTCTTTAATTCTTTGGTAAATTTTTTTATAAAGCCAAGCATTTACTAGACTTAGATGTGATTTGCTCATAATGTTGCTTGAAGTCTAGCTTATTGTCTATTAGAATTCCAAGATAACTAATTCTATCTACACGGTTTAGTTCCGTACCATTTAAATGGCACCAGTGCGTGATGACACATCTTTTACGGGAAAAGCTAATAGCATGATATTTGACTATATTTAAATCTAGTTTATTGATGATGCACCAGTTTTCTAAGAGATGGAGTTTAGACTGTAAATAGAATACGTCAGAAGCGGATTTGATAATGATATATATTTAAAGATCGTCAGCGTAAAGTAAGTGTGGAATATCTCCAAGATGTTGTGATAAGTCAGAGATCATGATATTGAAGAGTAAAGGACCTAAGTGGCTTCCTTGAGGAACACCAGAAGTGATTTTTTGAAAATAGATCTTGAAATTTAACGTATTGCGTTCTTCCGCTAAGGTAGGATGTCGGCTTAAAAGAGGATCTGCTATACCAAATTTGAGCAATTAAGATAAGACTCTTAATCAACACGGTGAAATGCCTTACTGAAATCCCGTGTAGATCTATCTGGTAACCCTTTTCCTTATTACATAAAAGGTCCGAAGCAAATATCATGAGATTGGTGGTGGTAGATCGCCCTTTTCTAAAGCCATGTTGTTGTTCGTTCAACAGAGTGTTAATTACAGAGTATATTTTGTCGCGGTAACCTTCTTAAAAAGTTTGGGAATAGAAGATAAAATAGCAATACCCCTGTAATTTTCGATCTTAGATTTGTCCCCGCTTTTGTGAATAGGAACTAGATATGAAGATTTTCAGGCTGATGGGAAGGCACCAGGCCGTAGTGATTTTTCGAAGAAAATTTGAAGAGGCATGGACAATGGATGAGCGCAATTACATAAGAAGATAGGAGGAATGCAGCCCCCTTTTTTATATCCAAATTATTAATTGCATTAAATATTTCATCAAATGTGACGAGATGTGTCAATTTACTTGTGTCGACCTCTGATGGGGATCTATAACATCCCACGAATCGGTCCACAATCGGCCTGTTGATTTGCGCGTAACGTTCACGAAATCAAAGAATTGTTCAGGATCTGTAAGATTTTGTCCAACTAATTATAGGCAACTTTAGCTATATTAGAAAACTCGATGGCAGCTGTTTTGTATGAGTTAACTAAATTTACGTCACTACCATTGTTGCGCTTGATTTTCTTACATAGTTTTCTTATGATTTCACAGTGACCTTAAACTTTTGTCAAGCCAAGGATCAGTCAGTTTGTCCATTTGTTTTATTTTTGGCACATATTGTTCCAAAAGCTGAAAGATATGATTGCAAAATAAATAGACTGAATTATCCAGGTCACTGGATAAAAGTAGATCAGACCAGTTCATTGAAGAGAAAGCTTAATTTAACCCGAGGAGGAATATAAACAGCGCCAACTACTAATGTTTTCGTTCCCAATTTTATATTTATAAATTGATGCTGAGAGCTTTGATGTATTACTTTTTATAGAAACATGTGAAAAAGAGGTACGCATGGCTATCAGTACCCGCCGGCCCATTTGAGAGCAGTGATAAGAGTCGTTCAACCATTTCCGGTAAGGATAATGACGTCATAGTGAGAGGAGTATATACAGAGTCGTCGGCAGAACTGGACGCTATGACGATACCATTAGAGCTAAGTGAAGCTGGTTTGTTTAGTATTCCGCCTTGAACAAAATTAGAGTACTTTCTTTTTTAAATTTCATGGGTGTCAACGATATTTTCAAGTTGAGAATATGTGTTTAAGATAGTGTTATTAGATGTTGGAAAGTGTACTGAAGGTGTATATTTAGGTGTAGGAAAGTGTACAGAAGGTGTGTCGTCTATAATAATAATATTTTTTTCCTTAATTTTATAAGCCCTACCACAAAAATGTTTAGCATTACTTCTTATTTTATTAACTTTACGATTACAGTTAGTTATATATTTATTATTACCATTGTTCTTATTTGTATTTAAGTGGTTAATATTACTATTATTAATATCATTATTATTAATATATTAAGTTTTAATTTTAATGCTACTATTGGTGGTATTTTTACTTAAATTACTCGTATAATATAATATATAATTATTATATTTAGTTTGTTTTTTTACTAATCTTAGGTTTCCATTTATATAACTTCATGTTGTTCCATTCAAAAACATAATTATCGTCATTAAGAAATATCCATTCGTATCTCGTTGGCATTGTAAATTTGAAATTACTGGATTTACTTTTCGTTTTACCACAAACTAAAAAACTCTATACAGACGATTACATTAGAATATCATTTTTGTCTATAATATTCTGGCTGCACAAAGAGAGAAAATGAGATAATTCTGGAAAATGTAGAATGAAAAGTAGAGACATTCGTTTTTCTCTTTACTTTCTATTCTACATTTTCTACATTTTTCCAGAATATATCATTTTCTCTCTTTGTGGACCCAGAAAATTATAGACAAAAATGATATTCTAATATAATCGTCTGTATACAGTTTATTAGTTTGTGGTTTTACGTAGGGCTTTGCATGTGCAATCCAGTATGGAAACATGAGTTTTAAATAAGTTACATATCCAGGTTGAATATGCGTGCGGTGGAGCGTTCTTAATATAATAATCAGTGTTGAAATCAGTTTTTGTTCGCTGTTTATTAGTATTGTTCTTATTTGTATTAATCCTCGTCGTTGGTATGGTGGCGTCAATAGAAGAGTTAGCTAGATCCAGTTTTAATAATCTATTGTTCCAATCTGACTATAACCAAATAGTACCAAGTTTGAGAATTGTTGCCGGTGTAGGTTCAGGTAACTCAGGAGAAGTTGGTCTGGTATCAGGTAATAATAATTCCGGTGATAAATGAGTCTTTATTTTTGATGGAGATGATGGTATTGTGTTTATTTGTTCAACTACATTATTTTGAATTTTCAGGACCATTACGTCGCATTTCAAATCATTTAATAAAAATTTTAGGCTAATAATTTCGTCAGTAACAGATTTGTGAAAATTGAAATTATCTTTATTGCCGTAATTAAGTGACTCGATTCTGCCAGTTAAAGAGTTATAACTGGAGATTAAATCACAGCAAGTACTATTAACGCCGACCTGAAGGCGAGTAGTTTGTTAGTACTTTCATGACTAGCTGGTGGTAAAGTTGAAATGTAATTATCCAATGTTGTGTTAATTTTGTTAGAAATTTGCATTAGAGTTTTACTATTTATTTCTTTAACGAAAGGCAATATTTCATCTGTTAATTTGCTTACCAGACTATCAAAACATTTTGCCATATCGTTAAAACCAACGATCTTTATAATATAGAAGGCTTAAGAGGTTAGAATTCGTGTTACAACATCGATGTGCTAAAATGACAGTTGACGGCTATAAATTTTATTCTTAAGCCATGCACTATTTGGTGTAAAAATAGAAGTTTTGACGTCACTCGTTATGTACAAATTATTTATTGCATAATTTATCATTCGTGTTACAACATCGATGTGCTAAAATGACAGTTGACGGCTATAAATTTTATTCTTAAGCCATGCACTATTTGGTGTAAAAATAGAAGTTGTGACGTCACTCGTTATGTTCAAATTATTTATTGCATAATTTATCATTTTTATTGCATAATTTATTTATTTATTTATAATTTATAATTAATTATAATTTAAATAATATTTAATTTTTTCTTAGAAAGCATTAAAAAAATTGACAAACCCGTCACGACTTACATTATTACACCAAATAGTACATGGCTTAATAATTAAAATTTATATCCGCCAACTGTCATTTTACCCCAGAGACGCTGTGAGATGTTTGGACCAAGCGTTTATATGAAAACATAACCTCTTTAAGCTTTATATATTATATAGTTCGTTGGTTAAAACATTCACTGTTAACATCTAGATAGAGTTGATTTTTGTTTAGACATTATGTCATCCTTACTATTATTTAAACGATTAACATGACCGGCTATACCATCGTACATGTTTCTTAGCATATGTTCAGTTTGTTGGCAATCACTACAGATGAAGTATTCTTCAAGCGATGGATAAAATAATAATAAAGAATTTTGTAAGATGACACTGTTCATAAAAGTTAAATTTTGTTTTTACTTTTCTTTTGTTTAATTATTATTTATTATAAAAGTATATAGGTATATATTTCGAAGTGTTTTATTTTGTAGATTTAAGAAAATTTTAAAATTAATTGTATTAATTAAAATTAATTATTTTATTTTGTAGATTTAAGAAATTTTTTAAATAAATTGACCTTTATATTGAATTTTATGATGGAAGGCCATGCAGTTACATAGGAGGTGCTCCGCTGTTTCATCTGCATCTTGGCAGAATCTACACACTCGTTCGCGTGAAAGTCCCATCTTGTGAAGGTGTTTCCTCAGCCTTGAGTGACCTGTGAGGAAGCCAGAGATTATTCTGGCTTTTTTCCTACTACACTGCAGCAACTCTTGCTCTTTTCTTCGATGTGCCTCATTCCTTCCTTACCGTTCCATGCAGCTATTTGGGATAGTATAGTTTTGTTTTAGATTTTGGTTTAGAGGAAGATCACAATTTTGCCAGCTCTTTTTTGAAGCGATTACCTAGCTTAATCCACTAAATTTTTTTAGCCTTATTTTTTTATATAAGTAATAATTAATTTTATAATCAACTAAAATTATTTATTCATATATAAAAATAAAACATAAATTATTAATATTATTTGTTATTTTCACAATAATTACCAAAATAATTCTAAGCCATCTATCGGATTTTGTGGAACTAAAAAAACTCTACTAGAAAAAACAAGCGTAACTACTCTCAACTACATACTATAGTTTTCGTTTCGAAAATTCGGACATTTTGCTACCATGTAATTGTAATTCGCGCAACAACTCAAAAAATGCCTTTATTGGACAACTATAAGATATAAACAAGGGTGTTATGGATTTCTCAATTTCAACTGTTAGATTTAGCAGCGCCATTTCTGTTGATTTGCGTGCTTGATAGGCATACTGGTATCGGTTTAGCGGGTTAACTTAAGAGTTGTGTCTCCAATGAAACGTTTTGTAACTTCCAGCGTTTTGATTGAGTATAAATGATGGTAAACTGATGGGTCGCAGATTCTTGGGGTTACCATCATTTCTTTTATTACCTTTTGGAATAAATACTACCTTGACCTCTGTCCATGCCTTCGGTATGTATTCCCATACAAGACTGGCCTTGAATACAAGACTAGCCGAGTTATTATGGGAATGAATGCTTCATGTCCTTCTTGTAAGAGGACCGGAAATATTGCCTTTAGTGCCTTTAGTAGAGCCTCAATCGTTTCCATTTTAGAATCTGTGTAGCTGCCATCTTATTTCCTGAGAAGTCTACGTGCTGCTACTGGTAATTCACCAATCCTTTCGTAGAATGTTTGAAAGGAGGATCTTTTCGCTTTCCTGATCTCCTTTTTGAATAACCTGCGAACTTTCCTTCTTAATTCCGCAAGGTTGTTGTTTCCTGATCTCCTTTTTGAATAACCTGCGAACTTTCCTTCTTAATTCCGCAAGGTTGTTGTTCCAGCACTGCACCTGCTTGTTGGCCAGCTATTTTCAAAAGATTCTACTATAGCCTTGCGGCATTTTCCTGATCTATGTTCTCCTTTAAGGAATAAATTGTAGTTTATCTAGAAAATCTTCTTTAAAGGACGTCCAGTCAGTACGTCCTTTATTGGGACGATATTCGATTGGGACGATATTCCGAAAGTTCGGGACTAAGGTTCACGATATCAAACCTTGTGTGTCTGTGGTATGAGCAAGATGGTTCACTTAAAACATGCCATCATTTTATATTGTTTGTTCTTGATCTCACGATCTCAACCTAATTTTTGATTCTGTTAATAAAAGTGGGCTAATTACCTGAATTAGCTACAAAAAGGTTGTTACTGCTGATAAATTTTAGCAATGATTCTCCTCTGCTGTTGTTATTGGAACTACCCCAGTTGGTGTGGTGAGCATTTGCATCGCAGCTGATTACAATCTGCATCTTCTTCTTTCTTGCAAATGATAGCAGGATGGCTACTATGTAATTCGGTTCGAATAAAAATTCATGTAAACGAACGATTCGTACTATGTAATCCGAGATTCGGATATTTTTAAATCCGTAAATTAAATTTCAGTGATGCCAATTTATATATAGTTTTCGTTTCGAAAATTCGGACATTTTGCTACCATGTAATTCGATTATGAGTAAAAAATTATCCGTAAAACGAATATTTTATTCGATAACCATTTCAATTGTGAAAATTAATTCGGTTGGACGCTTTTTTGAAATTGTAAGTATTTATTTTATTTTATTTATAAAGGTTTATATAGGCCTATGAACACATTGTAGGTTTTATCAGGCCCTTTAATACATATTTATATACATAAATGTTTCAATTATTGGAGTGTTATTACATACATTTTTCATATTATAATAATAATAAACTTTATATTTAAAAGTAAAATTGTAATATAATATAGTCATTTTAATAATTATTCAATTTTTAAATTGTTTTGAGATATATGTATACATGTTATATTATTAATAAATTTTAATGAACATTGATAAACATTATTTGATATATATGGGTTATTTTAGGTACCTTCAAATTCTAATATTATTTTTTATTTGTTTTTTCCAATTAGATTGTCGAAGTATTTAATAAAGTAAAATTTAGATTTTAAATATATTGTTTTTTTTTAAACATTTTGGGATTTATTTATTTTTTTTTTAAACAAATTTGTTTGACCGTTTTCAACATAAAGTTATTCTAGTATTATTGTTTTTTTTTGTTTCACTCTTTAATTTTATCAAAAATTTCTATTACCTATAAAATTACTAAATTTTATTTTATTAAATGAAATGATTAGATTTATTTTTTTTTAACTTATGCTAAAGTTTTGAATAAATTTCAATATATTTTATAATCGATTACATTTCTTAAGTTTTTATAATTATCTGTACCGAGTATCTTTAAATTATCAATATCGAATTTTGCTCGAGCAGCTGAATAGTAACTACAGTCTTCAAATATATGTTTAATGGTGATGATATTATTATTATTACATAAATATAGGGGGCGGTTTAATTTTTCAATAGCATGGCTATGAGTAAGTTTAGAATGTCCTATTCTCAGACGAGTTAAAATGATTGAATCCTTTCTATTAAAATAATTTATGGAGTCCCAAGGGTAAACGTTATTTTTAATATATCGGAGTTTATTATCCGATGTAAAATTATACCATTTTATATTCCATTTGTTTAATATATTTTTATTTATGTATTCTTTATAGTCATTGTAATATGATTTAAAATTTTCGTCACATTGTT
Organism: Empis stercorea; assembly: GCA_949752835.1. Classification (NCBI taxonomy): domain Eukaryota; kingdom Metazoa; phylum Arthropoda; class Insecta; order Diptera; family Empididae; genus Empis; species Empis stercorea. The sequence continues at coordinate 53,955,946 of OX457085.1, read as the reverse complement.
GGTATAAAGACTCTTTGGCAAGTTGATCGACTCTCGTTGAATCCTATATTTGTGTGGCTTGGGATCCACATTAGAGTAAAATTTTTGGAGCTGTTAAATATAGCGTCTTTAATTGATAGTGCGACTGGATGTGAAAGATATATTTTTGACAATATTTTGATGGAGCTAAGGGAGTCTGTGCATATTAGATAGTCCCTGAAGGGTTTAGAATCAGCGTATTCTATGGATCTTAGGATTGCATATAATTCTGCAGTGTATATAGAGGAGTAGTCACTTATTCGGAATTTTTTTTCAAAATTATCGTGTTTAAAAGCTGCTCCGCTTTTATAATTTTTCAATGATCCATCTGTGAAAATTTTTTTAAAATTTCTGTATTTGTGGTTTATGCTTTCAAGAAAATGAGTTATATATTTTTCAGCTGGTGTATTATCTTTTTTGAAGTGGGTTAAAGTTAAGTCTGTTTGGATTTGTTTTGTAAGCCATGGTGGAGTTGCTTGAAATTTCAGTTTATTATATAAGTTACTATTTGTAATTATATTATATTCTTCTAATTTATTCCTAAGACGGATGAACGCTGGTTGGTATTTTAGAGGTTTATTTTTTAGTTTATTGAATAAATCTTCGTCTAAATTTTTTGTTGAAATAGGATGGTTTTCGTATGACATCATTTTGGTGGCATAGTTTAAGATTTGTTTTTCTCGTCTGAGTTCTAATGAATACTGTCCCGAGTCTATTAAAAGGCTATCTATGGGGCTGGTTCTAAAGGCTCCGGTACATATTCGTATTCCAGAATTATGAACTGACTAATTTTTTATTTTTTAATTAATTTTTTTTAATTTTTTTAATAAATTTTTGTTCGCGGTTTGGTAAATTATACTGCCATAGTCAAATAATGGCAAAATTATTAAATGGTGCATTCTTAATAATAACTTTCTGTCAGAGCCATAATTTGTGTTAGATAAAATTTTGAGTATATTCAGGTTTTTGGTGGCCTTTGCCTTTATTTCATTTATATGATATTTCCATGTGAGTTTATTGTCAAATGTTAGTCCGAGAAATTTGTATTGGTTATTGTATTTAATTAAATGGTTAAATAGATATAAATCTGGATAATATATATTTTTTATTCTCCTTGTGAAAAGCATTGCAGTGGTTTTTTGCTGGGAAAAGGTAAATCCTGTTCTGTCGGACCAAAACTCAAGGGTTCTAATTGCATTTTGAAGCTTTTCTTGAGCATTTTTGATATGTTTTTGACTTATGAAGATTACTAAATCATCACAATATAGTGCAAATTTTACTGGTGCTTTTAAATTTTCTAATGCCGTTTTTATTACTATTAGAAATAGCGTAACGCTTAAAACTGAGCCTTGAGGGATACCGTTTTCCATTTGCTTGCTGTTTGAAAAATTATTACCTAAAGCAACTTTGAAAGATCGATCCTCAAGAAAGTTTTGAACGAATTTTGTAAGATGTCCTTTAATACCCATTTTGACCATTTCTTCTATTACTTTATGCTTCCAAACAGTGTCGTATGCTTTTTTTATATCAAAGAAGATAGACAGAAGTATATTATTTTTGGCAAAAGATTCAACAATTACAGCTTCTAGATACACAAGGTTATCGATTGGGTTTCTATTATTTCGAAAACCGGATTGGAAGCAGTTTAGTTTATTATTTGTTTCTAAGTACCATTGAAGCCTTTTGTTGATAATCCTTTCAAGGATCTTGCAAAGACAATTGGTAAGTGAGATTGGCCTCTAGTTATCTAAAATTTTTGGGTCTTTGCCCTTTTTAAGAACTGGTATTAAAAGCGCTTCTTTCCAATTTTGCGGAAAGACTTCTTTGAGATATATTTCATTAAATAATTCTAAAATGTTTTGGATGTCTCGCATATTCATGTTTTTAATCATGTCGTAGTGTATAAGGTCTGGCCCAGAAGAGGACCCACTACACTCAGATAAAGCATTTTCAAGTTCTTGTAGTGTGATTGGTGAATTAAATGCTAAATTTTCATCGTCTGGTGGTATATCGGGTTTATATAATTCGATAAAATTTTTGTGCCTTAAAAATTCAGCTGTATAATTTTGGGAACTAGATATTTTTGAAAAAAAATTGGCAAGTGATTCACAGATTTCCTCTTTGGATGTAATTATTTGATTATCAACAATTAGTGATGTAATTTCTTGGCTTTTATTGAGACCGTTTAGGTTTCTAATTTTTTGAAATATTTCAGATGGTGGTGTATTACTTGTCATATTACTAATATATTCTTCCCACGATTTTTTCTTATAATATCTAATAATTTTTTTTGCTTTGTATCTGACAGATACAAACGTTTTGTAATCATTTAGATTCATAGTTTTTTTTATATTTTCTTAATGATGATTTTCGAAGTTTTATAATGTCTTTTACCTCGTTATTCCACCAAGGGACGTATTTGTGCTTCGGGTTGGTAATTGAGGTGGGTATACTTTTTTCAGCTGAATTTATAATTTGAGAAGTTATATAATTTTCATATTCATCGATATTTTGGAATGTTTCAACTGCATGGTTAAGATTTAAATGTTGCCTGAATATATCCCAGTTAGCATTATTAAGTAGGAACGCTCTATTTCGTTTACAATTATCGGTATAACTATGGGGTGGTGGTCACTACTATGTAGGTCATAATCTATGTACCAGTCGAAATGATTTTGAATAATTGGACTCGCAATTGTTAAATCTATAGCACTATGCGTTTTATAGGCTAAACTAAAGTATGTTGGGTCGTCATTATTTAAAATACTAAGACTATTAGATTCTATTATTGATTCTATCATCATTCCCCTAGAATCGTTTCGATTAGACCCCCATATACGATTGTGGCAATTGAAATCCCCAACAATAATAAATGGGGAATCAAGTTGGTTAATGATTTCTTGGATTTCTGTGGATATTATTTTATCCTGACCTGGCAGATAATTATAAATGTAATTGGATATAAAAGTTTTACAGCCACAACTTGCAAATTCGATTGGATAGATATTTCGGTGCAGCTAAATGATCTATTAACAAAAGTAGCTACTCCTCCGTGGGAGTTAGTATTGCTTAATTTATTTTTATAAAAAACGTTGTAATTTTTAAGATTAGGAGTGTATTTAAAATTAAATTTTGTCTCTTGGAGGCAAAATACAAAGGAATTATACTTATTTTCTAAAATATGAAATTCATTTATGTGGCTATAGAAGCCATTACAATTCCATTGTATAATATTATATTTTTTATTAATCATATTGATTCAACATCAGAGAGCATTTCATCATCTGAGATGCTATTTGTACTATTTGATTGAGTATTTATTTTTTTTATTTTTTTTATTTTGTTTTTTTGTTCTTTTTTAAATGCTTTGACAGCTCTTTTCGATATTTTTAAAGGGAGAATTTTTACATTTTCAATAATTTTATTATTATTTAAATTCTCATTACCTGATACAGTTTTGTTGTTGTTTTGTGATATAAATGTTGCAGCTGTGGATGATGTTGATGGTAATAAATGAGCTGCATTGCTTGCTGAAATATTTTTGTTTTGTACTTGTACTGTCTCTATCTCCATTTCGTTCTCTTTATTGAGTGGGCTTGATGGTTGTGGATCAATTCTTATTTGTTTTGTTGTATTTTCGTTTTTCTCGGTATTTGGTTGTCTATTATTGTTGAAGTTTTTATTTGAGTTGAAACTAGTAACGTCTGCATAAGAGCGGTCAAAAGAGATAGGGTTTCTTTCTCTGTATCTGCGATTTGCTTCTCGAATATCAATTTTTTCAATGACCTTAATTCTCTGGATTTCACGTTCTTTCAGAAATTTTGGACACGTGTTTGTAAATGCATGATGAGGTTTAAGATAGTTAATGCATTTTGATGGTTTTTCGCATTTACTTTTTTCGTCGATAATATGAAATTTTTCTCCGCAATTAGAACACATTCTCTCGAGCTTACAATTATTGGTTAGGTGACCAAAATGTAGGCAGTTAAAACATCTCAGAGGCGAGGGAATATATGGCTTGGGTTTATATTTTTGGTATCCAGCTTCGATGTATTCTGGGAGTTCAGATCTTGTGAATGTAAAAATGTAAAGGCTACCTTCTTCCAATTCATTGGTTTCTTTATTGCGGAATTTAATCCTTCTAAAATCTTTGACGAATTGGTTATTTAAATTTTCTAATATGTATTCTTGCTCTAAATAATTAAATTCCGGGCAGTAAGCTACTCCTTTTATTTGATTTATTGTCGGATTTTCAAATATATTTACATTTATATTTGTATCAAAATTTGTAAGCTGTATATTCCCAGTTAAGTCCTATGTGCACATTTTTATATCTCCAGCTACACTAGATATAACAGCCTTTATCAGGAATGGTGAAACCTTTAGCATGGTGAGATCTGGATCTTTTCTTTCTACTAGAAGAAATTTTGGTCCAGGTACTTTGTTCTCGAAAGTTTTATTTTTATCAAAGTTAAGAATGTTCGAGTTTTTTCCATTTTTCACCAACTCCGGAGGAGGGTTAGGGGGATCGTGATCCCCCATTTTAAAAATGCACTTGATTTAATAAACTTTTTTTTTTTTTTTTTTTTAATTACACAAATTTACTCACTTTTTATATTTTTGATATTATAATGCTTTTATTGTTTGTATTTCAGTAAAAATTTGAGTATTGTTTTGTTTTATAAAATTTTATTATAGTAATACTTTGATTAACAAATAATATTAATTTGATTTATGGATTTCTAGATACACTGATAAATAGGTCTGATTACGACAAGAGCGTAAACTGAACTGAATTGTAAGTATTTCTTATATTAATTGTGGATATTATATATGTGCATATTAAATAAATAAATCAATAAAAATTAATAAAATATATATTTTATACAAAAATTAATTATTATGGGAAAATACATTGTTTTTTATAGGGAAAAACAAAAAAATTCAAATACAAAGCAGAGGCAGTTTGAAATAATGGTGGAATTTATGGAAAAACACAATGATTTGGCAAAAGGAATGCTTAAAAGTAGTAAAGGCCGAAATAAGTCCAATAATTTATGGAAAAATTTAGCGGATATGTTAAATTGTGTCGTTTGAATTATTTACAATTACCTGGATTTCAGAGGTAAAAATAAATTTTGAAAAAAAACGCGCAGACAATGTAATAATAAATTCGAAGAAAAACCTATAATAATGAACTATTTTGTTCAAATATTGAATATTTATCAAATATGAAAACAATTATAATTACAAACTATTTTTTATTTCATCTCTTATACTCTTAGCAATATTTGTTATATTATTAGTTTCTAGTTCACATTAAAATTATTAATACGATCATAATCTTCATCTGTGGTTCGGTTTATAATACTTCATTGCTTAAATCCATTTTAAATTTAAGGCAAATGTTGTGTAAAGCGCAGAAAACATTTAAAAATTTACCAGCTTTTGCCGGAGTATAGTGGAGTTCTCTAGCTGCTAGTAAGCAACGAAATTCTTTTGAGAGCCGGAAATTCTTTTATAAAACTAAAATAAAAATAAATTGAATTTTGAACTGAAATAAATGTAATAAAATTTAAATTTTACCTCTTGGTTTCTAATTCCCTAATATTTGAATTATTTCAAATCCTTGTTCTAATAATTTGTTCATTTCCATTTTCTTCATCAAACCACAATGTTACGCTATCCATAATTTATTTAAATTTACAAAATTGTTTATAAAAAGTCACTAACCACAAATCGTTTTTGTTTTGAAACTGTGACAGTTGACAAAAATTTCAACGGACGTGAAATTAACAAATTTTCAATAATAAATGGCAGCACTTTTTGTTCGATCCGAATATTTTACATGGTGCCAATGTTCCGTATAATCGAATATCATATTCGAAAATATTTTCGGTTCGAACCGAATTACATAGTAGCCATCCAGTACAGTCAACTCCAGGGATGGGTATTGTTCATCGCCAGGTAGATACGCTGAACATACAATAATATTAGCTTGCCTCCTTTTGACGTTACAATTGCCACTATTACGTCTTTTTGACAGTATTCTGTAATTGGGACGTAATTAATATTTTTACTAAATAGGATACAAGATCTTGGTCTAGAGTCCGTATAATTATAGAGATGCTTACCTTTAGAATCTCCTAACACACAAATTTTATCTTTTGTTAGCCAGCGTTCCTGTATTAAGACAATGCTTATTTGTTCTTTTGCAAACCTGTTGCTTAAGACCACCGCTGAGTGGCCTTGGCATGTTGTAGGTTTGCCTCCAGTACCTTCCCCTTCTTTTTTACTTTTATTGAGTGATGGTCTACATTCCGCTGTTTTCGGACCAGCAGCCATATTTGAGTAGCCGCTGGTTGATGGTTGTGGCTTTTGAAGATCTTTTGACCGCCTCGGACAGTCAAGTTAGCTGAGCTGTGCATTCCATTGTTGGTGCTGCTACTGTAGTTTTGATTGCGCTGAAGTTGTTGCAGGTGGAGGTGGTATTTCCTTGCCTCCTTTTGACAGCAGTCTGAACAGTTGCCCTTTCGGTCGTTGTAGCTTCATGTTCATCCTTCCTGCTGCCCGCGCTAGCTCTTTCCTCTTCCTGTACGTGTTGTCTTAGCCTTAGGCGTAGACTTATCCTATTAAGGCCGCACCATGGTCTGCAGTCCAAGGACTGAAGAGTCTTGGCAGCAGCATCATCAATAGAGAGGACCATGTGATGACCTTTTCTCGATGGTATCTTCTTCACTACCTTCCAATCCTGGGTATGCAGCCCATGGTTCTGCCTCTCCACCCAGTTCAGGATTCTCCCCTCATGAAGATTATCATGATCAGGAAAGAAGCCCGAACAGGTCTCCGTATTTAGGTAAGTCCTTATCTTCGACCATGATGAGCTTCGAATCAGGATATGGCCTCTTTTCTTTAACAATATTTCCTACACATGCCTTTCTCATGAGATCATTGCAGTTGACAGAAACGCAGTCCGGTTTCTTGGTTCATCCATTGAACTGACGTTGGTTCCCTTTGGTAACACGTCCACTGTATTGAGTATAGCCTTTTGGACCTTTCTAGCCTCAGCCTCACTCAGTGTTCTCCTTGAGCACTATGAGCCGTATTCTCCTTGAGCACTATGAGCCGTATTGTCGTTGTTGCTAGCTTCCTTAGTGTTAACATCAGTTTCTATGATGATGTTGTCGTTGTAGCTGCCGGAACTTCTCAGATATGTGCTTTCCTCGTCTGCAGCAATACCACTCATCTCGCTGTCCTCTTCGGTATCTTGCATGCGACTCCATTGCAGTCGTTCAATAGTATCAGCTAGAGCCTAGGAACAAACATCGGTGACCTGTGAGCCTCCCGAGATAACCCTTGGAGCTACTAGTACTGATACTAAAGATTCCTTTGGAGTTCTTGTTATTGGAGTTGCTATTGTGATTGCTGTTGCTTTTGTTTTGTAGCAGAGCAGAGGCCCGATATTATGGTATTATGGTAGCAGAGCAGAGGCCCGATATTATGGTATGGTTGGCACGAACCGGAGGTCGCCTGGTATCCGGAGTCCACCATTACCGACTGAGCACTGAGCTCAGCCATGCAGCTCTATGCACGGTACCAATCACACCCTTAGCTTGGTCGCACTTGCAAATTTAGTCTGTATTCATATTTACGACTGATACAATTCCAGGGGCCACCACGAGGAGGTAATGCAATCACTTGTTTAGAAACCTCGACAGTTGCAACAAAGCAAGCCGAAACTTACTTTGCCTACTCTGTAGACTTCCAAACCCGACCCCCATTTTGGGCCCTAAGTGGAACATTGAAATGTTGCGAAAATCGGACTGCTGGTTGATGGATGGTACTTTGATGGCGCTGAAATTGGCAAAAATATGAATATGAGGCAGTTATTTACTGTCCACGGAAAAGTCGAAAATTCATATTTTTGCCATTTTCTCCTTAACGGTAAATTGTAGGATCCCAATTTTTTTTGTATTGTAGCTAATGAAATTCCCTATATTCTGAAAAAAAAAATTTATTATCGAAAAGGGAAAACCCATTATTAGTTGCAACTTTTTGGAAAAGGGAAAACCCATTATTTTTGAAGGGTTTAGTGTTTTTTTACATTAAGTATTTTTTTAACCCCTTAAAAAATAATGGGTTTTCCCCTTTCCGAAAAGTTGCAACTAATAATGGGTTTTCCCTTTTCCGAAAAGTAAAATATTCACTACACCTCTATATCTAGTAATTTACAGTTTTAGAGGACTTCTTAAAAAATAATTAAATTTTTTGTTTCAGAATATAGGGAATTTCATTAGCTACAATACAAAAAAAATTGGGATCCTACAATTTACCGTTAAGGAGAAAATGGCAAAAATATGAATTTTTAAAAAAAATCGTAATGCATTTTTCGGCCACTAGATGGCGTTTGCGGGTAAAATCAGGTCATTATTCAGAGCCGTGACGTCATAAAGTTCCGTTATGTAATGATGCCATCTTAAAAGCTCGGGCCCGTTATTCGGAAGTATTCCCGTATTTCTAATGATCTTCACGTACATTTAAGCCCGAAACAAATTGTAATTGACTTTGAGAGAACTATTTTCTTAGCGGCCAAAGAATATTTTTTTCCAGGGCCTTTTCCATTTTCGTCGGAATATTTGGCGTCAAGTTCAAAAATCAAAATTAGTTGGAAAATATGGCAATGGCTTTTGTTCTCCCTGAGGACATCACAAATTATTTTATATTATTTATAATAATCATAACTACATATTATTTATAATAATCTTGATGATAGTGCCAAAAAAATTGCTGTTGGTTTAAATAAAATTATATCAGTACTAGAGAAAAATCTCCATTGCATTCTCCAGATTTTTGGTATGTAGTCCCTGCTGTCCAGGAGAATTTCCCAAGAACACAAAACAGTGTGTAGGCCATTTCTAGTTTTTCTAGTTTATATAAATTCTAGTTTATATAAATTGATCGGTAATTTAGGTAAAGAACTTATTGTATCGAAATATGTTCTTGCAACTAAAATCCCTAGAATCAAGAAGACTTATTGCGGATATTCTATTTATAATTCAAGTTAATAATGGCCAGATCAACTCTGAGTATATCATAGTACTCTGTTTCGGTCCGAAAATATATTTCGAGAAATATTCCACCGTACGAACTATGGTAAAATTGAGCCAATTAATATAATGTTTAGGTTTATTAACAACTATATAAATCTTTCTGTTTCCAAAGAAAAAAATAATACAAATTTAATTTATTATAAATTATAAATCTATTTATTGACTTATTTTTTTTTAAGCTAACTAGTTTCTAATTACTTTTTTTTTATTTTTTCCTTTGACGTAGTTTCATTTTATTAGATGCTCAATATTTGTTTCGGGCTTACTTTGAAACTAAATTATTTTTTTAATTTTTATATTAAATAGTTTTTATTATAATTTCAATATTTTAATTTATATAATAATTTTGTAATTTAACTATAATTTTACTTTAAGTTATCATTATTTTGTGATATGTTTATACTAAACATAAATAAATAAATAAATGTAGTTAATAAAATTGCTACTGGAGAAACTTCAAAAAAAATTCTGCAATAAACTAAACAGAAATAAAAAACTCAAAAGTTAAAATTAGCAAATAACGGTACAGTAAATTATTTTTAACTAAAAGAAACGGTACAGTCAATTATTTTTCACTAAACCTGCAATATGTTTAATTTAAACCCTCATATATTTTTAAACTTTGAAGATTTTTATTTTTGGGATTTTTGTGGTTAGGGGATTTTGAATTTGGGGTTTCTTGTGTGCAGATTTTTATAAGGGGAGACACGAAATCCCCATATACAAAATCCTCAAACACAAAATCCCCAAAACAATCTGCAAAAGAATTGTTTGTCCTTTTCCAGAAATCTGCAAGCATAGTTGGATTGCCTTTTTCCAGAAATCTGCAGCAAGAATTTATTTGTCCTTTTTTTTGTTTTTAGGAATTTCGTGTCTCTCCCTATTCAAAAATATTGAAAAATTAACTTACGGAAATTAGTTAATATATTTTATTTTATTTTTATTTTATTTTATTTTTTGTCAAAACTTAGACAACAATATATAAATTATTAATTTATAGGTACCCCTACTGAGCTCGAAAATAATTATAGTAAATGTGCACGAAAAATTAAGTTTGACCCCTCGTTAACAAGGTATTTAAGGGTAAAATACGATTCCAGTATCCGTATTTCAAATTTCTACCACTAGAGGCGCTGAATACTGAAATATATAAAATGTTAATTTTTAAAATGTGATTTCCAATAGTCAATAAGCCTCAAAATTAAGTTTAATGTTGCATCTGAAAGGTAGTAACTAGTAGTATAAAATCGCAGTTCTTATAATTTTAATTTCTGCCACTAGGTGGAGAAACAGATAATTGTGTTTTTTATAAATATTATTTAACTTGGTGAATCTTTACCAAAAATTAAGGGAAAGCAAATGCAGGAAAGCTAAGATAAAATGAAACAAATCAGATATTCTTATGAACTGATTTTTGCCGCTAGAGGGCAGTAAAATACAAAAAAAACTTGTAATTGAATATAGTGAATGTGCACCAAAAATGGTGTGACTACTCGTTGGAAAGATAAATAAAAGTAGAATACGATGCCGCTAACCGTATTCAAATTCAAAATTTGTATGTTACTAAAATAAAATTTACTAAAAATATTCCCTACATTTCAAAGCAATACGCATCGCGTCGAACATAAAAATATAATCAAATTGTACGTTTGAACGCAATTCTAAAATATTTACATATGGTGTGTTTCTTATTTAAATCTGTAGATCGACTATATTTTTTTTAAAGTCTGAAATCAGATTAATCTGTCGAATGAAATAAGAAACAGTCAGATTTTTTTCAGATCAAAAATGCTACAATGTTGCCGGGTAAAATGAAAAAATTGGTCGGCAACTCTGGAATTCTCAAATTTTCGAAATTATTTTTCAATTTAAATAACAATTTCTGTTATATTTTTCATTAAATATTATTTTTCATAATTTTTTATTATTATTAATTTACAAAAAATATAAATAATTAAAAAAGATTGGTTAATGAAATTATTGAGATATGACAATCTGATAATAGTTTAGCCATAGCAACGACTAACTTCGAAAAAAAATTCGAAATCATTTTTGAAGTAAAGTGTAAAAATAATCATATGTTTTTTTAGTTTTTTCTTGCCACCGACATACAGAACAAACATAAAATACGTTGTTTGTCAAAATTTCATTTTTTTTATATATAAATATTTAAATAATGTTTTTTTAAAAAATTACATTAATTTATAAAATACAAATTAATTATATTAAAAATATGGAAAATTACAATTAAATTAACATTATAAAGAATATAAAAAGAATAGTAGCACTATTGAATTACATATGTAATACCGGAATCTAAAACGAAATAAATGTAATTTTAAATATAGAAAGTGTTTTTTTAAATAATATATTTATTCCTAATGAATTCTGCAAACAGCAGCTAGCCAGAAATATATAAATTGTTCCACTTGGAAATTTTCCGTCCATGTTTTCTTTAATTATTTATAATAAAAGAAGCTTTTGATGTTTAGTTATTTTGGTTGACTAAAATAAAAAATGTTTTTGTTAATTAAACTTATCTTTAAACTTATTAAAGAAATAGAACAAGCACAATTTATCTGTATTTGCACAATAATTTGATTATTGTCCAAAAAAAAAATAAGCAAAATAAATAAAAAATATTTTTAAATTTTACCATTTTCAAATAATAACTAAAAAATTCACTTTTCACTATTAAAATATATGGTGAGTAAAATGACAGCTGCATCTCACTCATCTTACGTGTCATTTCATTAGCTAAATCGCTTTTAGCTACTCACTCACTCACTCACTACACACTTTGTTAGCTAAATCTCGGTACTGAAGTGTATTGATAACAGTCAGATAAAACATTTTAACATGTTTTTTATTATCGGCTGTCGGATTTTTAAATGGTGTCATTAAACGAGGATGGATGCCATATCCAGAGTCTCCAAGGATTGAGTATGTTAGCGTACCTGAGTTCATAAAGGTGTACAGTGCTGATGTTCTTAGGACACGGCTATCGTTGATTTGTAAATTATTTCAAATTTAGAGGCTCTGAATAATAAAATTATTCTTAACAAGTTAGTAAAATCTATTGATGAATGGAAGCATGACACCTAGCGAAATTTTTGAAAATCTGATAAAAAAATGATAAAAATTGTTTATATCTGTCATCTTATGTAAATTTGAATGGTGATTTAATAAAATTAAAATTAAGAGTATTAAAAAAGTGGTAAATATTATAATTAAAAAATTAATAATATACAAAAATATATAATTAAGAAAATCTTGAGAAAAAATTTATGATGGAATGGAATTTCAATGCACAAAATTGCCAGAAAGGTAATGGAGACAAGCAAGAATTTACAAAATGGTTAGCTGCTTTGAAAATAGGGAAGATCTGCCAAAAAATTGTTATTTCATGAACTTTTGCAAGCTGGAATGGAGATGATTCGTCCAACTTTTATGCATGTTGACATAACAAAAACATACATTGAACGTGATCGACTGATAGTAGCAGCCCGTGTTCACGTTGACAGGAGAATAGCTAGATTAAAAAAAATTTTAAAATTTATCCGAACAAATTTCTCCATCAATTCTTCTATATATTGATGGTATCTGTACAATTATTGGTCTTATCAAATTTAAAAGTACACAAATTTTAAATAATGTAAAATTTATATATAAAAAAAATAAATATTTTTAGAAAAAAAGTCACATTATATATTAAAGATAAATGACTAATAAACAAAAAGATAAAAAATATTTGTAAAACATAATATTAAATCAAATTAGTAAAATGTTAATTAAATATAATTAATTTTATTATATTAATTTACTACAATTTTTATTAAAGTATCAAATTTTATATTCTTTTGGTCGATATTATTATACCTAAGAAATGTAATTTAAAAAAACGTTATAAAATAAAATATTTCTGTGTACAAAAGATTTTATTTTTTTATAGCTAGTAAAAATTAACACACAAAGTTATTTAATTGATTTTTGAATATTTTAAATAGATTCATAATTTTTTAAACATTTCTTTATATATAATTAATTGTATACTAATAAATTAATTAAAAATTAAACTTATCCAAAAACTATATTTTCAAATATCTCATACAAATTTTGTGTAGAAAAAAATACTTTCAAATTTAATCTAACAATCAGAGTGCTCAATTTTCCCACCGCAGCGCAAAAATCAGTTTCCCAGTTGTCGCAATCGCAACCGCAGCCACTTTACTTCAAAAATGATTTCGAAATTTTTTTCGAAGTTAGTCGATCTCACTTTTTTAGTTAAAAGCCAGTAGGTACGGAGATGGTAGCGTTGCGAAATTTTCATACAATTTTAACATCATGAAATCAGAATTTGTTTTAGAATTTTGTTTTAAATAATAGTTTTATTATATATGTATTTCAATTTTGTAAATTGTAATGTTATTTTAATCTAAGTACTCATCATTATTATTGTAAATTATTTGAACTTAACAGAAATATTTATTGTATTATAATACAAAAAACCCATTTTACTTTACGACTTTCTAATTTCGAAAGCAATATTGTCTACGACAAATTTTTTACTTTGTTGACATTTTAAAGCGTTTCCTAACGACTCAGAGAATTCTACATTTTTTCATCTGTGTCGTATTTAACGCCATTTGTCGTTAGATACGACTCTGGTAATGCCATTTTATCTAAGGCGTTTTAAATAATTGAATTATCAATTTTGTTGTCACTTGTCAAAATTAGTATTTGTATGAAAATTTCACACAAATACTAATTTTGACAAGTGACAAGTGTAAAAAAATTTTTGTGAAAATAAATTAAAAAACTTTTGTGTTAGTAACTAATAAAGTTGTAAATTCACACAAAATTTTTTTTAATATTTGTTTGACATTTGACAATCTTTTGACAGCGAGATAAAAAAAAACATTTTTATTTGATGGTTGCAACGAAGGTTGCTGAAAAAGTTGCATAGGTTTGTGGCGTGGTTGCGCAACTAGTCGCGCAACTAGTTGTGCAACAAGTTGCTTAATGTATGGGCAGCTTTACAGTATAAAATGCTCAATATAATAATTAACGTGCAATTATGGTAAATGATCCAAAATTTAAGATGAATATTTATATTGAAGAAGATTGAGATATAATAGATTATGAATATTTTTATGAGTTAAAGAATATGAAATTATATCAAAATGTTCCTTTTGGCACAATTCACAATCAAAATTATAAAAAAATTAAGTGTTAAAAAAATATTTTAATAATTATTTTAGGAATTAATTATACTGATAACATACATAATTTTTTAAATTTATTAATTTATTTATTTGTCTATAATTTAAATTTGATTTTAAATATAAAAACACATATGAACATAAATAACTAATTTCATAAATAATATTCATGATATAATTAAAAAATATATCACAAGTTTAAATTTTAAATATTGTGCAAACATCGTTATTAAATAATTTTCGTATTATAATTTATAAAAAAAATATTTTTATTAATTATTATTATTATTATTGAATGCTATTCTTATGATTAAATAAATAAATAATAATATTAATAAATAATAATATAATAATAATAATAGCATTAATAACCTGTAACAGGATGAGTAATTTTTGAATCGACAAAAAAAATTACCACCTGCTAACTATAAGATAAGTCGGAGGAGGTAACTTCGGAGTTCTAGAAGAGTGGGCGCCAGGTCTAGGGTGACCAACAACGCATCACAAAAAAAAACACTAGACCAAAATTTTTATATCTAGAACTCCTTGGACCACTGGGATTTCCTCCTGATTTTTGCCAGCTGTGCTCAGTCTATGGGGCGTGAGTCGACCAGTGATCCAAACGGCAATCAATACAACAATACAATGATGCCTCTACTAATAAAAGTTTTCACAAAAAAAATCTTTAAAGTGAAGCACCATCGTATACGGAAAGAGGCGTGAAAAGGAAAAGAAATTCATTGTTATCCATCCTGGGAAACTATAAAAAAATCAGCCGGCCATTGTCAAAAAAGATTTCAACGGAAAGAAAACCACAACACAGCCCAGCAGCAACCTCTACAAAAAGAACAAAAAATTTTGGAATTTTCAAAAAAAAATAATTAAAATTCCAAATAAATTATATTAAATAAAAAAACGATTAAATTTTTCTTTCTTAACAGGTGGTTTTTTTTAGTTTTTTTATTTTATTAAAATAAAAAAAAATTAAAGAAAATATATTTAAATATAATAAAAAAAAATGTATATGTGTGGTGTACGCAATATTTTTATAATACTTAATTTACTTTTAAATTTATTTTGTTTTTGGTTTTTTTTTCCTCTGGCTACTGCTATTACATTAAATATTCAATAAATAACACACAAAAAAATTTACGATACTCTACTTTACTTTACAAAAAAAAATAATAATTTAACAAGAAAATGAGCAAAAGCAATTCACCAAGAATTCAAGCAGCTACTAAATAAATTTAATCGTAAACCACAAATAAATAATTACTAATAATCAAAATTTTACAGTACCTAGGAAACTGCTTCCTGCTCCGGACATGTCTGGACGGGAACCAGAAACCTGTACCTACAATTTTTCAAAAAAAATTTTTACACAAAAAACCACAAAAATTAACAATCAGAACAAAAAAACATAATGATGCGATGATGCTGATGACACAGCCGCCGCTGCTCTGCCTCGACGTGAAGTTTACAAAACTAATATTTTGTTTTTCTTCTTTCTTATAAGTTGTTTGGAACGGAAGGGTGCAATGAAATTCATGGCACTTATTTTACTATTTTAATTTTTTTTATTTTTTATTTTGTTTTTTCTTTATTTTATAGATTTTCGTATTGTCAATATTTTTTTTTCTTCTTTAATATAAAATATATTCAAAATATAATAACATATTTATTATTTTTGTAAATTATATTTCCTTAACAAAAATTACACTAATTTGTTGGTTATTGTGAAGATTTCATTTTTCTAATCTCCACTAGATTCAGTGGTGAATTGTTAAATTGTTTTATTGAGTCTGTTATAGAATATTTTAACTTTCATTTTGTTAACAATAGTTTTCGAATTGGATACAAATTTAAAAGATTGTTTTTACGGAGGAGTCGAAAAAAAATTTGGTTGCCGGACGGTCGGACATTTTTTTTGGGTTTTTTTTTTTTTACTTGAGATTTTTTAAAGTGTTGATATTTGGAGATTGTTATTTTGTACTTTTTTTAAAAAAATTGTTGTTTTAAAAATTAAATAACCGCGGGGAAAAAATTTGATAATAAATTTAAAAGAAAAAAAAAATAAGATAGAAAAAAAATATTAGAGCTAATGTAAAAAAAAAACTAAGTTGTCTGTCGTGAAATTGTTGATATAATTATCCGGCAACTAAATTTTTTACAAATGTAGTTGCCGGATAATTATAATCCGGCAACTACATTTTTTTTCGACTCCTCTGAAAAAACAATCTTTTTTACATTTGTATCCAATTCGAAAACTATTGTTTCCTCGATCACGCGATCTCTCGACCTTCGGAATCAAAACATGGCCCACAAGGGCAACAAAGGTTGTCTATTGTTTTGATCCAAAAATCGAGAGACCGCAGCGCTGACGGGAATTTCGAATTCTAACAACATGGCTACCCACCTAACCAAATTTACCTCCGCGCCTGTCTACTGACTGACATCTGAGATATGACAAGTCGGCATACAATATCAGGATGGACGATGTAAACAAATAAATAAATAAGGTAATTTTTTTCATTATTTTATTTTAATAATTTCTAGTTCTTTTTAGCAAATCATTAATAAAAAAAATACACGGTATCACAAAACAGTCCTATCTGGAGCTTAGCGTTACAGATAGGCCTAGAAAACACCGACTTGGTACACCCCAGATGTCATAACAAAAAAACTCCATATCACAAATAATATTATATATACACTAATTATAATAACACTTAACTAATTACTTTTAACTACCAATCTATAATAAATACTAACTATAAATAATAACTTATAATAATTATAATTTTACCTAAATAACTAATACTAACTAAATATTTTGCCTACATCATAAATAAATAATTACCTAACTCCTAACCTACGAATCTAACAAAAACTTAACTAATAATATTTTAAACTTAGGCTAATGAATTTAACTACTAATAATTACTCCTAACCAAAATAAATAAATACGCAACATACAATTCCAAAATAAATAACAAAAAAAAATTTTAACTAAACTTATAACTAACTTATTCTAATAAATGTACTAATAAAACTAATAATACCACAAAAAAATTTTACTAACTATTTAAATTTAATTTAGTGACTCACGGGGTAAAGGTGGGCAGCCATGCACTATAGATTATGATAACTATAATAAATAACAAAACTAACCTACCTACATATAAGTGTAAATCAACTAATACTAAGACTATTACTACACCTAACATCTAAGTGTAAATAACTATTGACTAATAAATAATAATAAATACCAAAAATTAAACTAACCGAAATAATAATATTATATATAACAAAAATTTTAACTGAATAATACTAAATAAATAACAAATAATTGTAAATAAAAAAAATCTAACGAACACTAACCAAATAACAATTATCGGAAAATATCACAGGTGGTAAAAAATTTTTTTTTCTTCCGTCAACGTGGGGCTGTCCCACACCCTGACTATCTCATGCTCTACTTTTATGCTAGCCGGGCCATAATTTATATTTTTTTCAAATCAATACTGTATTTTTTTTCGGACCAATAGAATCTTAAATACATAGTTTTTTTTTTCTCAGGTTTTTAAATCCTTGGAGTGGGCAACGTATTGTTTCAAGGTGTCGCAATCTTCTACCGCGTAGCACACTTGTCCCTTTTCGGCGACAATTGTACATTTTGTACAGGGTTTTGCAAATTTCGCAGTTATATTTCTCTGGAAATAGCTCAATACGTGAGTTCGACGATAAACAACTTGCCCAGGTAAGTACTTTTTAAAAATTTTATTAGATCGCAGATTACAAATTCTTTCGTGCCTTTTTTGTGCGTTTTCCAAATTCCTGACCACAGCATCATGTACATCATTACGTCGATGCTCGTGGTCAATAATGATAGTCTCATTCAGCGAATTTAATTTTCGAAGCAACTTGTAAGAAGTACAGTCGGTCATCATATGATATCCGAATGTAAGGTCTAAGGTAGAATACAGAAAACCCAGTAGCGTCATGGACAACATTCGGCAGAGCTCACACAATATGACTCACCTTGTCGTCCCATTCTTTATGGTTGGTTTTACCTATATACATTCGGATAGCAGTAACAATGTTCCGATTGACTATTTCCGACGCATTGGCCTGAGGATGGTACGGAGCGGTAAATTTGTGGTTAACACGTTCGCGACATTTGTTTTTAACATTTTTGCCATTTGGACATCGTGTACCACAGGTGGTACACTAGTGATTTCTTTTCTGGTCGTGTACGCCACCGGTGGTACACGATGTGTATTTGTATAGTACTTTATGAAAATGCTAACATATTATACTAAAACTATGTTTTTATACTTACAACTGTCAGGAATATTAAAAAATTTATTATATTATGCGGGTACCACTGGTGGTACACAAACATTTTATAGCAAATTTTATTTAAATTGGACTTAAAATTTAAAAAAACATTTTGTTGAAAGAAATAAAAAAATTCATATTTTATTCAGAAATAAAAACAAATTCACTACAATAAAATATAACATAACGTATAATATATAATAAAATTAATAGAAATAGTAGTTAACGATGTTTTGCATTAAAACATTCCAAACACATTGCAGGTTTATCACTGCAATCCTTGCAAAAAGTTTGTACTCTTTTGGCTTCACTGCGAGCTACTTTAGCCCCTTCTATTTTTTGTATATTTTGGTAGCAAGATAGACATATGTTTCTAGTGGTTGCTGCCGGACCATCGCGTTTAATTAATTGATGAGTTGTATTCTTTTTTAGGTTGACTGCAGCAGTGCTGGTACTAGGTTGAATATTGTCATTATTATTATCATTATCACTTAGTATACCTTCTATTACTTTTTCTTTGAAATTAAGCATGGTAATTAAGCATCCAAATTCTCCGTTGAGCCAGTTTCGTTGATTATATTATCTATTTCACTATCTGATTCGCTATCATTCTCAGATTCTGATGGTACATATGACTCTTCAGATCTAGAAAAGTCAACAACATCTTCAATATTAGAAGAATCTTCCTCCAGGACAGCTAAAATCTCATGCGGTTTCATTCTATGTACATAAATGTTAAATAAAATTTTATTTTATTTATTTCTAAAATACCGTATGTGTATTATATGGACGTAGTGTACCACAGGTGGTACACGACGAAAAAGTAACAAGAACTGCTCATTAGACCCTGTTGTTTTTATTAAACTTACCTTTGCCTACGGACTGACGAAATACTTTATAAATTTAAAAATAAAAATTTACGTCCAAAAATAATTTCCGTAACATTCACTCAAGGCTTTTCAAAATACTATGGAGTGTACCACTGGTGGTACACGATGTCACGAACGTGTTAATATTATAATTTTTTATTAATTTCTCAAATTCCTTTGCCGTTAATTGTACCCCGTTGTCAGACAACAACACTTCTGGAATGCCGAAAAGATGGAAAACTTCGGATTCCAGGAATTTAATGATCGGACCTGTTGTTGCCTGACGCAAGGGTTTGAGCAAAACAAATTTCGAGAATTGGTCAAGAACTATTAATATACATGTATTTCTTTTTTTAGATCTAGGATATGGGCCAAGAAGATCAATATTAAACGGACGAACCGGAGGACTTTGGACAACTAGAGGCGGTCTTAAATAAGTATTAGGCGCTTTCGCTTCTTTACAAGCCTCGCACATAGAAATGTAGGTTTTGATTTCATTTCGCATTCTTGGCCAAAAATACATGTGCTGACATAGGATCATCATGGAAGTCTTGGATCACGCCGGCTCTTAACGCAGGAGGCACCCACAATTTTCAAACGGGAACATTGGTAAGTTGATGTTCTCGAAAATGTTGCCGTTTGAAAATGACCCCATCCACGATTTTAATGTCTGGGAATTTTACCATGATTATTGGCGAAAATGTTCAAGTGGCGTTGATATTCAGGGTCTTTAAATTCCGGATCCTTGGCGTCGACAATATTGATTTCTTTCAACTGGACGGTCATCTCATCGATTTCTCCACGAGATAACGCGTCCCGCCACAATATTGTCGCTGCCCTTCCGGTGTTCAATTTTGAAATCAAAACCCTGAAGTAACAAACTCCAACGCGCCAACCGACCAGCCAAATCCTTTTGGTTCATCAACCACTTAAGGCTGGCATGGTTGGTATCACAGTAAATTCCGTCCCCTCAATGTAAGGTCGGAATTTTTTTATGCTAAGTACCGCTGCGAGGCATTCTAATTCCGCCACGCTATAATTTTTTGAGCTGAATTTAGTTTCTGGGACATGAACGCTATGGGATGTTCATGCCCCGCTGCGTCTGTTTGGAATAGAACACCTCCGACGGAGAACCGACGATTAAAATCGGGATTTACGAGTACGGGGGCCTGCGTTAAGGCCAGTTTCAAAGCTAGGAATGCTGCCTCAGCGGCATCATTCCACTTGTCCAGATTTTTACTTTTTAATAAATCGGTAATAGGCGCCGCAACTTCCGCGTAATTCTTTATGAACCGATTATACCATCCAGTCATGCCCAAAAACCGTCTGATTTGTCGCACCGTTTTTGGCCTCGGAAAGTTTTGGATGGCGTCGCTTTTTCAGGGTACGTTTTAATGCCTTCGTGATCAATAATATGAGCTAAATATTTGGTTTCGGTCTGGCGAAATCGGCTTTTCTCTATGTTAATGGTTAGTCCAGCTTCCCTCAAACACACTGCTATTTTACTTAAGAGCTCCATGTGGGTGTCAAAGTCCTCCGAGAGGATCAAAAGATCATCAAGGTAAACAAAGACATCCTCATGAAGCTCGTAAGGGATAACTTTATCCATAAGCTTGCAAAGTGTTTTCGGGGAGTTGGACAAACCGAAAAGCATTCTTTTGAAATGGTACAACCCACGACCGGGGACGATGAATGCGGTTTTGTCTCTGGATTTCTCCTCCAGATCAACCTGCCAAAACGCCATTTTAAGATCTAAACTAGTGATATATTTGGTTTTTTTGACTCTACTAAAAATAGAATTGATGTGAGGAAGTGGATAGACATCACTCTTGGTGACGGCATTCACTTTGCGGGCGTCGAGACACAACCTTAGGGTGCCGTTTGCTTTTTTCACCAACGCCAAGGGCGATGCCCATGCACTGCGACTCTCTTCGATTATATCCTGCTAGTTCTAAATCTAACAATTTTTGCATAGGCAGAGATAATTGATATGGACGGACTCTCCAACGTCGGTTTCGAAATCTCCAACGTCGATTTCGTGTTTAAGAAACGTAGTTTTCCCCAGACCAGATGTACTAAACGACGGAAACGAAAAGATCACTTCGTGAAGCCGTTGTTGTTGGTCAATATTCAACTTATGAATTTTTTTATCATCATTAGTTAATTCAGATATTTCTAGATTTTTAAACGGAATCGCATTAAAAGCGTCCCAAAAATCCATTCCCAAAATCATGGACCGTTGAATGGAGGGGATCAGAAAAAATTTGATGGTTTTTGTCACGCCATTGTAAATAATGTTCAGGAATACGTAAGCGATGACACCTTGAGGGTTACCATCGGCCGTATTCACACTGGTCGTGATCGGAGTGTACAAAATGTTCAACTCCCGCAACAAATTTTCCCCATCCTTCCCCAAACAACTAATATTGGCCCCACTGTCCAACAACGCAAAATGGTTTTTATTTGCAATTTGTATCTTCATGAAAGGTCGATTGTCTCCATCCGGCCTGAGGTACGTAGCTTTCAACGTTTTTCAGATTTGCTCCCTCTTACTAAAATGTTTTTTGGATCTACGATTATTTCTATTATTAACTAAACCTAATTCGCTTATGCTACTTAATGGAGGATTTTTAGAAGCTACACCTAACTTATACCTATCACCGGACTCTATGCTGGAGGATTCGGACGAGGGCGGTAGCTTGGTTGCCTCCAGTTTCCCAAACCCGCTTTGGCGTTTCCCTGAAGGTTGCCGGGATGACACCTCGGACACTTATTAACATAAGTATTTTTGTTTTGTCGGCAGGTACGACAGTGGCGGACGGAACTCCCGGATGAAATTTATTATCTTGGACGGACAGGACTTCTTTAATTGGAGCGGACGGACATGGCGGTTCTGGCAGATTGGACTTTTGGAGCGCCGGATTTGTTAGTATGTAATTTGAGTCAACGTTCTCTTCCAACTCATGGACATACATTCTACGGGGACGAACTTGGTCCTCGGCTGACTCACCAATTTCCGTCCACTTCCTTTCCAGTCTCTTACAAACTCTATCCAACTGATTAAGGGTTACAATATTCTCCAAAATCAGAGCTTTCTTCTAACCCGGGTATAGGTTATATAAGAGCCTGTTAAGAAAATCATCATCGGAAATTTCGTGCGTCAGACGAAGACGAAGTCCCTCCATGTCCATTCGGAAGTCAGAAAATTTTTACCGAGAACGTTGCTTCCTGGCTTCCATCAACCGTTTGACATCACCATCATCTTCCCCATCATCGAACTCAATTTTCATGGCCGTTTTCAGGTTGGACCATGACGTGTTCGAATGACTCTGAATATATTGCCAGTACCAGGTCTCGGCACGGCCCTGAAGGATTGATCGACAACACCAAACCTTCCACCGGATATCCATCTCCCTTGGCCAAAGTTTCAATTCGGAAGATGAACTCCGCTAGCGACAGAGCTTTGCCCGAACCATCAAATCGAACCCGCCAGCTAGAAACTGGATTACGACGCCTAAAATGTTCAGGGAGGCGGTCGTCAGGCTCATCGTCGGTATCGCTGTCGGTATGATCGAACTGGGTTGCAGAGGCTATCACAGATCTATCATGAGGTAAGTGGACGCTTTGACGTTTCGATTGATTTTTAAACCGTTTTCCTCTTCTTCCAGACGAACCAGTTTTGTGAACGGCGCCTGTGGACAACCGAGTTGATAACCCCTGTATCGAAGTGGGGTCAGAATGCGGCGAATTGTTCGAGGAGCTC
This sequence comes from Empis stercorea, assembly GCA_949752835.1. NCBI lineage: Eukaryota > Metazoa > Arthropoda > Insecta > Diptera > Empididae > Empis > Empis stercorea. Next base: position 53,932,623 of record OX457085.1, on the reverse strand, counting down.
AGCTGACTAACTCCCTTTCGAGAGGTCATCAACGTCGCACCAGGATCAGAAGAGGGGTGGCCGGCCAATATTGTCGAAACTGGAATAAGCGGCTGTTTCGGCAACACCCCCTTATTACCAGGCTGATTGGCAACGGTGCCCACAGGCGGCAGCGGAAATTGGTCAAGGGGTGGACCTATAGCTCCCTCCCGTTCGTCGATTACCGTCAACCTCCCATCCTCAGAATACGAATGGTCCGAGCCAAGCATCTGTGCGGTAATGAACTGTTGCTCTGCAATTCGAGTGAGCTCCGAATTGAGTTCATTTTTAATTCGCCGCACAGATGCCGAGTAATCCTTACGAGCCGACTTTAATCGAAATAATCTATTTTTAATGTGCTGAATTTTTGTTGCTGCGCGGAGCAACAGATCTTCATCCGTTTCTCGAATACCATCACTGACCAGCGAGTGACATGCAGAGGCTTTGCTTTCGCAAAGAGCGAGTTCAGCGGCAGGATCTGGAATGTTAGATTCTGGTGGACGACGCCCATACGTTGCTCGCGCTCTAAGGCGGTGCACAATTGAGCGTATTTACTCTGGGCGTTGCCCGACGACCCTAACAAACCACGCAGCTCTAATTCATATTGTATTTCGTCGGGATCTAACCTGGCTGGATCCATATCTGGTTCAGGTATAAAAATTAATTTTTCGCCAAGACTACTTATAATAAAATTTTTCTATTTGTAGAATACCACCAGCACACAAATTATGCGTGTACCTACCGGCAGCTTAACTGTGATATTTTTTTTTTTTTTAATTTGTTTCTATATAGAATTAATTTAACAAATATTGTAATTACTATTACTAGTTAACTACAAAATAAATAAATTAATAAATAACAATCAATGTAAATAATCAAATAATTTTAAACTTTATTATAATTACTGAAAAATAACTAACATTAATTGTAAATTTACTAACTATTTTCAACAAACAAAAATAATAATATAAATAAATACTAATGATTGTAAAATAAATAATAATAACCCTACACCTAATATAAATAATCTTAAAAAAAACAACTCTTATAATTATAAATAGTGTAAATTATAAATAACACTAATTGTATAAAAGGACTAATACTAAATACGACTACAAAAAAAAAAATTTAATAAATAACGATAATTGTAAATAAACGTGAAAAACTACACCTAATATAAATAATATTACCCAAAAAACTAAACTAATACTAACGAATATTGTAAAAATAAGCAAAAACTAACAAATATTGTATAATAATAAAAAAAAAAGACAAAAATTTTTTATTAAGTCACAAATTTTTGGACACCAATTGTAACAACAATTGGTGCATCCGTAGGCCACAGATGTTTGGGCGCCAATTGTAACACAATTGGTGCATCTTCATGTCCCAAATTTGGGCGCCAATTGTAACAGGATGAGTAATTTTGTTCAAAAAAAAAGTTACCACCTGTTAGCTATAAGGTAAGTCGGAGGAGGTAACTTCGCAGTTCTAGTGTAGTGGGCGCCATGTCTATGGTGACCAACAGCGCATCACAAATATAACGCTAGACCAAAATTTATATACTACTTGGACCACTGGGATTTCCTCCTAAGTTTTGCCAGCTACGATCAGCCTGTGGGGCGTGAGTCGACCAGTGATCCAAACAGCAATCAATACTACAATACGATGATGACCTCACTAATAAAAATTATAACCACAGAAAATCGTTAAAGTGAAGCACCATCGTTTAAGGAACAAGGAGAGAGAAGGGCAAGAAATCCATTGCGATCCCTCCTGGGGAAGTATGAAAAAAATCAGCCAGCCATTCTAAAAAGTCTACAAAAAAATTCAAAAAAACAACCCAGCAGCAACAACCCAGCGGTGCCAACTCAACTCAAATAAAATAATAAAAAATTTTGGAATTTTTTAAAAAAAAAAATAATCAAAAATTCCAACAAATCATAATAAATAAAACGATATTATTTGTATTTTTTTTCTTAATAAACCGGTGGTTTTTCTGTTGTTTTTTATTATTAGGCCAATTAGAAAAATTTAAAAAATATATTTATATATATATATTAAAAAAAATTATGTGGTGTCCGCCAAACATACTACTACTTTTTAATTTCCTTTTTATTTCTACTTCTAATGTAATGAAAAATCAATAAATAACACAAAAATATATATTACGTTACTTTACTTTACAAAAAAAATTATTTAACAAAAAAAAACTCAGCAAAAGCTACCCAAAATTTAAATAAATCGTACACCACATTAAATAATTAAATAACAAAAAAAAATTGCAATACCTGGTAAAAACTGCTTCCTGCTCCGGCATGCCAGGACTGGAACCAGCTACCTGTACCTACACAACAATAAATTATATTAAAAAAACCACCAAAAAAAACACAAAATTTTAAATTAAAAAAAAACGTGGACGCTGCTGCCGCTCTGCTCCGACTCTAAGTATATTTTTTTTTCCGGATCGGGGTGCTTGTTGGCTAATATTTTTCTTTCTTCCTCTTCTCTAAACTTTGCAACTTGAATTTTTTTTTCCTAGTTCATATTTCAATTTTTTTTTTTTGTTAATAATTCTTTTCTCTTTTGAATTTTTTTTTTTTTTTTTTGTAAATTTTCATAAATATCACCAACAATTATATAAAAACTAAGAAATCTTCACTCTTCTTTTCCTTTTTTTCTTTTTGTTGTTGTTGATTTAACTTTTTATCAATAAAAAAAAAATTCTTTTATTTATTAAGGAAAATGTCCCCCTTTTTTTTTATTTATTTATTTCTTTTTCTTAATTAAATTGTTTACTTAATTAAATTGTCTCTTAATTAAATTGTCTACGAAACTATACATATATATATTTTTTTTCTTTAACAAAACTTAACAAATTCAAAATGCAATCCAAAAAAAAAAACGCAAAAATTCTTCCCAAAAAAAATAATCCACAAAATTTGGCCGTCCGACCTCAACCAATTTTTCTTCCGACTCCCCGAAACAATCAATTTTTCAAAATTTTCTCAAAAACTATTGTTTCCTCGATCACGCGAATATCTCATGCTCTATTTCTATGCTAGCCGGGCCATAATTTATATTTTTTTTTTTCAAATCGATACTGTAATTTTTTTTTTTCTTCAGGTTTTTAGATCCTTCGCGTGGACAATGTATTGCCTTAGGGTGTCGCTATCTTCTACAATGTAGCACACTTGACCCTTTTTGGCGACAATGGTGCATTTTATCCAGGGTTTTGCAAATTCCGCTGTAATATTTTTTTTGAAATCGCTTAAAACGTGGGTTCGACGGTACGCAACTTGCCCAGGTAAATACTTTTTAAAATTTTTATTTGAGCGCAGGTTGTAAGTTTTTTCGTGTATTTTTTGTGCTTTTTCCAGATTTCTGACCACCGCATCATGCACATCATTCCGTCGATGCTCCTGGTCAATAATGATATTCTCATTCAGCGAATTTAATTTACGAAGCAACTCGTAAGAAGAACCGTCGGTCATCATATGATATCCGAATGTAAGGTAGAATGCAGCAAACCCAGTGGCGTCATGGACGACATTCCGCAGAGCGCACGCTATGTGACTCAGCTTGTCATCCCATTCTTTATGGTTGGTTTGATCTATATACATTCGGATAGCAGTGACGATGTTCCGATTGACTCTTTCCGACGCATTAGCCTGAGGATGGTACGGAGCGGTGAATTTGTGGTTAATATTGTACGTTTTTATTAATTTTTCAAATTCCTTTGCAGTGAATTGTACCCCGTTGTCAGACAACAACACTTCTGGAATGCCGAAAAGGTGGAAGACTTCGGATTCCAGGAATTTAATGATCAGACCTATTGTTGCCTGACGCAAAGGTTTGAGTAACACAAATTTCGAGAACTGGTCAAGAACAATTAATATACATGTATTACCTTTTTTAGATCTAGGATATGGACCAAGCAGATCAATATTAATATATTGCCACGGACGGACCGGAGGACTTTGGACAACCAGAGGCGGTCTTAAGCATGTATTAGGCGCTTTTGCTTCTTTACAAGCCTCGCACCAAGAAATGTAAGTTGTAATGAATACTCAAAGAAAATTTTAGATGCATTACCTCAACTTAACAATATCAGCAATTTAGAGACTAAATTAATTTGTCTTGGTAATGAACTTGCTGCTTTTAAATCGAGTTGTGGTGATATCATTGACGAAGTAAAAAATCTAAAAAAATTGAAAATTGAGTCAAACAATATGGAAGGTTCATCTAAATCACCTCCGAGCGACGAAGGTGTATCCCTATTCGATGAAATCCTCTCTATTAGTAGCAATAAACTATCTAATTATAATAAAATCAACGAAGTTATTAGCGAAAATATGGATAGTAATAGTACTTACATTAATACTAGTAATAATAATAAAACTAACAATAACAATTATGCTAATAAAATTATAAACAAAAATAGTAAAATTGAAAATAATACTGATATCCTCGAGAATAATGACGACAACAATCTTGCGAACTCCGTACCACCACATGTATATGCATTAGTTAAGGTGGTGCAACGATGCTCTCTGGATGTACCGATACATACAATAGTAACGTTACTAGATAGTGATAGAATATGGTACAGTATCAATGCTATTGCAACGAACTGGAAAACTAAAACAAGGAAAATGAGAAAAAACAATAATAACACTAATAATAATAATAATAAGAAGAATAAAAATAAAATAATAACAATAAAAATAATATTAATAATAACAATAATAAAAATAAAAATAATAATAAGAAAAATAATATTAGGAAGAATAAAAATAAGGAAAAGTCTAAAAAACCAGCTAGAAAACCACTTAAAAATTCAGGGAGAATTCGTCGGAACGGCGAATTTATATTAAAAAAGCCGCAATCGCAACTTCCTTCACCACAACCTGACCAGTCTTCTTTCTTACCCCAATTTTATCGTACGGTATCTCAACCTATATCATACCGTAGTGCATTAATTAATAGCTTTGATCACAATAATTACACTAGAAACAACAACAACAATAATAATAATATAAACAAAACTAATACTAGTAATTATAATAATAATAATAGTAATTATAGTAATAATAATAATATTAATAATAATGGAAATAGTAATAATGATAATAATAATAATAATAATAATAATAATAATTACAATAATAATAATAATAATGATAATAATAATAATAACAATAATAATAATAATATTAATAATAATATTAATAACCGTGGTAATAATAATAATGATAATAATAATAATAATAACCGGGGTAATAATAATAATAAAAATAAAAATGATAATATCAGAAAAACTTTATCTAAGAGGTTTAAAAAAATACAAAAATTTGTCCAAGGACCAACGTTAAATCCTCTTACCCCGGTGAGAGACATACCTCTGCTAGTCACGGATACACTTTGTACAACTGCTTCGATCAAGCATGCTAATTCAAACCAATCCTCCAGCCTCGCTGATAAATCTAAATTAATATCCCAACCACTAATTAATCCCCAACGATCTCCCAGCTTCCCTGATCCTCTAATCCCACCAATTGTAAGCCTTACAAAAAATTCAGCTGAACAAGGTGATGGCAGATATTTACTTTCTCGACTTAGAGACCATAGAATATTCGACAATGTGAGATTATTCTTAGCTTATCTTCATGATCAGGATAATACTGTATGTATTGACGGGAAAACTAAAACAAATCCCATGATATTAATTCAACAAGAAGGTCTCCCATCAAATCCAACTGATCTTAGATCTATATATGACAAATATCATGATAGCTTTGGAGTCTCGTCTGAAGTAGTATCAGCTGATTTAAAAACTTATCGCAGCCACCTTTCTTCAAAGAGATTGGAACATATACAAAGGCAAAGAGAAGTTCAAAATAAGTTTTTTCGGCCCTGCTCCTAACTCGTTGAACCCTACTTCTCAGATATTGCAAACAAATAATGATTTACCAATTGCTTCAGGAACCACTAATCCAATTGGACTTAACAAAGAATATAATGATTGCCAATTAAACTGCAATAGCTCTGACCTGATTCTAAGAAACAATTTAAATCTCAATATTTACTACGTTAATATGGGAGGTTTCACTAAAGACTTAAACACATTTCATAGAATTATCCAATCAACTGAATATAACATTATTGTTCTAACAGAAACTTGGCTCAAATCTCAACATCTAAATTCTGAAATTTTTGGTGATCTTTGGCAAGTTGTTAGAATGGACAGGAATAATAGAGGGGGTGGTGGAGTACTTATAGCTGTACATAATTCAATATCAGCGATGTCTGTTATAGTAGAACATGAATTTAAATTTACAGACGAATCACAACAAGTGTGGATGAAATTATTATTAAGCAATAAAACTATTTATATTGGATGTGTGTATATCAAACCAACTTGTGACATAGATATATATGAAAATAATTTAGCTGCTGTTGAAAAAGTTTTAAATTTATTGAACGATAATGATGAATTATTTATTTTCGGCGATTTCAATCTTCCAAATATTAAGTGGAGTGAAGATGATGATAATAATGATAACACCTTTACGCCAATAAATATTACTAACGAAGTGCATCACAATGTAGTTAATTTCTTTGCTGATATGGGCCTACATCAAACTTGTAATATAAGTAATTCATACAATAATGTGCTGGATTTAGTTTATACAACTACTACAGACAATTATTATCTTCAAAAAGTCGAATCTATAATTCCTGGAAAAAATAGCATTTTTCACTCAAGTATTTCTGTCAAGTATAACATAGCTGTGAACAATAAATTGCCTAATAATATTACTAAATATGAGTTAGTATATAATTTCAAGAAAGCAGACTATGAAAAAATTAACGAATTAATAATTAATTCTGTATGGCCTACAGACACTGACAATATTGACGAAGCGGTTAGTGAATTTAATAATATACTGATAGAAATTATTGAAAAATGTGTTCCAAAAATAAAGTTAAGGAAAACAATTCAGCCACCATGGTGGAATAGCTATTGTAGAAATGCAAAAAACAAGAAAACCAGAGCTTATAAAAAATGGTGTAAGTCTGGAAATGAGCTTGACTACGACAAATTCATTAGATTAAGTAATGAATTTACTAATATAGACGTAAATGCATATATCAAATTCATTGAAATAACTGGCATAAAAATTAAATATGATCCTAAACACTTTTATACTTTTATTAATTACAAAAGAAATGTTAAAGGCTATCCCAGTGTTATGCATTATAATGAAAACCAATCGTCAGAGCTCAATGTTATTACTAACATATTTGCAGACTTCTTCGAATCTGTATATAATGACGAATTTTTATATAATGAAAATGACTTTAATTTTACTGATACAATTCACAGTAATTTTAATAATTATACACTTACAGTCGAAGAAGTTTCTGAATCTCTCAGATCACTAGATATAAACAAAGGTCCAGGCCCAGATCTGATACCACCAATATTCTTTAAAAATACATACACTGGTCTGGCATCTCCACTTCAAACAATTTTTAATAACTCGTTAAGAACCGGTATATTCCCAGATGTATGGAAGGGCTCTTTTATCACCGCAATTTTTAAATCTGGTGATAGGTCAAACATTAAGAACTACAGAGGAATAGCTGGTCTATCTGTAATACCGAAATTGTTCGAAAAACTAGTTACTTCCAAAATGTATGAGGAAGTTAAGTGCATTTTAGATAAAAATCAACATGGCTTCATAAAAGGAAGATCAACAGTAACTAACCTAACCGATTATACCACATTTATGTTAAATGGTATGGAACAGGGGAATCAGTTTCATTCGATTTACACTGATTTCAGTAAAGCGTTTGATAAAGTTGATCATTCGTTGCTATTGTGTAAACTAAAAAAGATTGGTTTAAATAAAAATATTTTAAAATGGATTAAATCATATCTATCAAATCGTTATCAGATGGTTAAAATCAATAATGTGTTCTCTAGGAATATTAAAGTTTCATCTGGTGTACCACAGGGAAGTCACCTAGGACCATTACTATTTATCTTATTTATTAATGATTTACCTAACGATTTTGAAAACTGTATGTATAGCTTATATGCTGATGATTTAAAAATATATACAGCTATAAAAAAGAGTGAAGATTGTGAAATATTACAAATCAATCTTAATAGTTTATACAATTGGTGTATAAAAAATAACCTTCAGCTTAATATTGAAAAATGTAAGGTTATGAAGTTTTATAGAAACAGAGCCCCGATAGATAGTAACTATAAAATAAATAACTGTCAACTTGAAAAATGTACGGAAATAAACGATCTAGGAATTTTATTAGATAAAAAACTAAATTTCAGTTTACATATTGATAAAATTCAGTCAACGGGTCGTAAAATGTGGGGCTTCATTAAAAGGAGATCAAAGGAGTTTGATGATCCTTATATAACTAAAACATTATATTGTTCCTTAGTCCGTCCAATTCTAGAATATGGTAGCGTTCTATGGAATCCCCATCTTATCAAAGATATCAAAAATATTGAATCAATTCAGAAACAATTTTTGTTATTTGCTTTGAGAAGTCTAAATTGGAATAATAATACCAATTCATATCAGTTACCTGCTTACGAGAATAGACTAAAATTATTAAATCTACATACACTAGAATATCGTAGAAATATGGCGGATGCAGTTTTCGCTTTTGATTTAATCAATAACAATGTAGATTGTTGCCAATTAAAACAGAAGATTAGAATAAACTCAAACTGCCGAAACTTAAGGAACATTAATTTTCTACTTGTAGATAGGCATAGGACAAATTATGCTAACAACGAACCTATTACAAGAATCAGCAGAAGATTTAATAAATTCAACTCTTATTATGCACCAAATATCAGTAGAATAAGTTATAAAAACAGCATGAAGAATGGAAGAAGTCATGAATAATACTATATATGCACTCATTTCTTTTAAAATTTTCATTTTAAATCATGTTATAATATTGTATAAATTTAGATTTAAAATATGTCTGTAATTAGATATCAATAAATAAATAAATAAATAAATAAATAATGTCATTTCGCATTCTTGGCCAAAAATACATGCGCTGAATTTTTTCTATAGTTTTATCCACCGCCGAGTGTGCTGACATAGGATCATCATGGAAGTGTTGGATCACGCCGGCTCTTAACGCAGGAGGCACCCACAATTTCCAAACGGGAACATCGGTAAGTTGAAGTTCTCGAAAATGTTGCCGTTTGAAAATGACCCCATCCACGATTTTAATGTCTGGGAATTTACCATGATTATTGGCGAAAATGTTCACGTGGCGTTGATATTCAGGGTCTTGAAATGCCGGATCCTTGGCGCCGACAATATTGATCTCTTTCAACTGGACGGTCATCTCATCGATTTCTCCACGAGATAACGCGTCCGCCACAATATTGTCGCTGCCCTTCCGGTGTTCAATCTTGAAATCAAAACCCTGAGTTTCAAACTCCAACGCGTTCATCAACCACTTAAGGCTGGCATGGTCGGTAATCACAGTAAATTCCGTCCCCTCAATGTAAGGTCAGAATTTTTTTATGCTTAGTACCGCTGCGAGGCATTCTAATTCCGCCACGCTATAATTTTTTGAGCTGAATTTAGTTTCTGGGACATGAACGCTATGGGATGTTCATGCCCCGCTGCGTCTGTTTGGAATAGAACACCTCCGACGGAGAACCGACGATTAAAATCGGGATTTACGAGTACGGGGGCCTGCGTTAAGGCCAGTTTCAAAGCTAGGAATGCTGCCTCAGCGGCATCATTCCACTTGTCCAGATTTTTACTTTTTAATAAATCGGTAATAGGCGCCGCAACTTCCGCGTAATTCTTTATGAACCGATTATACCATCCAGTCATGCCCAAAAACCGTCTGATTTGTCGCACCGTTTTTGGCCTCGGAAAGTTTTGGATGGCGTCGCTTTTTCAGGGTACGTTTTAATGCCTTCGTGATCAATAATATGAGCTAAATATTTGGTTTCGGTCTGGCGAAATCGGCTTTTCTCTATGTTAATGGTTAGTCCAGCTTCCCTCAAACACACTGCTATTTTACTTAAGAGCTCCATGTGGGTGTCAAAGTCCTCCGAGAGGATCAAAAGATCATCAAGGTAAACAAAGACATCCTCATGAAGCTCGTAAGGGATAACTTTATCCATAAGCTTGCAAAGTGTTTTCGGGGAGTTGGACAAACCGAAAAGCATTCTTTTGAAATGGTACAACCCACGACCGGGGACGATGAATGCGGTTTTGTCTCTGGATTTCTCCTCCACATCAACCTGCCAAAACGCCATTTTAAGATCTAAACTAGTGATATATTTGGTTTTTTTGACTCTACTAAAATCGAATTGATATGAGGAAGCGGATAGGCATCACTCTTGGTGACGGCATTCACCTTGCGGGCGTCAAGGCACAACCTTAGGGTGCCGTTTGTTTTTTTCACCAACGCCAAGGGCGATGCCCATGCACTTCGACTCTCTTCGATTATGTCCTGCTCTAGCATTTTATCTAATTCTAAATCTAATAATTTTTGCATAGGCAGAGATAAAGGATACGGACGGACTACCTGAGGTTTCGCATCTCCAACGTCGATTTCGTGTTTTAGAATTGTAGTTTTCCCCAGACCAGATGTGCTAAACGACGAAAACGAATCGATCACTTCGTGAAGCCTTTGTTGTTGGTCAATATTCAACTTATGCATTTTTTTATCATCATTAGTTAATTCAGATAATTCTAGATTTTTAAAGAGAATCGCATTAAAAGCGTCCCAAAAATCCATTCCCAAAATCATGGACCGTTGAATGGAGGGGATCAGAAAAAATTTGATGGTTTTTGTCACGCCATTGTAAATAATGTTCAGGAATACGTAACCGATGACACCTTGAGGGTTACCATCGGCCGTATTCCCACTGGTCGTGATCGGAGTGTACAAAATGTTCAACTCCCGCAACAAATTTTCCCCATCCTTCCCCAAACAACTAATATTGGCCCCACTGTCCAACAACGCAAAATGGTTTTTATTTGCAATTTGTATCTTCATGAAAGGTCGATTGTCTCCATCCGGCCTGAGGTACGTAGCTTTCAACGTTTTTCGGATTTGCTCCCTCTTACTAAAATGTTTTTTGGATCTACGATTATTTCTATTATTAACTAAACCTAATTCGCTTATGCTACTTAATGGAGGATTTTTAGAAGCTACACCTAACTTATACCTATCACCGGACTCTACGCTGGAGGATTCGTCGAGGGCGGTAGCCTTCAGTTTCCCAAACCCGCTTTGGCGTTTCCCTGAAGGTTGCCGGAATGACACCTCGGACACTTATTAACATAAGTATTTTTGTAACCACAACGATAACAAAATACTTTTAATGGATGGGGACAATCTCGAAATAGATGTCCCAAATCATCACAATTAAAACAAATAACATACGTATTTTTGTCGGCAGGTACGACAGTGGCGGACGGAACTCCCGGATGAAATTTATTATCTTGGACGGACAGGACTTCTTTAATTGGAGCGGACGGACATGGCGGTTCTGGCAGATTGGACTTTTGGAGCGCCGGATTTGTTAGTATGTAATTTGAGTCAACGTTCTCTTCCAACTCATGGACATACATTCTACGGGGACGAACTTGGTCCTCGGCTGACTCACCAATTTCCCTCCACTTCCTTTCCAGTCTCTTACAAACTCTATCCAACTGATTAAGGGTTACAATATTCTCCAAAATCAGAGCTTTCTTGTAACCCGGGTATAGCTTATATAAGAGCCTGTTAAGAAAATCATCATCGGAAATTTCGTGCGTCAGCCGAAGACGAAGTCCCTCCATGTCCATTCGGAAGTCAGAAAATTTTCCCCGAGAACGTTGCTTCCTGGATTCCATCAACCGTTTGACATCACCATCATCTTCCCCATCATCGAACTCAATTTTCATGGCCGTTTTCAGGTTGGACCATGACGTGTTCGAATGCCTCCGAATATATTGCCAGTACCAGGTCTTGGCACGGCCCTGAAGGAGTTGATTGATCGACAACACCAAACCTTCCAACGGATATCCATCTCCCTTGGCCAAAGTTTCAATTCGGAAGATGAACTCCGCTAGCGACAGAGCTTTGCCCGAACCATCAAATCGAACCCGCCAGTTAGAAACTGGATTACTACGCCTAAAATGTTCAGGGAGGCGGTCGTCAGGCTCATCGTCGGTATCGCTGAGTTTAAAAGGAGCGACATTTGATGGTTCCCTCACTGGCCTCCCCCCGCTCAGTGGTGGCATTACAGACGGTGGGTAGCTACGAACAGAAGCAACAAACCGGGGCGCTGCAGCTGGTTCCGAAAGATGTTGTAAAGCTACCAGCGCTTGGAGTTCGGCGATTTGTTGCCGCTGTTCTTCGAGCAGACTGGACATAGCGGCAATTTGCGTGTGATCGAACTGGGTTGCAGAGGCTATCACAGATCTATCATGAGGTAAGTGGACGCTTTGATGTTTCGATTGATTTTTAAACCGCTTTCCTCTTCTTCCAGACGAACCAGTTTTGTGAACGGCGCCTGTGGACAACCGAGTTGATAACCCTGTATCGAAGTGGGGTCAGAATGCGGCGAATTGTTCGAGGAGCTCAGCTGACTAACTCCCTTTCGAGAGGTCATCAACGTCGCACCAGGATCAGAAGAGGGGTGGCCGGCCAATATTGTCGAAACTGGAATAAGCGGCTGTTTCGGCAACACCCCCTTATTACCAGGCTGATTGGCAACGGTGCCCACAGGCGGCAGCGGAAATTGGTCAAAGGGTGGACCTATAGCTCCCTCCCGTTCGTCGATTACCGTCAACCTCCCATCCTCAGAATACGAATGGTCCGAGCCAAGCATCTGTGCGGTAATAAACTGTTGCTCTGCAATTCGAGTGAGCTCCGAATTGAGTTCATTTTTAAGTCGCCGCACAGATGCCGAGTAATCCTTACGAGCCGACTTTAATCGAAATAGTCTGTTTTTAATGTGCTGAATTTTTGTTGCTGCGCGGAGCAACAGATCTTCATCCGTTTCTCGAATACCATCACTGACCAGCGAGTGACATGCAGAGGCTTTGCTTTCGCAAAGAGCGAGTTCAGCGGCAGGATCTGAAAGTTTAGATTCTGGTGGACGACGCCCATACGTTGCTCGCGCTCTAAGGCGGTGCACAATTGAGCGTATTTACTCTGGGCGTTGCCCGACGACCGTAACAAACCACGCAGCTCTAATTCATATTGTATTTCGTCGGGATCTAACCTGGCTGGATCCATATCTGGTTCAGGTATAAAAATTAATTTTTCGCCAAGACTACTTATAATAAAATTTTTCTATTTGTAGAATACCACCAGCACACAAATTATGCGTGCAGCTTAACTGTGATATTTTTTTTTTTTTTTTTTTTTTTAATTTGTTTCTTTATAGAATTAATTTAACAAATATTGTAATTACTACTACTAGTTAACTACAAAATAAATAAATTAATAAATAACAATCAATGTAAATAATCAAATAATTTTAAACTATTTATTATAATTACTGAAAAATAACTAACATTAATTGTAAATTTACTAACTATTTTCAACAAACAAAAATAATAATATAAATAAATACTAATGATTGTAAAATAAATAATAATAACCCTACACCTAATATAAATAATCTTAAAAAAAAAACAACTCTTATAATTATAAATAGTGTAAATTATAAATAACACTAATTGTATAAAAGGACTAATACTAAATACGACTACAAAAAAAAATTTAATAAATAACGATAATTGTAAATAAACGAGAAAAACTACACCTAATATAAATAATATTACCCAAAAAACTAAACTAGTACTAACGAATATTGTAAAAATAAGCAAAAACTAACAAATATTGTATAATAATAAAAAAAAAAGACAAAAAAATTTTTTAAATAAACAAAACACTACTCGTTTTAATTTTTTTTTTTCCTCAAATTTTTCTCTCCGTCAACGCTCGCTCGACCGAGGAACCAATAGCACAAAAAGAATTATAAAACAAAAAAAATCAAACGAAATATCGCAACCCCAAAAAAAAATCCAAATCAAATAAAAAAAATAAAAACAAAACCAAAATCCAATAACAAAATTCAATTGTTCTGAGCTAATTTTTCAACACCCCAGTATGGATGTACTCTGGACTTCTTTTTATAATGGACTGGGGGAAGGGAAAGGGTTAGGGTAGGAATAGGGTTAAGGAGAAGGGAAACTTCAATAAGAAATATTCCCCCAACACTACAAAAAACATCTTTGGCCGTCCCAAAACTCACACAAAGTGCAACCTACGTTGAACACAAACACACAAACATGCTAGGACCCCCTTTTAGACTACTAAAAGCGGGTGTCTAACTAGCGGACGGACACTTTGGGGAGGATACGTCAAGGACCACCTTAACGCAATTTCTAACCCCCCAAAATAAATAATACAAAGGACACTGGTAGGACAGGTAATGGACAACCAAAACCCTTATCTAACTACCAGCACAAAAACTAAATTGGAACAACCTCCGACGTTCCCCATAGGACAGGAAGAATACCACCCACGGAAGGGGAAGACGTTGCAGTATTGATCGCCCCTCCATCCGACTTAAGCAACCTCAGATGGAGATTTCAAAAAAAAATTTTTATTAAGTCACAAATTTTTGGACACCAATTGTAACAACAATTGGTGCATCCGTAGGCCACAGATGTTTGGGCGCCAATTGTAACACAATTGGTGCATCTTCATGTCCCAAATTTGGGCGCCAATTGTAACAGGATGAGTAATTTTGTTCAAAAAAAAAAATTACCACCTGTTAGCTATAAGGTAAGTCGGAGGAGGTAACTTCGGAGTTCTAGTGTAGTGGGCGCCAGGTCTAGGGTGACCAACAGCGCATCACAAATATAACGCTAGACCAAAATTTCTATTACTAGAACTCCTTGGACCACTGGGATTTCCTCCTAAGTTTTGCCAGCTACGCTCAGCCTGTGGGGCGTGAGTCGACCAGTGATCCAAACAGCAATCAATACTACAATACGCTGATGACCTCACTAATAAAAATTATAACCACAGAAAATCGTTAAAGTGAAGCACCATCGTTTAAGGAACAAGGAGAGAGAAGGGCAAGAAATCCATTGCGATCCCTCCTGGGGAAGTATGAAAAAAATCAGCCAGCCATTCTAAAAAGTCTACAAAAAAATTCAAAAAAACAACCCAGCTGCAACAACCCAGCGGTGCCAACTCAACTCAAATAAAATAATAAAAAATTTTGGAATTTAAAAAAAAAAAATAATCAAAAATTCCAACAAATCATAATAAATAAAACGATATTATTTGTATTTTTTTTCTTAATAAACCGGTGGTTTTTCTGTTGTAAAAAAAAAAACTCAGCAAAAGCTACCCAAAATGTAAACAAATCGTACACCACATTAAACAATTAAATAACAAAAAAAAATTACAATACCTGGCAAAAACTGCTTCCTGCTCCGGCATGCCAGGACTGGAACCAGCTACCTGTACCTACACAACAATAAATTATATTAAAAAAAACCACCAAAAAAAACACAAAATTTTAAATTAAAAAAGAACGTTGACGCTGCTGCCGCTCTGCTCCGACTCTAAGTATATTTTTTTTTTCCGGATCGGGGTGCTTGTTGGCTAATATTTTTCTTTCTTCCTCTTCTCTAAACTTTGCAACTTGAATTTTTTTTTCCTACTTCATATTTCAATTTTTTTTTTTTTGTTAATAATTCTTTTCTCTTTTGAATTTTATTTTGTAAATTTACATAAATATCACCAACAATTATATAAAAACTAAGAAATTTTCACTCTTCTTTTCCTTTTTTTCTTTTTGTTGTTGTTGATTTAACTTTTTATCAATAAAAAAAAATTCTTTTATTTATTAAGGAAAATGTCCCCCTTTTTTTTTTTTATTTATTTATTTCTTTTTCTTAATTAAATTGTCTACGAAATAAATAACACCCAAAATTTTAAAAACTATATATATATATTTTTTTTTTCTTTAACAAAATTTAACAAATTCAAAATGCAATCCAAAAAAAAAAAGGCAAAAATTCTTCCCAAAAAAAATAATCCACAAAAGTTGGCCGTCCGACCTCAACCAATTTTTCTTCCGACTCCCCGAAACAATCAATTTTTCAAAATTTTCTCATTTCGAAAAACTATTGTTTCCTCGATCACGCGATCTTTTGACTTTCGGAATCAAAACATGGCCCACTAGGGCAACAAAGGTTGTCTATTGTTTTCTGTTCCGAAAATTAAGAGACCGTAGCGCTGACGGGAATTTCGACTTACTACTAACATGGCTACCCACCTCCAATTTACCTCCGCGCCTGTCTACTAACTGACATCTGAGATGTGACAAGCCGGCATACAAATAACATCAAGATGGACGCAGACGTAAACAACTAACCAAGGTATTTCTTTACATTATTTTAATTTACTAATTTTTTTATTTTCTTTTTAGGAAAATATATAAAAAAAATACACGGTGTCACAAACTATAATATTTTTAAATTTAAATTAAAAAAAACACGATTTTTAAAATTAAATGTACCATTCAAATATCATTCATAACTTAAAATATTTGGTATAATTACTTGTAAAGCGCAACCATTTCATATTCATCTAATTTGTTATATAAATTATATTTACAACTTCTGACAATACAATAAATCATGTCTATATTGTTATTATACACCACTTTAATAAATATCACCTTTTTTATATAAATTTAAACACTTTTTCACTAATAAAAACAATAAAATAAGTATTTTTTGTTACACTTTTTTACATTTGTAAAAGATGTAAACGAAAGCTCTCATGAAAAAAATTTTTGACAGCAGAAAAAAACTTTTGACAACAGAAAAATATTTTTGACAACGAAGGAGCTTTAAATTTTTATTATTTAGTTTGTAGGGGCATTTATATCTTATTGCATATCCTATTAATTTAATCTTAGTACTGAACTGATCGGTACCGAAATGATCGGCACATTGTAGCCCAAGCTTAATGTTATTTATATCACTACCAAAAGAGTTAAGTATGAATTATTTAATAATTTAAACTGTGTTATCTTTTAAATAGAAAATATACTTTATTATTTACAGAGCAAAAAAAAAAAGACACGTCTATATAGTTGAAATACTTGATTACGTATATTATTTCATAATTTATCTATAATTTTATAACCAAATAACTTTTTTTCAGGAAAGTAAATGTGGATATTCTTGTACAAAAAAACAAGGAACTACAAAAAAAATGTTTTGAGTTGGAAAAAGAAAACAGCATCATTTCAAACATTTTTACAGAAAACCAGAGGAAAAAAATGCAAAATGGTGGGCTGAGAACAAAATGGAAAATAGATGATATTTCCAAAGCAATTGCGATTTATGCAAGTGGGCCAAAGGCAACGATATAGAAGATATATGGATAGGGCATAAATATAAAAATTTGAAGCCACGCCGGGTATAGTTGTATCTTTTTTTGCTAGCCGATTTGTCAAAATATAAAAATGAGAAATTAGGGGCGGATTAGGTTTTTTTTAATTCGGGCATCAATTTTTAAGGAGATTTTTTTTTTTTTTTGAAAAATACAAGTAAAGATCATCCTAAGGAATATTTTAGGTCGCGCAACGATAATTATACAAATGGAAAGTAAAATAGAGTAATTTGTTTAGCTAGTTAATATTGTTAATTTATATTGAGACTCTTAAACTTAAAAAAATAAGCCAACCCTGTAAATCTAAAATCAGCTGTTATAATATTTTTCATATTATTAATTTGACACATCGGCGAGCAAAAGGAAAGAGAACTACCAAAATCGTGGCTTCATAAACAATTTTTCAATATATTAAAATTTTAATGTGTTAAAAAGAGAGGGAACATTTATGCCCTATCCATATATCTTCTATATCGTTGGCCAAAGGCCTATCGATTCCTTTTAAAAAAAGGTTATCCTTTTCCAGCACTTATTACGCTGAAAACGTGGGCAGCAAAATTGAATGTTCAGCCAGGATATCTTATCAATGTTTTCAAATTGTTGATTTAATACCACAAGAAAAGTTTTGCGTCATTATGGCTGAGAAATGAAGATCAAATCGTCATACGAATATGACAAAAAAACGGAAACTTTATTTGCACCAGCGAACTATGTCCAGGTAATTAATTTTACTATGAAATATTTAAAACTATATGAATAAAACAAAATACTATAAAAATGTTTTGAAATAAACTTTTTTCATTTTAATTACAACCAGGCTATGATGGCTAGAGGACTATTTAACAATTGGAAGCAGCCTATTTTTTACGACTATGACACAAGGCTCAGAAGGACGATAATTGAAAAAGTAATTGTGTTACTGCACCAAATTGGATATCAGGTCTTAGCAGTGATCTGCGATATGGGAGCAACTAATCGGTCTCTGTGGAAAGAATTTGAAATTGATGAAAATAAGCCATTTTTCAATCATCCTGTTGAAAAGGACAGAAAGGTTTATGTGTTTGCTGATGTTCCGCATCTGATAAAACTCATAAGAAAGCATTTATTGGACAATGGCTTATTTTTGGATAGGACAATGCTTACCACAGAACCGTTATTTGAACTACTGCAGAACAACTCTAACGATTTGAAGATTGCTCCAAAATTGACGATGAAACACTTGACTGTACAGCGGAGTGAAAGGCAGAAAGTCAAATATGCGACACAATTATTTTCCAATATAAATTCTTGTGCTTTGGATATGATGGGAACTTTAGGGATAAGTAAGTCTAATAATTGGAAAGAATTGTCTCTTTTTATTTCAGTTGTTAATGATTGGTTCGACGTCTGCAACTCCAAAGTACCAAGGATTGATTCTCGCCCTAGGATGGCTGCTTACGGACTGGAATTGGAAGTTCAAAACAGGATTCTCGATGAAATGGAAACATATACCTAGAATTTGCGAGTTGGCGAAAGAAGGACGTTATTACCCTTTCAAAAAGGAATTTTACTCCGTATAAACGCATTGAAGATGTTGTTTCAAGATGTCAAAACAAATTTTGGAATATCATATATTTTAACATACAGGTAATAAAATATTTAACAATCATTAATTAAATATTTTATAATAATTTTTAATTTTTAATAGATTAAATCAGGATCCACTCGAAATGTTTTTCGGCATCATTAGAGCTAAAGGAGGACTCTACGACCATCCAAATTTTCTGGATTTAAATATAGACTGCGCAGCTATTTGTTAGGCAGAAATGAGGGGATCATATCAGAAGCAGCTAATATTGAAGCAGAGACAGAAAACGATGTCCAAATGAATGTTGATGTTAATTTTGAAGAAAAACAAAATACAGAAGATGAATTGCAGTTTACTGAAGAGCCAACTATTACATCACAACTACTGGAATCACTATCTGAACAAGAAAATTATAATGGTACCAAAGAGTGTCAGGAAATTTCTGATCTGGAATACGAGGCTCTTGATTATTTAGCTGGTTATATATTGAAATGGTTTAAAATAAAATTCCCGGAAATAACAGCTAAATATTCAGAAAAGGAACTTACTGGATTTACTTGGACGGATCACATAAACGAAGGAGGATTACAAAAGCCGAATCTAATTTTTATAGAAACGCTAACAAAACTAGAAAATGTTTTTAATGCGTACAACGGAAATACATTAATAGTTGGTCGAAATTACATCAAGAATTTATTGGCAGCATCTGAAGACACTGATCTACATATTGAGTTCAAAAAACTTTTTTTTAGATGTAAAATGTATTTTAAAATAAAAATATTAAATTCAAATTTGGGTTCTAAGTTCAATGTAAAAAGAAAATTAAATTATACATATTTTTATATTTTACATAATTATAGTTTAAAATTTAAATAGATATAAAATTTAAATAGATATATTTTTACATATAATTATTTTTACATAATTATAGTAATTATAGTACATAATTATAATAAAATATAAATTAAATTATTTTATTCATTTAAATTATTTAAAAAACGTTAATTCGTTTTTATAAGATTCCACTTGTACAACTTGTATTTCTTTGTCATTTTTTTTCCTGCAAAAAAGTAAATACATATATGAATTTAATTTCTTTTTCTCAATATTAATTTCAATAAATAGATAATTAATTGTAATAAATTAATAATTTAAATTTACTTACCAGTGACTGTATAATAATAGCAGCATCAATATCAACACAAAAAAATGTTGAACTTGCTTTATCTGTTATTTAAATCATTTCTAATATATGATTAAGAATTCGTCCAAAATGTTGATATATTCCGTCTTGAAAATAGCATAAAAATCAAAAGTTTTTAATTTAATATTCATTATTATGTGAAAGTATTATATCTTACCTAATATTTAAATGCATCAAAATTCATAATTCCATATATATTTAAATATAAACATTAAAAACAATTCGTAATGGATGTATAAGATTTTCATACATTTTTATTTGAAATTTTATTTGTTGTCACAAGGTGATGTCATATTGCAAGAACGAAATACAAGATACATGCGCAATATATTACCTCATAAACCATTATACCATGGTAGTCATTTGCCTATATAAAGTGCCAGTCACAGTGATTTCGATTCGAAATTTCAAATTTTGATAGCTCCATATATTTTATATGGTAAGCCGGATTGCAAGTCACAATGAACGTGTCGAAACGAATTCATTCGAAAAGAGTTAAAAATATTTTAACTTTGCCGGATGGGTCGAATGACATAACCTATAAATTATAAATTTGAAATTTAAATTTTTTGAATTCTTATGGGGGAGTTTATTGAAAATGTTAAGAAGCATCCAGTATTGTATAATAAATGCAGAAAATATTTATTTTAATACATAAAATAGAGATTAAACATATTTTTTTTATATAAACGGAACGTATACATTGTGACTATAATTTCTTTTCGAAACGAACGGTTCGAATCGATTCTGTACGAATCGAAATCCCCTTTAAGCAAAATAAGCGAATTCGCTTTTGGCGAACCGTATACGAACTAGATAAGTAACGCCTTTTTAAAATAAACTTTATAATTTTATAACAAAAATAAACAGGAGTGACGAAGGTTGTGTCTTATAATAGTATTTTGTTAAATATAATAAAATAAATATTAATAAGTAATTTTGTGTTTTATATAATAAATTAAGTAATAAAATTTAAAAAAATTAAATCAATCAGTGGTGAAATAATTATTTATTGTTAAAAATTATATTTTTTAAATGAAATAAATGCTAAAAAATAACTTTTCCGTATTTTTATTTCTAGAAATAAAATCAGTTCGTAAACGAACCGAATTTGGTGGTTCCAAAACGAATCGTTGCGGCGTTTCGTAAACGAACCGATTTTGGCGAACTCTTGGCGTTACGTTTTTTTTTCTACTGTTCTTATTCTAACATTTACGTTTCCGGTTCGCTTACGAACTGCCATAAATGAACTCATATATGTAAATGAACTCATATATGAAGAAAAGACTTCGCCGGCGGTCGTTTACGGTTCGCTTACTTAAAGGGTCACTGTGACTGGCACTTAAGACTCCGTTTTCGACCCGCTTTTACGTCGTTAAGCGGACCGTTTCTGATCCCATGAGCGAATGAAATTGAAATGAAAGACGGCACGCTAAAGCGTAATTTTTTTAAGTCGCATTTGCGATACAATTTTACGCGGCTTTTTGCGGCATAATTTTTTGCCACTTTTGTAGCTCAATTTTATGCCGCCTTTTCGGCTCCATTTTTTTTTGCGGCTCTATTTCGAACTGCTTAAAATAATTAAATAATCCAAAAATAAAATCCAAAAACTTTACTTTTTTAATAAAATATTTAGTATTTTATTATATTATTAAATTATCACAATATTTTTATCACACGCTTTTCTGTCCATTTTGTTATTATATAATTTAATATTATTTAATATATTTAATATTTACTAAAAAATTCCACGTTAACAAAGAAATTCGTACTGATCACTATGCCAAAAAAATTAATAACGAGAACAAAACAAACAACAAAGAAAAATTTTTCTGTTATTTTGATTAGTCATACTACCATTTAGATCTGCTAAGCCGGTATTTTCTCGTTTCGTTTTATTCGTTTCGTTTTACAGCCGCAAAATTCGATTTATGCGTTACGATTAGAGCCGAAAATACGGCACGAAAATTAAGTCTGCATATGATGAAAGAAAAGGCGTTTTTACGACCCGCTAAAAGCGGACCGTAAATAATCTTAGAGGGATACAGGAAAGATGGAATTCCTTGTCGTAAACCCTCCGTAATTTAATTATTAAACAGAACTGAACATAACGACGGGTGTCGGCCAGCCTGCTCAATGTAATTCTTCACAAAAACGGAGTTGCATTATCTACGAAATTGTCTTTGACAGCAGGCTACCGAATACTCTTTACTTTGTATTATATTTGGATTGCATTAATCAAGTGTGGAAGTTAAAAATCGATATTCTGCCATCAGAAACTAAATGGCTGCCACATTAAAACCTTATTTAATTGCTGTTAGGCATACTTTAACAGCTTCTATGTGTTTGACGAATTTCTCTTCTCAAGTAGTCGAAAGACATGACAAGCCGGAGGTTGAAGTTCGAAGCAGTAAGGAACTATTGTTGAATCCAGTAATAATATCAAGGAATGAGAAAGAGCGTGTCTTAGTTGAAACCAGTGTTAATTCTTTAAGAATAAGCATTGCTGTTAAACAAGCTGATGAAATTGAAAAAATTTTATGTCACAAATTTACTCGATTTATGATGAGGCGGGCTGAAAATTTTATTGTTTTGCGAAGAAAACCAATTGAAGGATATGATATTAGTTTCTTAATTACTAACTGCCATACTGAACAAATGTATAAGCATAAAGTCGTAGATTTCGTTATTCATTTTATGGAAGAAATAGATAAAGAAATTAGTGAAATGAAGTTAGCTGTTAATGCTCGTGCTCGTATTTGCTCAGAAGAATTTTTGAAAAGATTTTAATTTGTTTTGAAAAAAATTTATATTGGTTTAAGAATGATACTGTATATTCCGCACTATTTGGATAAACTTACTGACAATTTGATTTAAGTTAAATAAACCTCTTTTTTTTTATTAAGACTTAATTTTTTTACATTAATTCGCAGTGGAGAAATTTTTAAAGACTTAGGGTCAACTTTACATTTGCTTTATTTTATTCAAAAAGAAAAGAATAGATAATATATTAATTTTTCTTATTGAGTAGCGAATTCAACTATTTTTCGAAAATTTGCTTGTGAATACTGCCAATTTGTCTCAGCTGAACGTTCTTTTCGAATATGATCTACTGTTGGCTAAAACTCAAACCCTGTTATTTTACGCCGCGAAATTAAATTATTTAAAACTCTTTTTTATTAAAATAAAAAAATTAAAATATATAAATACAGTTGCTCACAAAAGTATCCGGCCACTTCTTTTATTCAGTAGAATTAATCTTAGACGTTAAGTTTTAAATATCAGAAAACAAATTATTATTATTTTGTAACATTAATTAGTCTTGTAATTTATAATCCAATCATAGAAATATCAAAATTAAATATACTTCAATCGACAACCAAACAATTAAGTACATAATTCGGAAATGCAATTTTTCTCGAATGACGCACTATTTGGAAACTATTTGGTAACTAAACTTACCTTGGGGAAGTCCCCCTATGCATACACACTTAGTGGCCGACTCTAGTATCAATTGTTTTATGAGTTCGGACAGCTATGTAAGTTTTTCTGATAATTAATTCAATTTTCTCATATGTTTTTGTAGTATTATAAAGTGCATTAGTAAAGGTTTTTTATAGCTAATATTAAAAAAATACTTAATTGAAAATGAAGTGAAAAACATTAAATATTTTGAACCAAGTAGGGTGGCCGGATACTTTTGTGAGCAACTGTATATAAAATATGTGTATATAAAATATATATATATAAAATATATATATATAAAATATATATATATAAAATATATATATATAAAATATATATATATAAAATATATATATATAAAATATATGAAGTCAAAGGTGACTTGATGGCTATTGATGCATGGGCTTGTGCAAATAGGTTGGTGTTTAATCCGAGAAAGTCCAAAGCGATGTTATTTAATTGCAACTTGCAAAGTTCTGACCGGATCGCAGGTGCTCTTTATGGTACTCCTATACGGCTCCGGGAAAACCAGTAAAAAAAAAGGAATTTCAGTCAAAAATAAAAAGGCATCTGGGTCAAAATAATTTTTGACTGAATTGCCTTTTAAGAAGGAAATTCAGTCAAAAAACTGAAAAGGAATTGCAGTCAAAACTTTTTGATTGGGATTCCTTTAGGATTTATTGACTGCAATGAGAAATAACTCATAAGAGCAAATATTATTACTTTAACAGGCCGTCTCCACTATCCATGACCGTTTCCATTTCCATTTCCATAGCCATTTCCATTTATGGATTTCCAAACAAAAAAAAACTGGGCATTTCATGGATTGAAATATTATTCGAAATATCATTGAAATTTGTATTATATTTTGATTTTCAATGTGTAAAATTGTTTTGTATTGGTAATATAGAATAATGGGAATACAGAACGAAAGTCAATTAATAAATTAACCACAATATGAAACCTAATTTACAAATTAAACCACTTTCCGCCATTTTATTTTTGACATATTCGTTCATAAACTTATCCATAAATGTACGTCCATAAAGTTTGCCATTTATGGAATGGCTGATGGACGAGTGGTCTCCAACCATTATCCATAATGGTTTCCATTTCCATAATGGTTTCCATTTCCATTTCCATTGCCATTTATGGACAACATTATGGATAGTAGAGACCCCGTGTAACTTGCAAGGAGATGCTATATAAAATAAAATATGTCCGAATGTGACTTTACGTTTGGAACCTGAGAAAATAGAAAAAATTGTACAAGCTAGTTGTGTATTGCATAATTTTTTAAATCAAAATAATGAAAATCATATGGAATCATTAAATACTAATCAAATAAATAAAATTACACCAGAATTTAAAGAAAATATTGGTATTTGCGCTGAATGTAGGACTGAAGTTGATAGTACTCTAAAAAAAATTTAATTTATTTTAGTTAAAAACTTTAATTTTCACTTGCAATAATTGAATTTGTTTTTTTTTATTAAATAACTGTTGATTATATTTATATATATTTTATTATGTATTATATTATTATATAATATATAATATAATAAATTATATAATAATATATATATAATATAATAAATAATATATATAATATATTATATATAATGTATTATTATATATTAATATTATATTATTATATATTATATTATATTTATATTTATATTATTATTGTTGTAAGTAAAACCAGTCTAATCGAACGTTATAAAAAGTGTTTATTGATTGAGTTTCAATATTAGACTAAAAAAAAATTCAATTATAACAAATATTCAATTGATAATATTTGGGAGAATATTAAGCTGAGAGTGGTTTACATTTATTTACAACACTTCCCCTCAACATAATATTACCAAAATACAAAAATTTGAAATTATAAAATTTAGTTCATTAATATTCATTTTAATTTCAAGATTATTTTGGCTTTAGATCTCAACATTATATTATGATATTAAAGTTAAATTAATATACAAAATCAACATTATTATTATGATTATTTTTATGTTTCAAGTTACAAAATTCTATTGTTTTTAGATTTCAATATTATTTATTTTCTTTAAAAATGTTGGCCTTAAGTCCCAACATCGCCGTAAATTTTTGATGTTTAATTTAGGCCAATGGTTTGGTTAATATACCCGCTACCATTTCGTCAGTTTGAATGTATTTTAAATCGATATCCTTTTGTTGATAAACATTTCTAATATGATGATAGCGTATATCGATGTGTTTGGACCTTGAATGGAAGACTGGATTTTTGACCAATTGCTGCGCACTTAGATTATCATTATTTAAAATTATTGGATTTTTAGTTACCTTTATAAATCCGATTTCTTTTATGAAATTCTTTAAATATACATATAATTCTTTAAATATATTAAATATAATTCTTTAAATATATAAATTAAATATCTTTCGCAGCTTGTGATAAAGCCATATATTCAGCTTCTGTGCTGCTTAAGGCCACGGATATCTGTTTTTTAGATTCCCATGAAACTGCTGCATCGGCGATAAAAAATACATATCCAAAATACATATACATGACTTCCCCAGTCAGCATCAACATAAGCAAAAAGATTTTTATCATTTTTCTTAAAAACCATTTTGGATTCTGCGGTGTGATAAAGGTATCTTAACAAATGTTTTGCTGCTGCGAAATGTTCTACGTGTGGATTTTGGTTAAATTGTGATAAGCAATTTACTGAATGAGTAATATCAGGCCTAGTAGATATCGATAAGTAAATTAACGATCCAATAAGCGACTGGTATTCTAAACTATCAATTTTTTTACACTTTTCATCATTACATTTTTTCAATTTTATTCCAGGATTTAATGGAGTGTAGCATTTTTTGCAATCATTCATTTTGAATTTTTTCAAAATATTATTTATATATACATTTTGATCCAGCATTATAGTTCCTCTTTCACCGTCTCTTTCTACACGTATTCCCAAGTAAAGTGAAAGCTTACCTTTATCTATACTGTCAAATTTGGACGAAATTTGGCCTTTAATTTGGTTTAATGTTGATAAATTCGAACAAGCGATAATAATATCATCAACATACACAGCAATGATATTATACTCTTTTTCACTATTATTTGTATATACACAACTATTGCCATTGCATTTTTTAACATTCATATGTGTTAATACCTGATCTAATTTGTTAATCCATTCCCTACCTGCATGTTTTAGACCGTAAAGGGATTTTGTTAATCTGCAAACCTTATTTTTATTTTCGGGATCAATAAATCCTTCGGGCTGGTGCATGTATATAGTCTCATTTAAGTCACCATTTAAATAGGCCGACGTGACATCCATATGATGAACGAGTAATTCGAATTGCACTGAGAGTGCCAATATTAGCCGTATGGTAGAATGCCGAGCTACTGGTGAATAAGTTTCGAAAAAATCAACATTATATTTTTGAGAGCAGCCTTTTGCTACTAGTCTACATTGGTGTCGTTCTATGCTACCGTCTGGATTACGTTTTAGATTGAAAACCCATTTACATCCAATCGCCTTTGCACCTTCTGGTAAATGGTCTAACTTCCAGGTATTATTAATCATCAACGAATTATATTCTTTTTCCATAGCCAATCTCCACTCACGGGAATTGGGTCTGGACATTGCATCAGAAACGTTACAAGGAATATTTTCATTTTCGCTTAATGAAAGTTTGTTTACCATGTTGTATTGTTTGACTGGTCTTCCTGCTTTTCCTGTACGTAATATTTTAGGTCGAGCAGGACCAATACGTATTTCATCTGATTCAGGATTTTGGTCAATCTGTTCATTTGTTATAACAGATTCTACATTGTCTATTTCAACAGTTTTGGAAAATAAATGGTGAAATTCATCTGGAATTAAATTATTATTATTTTGAAATGTTTTACAAAATATATTTGAATTTTTATTTTCGAAGAAAATAACATCGCGACTTTTTTTTATTGTTTTGGATTTAGGATCAAATAACCTATAAGCTTTTGATTCCGTACAAAAACCAACCAGAATATATTCATTTCCTTTAGGCTTTAATTTAGATTTTCCAGGCTTCTTATCTAACATAATAGCCGTGCTAACAAAAATTCTCAAATGGCTAACATCTGGTTTTAAACCTGTCCACATTTCATAAGGAGTTTTATTTACCAGTGATCGTGTTGGCGAACGATTTCGCAAATATACAGAAGTATTAATCGCTTCAGCCCACATATTTTCATTTAGCTGTGACTGAATCAATAGACATCGTGTCATTTCCATAAGGGTACGATGTGCTCTCTCCGCAACGCCATTTTGCTGCGGCGTGTATTCCACAGTTAATTGCCTTTGTATGCCATTTTCCCTTAAAAAATTATTAAAATTGTACTAAGATATTCCTTACCATTGTCGCTACGAATCATTTTAATTTTGTGGGAAGTTTGCAGCTCTACCATTGCTTTAAAATTTTTAAAGACGTTAAAAATTTCGTCACGAGTTTTTAAAAAATAAACAAATATTCTACGTGAAAAATCATCAACGAACGTAACGAAATAACGAGCACCACCAAGAGATGGTGTTCTCATTGGTCCACAAATATCTGAATGAATCAACTGCAATAATTCTGTACTACGGGACAAAGATTGTTTATTAAATGGTTTAATTGAAATTTTACCTTTTGCGCAAATAATACAATCAAATTTTTCTGGTAGAGATTGGCAATTGAATCCTTCAACCATGTTCTTTAGATTTTTCATAGAACTATTGCAAATGTGACCAAAGCGTTCATGCCATATTAACGGTGTACAAAAATTTTCTTTAACAGAACATAATTTTTGAGGTAATTGTAAATCTACCACAATTAAAATCAAATTTTTTATCTTTAACAGAACATAATTTTTGAGGTAATTGTAAATCTACCACAATTAAAATCAAATTTTTTAAATTTTTTAACTCATTTCGTTTTGTAGCATTTAATAACAAATTATTGTTTTTATCGACAACTTGAGCTAAACTCATTTCGTTTTGTAGCATTTAATAACAAATTATTGTTTTTATCGACAACTTGAGCTAAATTTCCTTTGAAATTAACATTATAATTACGTTGAGTGATTTTGCTCACAGATAAAAAATTTGATTTTAATTCAGGTACAAATAATACATCTGCAATTTGTATTTTACCATAAGTGGTATATAAATCAACAGTTCCTGTGCCTTTAGATTCACATGCTGTATCACTGGCTAAATACACTCGTTGAATTTCAGATTCGTCCTTAAAAGTCGAAAATTGGTTTCTATCACAACACATGTGGGAAGTGGCACCACTATCTAGGCACCATTCATTAGAATTTACCAAATGTTTTTGTTTTAATGAAAAAACAGCAGAACTTGATTCTGAATTTTCAGATTTTGAATTTCTTTTGGTGTTTTTATTCCTACAATTTGAAGCAAAATGTCCTTTTTTTCCACAGGAATAACATTTAAAATTGTTTTTAGAATTTTTCGAAAATTTATTTTTTACATTTGACACTGTTGACCTTGTCATCAGCACGTGTTGATCATTTGAATTTTGTATATCTTTATTACCTCGACGTTGTTCTTCTTCAATTAATTTTGTTTTCAATTTCGTAATAGAAGGTAAAACAGCGTGGCTTTCTATAGCTACAACGAAGTTTTCATAACTTTCTGGAAGACTAGAAAGTAAAATAATCGCGACCAATTCATCTGGGAGTAAAATTGAAATTTCTAGCAATTTTTCAACCGCATTGAAAAATAAATTCAAATGGTTGACCATCGATTGACCTTCATTCATTTTAAAATTTATTATTTGTTTATTTAAATACCTTTCGAGCAGGTCCGGTTGGCTGGTACAATTCTTTCAATTTATTCCATGCTTCTCTAGCTGTCATACACTGTTTAACGTGAATTAGTTCAGCAGGTTTTACACAAAGTAAAATTGTTGCAAGAGCTTTCATATCTTTTATTTTCCATGCTGAAACTTCAGCTACTTTTGCAGGATCTGGAGTTGGGATTGTACCATCTGCATATTGCCACAAATCGCAATGTACCAAAACGCATTGCATTTGTGGTATAGTTTTCTGAATCCAATTTTTCAATATTGCATAAACTAGAGCTCATTTTCAAATATTTTAAGAACAAATTAGAAAAAAAAATATTTTACTACTAATTTATTAAGTTAAGTTAAACACATAAATTAACTACTTTTTTAATATAAAATGTCTTTCTTTTAATACAAAATTGGATGTACACGTGTTTCTTCTTAGAAAAACTTTTTTTTTCTTTGTTAAAAAAAATTAAATTAAAACAATAGCGAAGAAAAGAATATTTCTGGGCCCATAAACTGTTGTAAGTAAAACCAGTCTAATCGAACGTTATAAAAAGTGTTTATTGATTGAGTTTCAATATTAGACTAAAAAAAATTCAATTATAACAAATATTCAATTGATAATATTTGGGAGAATATTAAGTTGAGAGTGGTTTACATTTTATTTACAACAATTATATATTATATTATATTTATATTTATATTACTATATATTTTATTATATATTATATTATTATATAATATTATTTATATTATATAATATATAATGTAATAAATTATATAATAATATATATAATATATTATATATTATCGTATGACCACGTGGAATGAAAGCAATATAAGTTTAGAATTATTAATTTTTAAAATCTATAGAGAAGAAAAATATAAGATGTGTAAATACAGGTTTTCTGATTTTTACTTAAATATTGGTATTATAACAGTAATGTAATTATCTAATTAGTTTTTCTTTCAGTATAATTATTTGTGAGAAAATTGTTTAATTTTAAGTATAATTATCTTTTATTAATTATTAATAGATAAACAAACTAAATTATCTTCTCTTGGATAATTTAATGTACACTTGATTTTCGTTTCGATTTTTGCACTTATTAATAATATTAATAATATAATATTAATATATAATAATATAATATATTATATAATATATATAATATAATAAATTATATAATAATATATAT
Organism: Empis stercorea; assembly: GCA_949752835.1. NCBI lineage: Eukaryota > Metazoa > Arthropoda > Insecta > Diptera > Empididae > Empis > Empis stercorea. The sequence goes on along the minus strand of OX457085.1, from coordinate 53,901,830 downwards.
AATATAATATATAATATATATACATAATATATTTTTTTTATTAAATAACTGTTGATTATATTTATATATATTTATATTTATAAATTTATTTTTATATTTATATTACTCCTATTATATATTTTAATATATATTATATTATATAATATTATTTATGTTATATAATATTTAATATATTATTATATATTAATATTATATTATTAAATATTATATTATATATTTATATTTATATTATATTATATTTGTGAATTTATATTTAAATTTATACTATATATATATATATATATATATATTTATATTTATAATAAATAATTAAAATAAAGTTATAAAGTAACGATTTTTATTTCGTGTATTGTCATAATATGTACAGCATTATGGTTATAATGCAAGCTTAGAGTATATAATATCAGGAGATGCTATAGTATACTTTTGCCTCTACAAGCTGTTTCCTCACAGTTTTTTTGTTTTAATTTTCAGATTGTATGTAATTTTGCTATCAGATTGCCTGGAATCCCTGTCAGATTGCCTGATATTGACGAAATTGTATGAAAAATCTCTTTTCCCCCCACAAAACATTCGGACATATTTTACTTTATATAGCATCTCCTTGCAAGTTACACGGGGTCTCTACTATCCATAATGTTGTCCATAAATGGCAATGGAAATGGAAATGGAAACCATTATGAAAATGGAAACCATTATGGATAATGGTTGGAGACCACTCGTCCATCAGCCATTCCATAAATGGCAAACTTTATGGACGTACATTTATGGATAAGTTTATGAACGAATATGTCAAAAATAAAATGGCGGAGTGGTTTAATTTGTAAATTAGGTTTCATATTGTGGTTAATTTATTAATTGACTTTCGTTCTGTATTCCCAATATTCTATATTACCAATACAAAACAATTTTACACATTGAAAATCAAAATATAATACAAATTTCAATGATATTTCGAATAATATTTCAATCCATGAAATGCCCAGTTTTTTTTGTTTGGAAATCCATAAATGGAAATGGCTATGGAAATGGAAATGGAAACGGTCATGGATAGTGGAGACGGCCTGTTAAAGTAATAATATTTGCTCTTATGAGTTATTTCTCATTGCAGTCAATAAATCCTAAAGGAATCCCAATCAAAAAGTTTTGACTGGAATTCCTTTTCAGTTTTTTGACCGAATTTCCTTCTTAAAAGGCAATTCAGTCAAAAATTATTTTGACCCAGATGCCTTTTTATTTTTGACTGAAATTCCTTTTTTTTACTGAAATGTTTTTGACTGGTTTTCCCTGATCCGTTTTTGACTGGAATTCCTTTTCAGTTTTTTGACTGAATTTCCTTCTTAAAAGCCAATTCAGTCAAAAATTATTTTGACCCAAATGCCTTTTTATTTTTGACTGAAATTCCTTTTTTTTTTACCGAAATGTTTTTTGTTGGAACCCAAAAGGTATTCTAGTCATAAAAAAATTGAACTGAAAAAGGGCATTTCAGTCAAAAAACTGAAAAGGAATTCCAGTTAAAAAAATTTTGACCGGAATGCCTTTTTTTTTTTTACTGAAATTCCTTTTTGAAAAGGCATTTCAGTATTAAAATTTGTATGAAATTATTTTTATAGAGTCCCTAGGATATTGAAGAGGGTCAACTTGTCACCCGCCTTATTTAAGAAAAAAATGTTGGAAAAACTTACATAATTATTTTCACATTATTTATACATTTATTTTCTTGTGCTCCCTAGAGCTGCTCTACTTGTTAATTTAATTAGCTCCAAATATCTCTAATTCCTTTTTTTTTGGTTCGTGGATGTTGTTGGTGAGGAGATTGTGCTGAGTTAGACATAATTATTTAGGATATAAAAATAAGTAAAGAAGAAACAAATAAAAAAAATTTTTTGTTTATTATTTTTATTTAGTGTTACTAAGCAATACTTATGTACATTCTTTAACAATCTGTATGGGCCCCAGGCCTGATTGAAATATAAATGAATAAATAAATAAATAAAATAAAATAAATATATATACCTATGAAACTGATTAGCATTTCGATTTTGACTTGAAATTGATTAGCAAGTCAATATCTTTATTAAAATAAAAATTAAATTGCTTAATTAGCATTTCTCCCGTGCTTTGACAAAACCTAGCTGCAAGTTAGTAGGTTTCGTACTATTATGAATAATTGGCATGATGTACTGAGGAGAGGACTGAGGGTGAGGGCTATTTAAGATTTCAGTCCGATTTCGTATATCATAGTTGGAAGTCATGGTTGGAAGTGCTTTTTTTTGTTTTTTTTTTGTTCTAGGAGTGCATTTTTGTGTACGGCAAAACCTAGTATTTCATAAATTTTTCAAATTTTCTCTAATTTACAGTTTTGTTGGATTTGGATATTCCAAGAATTGCTAATTTTCTAATAATTGATTTTTAAATAACTTTTAGAGTTAAGGTGCAAGTTTTTAACAAAAAATAGTGTATGACAACAGTGACAAACCACAAACCTTTCAGCAAGGCGACTCCAAATTGAGTCAAAAACGAAGTTCGCTCTATATGACGAACTTCGTTGCCGAACTTCGTTTCTGAATCAGATTGGTGAGACGAAAACGAAATACTTTTTAGATATGTCAACAAAATTATGGACTTCATTCTGTCTCAATTTGAAATCAGAAAAACTGAGCCGCGAATTTGCATAAAGGGAATAGCCAAAACAATGTCATCGAGAGCACAAAACCTCGCATTTTCCAAGTTACTATATTTTATTGAAAGTAATATTTTTTTTCAATTTCAATTTCAATTTATTTAATTCAAATTATTTTTACTTTTTCATAATATAATATTTGCTATTTATATAATACTGGTTTTTGATATATGACTAATCAGTTCTTACATATTTTGTATTAATTTATTGCATATTTTGTATTTTTTTTTTTTTTTTTTTTTTTATATAAATTATAATTCTAATTAACATAATAATAATATATTAATATAATATAATTCTTATATTATTTATATAATCGTAATATGTGACTTGTTATTTTATTGCTTTGCAGTACATTATTTAACATCATATTTTGTATTTTACAATTATATTTCTGATACTGAACAAAGTTTATTTCTCTGACTATTCAATAGAGCAAGAATTGTTTCTATTGTACAATTCAGTTTTAACAAAAACTGAGTCGCGAATTTGCATAAAGGGAATAATGTTCGTTTACGGTTCGCTTCCTTAAACGGGTGTTACTTATCTTGAATTTTATCGGCAGGGCCAGGGAACTAGGTTAAAGTGCGGAACTAGTTCCCAATTTTCCCTTTTTTTACGTCAAAATGTGACCCTAGCATGTATTATTGGGAATTTGACATTTCCAAGATAGTAAATCCAGTTCTTATTCCGCCATCTTTTTGAACTCATTTTTTTTCAGGTTCATTTTTCCCCTTCAGTTCTTTCCACTACATAAGCAATTTTATTTATGTCACTTTGTTGAAAATGTAAACAATTCAAAAAATTTGAAATAATTTCTTAAAATAAAAACTATTGGCCATTTTGAAAATTGGTACTGAATAACTGAATTTATAAAAATATTAAATTTTTGTGTGAAATAATTATTTATGTATAAAAATTAATAGGTACATAATTGTCTAATTATAATTTATGTTTTATATTATTGTAAAATAATTACTTGTAATTATTTAACATATTCATAAATTTTGTTGGATACAAATATTTCAACAGTTTTTTAAATCTAAGTATAGTTATGATATATTATTTGTGCGTATTTATAATGTAATATTAAACATGATATAAAAAAATATGAATGAAAATATATATTCCTTAATTTTAAAAACAACTATTTATTGCAATAAAATTTTTATTAAAAAAAATAGAATTCATTGGGTTTTAAAAAAAAATTATATTATTTATAAAAAAAATTTACAAAACTGTTTACATAATCAAAAATTTATTGTTTACAAAACTGTTTACAAACAAAAATTTTGATAATTAATATGGGTAAATACAGTGCGCACCAATACATGGAAACATGTTTCATTGGGACTGAGTCAGGTTTTTGGAACTGGCGTTAGGGTCAAGTGAACTGACAGCGGGTTAAAAAACTAGTTCCCTACCAATAAAATACAATATTAGGCTTACATTTTGCGGCCCGACAAATTTTGGGTTTTCAACGACAAATTATGTATGTACACAGCTAAAAGAGAAACTAACTGCAGTTTGTGTAATTGAACGACATAATATTTCAGTAACGACAAAATATGTAGTGTAGCGTAAATGAGCATCAAAAATATGTATTTTAACGACAAAGATTAAATAAACGGTTAAATTTATAATATTGTATTATGTGTACTTAAAACTGTGTCAGAGCATCAGTAAACTATGTTGATTATATTTTTAGCTGTATATATATTTTGTTAGTCAGGTAAATACATATACTAATATTAAATAAATATACTAATTTTACGTAAATACACTACATAAAATTTTCACTATTAACCCTTGTTCTTGTAGTATAATGGAAGAATCTATAATATTTTTGGAAGACTATGAAGATCCAGAAAAAGAAAATTCAAAAAAGAAAACTCGGGGAAAATCGCGTACCTGGGTAAAATTAAAACATTTTAAGGAAGCTTCAGAGGCTGAATTATATATTAAAAAAGAATCGATATGGAAGAAAACTTCTAGAAAGCACACCTTAGATGGCGAAATATCGATGTAAGCATGGAGAATACAGAAAAAATGAATGTCCTGTTGCAATGTATTTACTATATCATTCTACTGACATGACTGTAACACCATATTCAACAGAAAATCAACATCATAATCATAATGTTATCCTACTTCGAGGCTTAGATAATAATTGCAAAGTTATTATTACTGAATTGTTTCAAAATAGTATCCAGAAACCAAATGCAATTATAGCTGCATTTAGAAGAAATCATATACCAGAACTACCAAAATCGCAAATTGTAATTTTTTTACGAAGATTACGAACTGAAGCATACGGACGATCTATGATTATGGATTATGAGTTAATTAATTGGTGTACGGCAAGAACAATTCCAGACTATTTGGATAGTTTATTTGTCTTGGATTTTAAAGTTGACTGTATCTCTCCTAACATAGAGAATCAAGATGTTAAAATAGTACTATCTACCAAAAATCTTTTGGAAAATTTAAACAAATCTAAAATGATACAAATAGATGCAACTTATAAACTAATTTGGCAAGGATATCCAGTAATAAAAGCTGGAACCAGTGATAAAAACAAAGTATTTCACCCATTTGCTATATTAGTATGCCAAAGAGAAACCGAAAACGACTTTGCATTTATATTTGCAGCGTTAAAAAAACACAATATGGATTGGGAACCCAATATTTTATTAGCAGATGGAAGTGCAGAAATTATATTCAATAAATGATTCTTATCAGAACTGTTCCAAGACTTACTTCTTTGTTTTATTTCTGTCTTTGAGTCTGATGACAGACGGTTCTATAGTACACTTTAAATTTACAGGTCCGACCGCGATCAGTAAGTTAGCTCCAAGCAGCAATCAGTAAATTCTTACATAGAAGAATTAAGCGGTGGAACAAAAGAGCTCCACAGCTATACAAAAAACATTGGTGACCCCGACGTGATACTACAGTAGAGTACTCACATTTTATCATGTCGTCGGATTTGGAACCTACCATTCTCAGACAATCTGAAATTGGTCAGGAAATTGAACGGCATTACATAAACTTCAACAAGGATTCTAAGGATCGGAAGCAGAAAAAAGAATACTTCCAAGCAAGACTTAACATATTGGAAGAGCTATAAACAGAATTTTGCGCAAATCATGAAGTTATAATCCCAGCATTAGATGCAAATCACGCATACTGGCGGCAAGGGTACAAGGAAAAGATTGACCAAATATATATCAAATACAAGGAGGCCCTAGAACAACAACAAAGGACATTGATGGAAGGGTCCTTGATCAAACCCTCAGCGTTTAACACAACGCCAGCCCCTACAACACCCGCTATAACATTGACAAAGCAGAATCCGAACCAAGTTGACAACGAGGAGGAGGTGCGTCAAATTAAGCTTCAAAAGGTTAACATGACATCCTTGGAAAGATTTTGCAGTCCTTGCAGCAGGATATCGACCAAGGCAAATCCTCAGTCTATTTGCAGCCCAAATATGAGGCTTGCTGCAAATATTACGCAGACGTATCAGCACGACATCAAATTGTAATGTGCCAAAAATACATGGGCGATTACAACAAGGATTTTTTCGAATTTCTGGAAGATCAATATTTTGAAATCTCAGCCAAAATAAGGAGCGATGTGGACAGATCTACAGCATCTACAAGCCCAAGCAACACCAGTTTTTCGCACCTCAAATTGCCAAAAATTGTTATACCAGTTTTTGATGGCAATGGCAGAAAATGGAAACAATTTCAAGATATGTTTGAGCAAATGATACACAACCAGACAAATATCAGTACCATTGAAAAATTCTATTACCTCAAATCAAATCTTTCTGGAGAGGCAAGTCGACTCATCTGTCATTTATTGGTAACAGAAGAGAATTACCTTACTGCTTGGGACACTCTAGTAAATCGCTACGACAACACGAGAGTATTAGTATCTGCATGCTTGACCGATCTACTATCTACAGCAGCCTTAACATCGGAGACTCCTTATGGTTTGAAGCGATTTCATGATCATACCAAGGAATGTCTTCTTGCTGTGCGAAACCTAAGTGTTGATATTCGTACCTGGGACTCCATAATTCTACAAATTCTACTGCCCAAGCTGGATAGTGAAACTCGTCGATTATATGAATTATCGCTAAAACATCCCAGAGAGCTGCAGTCGTTAGACGAATTCTACACCTTCATAGAATTACGCTTTCAATCATTAGAAGCTGCTGGAAATAAAGCTCAACAAGGTAATTTGGGTCGTAGCTCAAACAAAGGTATTAACAGAACGTCTGCGTTACTGTCCAGAGAATCTCATTCGAACGCCTGCTCCAAATGCAAGGCATCGCATAAATTATACAAGTGCGATACCTTCAGCCGATTATCAGCAGCTGAACGCTTAAATCATGTTAAGCGTTTCAAACTATGCATCAACTGCCTCAGTTCAGGACATGGAGCATCAGCCTGTTCTGCCAGAAATTGTATGAAATGCCCAAACAAACATCATACTACACTTCATGAATCATTTCAACAACCACAAACACCGAAACCACAGTCAGCCAGTAGTCAACCAAATGCATCGAGTTTAGTAGCACAAACCAGCCAATCAGCACAATATGTGTTCTTAGCTACTGCAATAGTTACTATCATGGACAAAAATAACAAAGCCGTCAGATGTCGCGCTGTACTTGATTCCGGCTCTCAACTAAACTTTGTGACCGAAAGGCTGGCTAAAAAACTTAATCTTAACAGTACCATACACAACTTAGACATAACGGGATCGGATCACAGATGAGCAGATCGCAAAAGCGGATAAATGTGGAGCTTAGGTCTAACCTCACTGGGTACTCAACACGATTAGAAGCTTTCATTTTGCCAAAAATCACTGGTGATCAGCCTCATCGTAACATCGACACAAAAGCGTGGAATATTCCGCACAACATACAATTAGCAGATCCAGCATTTAATCGGCCGCAACAAGTAGACATGCTTATTGGAGCCGACATTTATTGCCAATTAATGTCAATTGGACAATTTCGGAAGATGCACCCATGTTCCAAAACACGCTTCTTGGATGGGTTGTTCTGGGCAGAGCCAGTAATACAAACTTTGTGGTAGACTCGATGTTCTGTGGAATAAGTGCATGCGAGGAAATATCTCTTAACGAACAACTGGCTAGGTTTTGGGATATAGAGGAAGTGGACGACGGTAACAAGGCCATGACAACCATGGAATTAAACTGCGAAGCAATGTTCAAAAAAACGGTCATCAGAAACGAGGCCGGACGGTTCTCGGTGCGCTTGCCATTCAAGCCCCAAGAAGAACTTGGCAAATCGAAACCGGTTGCCTTACAACGATTTTTTAGCTTGGAAATACGTTTGCTAAGGCACACCTCGTTAAGGGTAGAATACACGAAATTCATGCGAGAATATGAAGCGCTACATCATATGGAAGAAGTTCAAGAAGCAGACATTCCATCTGGTCATTATTTTCTACCTCATCACTGTGTTCTTAAGCCTGAGAGCAGTAGTACAAAACTGAGAGTTGTATATGATGCATCAGCCAAAACTACGAACAACAAGTCCCTAAATGACATTTTATTGACTGGCCCTACAATACAGGATGATCTATTTTCAATAATGATCCGTTTTAGATTACATACTTACGTTTTTACAGCGGATATATCTAAGATGTATCGGCAAATTCTGGTTGAAGACAGTGATACTTGGTACCAGCTTATAATATGGAGGGAAGATCCAAGCGAATCGCTCAAATATTATCGCTTAAAAACAGTAACATATGGAACAACCTGCGCTTCTTATCTTGCGATCAGATGCTTACACCAACTAGCTGAAGACGGAGCTAAGGCATTTCCACTAGGGTCCCAGATAACACAAAGAGATTTTTATGTGGATGACGTCATGACGGGTTCAGATGATTTGGCCAAAGCTACCGAACTACAAAGCGAATTGAAGGCACTTCTCGAAAGTGGCGGATTTCCATTGAGAAAATGGTGCGCCAATCACCCCAAATTACTTCAAAATATTGAGTTGCAAGATCATGAAGAGCTTGTCATGATTCCGGGCTCGATCGAAGGCAGCATCAAAACCTTAGGTTTAACCTGGCTACCAAAAACGGATTATTTCAAATTTCAGACCTCATGGCCAGAAAGAAAACAAATTACCAAAAGAACTGTAACATCAGACACTGCTCATCTATTCGACCCATTAGGATTAGTCAATCCTGTCGTTACACTGGCTAAGATTTTTATTGAAGAGCTGTGGAAATTGAAATTAGATTGGGATGCAGCGCTTCCATTAGAGCTTCATAACAAATGGACTCGCTTCCGAAATGAATTGTATAAGATACAGAACATCAACATAGAAAGGCATGCACTTAATGTAGGAGAACATAGGCATATCCAAGTGCACATATTTTCAGATGCAAGTGAAAAGGCATATGGTGCAGCAGTATATTTAAGATCCATCGATGAACAAGGCAAGATCAAGGTACGCCTATTGTGTGCAAAGTCTAAGGTAGCCCCGTCGAAAATCACCACTCTTCCACGACTGGAGCTATGTGCTGCTAAGCTAGCCACACAACTCGCAAACAGGTTAAAGGACACACTCTCTGTAAACGTACAAGAATGGAAATTTTGGACGGACTCAACAATCGTATTGTCCTGGATAGCAGCACCAGCCTCCTCTTTGCACACATTTGTTGCCAACAGATTTGCATGTATTCAAAGAAGTACGAATATAAAGCAATGGAGGCATATTGGCTCTAAATTTAACCCAGCAGATCTCGCCTCTCGTGGAATGTATCCGGAGCAATTAATTCAATCTAACTTATGGTTTCAAGGGCCAGTATTTCTTGGGCTCTCAGAAGACAAATGGCCAACAAGCATAGTTGCTACAACAGGCGAGTTACTTGAATCTAAGGGAACAAAGACAGCACTGCTCGCGACAGAAGTAGGAAACTGCTTAATTGAATCAATTCGCCACAACAACAATTTTCAGCGGCTACAAGAAACCTTAGCATTCATGACGCGATTTTGGGAAAATGCGACTAAACCTGCAGAGTTGCGAACATTAAGTATCAAACCAGAACCCCAGGAGATGGAGCGCGCACTAGAACTGATAGTAAAACATGTTCAAGAACGAAACTTCAAGAAGGAGTTGAAGGAATTATCAATCAGCAAATCCATATCAAAAGACAGCAAACTGGCTTCACTCACACCATTTCTCGACGATCACGGTATTATAAGAGTGGGGGGAAGGCTTGAAAGATCATCTCTTCCTTTCAATGCAAAGCATCCAATTCTTTTAGCAGGTGCAGATCCATTAACAAAAATTATGTTTCAACATCTACATATGTATAAAGCATTTGCATGCTGGAGCCCAGGCTCTATTAGCAATCATACGACAAAGGTTTTGGCCCACTCGTGGAAAATGCGTAGCTCGAATGGTTGTCAAACAATGTATGAGATGTGCTAGAGCTAAACCGAGTAATATTCATCAACTAATGGGAAATCTACCAGCAGAGAGAATCGAGCCAGCGCGTCCCTTTATGAGCGTTGGAATAGATTTCTGTGGACCAGTAACCATACATTACAAGATCCGAGGAAAACGACCTAAATAATTTTTTATTGTCTGTTTTGCAGTGAAAGCGGTACACTTAGAGCTAGTGTCCGACTTGACAACAGCCAGCTTTATAGGAGCCCTCAAACGATACATCGCCAGGAGAGGGTGTCCCACGAAGATATTTCGCCAGGAGAGGGTGTCCCACGAAGATAATTACAAGATCCGAGGAAAACGACCTAAATAATTTTTTATTGTCTGTTTTGCAGTGAAAGCGGTACACTTAGAGCTAGTTTCCGACTTGACAACAGCCAGCTTTATAGGAGCCCTCAAACGATTCATCGCCAGGAGAGGGTGTCCCACGAAGATATTTTGTGATAATGCTACAAATTTCGTTGGCGCTAGATCTGAGCTCCAACGGCTATATGAACTATTCCAAGACGAGCATCATAATGCAGAAATAACAACAGAATGTTCTCGGCATGGCATTCAATGGCACCACATCCCACCTCGATCTCCACACTTTGGAGGACTATGGGAAGCGGCAGTGAAATCAGCCAAGTACCACCTTAAAAGAATTACCAGTGCTGCAACACTCACGTATGAGGAACTTGCCACCGTCATTGCCGAGATAGAAGCTACATTAAATTCTCGACCGATAACTCTGCTATCTGAAGATCCCAATGACTTACAAGCCTTAACACCAGGACACTTTCTAATCGGAGAACCACTACGGTCTATAGCGGATGGCTATATGAAGGACCGCAATATCAATAGTTTAAGTCGATGGGAGTTAGTTACGCGGTTGCGTCACGAATTTTGGAATAGATGGTCTAAAGAATATTTGCAAGAGCTGCAACTGAGAAATAAATGGAAAGATGGAACAACCTCAGTCAAGGTCGGTAGTCTCGTGCTACTAAAGGAACCGAACTTACCGCCACTGCAATGGATCATGGCCCGTGTCAGCAAGGTAATACCAGGAGACGACGGACGAATTCGAGTAGTAGAAGTAAAGACTGCAACGGGAAACTTTACTCGTGCTGTGCACAATGTGTGCCCGTTGCCAGATACAGAGCATGCAGAGGCTGAAGTAGCCACTCAACCAGCATTAGAATCACTAAAACAGATTCCACTAAAAGGTACAGATGCAACAACCAAAAGTGATATAAAGGATACCAGTACAGAGGACACCGAATCAAAAACTCAACCCAGGTACAAGATTCCTAAACTATCTAAAACCGCGACAACGGTATTATTGCTCACCACACTCATCATGCCGGTATTCACAACGAATCCAGTTGAGGTAACTTCGTTCAATAGCACTCCCGGATTATACTTTGAAAATCTAGGCAAGACCAGTCTTATATCAGACGAATGGAAAATAATTGTATACTACGACATGAAAACATATTGGAATGAGATAGACGGATTAAGAGAATGTATTTGGGCCTTCAACGAAATGTGTGAAAGAATGAAAAGTCATAAGACTCATTGCGAGGCTGTCGCAACTCATTTATCGCATCAATTTCAAGTTATCAGCCATATCGATGACGTAATATTAACTGGACATACTGTCTGGACATAGAAATTTATGGAATGCATCTCGTTGACTGATGAAAATTATATCTGCAACCAACAATACCCGGTATTCAAAAGAGGTTCACAAGCGTATAAGTGTAAAACAACACTGTTATCTCAAGAAAACGATATTTCTCAGTGCGAGTTTACTAAAACGGAAGTATCCAATTGGTGGACTGCATTGCACAGTAAAAATGAATGGCTTTTTTCGTTAACGCAAGAACTTTCATTTACGGCTGTCTGCGATGGAATTGCAATTCGACAAAGCATCAAGGATAATGGGAGGATTAAACTTAATGCAGCATGTATCATCCGACATCCACTATTCACCATCGCATCGCCCAGAAATAAGAAAAGCACTTTGAAGACACCAATCATTACATCAAACATCAGTACAGGATTTACCATTAACAAAACGCAACAAGTAAATCTACATCCACTAACTATAAATAACAGTGCAGACATCAACTCGCTGAAGGAAGCAATACAAAATTTTCAAGAAATGGAGCAAGTATCTACAGGTTTAAACTTCCACGATCTGCATCAATATGTCGTCAGCTACTCCTCTATAACAATTTTGGGGATATGCCTAACCATCTTCATGATATGGAAGTGCAAAAAAAGAAAGCTACCCCCAACACCAGCACCACGAAGATCACAGAATACTCCGCCACGTACCTATTCTAGAGATGAATTATTCGAACTTCAGGAAAATATTTAAATCTCATACCGAGACTTAAAGGTGGGGCAGGATGTTTAAAAACATAAAAAATTATTTAATAAATATTTGCGGGTCATATTGCGTCTGGCACCAAATAATTAAATATTAGTAAAAATTACTTAATAGGTATAATGTATGCTAGGAAATATTTCTAAATATTTTGAGGGTGTCAAATGACAATAAAAATTATGAATTTTTAGAGAAATATGATATATATTAAATTAAATTAAATGTAATTATATTATGAGAAAATATGCAAAGAATTTAAATAATTATTAATATATTATGGGAATTAGAATAATTAAATAAATATTATGGGAAAATTAGAGTTAAGTAAATTCTTAAATTTTTGATAACTTGCACTTTTGTACCTATAAAAGTAAGGAAATTATATTCAATAAATGATTCTTATCAGAACTGTTCCAAGACTTACTTCTTTGTTTTATTTCTGTCTTTGAGTCTGAAGACAGAGGGTTCTATAGTACACTTTAAATTTACAGGTCCGACCGCGATCAGTAAGTTAGCTCCAAGCAGCAATCAGTAAATTCTTACATAGAAGAATTAAGCGGTGGAACAAAAGAGCTCCACAGCTATACAAAAAACAAATTACAAATGGATTTTGTAAGATTTTTAGCCCACCTATTCACTGAATGTGCTATTTTCATGTGACACAAGCAGTTCAAAAGAGACTGAAATCTATTGAATATGCAAATGATATAAAAAATGACATCACCATGTTACAAATTTGTAATAGTGTTAATATTTTTAATGAGGCTTCAAATTTGTTTTTAGAAAAATAGTATTTAATAGGGAATCCAAATATTACAGATTTTTTAAATTATTTTAAAGAAGAATGGTTAAAGAAGAACATAAATCGGTTTGAAGGTGCTGCTTTAGGATATCCTAGTACAAATAACGGGCTCGAAGCTACAAATGGAATAATCAAAAATGAACATACAATTAGAGAGCGATTGCCAGTAGGTCAGTTCTTAAATAATTTAGATAATCTTTTAATGAAGTGGTCAAAGGATCGAAATCCATTATCAAAAAATTTTACCTAGAAGAAACATTGTCTCTAAAAGACTGGACCGAAGCATATCAATGGGTTCAATCAAATAAAAAAATTCTGCAAGTAGATGGTAATAGCTTTTACACATTGTCTACAAAATCCAAATATCAGAATATTACTCCAGAATTGTTTTCTCAATATACTAAAACCGAATGGACTACATATGACGAATTTAAAGAACTTTATTTTGGTATTTGGGTTATTAAATATGAAAACAACAAATTTGTATGTTCTTGCCCAGCGTATTTAAAAAATTACAAATGTAAACATGCGCTGGGGTTGGAAATAAGAATTAACAAAGTTGAAATACCTCAACAAGCTAAAAATATTCGGAAAAACGGAAGAGAGGAAGGCCTTCTAAAGCCAAAAAAGCTCTAATTATTCATCAATAATGGATTATTTAATTATTTTATATTGTTATATGTATTTGAATTAATATTTTTTTTTATTTTATTTTTCTTATATTTGTTATGTTTGAATTAATATTTAATTTCTACATATTATCTTTTATATAAAATAAAACAGTTTTTCTTTATATTTGAATGTTTATTTTATTAATTTTTTGCACAATTACAGTTCTAAATAAAAATTTTAAAAAATGTTAAAGCAAGTAGAAATTGTCGTGCAGAATTCCTGATTTGTCTGACTGAGTACAATTTTTGCCGTGGAAAAATTGTCGCGCAAAATTCTGTAATTGTCGGGGTGTATACATATTCTGCTGTAAAGCGATTGTCGCTCCGTATACCTAATTTGAGGTGCTGAAATATATTCCCCTTCAAATAATAAAAAAAAAAAATTAATTAACTTTACTTATTCTAACCCTGGATTCACAATGTATTTGCCGCAATGCAAAGCAAAGCGAAGCAAAGTCAACGCGACGGTATAATAATTTTTCAATTCACAATGAAATTTTTTTTTCAGCTTCATCTGACATTATAATTAAATTTATTTAATTAAAATTTGAAAAATGGACGAGGAAAAGCTAATTGAAGAACTGAGAAAAATTAAATAATATATAAAAAAAGTAGTGGCAGTTATAAAAATATTAAAAAAAATTGCTTTGTAACTAAATGTAGATGGTAAAAAAATATTTTCATGGATATATATATATATAATATAAATATAATATAAATATATATATAGTTAACAATTCTCTTAACAGGCAGATCAACATGTGCATTGAAGAGAATGGTATGCACGACGAGCATCTACTTTAATTGTAATAAAATAATGTATTAATAAAGTACTGTGATAACGCCCCAGGGACACCTCTTTCAAATATATCAATCCCCAAATATCCTTTTCTACCAATCCAAAGCATTTCTTGAATTGCTGTTATGTCTTCCTTGCACTCAGAGAGAGTTTTTCCTAAGTCATTAGATGCACCTGGCCGGTATAGACTACGAACGTTCCAGATGCCAATTCGTAAATCGTGCTCTTTTTTTCGTTTGCCTGTGTTGTTGCCGTTAAGTCCACCTGTAACCGAGTTTTTTGTATAGTTTTCCTAATATATGTATTTTTACGGGTGAGGCTATTAACCACACGCCAACCTTCTTTTCGGGCTGCGATGGTTCTGAAGGATACCTTAGTTAAAGTGTTGGAATTATTCTCCTCGTCAACACTCGTGGTAATTGCTTCAACTAGAGTAGCTCGGAACAGCGCATGTTGGAATCCTGTGAGAAGTTATACTGAGAATCCAACTATACTCTGTCTTACTCTCTACCTAGTCTACTTCATGAGACGCCGATGTTGCTAGCCATTCAGGTTACAATTGCCACATACCCTCCTCCTTTTGCAAACGGGCTTGAGACCGTCTTTGGCTGAGATATATAATACATCTACAGAATATTAAATAATATTTTCTATTTACATACATAAAAAAGAAACTATTTATCCTTACTTAAATATTACTATTATAAAAGAGAAACTTCTTATCCTTACTTAAATAATACTATTAATAAAATATTATTAAAAAAATGTTATTTTAACAAAACATGTGTGTTTAAAATGCATACAATGTGTATGTGTGTACTTAAAATAAGAAATACAATAATTATCAATACCAAATATGGATATGTAAATAGAAAATGGAATATTTATACTTAACAATTTGAAACTTATCTTTAACAAATCTTATGTTTACAAAGCAATAAAAATTTCTAATATTATATTTTTAAATATTACATCTTATCTTTACTTTTCAAAACAAGAAGAAAAAACATGTTCAGGTTTGAACAACCACTAATACTTCGAAATATCTTAATTTTATTCAATAACACTCTTCCTTGGTAATACTCTTCCTACATCTTCCAACACTTTAAAAATATCAAATCTTACTCCTATTAACTTGACTCCCACTAATAATCCTAATCAATGTATTGATATCACCCAATATTAAACATACTAATGATTATAATGTAACAAGTACAACTGTATAATTATCTAGCTAATAAGCCGCCTCCATCCGAAACCAATTCCCCAAATTTTGTTAATACTGCATCACAGCCTGTAGTTAGATTAACTAAAAATTCTGTTTCAAGCGAGAAAATTTGTATGGTATGGGTCGTTTGCGAGATCACAGGATGTATGATAATATTTTATTATACTTAGCTTATTTATATGATCTACCGGACACTGTCTGTGTATCTGGTAAAACTAAAACTAATATTAAAGTTTTCATCCAACAAGAGGGTCTTCCTACTAAACATGATGACCTTCGAAAATTATTTATTAAATATACAGCGAAGATCTCAGGTTATCACCTGATGAGACAAATGCGGACTTAAAAACATTTCGGAAGCACGTCTCATACAAAAGGACAGAAGATTGCTATTGCTAAATACTTTCGTCCGTTACCCTATAATCTACTAGATATAGCTTCAATATCATGTTCAAATAGCTCAAAAGCAATCTGTCATTATACTATCAAAAAATTAGGGAGTTACGAACTAAAACTCAAAAATTTTAGTTTTTGCTTTTATGGTTTAACTGAAACTTGGTTACCACATTCCATAGATTCTTTATAGCTATTTGATCAATCATATTCTGTTTTCCGGAAAGATAGGTACATAAATACATATGTGTATCTTAAATGTGCATAAAGGTGTGGTGTACTTTGTGACACCGTGGTTTATTTTTTCTAAAATAAATTAATATTTATTAAAATATAATCAAATATATATAAAAATAAGCACCATTTATTTGTTAACGTTTTTGTCTTGTCCAACTTGACGTCTATTATTTATATACCGGCTTGTCATATTCCAGATGTCAGCACACGGCTAAATTAAATTTTTTTTGTAGGTTAGTAGTCATGTTAGTCGTAATTCAAAATTCCCGTCAGCGCTACGATCTTTTGATTTTCGGATCAAAACAATAGACAACCTTTGTTGCCCTTGTGGGCCATGTTTTGATACCGAAGGTCAGGAGATCGCGCGATCGAGGAAACAATAGTTTTTCGAAATTAAAGTTTTTTTGAAAAATTGTTGTTTTTTTCGGGCAGTGGGGAAAAAAATTTGTGGGCAGTTGAAAAAAATTAGACGGTTGAAAATTAATTGTTTTTTTTTTTATTTTTTTTGGAATTAGTTTTCTTGGTAAAAAGAACATTTTGAGTTAAAAAATCTGCGGGGTGGATATTTGGGAATTAATAACTTTTAAAATTTGTTGTGGAAGAAAAAAAAACCATTCTGTAATTGTGGTGATAATTGGTTTAAAAAAAAAAAAAAAGAATTAACAAGATGAAAAAAAGATTCAGTAAAGAAGGAAAAAAAACATAAAACCCAAATTTTCCTACCCCCGCGGCTTTAACATAATAAATTCGGCTAAAAAGGGGAAAAAGAAAAAAGAAAGTTCTGCGAAAAAGACAAGAAATTTTAATTGAAAGAAAGAAAAAACCCCAAAGTAGACTTTATTTATGAAAGTATCATCAAATAATAAATCATAATAATAAAAGTGTCCTAAAAAGAAAAAAAAAACCTAATACAAGAAGCAGAAAACAAAACCAAGCAGATCCGAGCAGAGAAAATAAATTACCCTGTCGGTTCCGGAGTAAAATTTATATAGTCGTGAAACTACCCAGCAAACATGTCTTCAATGACATACCCATGAATCACCCAAGACATGTCTTTAAGACAGACCCAAGACAGACTGCTGACATCGCCATACAAATGTCACAAGTCGTCATGCATGACATGTCTTGGGTTTGTCTTGCATGACATGTCTTGGGTGTGTCTTGCATGACATGTCTTGGGTGTGTCTTGCATGACATGTCTTGGGTCTGTCTTGCATGACGTGTCTTGGGTTTGTCTGGCAAGACGTGTATTATGTTTGTCCTTGTGAAAAAAAAAATCATATTATATATGAAAATCACAATTTTTTATTTAAAAACTAATAAAATACATTTCAAACTAATCAATAAAAACTTTTAACAATAATTATAAGTCAAAATATGACTGAAAAAAATGTAATTAAAGAAATTCACAATTTTTTTTCCGCAAGACAAATACAATATATTACTGTCTGACACTGAATAAAAAAGATATACAAAAAATAGAATTTTTTTTTAGTTTTTGTAATAGTCACCAGAGGCCTTACCATCGCATATAATGAAATATTTTATTTCGAAAAATATTGTATACCTATCTCTTTCTTTCTAACACATTTTAAATTACCCAAGACATACTAGTGACATGTCTTGGGTCGGTCATGCAAGACAGAATTTTTGTTGGGTAACCACCAGCGGAAAGCAGAACAAAACATCAACCCAGCAGCAGCGGCACCAGAAGCTACGGATCGACGAATCAACGATTTTTATTGTTTTTGTGTAGAATCGATTTTTTTTTTGTTTGTACCGATTGTGGTGGTCGGAATCAATCAATTTAATTTATTTTTTTTAGTGTAATTAGGTACGAACGGCTGCTGATTCCGATCCAGACATGTCAGGAGGGGAAAGCAGACCAGGTATGTGTTAAAATCTATTAAATTTTTTTTTGTGTGTGATGCGTAGTTTTTTATTATTTATTTTGCTTTTGATGCGTCAATTTTTCTTGTTAAATGATATTGGTAGATACTGAAGTAGCGTAAATTTTATATTTATCTATTTATTTAATTATTTATTTAGTAATATATAGCATTTAAATGAGTAAATAATTTTTTTTGGTTTTTTTTGCGTACACATTAATTAATTAATTAATACAACAATTAAATAAGACAATTTTCTTTTGTTTTTAAAATTGAATTATTTGTGATATACTAGGAAAAATATATAGATAATGTCTTTTCACCACTTAAATATTGGAATAATTCATGAATTAAAAATTATATAACAAAAAAAATATATACTCATATTGTTTTTATTTATTACTCCTATAACTTATTTGGAATTTTAATCAATTTTTTTTGAAAATTCCAAAATTTTTGTTATTTTTGTACAGAGTGGCTACTGCGTTGGGTTGCTGCTGTGTTTGTTTTTTTAAATTTTTTTTTCTTCTGGTTGAACATATTTTTTTGACAATGGCTGGCTGATTTTTCATAATTTCCCAGGATGGATCGCATTGATTTCTTGTCCTTTTCTCTCCTAATTCCCTAAACGATGGTGCTTCGCTTTAAAGATTTTTTGTGAAAATCTCTATTAGTGAAAGCATCATCGTATTGTAGTATTGATTGCCGTTTGGATCACTGGTCGACTCACGCCCCACAGGCTGAGCATAGCTGGCACACTTAGGAGGAAATCCCAGTGGTCCAAGGAGTTCTAGTAACATAAATTTTGGTCTACCTAGCGTTTTTTTCTTGTGATGCTCTGTTGGTCACCCTAGACTTGGCGCCCACTCTACTAGAACTCCGAAGTTACCTCCTCCGACTTACCTTATAGTTAACAGGTGGTAATTTTTTTTAGACAAAATTATCATACTGTTACAACTTATTGGAGTTAAAAATAATTAATATTAATTTAGTAAGTGGGACGTTAAGGCTATGCTATTTCCTCCCTACACCGCGACATAAGATATCTATTGTGCATTCCCTATTAGTTGAGTTTGAGTCAGTTGATATCGTAAAATCCCAATATTTCCCTGACCGGCAGAATTTTAATCTCTTGAGGGCTTAGAAAACCCTTACCAAGATAATGGTTTCGTAATCGCAAAGAATGTGCTCCGTTGTCTCTACATCATTTGAACAGAATCGGCAGTTTCTAGTATCAGGCTTTCCTAAATGGGCAGTGGCCTGTGAAAAGACCAGTAATAACATGAAGCTCACATTTGCTAAGTGTGAGTACCTCTTTAACTCTCATTTTTGAAAAATCAATGAATTTCTTCCGCTGTCTTAAGCCCGCAATGTTATGCCAATATGTAGATTCCAAATTTTTTTCCCATTCACCTATTTCCTGCATTAAGTGGCTTCTTGACGTTCCACAGAAGGGTTCGGGTTTCGGGTCTTGACGTTCCACAGAAGGGTTCGGGTGGTGTTAGCACCTTTTCTAACAAGGTCATCGGCTATTTCATTGACGGTAATGCTCTCATGCCCTGGCACCCACATTAGAGTAACTCTGTTGTTATTTGCCAGTTGTTTACATCGTTCACTTTATCACAAATTTCTCTACGTCTTTCTTTTTAGATTTAGCAACTGATGATTTCGCAGTCTTTGGTAGTATTTAATTAGACGTGTGATATCTTCAGAAGGTGTCCAAATGCCCAGGGAAGTAAGCCGAAGCCCAAACGACTTCTTGCTTGCCGCCTTCAGACTGCACCTGTACTAATACTGCAAACTTTAATGTTAGTCAGATATCACTATCTTAGAGTATATATATCAGGAGATGCTATAACATGAATTTGCCCCTACAAGCTGTGTCAGAATTATTTTTATTATTATTAGAGCTTTCTTGTCAAATATTCGCACTTTTTATATAGAAATATATGAAATATTTCTTTTATTCCCCCCACAACAATTTCTGACACTTTTTTATACTTATAGCATCTCCTGATATATATACTCTAAGATCACTACCTGAATTTTTTGGATTTGGAACTTATTGCGGTAAAAATCGTACCGATATAATTTCCAAAAAAATAGACCTTTTTTCCTTAACACGTTGACGCTTATGAATTTTTTTGTTGCTTCAGAAACAAACTATGTATATGCATTTTTGAGATATTTTGATGTGGTGAGCACCAAAATGTTCAGATTCGCAAAAAAAAAAAGAAATGCATCATTTGAAACTTCTTTTTTTTGACGACTATTGTCATTTGTCATGTGAATTACTGAATGTTGTTACTATTGCAAATACAACTTTAATGGTCATTACAACTATAGTTGTAATTTTCTATGAGAAGAATTTTTTGACGACTATAGGTGTCATAAACGTCAACGTGTTAAATAATTACTTTTTATCTGTTGATTTTACTTGTTTCATGGTTTAAATATTTAAATATTGACATTAAGTAAATTCTATGAGGTTTTATTACATGGCTTTAATATGCATGTACCCTAAGCCCATCACAGAGACTCTAAAAACATTAAGAAATATGTTCTGACTGGCATATTACAAGGGTCTTGGCCGTTTCTCCACAAAATAGATTTCCACAAAATTCCAAAATTTCCACAAAATGAACTCCCACGCTTTGGTCCGTTTCTCCACAAAATAGATTTCCACAAAACGTACCACTCAATTTTTTCCGCAGATGTGATCCTCAAGACCTTTCCTTCTATTCATGATTTTTTTATATTTTGTACACCAATATGGCCGACGGTTACGGCCCTTTCATCGCTTCCCCACGAAGTTACTGTTGTGGAATAAATCACGCCGCCCCTGTATTTTGTTATATTACCACAAAATTTTTGCACATGCATTGCGCAATAATATTATTCAATTTTAAATATTATATTTATATTTTTAAACTGTGTCAATAAGTGAATGAACAATTAAACAAGGTATAAAAAATTACAATTAATAATGATTATTATTGAGTGCTATTACTCAATAGTAAATTAACGGTATTATTATTGATTCAAAATTCGTTTACATTTTTATATAAACAAAAGCTGAGAAATGAAAAAGTGTGTATAAATAATTTGGTTTTTCTGGTATTTCGGGGAGTCGAAATTTATTCAGCTTTGGTTGAACAGCTTTCAGAACAAAAAGTTCTGTACCAAGCTGATTTGTAACTTAATAAGCTTGAAATAAATAAATTAAAGACTTGTACTAAGGAAATTTTTGAGTTTTATTTAAATTAAAAGATTTAGATTTACGCAATATACCGTCGGCTGAAAATTTGTTTACCGTAAACGACATTTTCACTTTTTTTAACCTAAATATGATATCCGGGGTTTTCGAATCTGCTTTTTCCAATGCACTAATCAGAATTTAAAAATATTATTTAGTTTCCGAAATACTGAGTGGCTATTTTACCGTAAAATACACTTTATCATGAACTAGTGAAAACTTATTTGCGGTATAAGCCATTTACTGACGTTTACGGTAAATTTTGGGAACAAATCTTAGGCATTTTTCTGTTATTGTTTGTTTCGAGTATATCAATGTTTAGCGGACGTATGGCATAAATGTTTGAATTTTTGCTAGAATTTGTTTAACGTACGTATATTACAAATTTCTAATACATAATAATATTATAATGGATGTACTGGAAATAAAGCCGAGTGTTTTAAGAATTTATTTGCTGTATATCCGTCTAAATTGAATAAAAAAATCTGTAGCTACCTACCTATATTCGTGACAAAAAAATTGGGAAATTGTTATAATATGGAGTCACCACCACCCGTTTTATCTCCGTCTCTATAGAGGAAAGTAATTCATTTAAATTAAAAAAAAATATTGTAGTAAATGTAAATTAATATATTAGTAGGAAATTATATCATATGATATGATACGGATTTGGATGAAACACCAGCAGATTTTTCAAGTAAGTTTTCTTAATTCAGCCAAAATAGATGACGGTAATGACGCAGATCCAGATTTTATTGTGAATGAGCCAGAATTATAAAAGCAGAGAATAAATTTATTAGATTTATTTGATAGCCCTACTTCTAATTGCAATTTAAGGACTATTCCATCTCAATATAATTCAACAGCTACATAATACACATAGTTAAATAATGGTTTATCCTGATTATAGTTATTTAATTAATTATGAATGGACACTGATAAAAAGCGTCCTGAATTTTGGAAATCACAAATAGGAAAAAACTAAGAAAATGCGTATGAAAATCATATATGAATTTAAGGCTGCTATTTTTTACATTTAAACCTTTTATTACTTATATATTATAATAACTTTTGCAAAATTGAAGTATAGGCGGTTTTTGTTTATATTTATTTACAAATATATAAATAAAATTACACTAAAAATTAAATCACTGTGTTTCATTATAATCCGAAAAGCTAAATTGCATCTTTTTTATTTTAAATCGTTTTTTATAAATAAAATTTAATAAACATAAATTTAATATAATATTTCACGTATATCCAAAAAAAAAATTGCCGTATGTGTATGGAAATGCAACTCAGTTACTAAAATGGCGTATACGATAAATGGTTCATTTACTAATTGTTTTATATTATTAAATTTTAATATTAGTCGAATATCTAAAACCAATAAATAATGAATTGTTATTTATCATAGTATTTTATAAAAACAAAAAAAAGAAATTCTATCACTCAGTTTTTTTTTAATTAAGCTTCGAACTTAAATCATCATTTGCGGAAAATGTAGTGAATGGCTTATACGCGAAACAAAGTTTCAGCCGACGATACATTACTTAAATATTATAAAACATTGGCGCAGCCGGTTAACCAAATACTACATTTCTTCGTAGAACCACCATAATTTCGATTCTTGAACCTGCATTTCAGTCTTTTTTGGGGACGACAAAAAAAATAAGGATTTCTTTTCGGACAACACACATGAGCAAGAAGTACAAAAAGGGAAACTGTAATTTTATATATTTTATATTCATAAAATTAAACATTTCTTTTGTATTTTATTTTACTGTTTATTAATTATTATCTAAATTATAATATCATACACAACATTCCGCCTTGAGCTTTTATTAAAGACTAAAAACTACTATCATCCCTTTACACAATACTACAACTTCATAGAGTGCGTTCAGATTCAGAACACCTATGACATCCCTCTTTTTTTTTTTTTTTTTTTAATCACAAGTTTTTTCATAATATTTAATTTGTAATGAATAATATATATTTTAGTTTATTTTTAATTCATAATATTTAATTTGTAATTAATAATATATATATTTAATTTATTTTTAATTCATAATATTTAATTTGTAATAAATAATATATATATTTAATTTTATTTTTAATTTAATTCATTTCATAATTCTTAAATCTTTGAGGTAATTTAACTTTTCTCCCAAACCTACTAGTTTTTACATTATTATTAATTTTTTCTGTTACAACTTTCGGTTCTGACATTAGTGTATCATTTATTTTTTCAATTTCAGTTATATTATTAGTATTTGAATTATTTAAAATTCCTTTGTCACTCTGTATCTCTCTATTGTATTTATCTAAATTAACATTTCTACTCAAACTAACATTATCACTTATATCAATATTATTATTGCAATTAACATAATCATTCATATTAATATTGTTATCAAAACTAACATAATCATTTATATTAATATTATTATCTAAATTATTTCGATTACCAAGAGATTGTGGTGATTCTACATCAACATTTACATTAAAAGTGTCATTTTTTGATGCATGAGTAATAAGATGTTTGTTTCTTTTAATAACTCTTCCATTATCTTGTAATATTTCAACCGTTCTAGGATTTTGTTGTATTTGATCATTAATTATTATACCATTTCTACTATACATTTTCTTATTTTTATCCCATATTTTGACCTGCTCATTTTTTTTAAAGTTTTTTAAATTTTTTGCTTTTCTATCATGGTAGTATTTTTGTTCATTTTGTCTTTCTTTTAATTGGCCTTTCACAAATTGATTTGAATATATTTCTTGTTCCATAAAATTTGGTAATATTCCTTTAACATTTTTTCCAAACATAATTATATTGGGAGAACTTATATCTTTTGATATTGGTGTGTTCCTTAATTCCAATAACGACAAAAACGGATCTTTCTCATCAGCTAATGATTTTCTTAACATTAACTTAACTGTTTGTATATAACGTTCTGCCATTCCATTACTTCTTGGGTAATGTGGTGAAGAAATAATATGCTTAAATCCCCATTCATTTGAAAATTCTTTAAATTTATACGATGTGAATTGTGGACCACCATCTGAATGTAACGTATTCGGTATCCCAAATCTGGCAAAATTTGATTTTAAACTATATATTACTGACTCTGTTTCCATTGACCTTAATGGATTCACTTCGACATATTTACTAAAGTAATCAACTAGTAGTAAATAATTTTTTCCAGCAAAATGAAATATATCTGTTCCTAACTTCATCCAAGGACCATTTGGTATATCATGCGGCATTAACGGTTCCACAAAATTTGTTCTTTTGTGTTGAATACATATTGCACAATTTGTAATTATATTTTCAATTTCAGAATTCATTCCTATCCAAAATAATATTTCTCGAGCTCTATTCTTTGTTTTTTCTAAACCCCAATGATTATAATGTAGTTTATTTAACATTTCTTTTCTCAATACTTTTGGTACTTCTACAGCATTATTTTTGAATAATAATCCATCTACCATATACAAATTTTCTTTAAAATTAAAATATTTCTTTACCACTTCTGGTATTTTATCTTTTGTATTCGGCCAACCCATATTAACAACTTTAATTACGTTTTGAAGTTCTTCATCTTCCAGAGTTTTATCTTTAAATTGTTGCAATGTCTTATCTGTCATAGAATCTTTTAATTGTATTAGCATTATATGAGCATTACAATCAATATCTTCTTCTGCTTTCAATTGGAATTTAGGAAGCCGTGATAACGCATCAGCTATCATTAGTAATTTACCGGGTTTATATTCTACTTGTAAGTTATACGGTTGCAATCTTAATCTCATTTTTTGTAACCTTAATGGTATTTTTGTTAAGGCCTTTTTAAAAATTGGTGATAATGGTTTATGATCACTCTCAATTTTTACTGGTCTTCCTAGTATATATTGTCTAAATCTTTCACATCCAAATACTATTGCATAGCATTCTTTTTCTATCTGTGCCCATGCTTTTTGAGTATCAGTAAAAGCTTTAGATGCATACGCAACTGGTAAATTCTTTTGCAATAATACTGCTCCCATTCCAACACTTGATGCATCTACACTTACAGTGCATTCCACATTTGGATCATAAAATTGTAAAATTGGACAGTTTGACAGCATATTTTTTAAATTTTCAAATGTTTTTTGATGGTTATCGGTCCATTCAAATACCGCATTTTTTTTAATTATTTCTCTTAATGGGTCGGTTGCTAGCGAAATGTTTGGTAAAAATTTCGATACATATGAAATCATGCCCAAAAAAGTTTCAACATCTTTTTTATTTTTCGATGTTTGTAACATTTTTATCGCTTCCACTTTCATCTGATCAATCTTTATTCCTTTGTCCGTGAACAAGTGACCCAAAAATTTGACTGCTGTCTTAGCTATTTGACATTTTTCCTTATTAAATTGTATTCCATTAGCACTAGCTTTTTCAAATATATTTTTAAGCACGTCTTTATGTTCATCCATAGTTTCGGTACCTATTACTAAATCATCAATATATACTTCGGTATTCATTATATCACCAAATATTTCATTGGCTTTTCTTTGAAAAATTTCTGGTGCCGTATTTATTCCGTATGGCATTCTTAAGAAACAATATCTACCAAATGGTGTATTAAATGTTGTATATTTGCAACTTTCTTCCTTTAATTTGACTTGATAAAATGCTTTGCTACAATCCAAAATTGAAAATATTTTTGCTTTTGACATCCTAGACGCTATTTCTTCAAAAGTAGGTAACTTGAAATGTTCTCTTAATAAACATGAATTTAAATGTTGTGGATCTAGACAAACTCTCAAACTATCATCAGGTTTTTTTACAATAACCACTGCATTAACAAATTCTGTTGGTTCATTTATGCGTCTAATTATTCCATCCTTTTCCATTTTATTCAATTCATCTTTGAATTTATTCAATAATTTAAAAGGAATTTTCCTACATGGTATTATTTTACCTTTATAATCCGATTTTAATTTAAATTCATATTCGAAGTCCTTTAATTTACCTATACCTTCAAAAATATAATTAAAACATTTCATAAAATCATCCATTACTTGTACACTTGCAATTTTTGATATTAAATTGAATTTACGTATTGTTGGCAACCCTATTATTGGTAAAGCACATTCATTCACAACAATAAATTCAATTTCTTCTATTTGCCCATTAACTTCACATAAAAAAATAGCTTTTCCTTTGACGTTAATTTTTGAATTGTTAAAATTCATTAATTTGACATTACTGGGTTTTAAAAAATACTCGTTAGCAAATACATCAAAAAATGTTTTTTCACTTATTGCATTACAATCTGCACCTGTATCCATTTTAAAATTAATGGTTTTATTAAATTTTATTATTTTTATGTTTATTTCAAAACAATCTCTTGGTTTTACATTTTTGTTGACTACACTTAGCATATAATTTTCATTTTCTAACCTAAAAGTATCATTATTTTTATTATTTTCAATATTTACTACAGAATTAACAAATTTTTTATTTTTACATACTTTTGAAAAATGATTATATTTTTTACAGTTATTACATTTCTTACCCATTGCTGGACATTTACCAAAAGAGTGATTACCTGAACATCTTTGGCATTCTTTGACAAAATTTCCATTCTTTTGCTGATTGAATTTCCTGTCTCTTTGAAATTTAGTTAAATTGTTACTTCTATTATTCAGTTGCTGTTCATGATATTTTCTTTCTCTAACGTAATTTATAGAATTTGGTTGCACTAATTGTTTAATTCTCATTTCAGCCATCTCTGATGCTCTGCAGTGCTCTACACATTTTTTTAAATTTAAATCTTCAGCTCTCAATAATCTTTCTTTTAAATTATTATTGACTATTCCTCCTACGATTCTTTTATTAATTCTTCTTTCAAATCTCCAAATTCACAATTCAGACTTAACTTTTTCAAATCTGATAAAAATTCTTCAAAATTTTCACCTTCTTTTTGTGATCTAGAAAAAAATAAATGACGACTTATGCTATCTCCTTTTTTAGTAGGACAGCAATACTTTCTAAATGCTTCTAGAACATCATTGAATATTTTTTTCTGATCTACACCTAATTCAAAAGTCTCTATTTTTTCTTGAGCTTCTGCACCCAAACAATGTAACAGCAATGCTATTTTAATTTTATCGTCTTTTCCTGTATATTCTATGGCTTCTATATAATATTGAAATCTCTTTTCCCACACGCGCCATTTTTCTGCCAAAGCGCCTTCAAATACGAAATTTTCTGGTGGCATCAAAAAAATTTTTTCTGCCATTTTCTATTTTATAGTTTTTTTTTTTCGTTTTTCTCAATTATTTGTAACTTCTACCGACTGCGCCATGTAATTTTATATATTTTATATTCATAAAATTAAACATTTCTTTTGTATTTTATTTTACTGTTTATTAATTATTATCTAAATTATAATATCATACACAACATTCCGCCTTGAGCTTTTATTAAAGACTAAAAACTACTATCATCCCTTTACACAATACTACAACTTCATAGAGTGCGTTCAGATTCAGAACACCTATGACAGAAACAACATCAAAAGAAAGGGAAGGCAGATTCAACCAAAAAGCAGTTTCGAAAAGCAGTATCAACCAGAGGAATCAAGCAAAAGTAGAGAAAATACCGTAAACAAAGATTTACAAAAGAAACACGAGCACAACCCAATTTTGCGTAGCTTTTGTTTAAAATTGTAGAATTTTTTTGTTTTTTTTTGTCTCAGAGAAGTTAGTTTAGTTTATCATTGTACATGTTTTTTATATATGTTAGTAAACAAATATTATCATCTATTTGTAAAAATAAATTTGTATATACATATTCATTTTACACAAATAGATGTATAATTAGTTTTCTTTTATTCATTTGATATTCATTTTCGAAAAAAAAAAATTTCGATTAAAATTACATAAGTAACGTCGGTAATTATTTATACGGTTGGAACTATTCACAACACGGAGCACGGAAAAGTATGTAAGAATTGGATACATAAATGTGCTAGTGTTCCAAAATTCGAAAAAAAAACATTTCATTGCATAAAACCCTTTTATGGTTAAAAAAGTAAAATATATGGTTTCTTTTAAAGCCCATCTACACTACAAGGTCTCCATGCAATATATGTTGTATAACATTTTGTTGCTTGGAAATTGTTCAGTGTTGTTGTAGAAAAATTAGATCGCATACAAATTGCATGAAAATTGTGTCGAGCTGCAATTTTCGTAAAATCTTCATACAATATTTATGACAGCTAATCTAAAAATATTTTGAAAAGAAAATTGTAAAATTTTGGAAGTTTTTGAGTCCTCAAGTCTCAATTCCTTAAAAACTAGGTAGACTTTGGATATCTTTGCCTCCTAATTCTCGTCTTTGAAGCCACTTTCTTGCCCATAAAGACCTGCGCTTTGTTTTCTGACGTCTTAATTTTTTTTTTAATAATAGCACACAATGCAATTATCTTTAATTTATTTACTTTTTGTTGTTGCACACAACACAATGCAATTATTTTTAATTTATTTACTTTGTTATTATTCTATTTTTTAAACAAAATTAAGGTTAAATAATATATTTTTTTGATACCGCATACAACTTTTTTGTTGCAAAGTGTAGAAACCCAAAAATAAAAGTTGAATTGTGACAGAAATTTCTTACAATATTTTTGATATGTTGTAAAACGTAATATTGCATGGAGATCTTGTAGTGTAGACGGGCTTTTAGAAAAGTATGAGTATAGCATTGATTAAAGCAAATTTGATATTATTTACAGCAAATTTGATATTATTGGAATTTTTAAATATAAATTCATAAAATATTAAAAAAAATCACTAGAATTAAATATTATGATTTTTCTGCGTTTTGGTTTTCTGATAAAATCAACGAACTATATAAGACCCTTTTTTCACGAGACTTTTTTCACGAATGCAAATTTGACGTTCGTGATTTTGACATTTGTTCATCTAACTCAAGTGAAAGAGAAAAACAAAAATGACAAACAATAAATGTCATATTTTTCACTTTTCACATGACTTTTTTCACGAAAGTAAAATTCTTCTTAAACTTTAAAATTTAATAGTATATTGTTTTTAAATAAAATATTCGCACCGCTTTTTTTTGTGATGTTCACTACACCGCTGTTAAATTTTTTTAATTTTTTTACGAGATTTGCTTGTCTTATCAAATGTTTTTTTGGAGTGACAGTATAATTTGACACTAGAACGAATGAAAACTCATGTTTTCACAATTTTTCATTCGTGATTAGCTATCTCGTTTTTTCTTTCGTTGCAACGTCAAAATCACGAACGTCAATTTGCATTCAAATATAGAAGACTTAAGAGGTTAAAATTCGTGGTCCAATATGTGA
Source organism: Empis stercorea (assembly GCA_949752835.1). Taxonomy (NCBI): domain Eukaryota; kingdom Metazoa; phylum Arthropoda; class Insecta; order Diptera; family Empididae; genus Empis; species Empis stercorea. The sequence goes on along the minus strand of OX457085.1, from coordinate 53,871,601 downwards.
CAGCGACGTTGGGATAAAATAACAGTTGGCGGATATAAATTTTATTCTTAAATGTACTATTTGGTGTAAAAATAAAAGTCGTTGAAATTTTTTATTGAAGACAAAATTAAATATTATTGAAATTATGATTAACTATAAATTATAAATAAATAAATAAATTATTTTTATGCATTAAAAATGATAAATTATGCAAAAAAAAATTTCAAAATAACGAGAGACGTACAGAGTTCTATTTTTACACCAAATACTACATGGCTTAAAAATAAAATTTATATCCGCCAATTGTAGTTCAGCGTTGCTGTTGTGACCTTAGAGTATATATATCAGGGAACGCTATAGTATAAAAAAGAGTCAGAAATTTTTGTTGGGGGAAGAAAAGAAATATTTCGTATATTTCAATATAAAAAGTGCGAATATTTGACAACCAAAGTGCGAATATTTGACAACTAAAGCTCTAACCCTTTCAGACGAATTTAAGTTTTACAGAAATATAATTTTTTTCAAATATATTTTTGGAGTTATAGATGCTAAAATAAGTAAATTAAACAAAAAAAATATTTTTTTTTAATTATGTTAAATTTTATTTCAGGTACAAAATTTTGTACAATCCGTTTCAACGGAGTTATTTAATTTTTTTTCATTTAATATAAAAAAATTCGTTTTTGATATAATAACAATAGAGAAAACATTATGTACAAAATAATGTACACCACGTTCGAAAGGGCTAATAATAATAAAAATAATTCTGACACGGCTTGTTGGGGCAAATTCATGTTATAGCATCTCCTGATATATATACTCTAAGGTTGTGACCAAGCATTTTTATGAAAACATAACCTCTTTTCCTTAGGCTTCTATATTATATAGTTCGTTGTATAAAATTGTACTGCCTTTAGCGCATCGTCTTCTGTAAAATCTTCGTGTGATTTTCACTGTATCTGAAAAATAAAAAATAAAATATTTTTTTTATAAGTTTATTTTTATATTGTCTACTGCAAATTCTTATTTGAAAACAAGTAGCACTTAACCTGAAGTGGCATTTTAAAGCGAGTTAACTCATAAATGAGTTATTGCAAAATCTTTTCGTGGCATTCCACTTTTAAAAAATGACATGAGATATCTCATAGGAACTGTCATTTTTTGCAACACCAAATTAGGTGTTGCATATTATGAGTTAGTGAGTTTAATTTAAGAATAAAGTAAAAATTAAATTAAATTTGGAAAATTAAGTAAATAAAAATAACTTAAATATTTTTACTTACATAATTTTCCAAATTTAATTTAATTTTTACTTTATTCTTAAATTAAACTCACTAACTCATAATATGCAACACCTATTTTGGTGTTGCAAAAAATGACAGTTCCTATGAGATATCTCATGTATGTCATTTTTTAAAAGTGGAATGCCACGAAATGATTTTGCAATAACTCATTTATGAGTTAACTCGCTTTAAAATGCCACTTCTGGTTTTTTCGTGAATTTGTTGGTGAAATGTAGGTTTAGAAGGGGTTCGTTTTTGGTTCGCCAAAAGAATATCGTAATTTATACTTAAAGGGTGGTTGCTTTGACATTGTGAAGACAAGTGTATAATAGCGATTTTGCCTATAATCTTAATTTACTAATTTGTTTTATTTAAGGCAAATGTGAAATGATAACCAGTCTCAGAATTATAGGTTTGAAATCTTTTTTTCCAGTTTATGTTTCAACATTGACAAGCTCAGTAGATACTCATACTGGACCAGCCTTGGAAAATAAGACATATGATAACGTTATTTCGTATAACCAGGATTCAAAATACCAAAGAAATGAAGGTTTGAAAAGGGTGATGCCAAATATTATTCCGAAAAGCACTTCGGTTATTTTATTTCCTGGGCAAGGATCTCAGTATGTTGGGATGGGCGAGAATTTGATTAAATTTCCGGGAGCTCGAGATATTTTCGAAACTGCAAATCAAATTTTAAATTATGATTTATTAAAACTTTGTTTAAAGGGTCCAGTAGAGAATCTACAAGAAACTGTGTTTTGTCAAGCTGCTGTCCTGGTGATTTCTTTGGCAGCGCTTGAGAAGCTTAAGGAAGAATATCCTAGTGCGATTGAAAACTGTGTCGCTACAGCAGGTTTTAGCCTAGGTGAAATAACAGCATTAGTTTTTGCAGGTTCAATAACAATGGAAAAAGCTCTAAAATTAGTACAAATAAGAGCGGAAGCAATGCATATAGCAAGTCAGAAGCATCCAGGAGGAATGGCAATGGTGTTATATGGACCTGATTCGGATCTTGAACTTGCTTGTGATAAAGCAAAAAAATGGTGCATGGAAAGAGGTTTTTCTAATCCAGAATGTAGAATTGCCAATTATCTTTATCCACACTGCAAAGTAGTTGCGGGAGATTTAGAAGCATTAAAATATTTAGAATATAATGCAAAATATTTCAAATTAAAAAGAATTAGTAAGCTGCCAGTAAGTGGGGCATTTCATACAAACATGATGGAAACAGCAGTCACTCCATTTAGCAAAGCATTGAAAAAAAGTAAAATTCAAAATCCATTAATTAGCGTTCATTCAAATATTGACGGCATGCCTTACAAGAACGCATCACATATACTAAGAAACTTGCCAAAACAGGTGTGTAATATATTTTTCTATATAATTTTGTATGTGATTTTCATATTTAAACAAAATTTACAAGATTGTTCGATCTGTTAAGTGGGAGCAAACTATGCATATAATATATGAACGGCAACAAGGAACTAGTTTCCCACGAACATTTGAATGCGGTCCTGGGAAAGGACTAACAACAATTTTAAAACAAATTAATGCTAAGGCTTTTAGTGCAGCATTAAATATTTTGGCGTGATATTTTAAAATTGTTTTTGTTTTACAACATAAAATATATGAATAGATGCAAAAAAGAATTTTTAAATCACATTTCATTTTCATCTGAACTCTGAACAGCATTAGATCGCTGGTTATGATTAAAATTTTAAAAATTAAATATTTGATTTAAATTTACTCGTTATTTCTATAAATAAACCAAATTTAATATGAAAAATTTATTTTAAATATAAATTTCATTTCTGTATACATTTTCAGAATTTGAAGAATTTGTTTTATTTACTTACTATTTATTACATTTTTATTTACATACATTGTTAAAATTCTTAAAAAATAAATAATTCTTGGTTTAAAGTGTATAATTAGTTACCTTTTTAAATTTGGAAAATTTATTTTGGAAATTAGTTACCTCTTTAAATTTGGAATGAAAACTATAATTTTCTTTTGAACTTTCCCTTTTAGTAATATTCAATCAAAAAGCAAAGCAATTAATATCACATCAAGATAATTAGCTTGAGTAACGGAAAACTATAGCATGTGTACACCTTATCAGAATTCTCGGTATTAGTATACCTACCATATCGAGATACTTTCCATTCGAGCTTCAGTAACGGTCAACTATATAAGAATTGGTCTTCCTTCAACAACTCACTTTATTAGCTAAATCTCGGTACGGGGATACTATATATTTCTATATACAAGGGTAACGGTCAACTCTAGAAAGGGTAAATAGACCTTATATATATTATTCTTATAAGGACTGTTGTTGTTGTAGCGGCATCAGGTCTGAAAGTAGATTAAGGAAACCCCCTCCCACATTACAATGTAACCACTTATTTAATTCTATATCGCAATACTAACTACTAAAGCATCTATTCTAGAGTTATACAACTAAATACTAACTACTGAAGGAATTAATAAAGCAACTAGTACTTGTACTACTTAGACTTAGACTGTTAAGGTTGGTATTAGCTGTTTGGAGGTTTGGTTAAACCGAGAGGTTCAGAAAAGCGGCCACTTTGGCGGGTTGTGACTATAGGTCGAGCGCTACAAGGTTTGTTGGTTTGGCAGAACAGTTTAAGATGTGTCGTCGTGAGGACCTTGGCTTCATTTCGGGCATATATCAGTAGCGTCAGGGATGATAAGCGCTTTGTAGCTCTGGAGCAAGCTGCAAGACCCTGGCCGGAGTTGTGCCAGTGTAGTTCCTTAGAGTATATATATCAGGAGATGCTATAACATGAATTTGCCCCTACAAGCGGTGTCAGAAGTTTTTTAGAGCTTTATTTGTTGAATATTCGGACATGGTTGTCAAATATTCGCACATTTATGTCAAAAATTTGCAATAAAGTGCTTTTGAAAAAAGTTGATTTGAAAATTTGTTATTTTATTGTTATTGTGAAAATTATAAAGTTTTCAACGTTAAAAACTACAAAATATTAATAAAAATTCATTTGTATTGTGAAAATATAGTGTAAAGTGTAGTGTAAATGTGCAAATATAGTGTAAATGGACAATTACAGGAAAATCTAAGGGTTACACTTTACAAGTAAATATACCAAATTAAATAATTTAGTAATAGTGATAATAGTCTTTTTTTATTTAAAATACTTTTTTGTTTTAATTTTTATTTAAAATGTAATATAGTTTATTAAAAAACCTAAATAAAAATAAAAAAAAAACGCCGCAAAATATTTTGAAATGAAAGCTCTTTTCCAGAAAAGCTTTCAATTAAGTGCCAGTCACAGTGATTTCTATTCGAACGGCACGTTCGAATCGAAAATTTCAAATTTTGACAGCCCCATATATTTTATATGGTATGCCGGATTGCAAGTCACAATGAACGTGTCGAAACGAATTCATTCGAAAAGAGTTAAAAATATTTTAACTTTTCCGGATGGGTCGAATGACATAACCTATAAATTATACATTTGAAATTTAAATTTTTTGAATTATTATGGGGGAGTTTATTGAAAATGTTAAGAAGCATCCAGTATTGTATAATAAATGCAGAAAATATTTATTTTAATACATAAAATAGAGATTAAACAAATTTTTTTTATATAAACGGAACGAATGCATTGTGACTATAATTTCTTTTCGAAACGAACGGTTCGAAACGATTTCGAAACGAACGGTTCGAAACGATTTCGAAACGAACGGTTCGAAACGATGCCGTTCGAATCGAAATCACTGTGACTGCCACTTTAGCATTATTTTCAGGGCAATGCAGTAGGTAGGGTTCCCAACAGTACGCTTTTGATTCGTATCTTACGCCTTTTGACCCTATAATTTTCGGATATACGCGTAGTCAGGATAATTTTTCTATTATTTTTTTGATGAATTTGATAATTTCTTATGGAATTATTAAAACTAATAAATTTTAGGTTTCCTACCGATTTATAGGTGAGAAATAAATGGTTTTCGGCCGTAAATTTAATTGAAGAGGATTATTGTGTTACCCCCATAGAGTATGTGGCTCCATTTTACGACGGAAAATTTTAGAAACATATCTAATATGTTTAAATTGTTATAGTTAAATATAGTTATAACAGTTTTGTATCATTTAATTTAATAAATTTAATAATAAAACAATTTTTGCTTTACATATATTTTTATTTAATTTAAAATTTATAAAAATAACGAATAAATTTGTTAACATATAATTTTTTAGAAGAATTTATAAAAAAAAAAGCTTTTTGTTTACAAAAAGAACTTTTTGCACTGGCAATACCCACCAAACATTGCGTTTACTCGCCAAAACAACAACGTAAAGTTTTCCGAGTCTAATTCCTTCTAAGGTCTTGGAAAATGTTACGTTTTGGTGTAACATAATTGATATGCAACTGTTACATTCCTTATATGAGAAGTGACACTATTTTTCGTTACGATAAGTCCTCGAAAAAGCGTAATGTTTCTGTACAGTTTAGCTGTAATGTTTTCGTACTGTTTAAGTGTAATGTTTTCGTACAGTTTAGGTGTAATGTATTCGTACATATTTAGCGTAACTTGTGCGTACTGTTTATGTGTAACGTATACGTACAAATTTAGCGTAATTTTTTCGTACTGATTTAATGTAGCGTATTCGTATTTATTTAATAATTAAAAAACAAATTAGTTATTTTAATAATATATTTCCAAACAAAAATAAATAAATTCATATTTATTAATATATAAAAATAAAAAAATTGTAACTTTTTACAAAAAATTTCGTAACTTCTTAGGCGTTCGTAAACTTAACATTTCCGTAAAGAATTTATCGTACACTTGAAATAGTAGAAAAAAAAAGTTTACATTAACATTACATTTTCATTCGGAATTTAGCGTATACAATTTATGTGTACGCCAACGTTACATTTTGGTTAAGAAATTTTCGTAACTTTTTAGGCGTTCGTAAACTTAACATTTCCGTAAAGAATTTATCGTAAACTTGAAATAGTAGAAAAAAAAAGTTTACATTAACATTACATTTTCATTCGGAATTTAGCGTATACAATTTATGTGTACGCCAACGTTACATTTTGGTTAAGAAATTTTCCTAACTTTTTAGGCCTTCGTAAACTTAACATTTCCGTAAAGAATTTAGCGTACACTTGAAATAGTAGAAAAAAAAGTTTACATTAACATTACATTTTCATTCGGAATTTAGCGTATACAATTTATGTGTACGCCAACGTTACATTTTGGTTAAGAAATTTTCGTAACTTTTTAGGCGTTCGTAAACTTAACATTTCCGTAAAGAATTTATCGTAAACTTGAAATAGTAGAAAAAAAAAGTTTACATTAACATTACATTTTCGTTCGGAATTTAGAGTATACTTTTAAAATCTTGGCGGGTAGTAATTTAAAGCCGTGACTGCAACAAACATCTTTTTTCCCCCACAAAAATTTCTGTCACTTTTTTATACTTATGCGTCTCCTGATATATATACTCTATCTAAGTGTAGTTCTGGTTTCTCTGGGCAGAGCTTTTTCGCTTGCATGGACAGGCGGCGGTCTCGTATCAAGGACCCTGGGCTCGGATTATCTTAGTCGATATCGCCTAGAACGATAATCGAGTAAAAATTTCGATGACGATTCTCCAAATAAAGAAAATCGATTGATATCATATCGAAATTATTTGAAAAAGTAGTAGATTTTACATCAATATAATGTCGAATTATATATGACAAATATAATTTCAATTTAATTATCAATTATATAATTTTATAATCAATTATATAATTTCAATTATATAATTTAGCGCTTGCTAAACTAAATTTTCCATATAAAATTTAATTTCAATTATTAAATATTAATATTTAGTTAATTATTAATTAATGCTTAATAATATTTAATTACTAATTATTAAAGCTTTATTATTTATCTCTACTATTTAATTTCGTTTAGCAAGAACTGCGTACTAGGCTTTATAAAAAAAATTATTATTTTTTTGATTTTGATTTAATTATTTTTGATAAATAATTTCATTCGATAACAAAATAGCTATCGAATGAAACTTATCGTTTTATACTCGATCAATTGTATGATAGAATTCCAAATAGCAAATTTATCGTTAGATTTCGATATCGTGTATTCGACTGTTACTGTTTATTTTGTATGAACTAACCGCCAATGATACTGTGTCCGTATGTATGGTTCTAGAGACCGACCTTACCGACGCGGTACTCCAGGTAGATGGAAGAACTGTAGTTACCTTGTTGAAGGTTCTGATGTCACGACGAATACTACGTGGGCAACTCACAGTAACATCGTGGACTTTATGGCATAGGTTGTGGCAGGCCGATAAGAACTGTTTTAATCAACTAACTATATATTATAGAAGCCTAAAGAGGTTATGTTTTCATATAAATTATTGGCCCCAACATCTGACAGTGACGCTGGGGTAAAATGACTGTTGGCGGATATAAATTTTATGCTTAAGGCATGTACTATTTGGTGTAAAAATAGAAGTCGTGACGTTATTCAGGCTTGTCAGTTTTTTTATTGCTTTCTAAGAACAAATTAAATATTATTAAAATAATAATTAATCATAAATTATAAATAAATAAATAAATTATGCAATAAAAATGATAAATTATGCAATAAAAATAAAAATTATAAATTATACAATAACAAATTTGAGAATAAAGAGTGACGTCACTACTTCATTATTACACCAAATAGTACATGCCTTAAGCATATAATTTATATCCGCCACCTGTCAGTTTACCCCAGTGTGGCTGTCATATCTTGGACCCCGAATTCTAACCTCTTAAGCCTTCTATAATATATAGTTCGTTGGTTTTGATAACAATCTATTGTGTGTGGTCTGAAAGCCAACATTTTGGCTTGGTAGTGCAGGTGGTCAGGGCAAGAAATAGAATGACATCCAGTTGCGATGCGCATTGCCGTGTTTTGTCTCGTTTGGAGGTTGTTCCAATGGGTGTCACTAAGAACGACGTCCAGATGGGGGCCACGTAGTTAATGTTCGACCTTGTAGGTCGTAATAATTATTTCTTTGTGTTTCTGCTGCTCACTTGTTGCAAATTCTGTTTCTGCTGCTCACTTTGTTGCAAATTGATTGAGCATGTTTTGAGAATGTGACCCCGAGGATAATCGGATGGTTCACTATGGGGTTGGGTTCCCCATTGATATAAATATCCAGTTGGAGTCTGACTCCTTTCGTCAACAGCGTAGCCCATGATTTTTGTGTGGCGAGTTGGAGTTTTCTGTATGTGAAGAATTGAGCCAGCTCTTGACAGGTAAGCGTTTAGCCTCGTTTAGCCTATTTGTCACTTCATTCACATCTACGCCCGTTGCGGCTACAGAGCAGTCGTCAGAGTATTTTATCAGTTTGATGCCTATAGGTGGTGTAGGGATCAACGAACTATATAATATAGAAGCCTAAGGAGGTTATGTTTTCATATAAATTCTTGGTCCCAATCCCAACATCTCACAGCATGTCTGGGGTAAAATGACTGTTGGCGGATATAAATTTAATAATTAAGCCATGTACTATTTGGTGTAATAATGGAAGTCGTGACGTCATTCGGGTTTGTCAAATTTTTTATTATAGCCGCCAACTGTCATGTTAGCCAAGCGACGTTCGTTGGTAGGGATCAATGATATGCGGACTTACCACTGAATGCCTTCGACAGGTCGAGTGCCATCACAACAATGCGGACGTCTGTGGTTGAAACCGGAGCCAAAACAATGGAGGAGGAAGGATATCTCCATTATTGACAACTCCGGGTGACAACAGCGAAATAGGCCTAAACGAAGAACCTTCACCTGCGGGGTTCCCTGGTTTCAGAATGGGAATAATCCTCGCAGCTTTCCATATATTAGGAATGGTTCCGTTGTTTAGGGTGAGGTTAATGATCTTCGCAAGGTATTCTAGGCTTATAAGATTGAGCTTTTTCAGCATGAATATAGATATACCATCTGGTCCTAGTTCCTTGGAGAGGTTTGCCTTCCTGATCGCTTCATGGACTTCCCGGGAAATGAAGGAAGAAGTGTTATCTTTTGCCTTAATATTTTTAATCTTGCGCAAAGCCGGTCAGATAGATTTGTCCCTATCTGAAGGGTGCTCAATTAATTGTCGACAAAATTAAGACGCGCATTTCTTACTACTATCAAATTGGCGGTCATTAAACGTGATTGGCGATTCACTTTGCACCTCTCGCTTGCCTGGTAGACCACTGATGGTGGACCAGAGTTTTTTGGAACCAGGTGAGCTTTGCTCAAGATGACTCAACCACTTGGACCGCCTCTTTTCGGCTACCGGTTTGTGGATGTCCTGTGTGAGTTGAGTTATGCACGCATCGCCTGTGTCCGTGGTCTCGTTGTTCAGCTAGGCGTGAAGTTTAATCACTTTTAATTGTGCCCATTGATAGAAACCTTTTGGCAGAAGTAATAAAAACGTTACGAAAGATTTTCGCACCAGTGATTGCGCTGCTGGACTTCGGCTCAGAACAAAGCTCGTCGTCTATTAATTTCGCGAACTCAGGCCAGTTGGCCTTATTATGATTCAAGTATAGTCGCTTTTCAGAGACGACAAAGTTATCAGGTTCCTCTATGAAAAGTACTATAGGAATGTTGTCGGAGCAGGTTCTGCTCGCCATGATACTTAACTTAAAAGCGCTGTGTTTAAAATTGTGATGTCAGGTGAGCTCGAGCATGTAGGTGTTATCAGCCAAATATAACTTGGATAAGAAGTTACCTAGAAGATAAACTTAAAATTCCTATTATTTCCTGCTCTAACCTACGCCCGAGATCTAAGAAGTATAGGTCGGTTAAAACTATGTCATCTTTGAAGCTACAGATTCCCAGTAAATATGCGTGGCTATTCACAGATTTTCATAATAGCACATTCAAACTTGGGAACTTGTATTTTTCTCTATGGAAAAATCACCAGAAAGTTATAGCTAATAAGAATAAAAATAATAATAATAATAATAATAAGAATAGTAATAATAACAATAAGAATAAATATAGTAATAATATTAATAACAATAATAAGAATAATAATAATAATAATAGTAATATTAATAATATTAGTAGTAATAATAGTAATAATATTAATAATAACAATAATATTGGTAATGATAATAATATTATTGATAACTATGAAGTTATTAGTAGTTCCAATTATAATAGTAATACTAATAGTAATAGTAGTAATAATTGTAATTTTAGTAATACTAATGACAAAGTAAAAAATACTGATAATATTTCTTGTACCAGTGATAACATTAATGGTAAAAAATCTTACAAAGCTTTTATGGAATCAACTTCAAATAATTTTAAGAAATTAATAAAATTTGTACAGGGGCCAACCCTAAATCCTTTAACACCAGTCAGAGATATTCCTAATATTTATAGTGGTCAGTATAGCCATACCTCTCAATTTAAAGATATAAATTCTCAAGCAGCTAGTGTTACTCCATGCAATTCAGATAAATCATTTTTGGATCCTCTTTTACCACCAGTCGTAAAATTAACACATAATTCTTCTAGTTGCACTGACAATGATAACCGATACATTTTATCTCGTCTGAGAGATAGGCAAATTTACAACAACGTTCGACTTTACCTCGCTTATCTATGTGATAAATCAAATTCAGTTTGTATCGAAGGTAAAACAAGAACAAATGTCATGATCGCAATCCAACAAGAAGGGCTCCCAACCGACATTGATACTCTACGTCATTTGTATTTTAAGTTTCACGAAAATTTTGAAATCTCTGCAGAACAGGTAATATGTGATCTTTCCTCATATGCCTCTCATATAAACTCAAAGAGAATTTCATTTTTACAAAAATCTCGAGAAAATACTGATCAGTTTTTTCGTCCCTTACCTCAGAAACAATCACCATTCTGGTAAGCCACACGCCAACATTAATAATAATTTAATTTACCCCAGTAACCTACCTCCTAGTTTATCCCAAAATTTGTCAATTTACTATCAAAACGTAAGAGGACTACGTACTAAGACGTCTCAAGTTTACGTTAACTCCAAAACCTTAGATTTTGATATTTTTGCACTGACGGAAACTTGGTTGATGCCATCTATCAATTCTTTAGAGTTATTTGACCAATCTTACACTATTTTTAGGAAAGATAGACATAATAATACTTTAAATCCAGTTGTGCCAAAAGGTGGTGGAGTGCTTATTGCTGTTAAAAACAGCTACAACTCTAACGAGGTATGTCTAACTCAATTTCCAACTTTAGAGCTCATTGCCATAAAAATAGAATTCAACAATAAATCTCTTTTCATCATTAGCTGTTACATACCTCCAAATTCAGCTGTTAGCATCTATAATGAACTCATTATGGCTATTGACTACATTTCATCTCTACTGAATAATTTCGATGAAATGATAGTTTGTGGTGATTTTAACTTACCGAATTTATGTTGGAATCAACATGAGGAGGAACCCTTTATGATTCCGAATCAAGTTGCTTCCAAATTAGAATGTTTACTAATTGATGGTTTCAACTCAAATTACCTACAACAAGTATCTTCGGTAAGGAACTTCCAAAGCAAACAACTGGATCTCATTTATACCACAAATTGGATTAATCTCACTAATATTCACACTAGCCTCCCGTTAGTCAGTATTGACAAATTTCATCCTCCACTTATCTTCTCATACTGTTATATTAATCCTGATGTAACGCTGCCAACTATATCCTATCGGTATAATTTTTCTAAAACGGACTTCTCTTCCTTGAACACTTACTTATTATCTGTCGATTTTAACACTTTATTTCAAAATTTAACCATTGACGACGCAGTAGTAAAATTCTATGAGGTGTTATTACATGGTTTTAATATGTATGTACCTCAAGTCCGTGAAAGAGGCTTTGATTCTAGCCCGCCATGGTTTAATCAGGACCTAAAGAAACTAAGAAATAAAAAAAACAAGGCGTGGAGAAGTTATTTAAAAAACAAAAACAACGAAACTCACATCAACTTCATCAACCTTTTTAATACCTTTAAATCGTTAGTAAAATCTAAATACAATGATTACCTTAATGAAGTTGCTCTGAAACTTAAAAATAATCCTAAATCATTTTGGAATTTTGTAAATCTAAAGAGAAAGTCTGATCAATTTCCAAACTTCATGTCTTTTAATGGCCAAATCTCAGATAATTCAAAAATCATTTCTAATAACTTTAAAGACTTTTTTTCTAGTTCATATAGTAACACTTCATTCGAGGTAGATGAAGCAAATTTTCCCCATTTGAACTCCCTTCCAGACTTCCCAATTTCATCAATAGATCTTTCACACGAAAAAGTAAAAAAATATTTAATGGGGCTTAACAATGATGCGTTTCCCGGACCAGATAATGTACCAGAAATTGTACTGAAAAATTGTTCTGACTCGCTCACCCTTCCTTTAACTATTCTGTTCCAACAATCTTTAACACAGGGGATATTTCCTGATTGTTGGAAAAAATCATACATTAGACCTGTACATAAAAAAGATTCAAAAACCGAAATTACCAATTATCGACCTATTGCCAAACTTTCTTGTATTCCAAAATTATTCGAACTTATAGTGTATGATTCAATTTACAGTCACTGCTCGAGTATTTTAAATGCCAACCAACATGGATTTATGAAAGGTAAATCAACAGTAACAAACTTAATTGAATGTTGTTCACAATTCTTAAACACAATGGAGGCAGGATTCCAAACGGATGTCATTTATACAGATATGAGTAAGGCCTTTGATCTCTTACCTCATAGTGTCATAATTTTTAAACTAAAAAAACTAGGCTTTCCTCCGTTCTTAATTAATTGGATTTCCTCTTATATATCAAATAGAAGCTATAGTGTGGTCTTTAGATCCGCTGTATCTGAACCGTATTTCGCTAATTCAGGAGTCCCACAGGGCAGTCATATTGGCCCATTAATTTTTATTGCTTCTATTGATGACGTCTCATCCATAATCGTGAATAGTAAAATTGGTATTTATGCAGATGACATGTAAAATTGGTATTTATGCAGATGACCATAAAATAATCCGAACACCAAATGATAATATTCAGCTGCAGGAAGACTTAAATGCTTTCGAGAAATGGTGTAATTATAACAATTTATCGTTAAATATCGATAAATGTGCTTTAGTTACTTACACTCGACGTACCGCACCAATCATTGCAAATTATACTTTCACAACAAGAAATATTAAACGGTTTACACAATTTAAAGACTTAGGGGTGATATTCGATGATAAACTAACTTTTAAGCAACATTTTGATGTAATAGTTAATAAAGCGAACTCCATGTTAGGTTTCATTAAGAGATGGTCTAAGGAATTTGATGACCCTTACATTCTTAAATCCTTATACACTACTCTTGTCCGGCCTAATCTGGAATATGCCTGCCAAGTATGGTCGCCGCACTATTACGATCATATTAATAGAATCGAGGCTGTCCAAAAAAGAATTCTTAGGTTTGCATTGCGTAATTTACCCTGGTCTAATACAATGACAATGATTTTAAATTCTTTAGAATCTAGGCGTGAAGTAGCAGATATCGTTTTTATTGTACAGGTCTACAATGATAAAATCAACTCAATATATATTAAAGACCTAATAGTTAAATATTTAAATTCACGAACACGCTTTCGTAATGAAAAAATATTTAATATACCTCTTCATCGTTCAAACTATGGTAAATACGAACCTATAAATAGAATGTTTATGACTTGCAATAACTATAAGGATTATTTCAGCCTGTCCTTTTCTAAAGAACAAGTAAAGAAAGCTTTGTTTGACCATATGTTACAATAAATAAATTTTATTATTTATGTACTATTATGTACATTTTATTTATGTACTATTTTATTTTATTTTAAATTATTGACAAAAACAATAAATAATTGTTTACTCTTTTTTATATTACTTAAATTAATTTTTAATTTATATTTAATTTATATTTATTAGTATTTTTAAAACTTAAATTATGATAATATATATGTATTTAAAATCTAAGAAAATGTGTAACTATTTCTAAGTAAACTTTTGTAATTGTTTGAATTAAACGAATAAATAAATCCTGTTTGGAAATCCTCGTTGATGGTGAGGAAGTCTGAGTCTTCAATTTGGTAGTTTGTACCAACACTGTTTACTGGTGGTATGTAAACATTGGTGAGCGTTAGCTCAACATCCCCAGTTCTCACTGCAATGCTCACCGTCTCAACATAAGGATTAGTGGTCGATCTGGGCCCTATTTCACCATCACTTTACACTTTGCAAATTTGCAACTTTGCAGCTTAATTTAATAATTTTGGTTTCACCAAACGCAAATTTGCAAAGTGGGAAATATATTTTCGCGAAGCTGCAAAATTTCCGTCTTTGCAAATTTGATTTCACCAACCACAAGTTTGCAAAGTGAAAAGTTGATTTTTGTAAAGTGTTAAGTTTTGATAATTTGCAAAAAATTAGCTCTTTTCGTTTCACCAATCGAAATAGCTTTGCAATTTGCATATAAAATTTGGCAAAATTTATGAATAATTTGCAAAGAAAATTTATCATTTGCAATTGAAAGTTTGATCTAAAAAGTGCTAAAATATTATAAAAAAATAAAAAATGAATCGTTTTGAATCACTTTTTGAAAATGAAGAACATATTGCTAAACATGTTATGTGCGTATAACAATTAAATTAAAGAAAAACACATATATTTAATTTAAAGAATAATACATAAATTTTAGTGAAATTAAGTAGTTACTTTATTATAATATATTACAATATTAAAAATATGTCCGAACTCACGAAGTGCAACAGAATAAGTGACTATATTTTATTTTTATAAAATTAATTAGAGTTCTAATTATTGATTTTGAAATATCAGCATAACGATATTTCGCAATCAATAAGTTTTTTTTAACATTGATGCAATTAATGCAATTTGATTTTTCTTTCGTTTCCGTTATATTTGAATTAAATACAATGACCTATCGGTCATTAGTTTTGTAATTTAATAATTTAATAATATAAAAGTTTTATATTTTGTTAAGAAATATAATTGCATGAGTAAACTAAAATTGTCTTTAAAATAATAAAGTATTATTTTAAAGAATATATGTATTTTTAAATTATGACATGTGTGATCAGCGTGATCACAACATCCCTCCATCCTTTAAATAAGAAATTTGCAGTAGTCAAATTTCTGTTGCATCAACGTAGCATATAAATGTTACAATTTTTTTTTTGCAATTGAAAGTTTGTATAAAAAAAAAAGTTTTATATTTTTGTTAAGAAATATAATTGCATGAGTAAACTAAAATTGTCTTTAAAATAATAAAGTATTATTTTAAAGAATATATGTATTTTTAAATTATGACATGTGTGATCAGCGTGATCACTACATCCCTCCATCCTTTAAATAAGAAATTTGCAGTAGTCAAATTTCTGTTGCATCAACGTAGCATATAAATGTTACAATTTTTTTTTTTTTTTTGAATGAGAGTTTTTTTCTTTAATTTGTTTTATTTATAATTTATTTAATAATGTTTGAACCAGACTCAATTCAAACTTTAAGGCGAATGTAGTCTTTGCCGTTATTAAATAAAACTTTTTTTTTTTTAGAACAAATTTGGTAGATGCTTTTCCCAAATTCGTCCTGTCACGGTCGCCAAATTGTTATGTGCGTATAACAATTAAATTAAAGAAAAACACATATATTTAATTTAAAGAATAATACATAAATTTTATTGAAATTAAGTAGTTACTTTATTATAATTTATTACAATATTAAAAATATGTCCGAACTCACGAAGTGCAACAGAATAAGTGACTATATTTTATTTTTATAAAATTAATTAGAGTTCTAATTATTGATTTTGAAATATCAGCATAACGATATTTCGCAATCAATAAGTTTTGTTTTAACATTGATGCAATTAATGCAATTTGATTTTTCTTTCGTTTCCGTTATATTTGAATTAAATACAATGACCTATCGGTCATTAGTTTTGTAATTTAATAATTTAATAATATAAAAGTTTTATATTTTTGTTAAGAAATATAATTGCATGAGTAAATTAAAATTGTCTTTAAAATAATAAAGTACTATTTTAAAGAATATATGTATTTTGAAATTATGACATGTGTGATCAGCGTGATCACAACAAACATATAATTGCAACATTAAGAATAAATTTTGAAATTAGAAATAATTTTTATATGCTAGAAAGTTTCCGATTGACCAAAATTGAAATAGAAGCTGTTTTGATTGAACAAAGGCTGTAGTTTAATAGCCAACTAAATTATTGTTTGAGTCAATTCCAACAACTGTTATGCACGCTACATTGGTTTGGAAATGGAGATCAGTATCACTTCACAGTACAACCTCAGTCCATGTATCTTCTTTTTGCTGCTTCGTCACCGCATTGTTTTGAAAAGAAGCAAAAAGAATATCCTTATTAAAAAGTAGATGAAAATATGATAAATTTTATATACGAAAATTTCAAAAATTATCTTTTGATTCTTAACAAGTTCCAACACAGCTAACTTCTTGTCGTTCTTCTCTGCACTTCTCATTTTAAAATGTAACAACATGAACATCTTAAATTATTGAATTATTACGTTATTGTCTTACACAATTGAATAAATTTAAATTAAGCAATTGTCTCAATAATTTTCAAACAATAATATTTAATGCAAAGTTCTCATTTTAGTTGATGAAACACTCTTACTTTGCATTTTTCAAAAAAGTTACGAAAAAATGTAGAGTGCAAAGTTTAGTAAACTTGGCATTTTTATTCAAACACTTTGCACTTTTACTTTGCAGAAAGTATTTTTTTGAAAAGTTGCAAAGCGAAAAGTGAAAAGTGGTTGGTGAAATAGGGCCCAGGGCCCTATTTTCTGTTTCACAAAACGCTAATTTGCAAAGGGGGAAATATATTTTTGCAAAGCTGCAAAATTTACTTCTTTGCAAATTTTGTTTCACCAAAAACCAATCTGGAAAGTGAAAAGTGGATTTTTTAAAAGTGCAAAGTTTTCATTATTTGCAAATAATTTGCTAGTTTTGTTTCACCAAACAAGCAAGCTTTGCATATTACGTTTGAAATTGTGCGAAATTTGTTAATAATATGCAAAGAGAATTTTTCATTAGCAATATTTAGTTTAAAGTGATAAGTAGTTTAAATATTATAAAAAAAGAAAATGAACCGATTCGAATTACTTTTTGATGATGAACCTTTAGAAAGAGTTATTAAATTCAGAATAAATTTTGAAATTGGAAATAATTTTTCTATAATAGAAAGTTTCCGATTAA
This sequence comes from Empis stercorea, assembly GCA_949752835.1. NCBI lineage: Eukaryota > Metazoa > Arthropoda > Insecta > Diptera > Empididae > Empis > Empis stercorea. Next base: position 53,853,989 of record OX457085.1, on the reverse strand, counting down.
ACAAAATTGATATTGAATATGTTTTGTCAAAAATTGGGCACAGGCTGGAATTTAATAGCCCAAGAAATTATTGTTTAAGTCCATTGCAACAACTGCATGGTATAGCAACAATGCATGGTGTAAGTAAAGCTACAGTTTGCAGAGTAGTCCATCGAGTTGCAGAAGCAATAATTGATGAATTTATTGCAACCACCATTTGTTGGCCAGAAAATTCATCAGAAATAGCTACACAGTTTTTCATTCAAGGTGGTTTTCCTCGAGTAGCTGGGTGTGTTGACGGTACAATGATCAATTTGGACGCACCTTTCGAAAATGAAGAACATTTTATAAATAGGTATGGAAATCATGCAGTAAATGCAATAATGGTTTGTGGCCCGGATCGGTCATTTTATGCTGTGAATGTAAATTGGCCTGGTAGTGTACATGATGCAAGGGTATTGCGAAATACACGTTTGGCAGAAATATTTAATTCTGGATATAGAAATATTTAATTCTGGATATATTTCCAAATGCTGTAATATTAGGTGATAGTGCTTATCCATTAAAGGAATGGTTGATCCCGCCATTAAGGGAAAATCCAGGAAATCCTTTCCAAATGCTGTAATATTAGGTGATAGTGCTTATCCATTAAAGGAATGGTTGATCCCGCCATTAAGGGAAAATCCAGGAAATCCTGTGGAACAAAGGTTTAACCAGGCTCATAAGAAAAAAATGAGAATTATTGAAAATAGTTTTGGTAAGATTTATATAATTTTTTTATTTTTTTAAATTTTTTTTTCAAGGAATGTTAAAGGAGAAATTTCCATGTTTAAATTACCTACGCGTGCAACCCTTAGTCGCAGGTAAAATAGTCATAGCTTGTTGCATTTTACACAACATAGTTGTGGGAAAAGAAGAATATGTGGATGAAAATGATAACAATGACGAAGAAAATAACATTGAAGATATAAATGAAAACATTGCAGAGGAAAATGAACCACCAAATCGATATAGTGTTGCTGTTTTAAATGAGTTAACGAATTTTTTTTCACATCAATAGTAAAACTTAACATATTTAAATATAATGTAATAAAAATAAAAATAAAAACACAATTTATATTTTTAAATTCAACAAAAAAATATTCTTTAATTTATAATTAAATTGTAATTTTAAACATTTTATATATATATTTTAAACATAACACAATTCTAATATTCCAATAAACCTGTAACAAAATATAAATAAATATTTATGGTAGATAATAACACAAAACAATAACAAACCTCTTTCTTCCGTATCATTATTACATATATTTGTTGGAGTAACAGCTACTTCAGAATCACTTTTATTATTTATTTATTTATTTATTTATTTACGTTTAGTACAAACATATTACAACATATTGATAACTTAAAGTAAAATTATAGTTAAATTACAAAATTATTATATAAAATAAAATATTGATAATTATATAATAAAAAGATTTGTAATATTAAAAATAAAATAAAAATTAAGTTTCAAAGTTAAAATGAAACTACGTCAAAAGAAATAATATTAAAAAATTAATTAAAAACTATATAGTTAGCTTAAAAAAAAAAAACTAAGTCAATAACAAATATTATGACACGTGTATAATTAAATTTTTCTTATTTTTTTCTTTGGAAAAAGAAAGGTTTATGTGACTTTTATAGTTGTTAATAACCTTGAACATTCTATTAATTGGTTCAAATTTACCATAGTTCGTACGGTGGAATATTTCTCGAAATATATTTTCCGACCGAAACCGAGTACTATGATTTAAATGCGTAACAACTTGGTTTTTGATATACTCAGAGTTGATCTGGCCATTATTAACTTGAATTATAAATAGAATGTCCGCAATTAGTCTCCTTGATTCTAGGGATTTTAGCTGCAAGAGATTTAACCTGTCCTTGTATGGAGGTAATATCACTGGGTTTAACCAATTTAAGTTACGTAAAGCGTATCTAAGAAATTTTTTTTGCACTGATTCGAATCTCTCTATATGGTCCCGATAATAGGGAGACCAAACTTGGCTAGCATACTCAAGGTTCGGCCTAACAAGAGAAGTAAATAAAGATTTAAGGATATATGGATCCTCAAATTCCTTAGACCATCGCTTGATGAAACCCAACATTGAATTTGCTTTACCAATTATGGTATCGAAGTGCAATTTAAAAGTCATTTTGCTATCGAAATGCACGCCTAGATCTTTGAAGTGAGTAACTCTATTGATAATAACATTATCAAAAGTATAATTTGAAATCACTGGTGTTTTACGACGAGTGTAACTAATTATTGCACACTTATCAACATTTAATGATAAATTATTAATATTACACCAGCTTTTATAAGAGTCTAGGTCCTTTTGTAGTGTAATAGCATCATTTAAGGAACTTATCTTTTTATGGATTTTCATATCATCGGCGTAAATTCCCAATTTACTATACTTGATTACAGAAGTAACGTCATTAATTGAGAAAATGAAAATAAATGGACCTAAATGACTTCCCTGTGGGACACCAGAGTTGGCATAATAGGGTTCTGAAATTTCAGATCTAAATTTAACACAATATTTTCTATTTATCAGATATGAATTTATCCACTTAATTAAGAAATCAGGAAAACCTAATTTTTTTAGTTTAAAGCATATTACACTATGAGGTAACAGATCGAAAGCTTTACTTAAATCAGTATAGATGACATCAGTCTGATACCCAGCCTCCATATTAGTGAGGAAAGAAGAACATGATTCAACTAAGTTGGTTACAGTGGATCTATTTTTCATGAAACCGTGTTGATTAGGTACTAATAGTCCTGAACAGTAACTATAGATGGAATCATAAATCATTAGCTCAAATAACTTAGGAATGCTAGACAGTTTAGCAATAGGTCTATAATTGGTAATATCATTTTTTGAATCCTTTTTGTGGACAGGTCTAATAAACGATGTTTTCCAAAATTCTGGAAATTGCCCACTATTTAAAGATTTATTAAATAGAATTCTCAGTGGAGATGCTAAAGAATTTGCACAGTTCTTAAGAATGGATTCAGGTACATTATCTGGACCTGGAAATGTATCATTACTCAGTTTTTCCATGTATTTTTTTACCTGTTGAACTGAGAAATTGAGTGATGATAGGGGCATCTCTGGATAACTATGCATATATTGAAAATTTGATTCATCAACTATAAAAGGAGTATCAGAATATGAACTAGAGAAGAAATCTTTAAAGTATTTTGAAATAAGTATCGGATCCTTTGTAGATTGTCCTTGAAATGTCATGAAATTCGGAAATTGATCTGACTTTCTTTTAGAATTAACAAACTTCCAAAAGGATTTAGGATTAGTTTTGATTTGAGCAGCCATATTAATTAGATAGTTATTATAATTGCTATCCAACAGAATTTTAAACGTATTATGGAAATTAACGAATTCAAGATATGCTTCACTCGTTTTTAACTTTAAGTATTTTTTCCAAGCCCTATTTTTTTTGTTTCTAAGCTGTTTTAAGTCGTGATTATACCAAGCCGGACTTGAACTAAAGCCTTTGTCACGTACTGATGGTACATACATGTTAAAACCATGTAATAAGATTTCATAAAATTTATTTACAGCATCGTCAATATCACGACATAACAGTAAAGTATCAAAATCAATAGATACTAAGTAATTGTTTAAAGCACAAAAGTCCGTTTTTAGAAAATTATATCTATAAGATATACTAAAAGACGAATCAGTAGGGCTATTGAAACAATAAGAAAAACTAATAGGTGGATGGAAATTGTCAATATTTACTAAAGGTGTAACATTGTTAATTTCAGTCAGATTTATCCAATCTGAAGTAAAAAAAAGATCCAGCTGAACACCATAAATATTTTTTGTATATGATACTTGCTGAAGATTATTTGAATTAAGTCCATCTACAAGAGTATATACTGAAGCATTTGTTAAATAGCCAGGAGTTAGAAAACATTCTTCATCGTGTGGTGACCAGGTTAAATCTGGAAGATTAAAATCACCACATACCATGATTTCATCAGATGAATTCATAGACGAAGAAATGTAGTCAAAAGCCTGACTAAATTTAGAATATATATCTATTATAGAATTAGGAGGAATATAACAGCAAATGAAGAAAATAGATTTAAAAGCAAGATCTATTTTAATTGCTACTATCTCTAGTTCAGGAAATTGAGACAATGAAATCTCATTCACATTAAAAGTATTTTTAATGGCGATCAATACACCCCCTCCTTTAGGTACTATTCCATTATTATTAATGTTAGCTAAGGTGTTATATCTATCATTTCTATATACAGAGAAAGAGTGATCAAATAACTCTAAAGAATTAATTTTATCGTGTAACCAAGTTTCAGTGAGAGCAAAGATGTCAAAGTCTAATAATTTAGAGTTAACAAAGACTTTCGCAGTTTTAGTGCGAAGTCCTCTCACATTTTGGTAATAGATAGTTAAATTTTCCAGTGAGTTATTTGAACCACAGCTAACTGGATTATAAAGATTTTTGGTAAATTTTGATGGAGGTTATTCTAACTCCCTCTCCAATTTTAGGACTTCTAATTTACTTTTATATATTTCAACTTCCAATAGCTGTTTTTTTAAAGTTGAAATTTCATTAAAAGTTGATTTTCTTTTCCTTGATAATGATGAAGATGATGATGATGTTGAAGAAAGGTGTTTGGTAATGGTAATTGGTTCCTCAAAATGGTAATTGGTTCCTCAGCCACTTCCTTCCGGCAAATTAAGGCCTTCAACGACGGGAGATTCTTTTCCTATTATATCCAGAATAGCCTCAACATCTTCCAAAACTACCTCTCTTTCACCTCCAGTTTCAGTTTTTTTGGAATTGTCTCTTTTCGCCTGAAAAAAATATGCAAATTTTCTGTTAAAATTTTAAATTAACATAACTCACATAAGTACTTACTAATGTCCGACTTTTCCACAAACCGAAGATGTTGTTAAACTAAGCAATTGTTTCAATAATTTCAAAGAACATACGATAAACACAAACTTTTCAAATTTGCAAACAATGATGTAAAATGCAAAGTTCTCATTTTAATTGGTGAAACACCCTTACTTTGCACTTTTCAAAAAAGTTACAAAATATGCAAAGTGCAAAGATTAGTAAACTTTGCATTTTTATTAAAACACTTTGCACTTTTACTTTGCAGAAAATTACGACCGCCTCCCCGAACATTTTAGGCGTCGTACTCCAGTTTCTAACTGGCGGGTTTGATTTGATGGGTCGGGCAAAGCTCTGTCGCAAGCGGAGTTCATCTTCCGAATTGAAACTTTGGCTAAGGGAGATGGATATCCGTTGGAAGGTTTGGTGTTGTCGATTAATCAACTCCTTCAGGGCCGTGCCGAGACCTAGTACTGGCAATATATTCGGAGGCATTCGAACACGTCATGGTCCAACATGAAAACGGCCATGAAAATTGAGTTCGATGATGGGGAAGATGATGGTGATGTCAAACGGTTGATGGAAGCCAGGAAGCAACGTTCTCGGGGAAAATTTCTGACTTCCGAATGGACATGGAGGGACTTCGTCTTCGTCTGACGCATGAAATTTCCGATGATGACTTTTTGAGCAGACTCTTATATAACCTATACCCGGGTTACAAGAAAGCTCTGATTATGGAGAATATTGTAACCCTTAATCAGTTGGATAGAGTTTGTAAGAGATTGGAAAGGAAGTGGCGGGAAATTGGTGAGTCAGTCGAGGACCAAGTTCGTCCCCGTAGAATGTATGTCCATGAGTTGGAGGAGAACGTTGACTCAAATTACATCCTTACAAATCCGGCGCGGACAAACAGTCCAATCTGCCAGAAGCCCCCAAGTCCGTCCGTTCCAATTAAAGAAGTCCTGTCCGTCCAAGATAATAAATTTCATCCGGGAGTTCCGTCCGCCACTGTTGTGCCTGCCGACAAAAATACATATGTTATTTATTTTAATTGTGATGATTTGGGACATCTATTTCGAGATTGTCCCCATCCATTAAAAGTATTTTGTTAACGTTGTGGTTTCAAAAATACCTTCAGGGAAACTCCAAAGCGGGTTTGGGAAACTGGAGGCAACCAAGCTACCGCCCTCGTCCGAATCCTCCAGCGTAGAGTCCTGTGATGGGTATAAGTTAGGTGTAGCTTCTAAGAATCCTCCATTAAGTAGCATATGCGAATTAGGTTTAGTTAAAAATAGAAATAATAGTAGATCCAAAAAACATTTTAGTAAGAGGGAGCAAATCCGGAAAACGTTGAAAGCTACGTACCTCAGTCCGGATGGAGACAATCGTCCTTTCGTGAAGATACAAATTGTAAATAAAAACCATTTTGCGTCAGTGGGGTCAGTGGGGTCAATATTAGTTGTTTGGGGAAGGATGGGGAAAATTTGTTGCGGGAGTTGAACATATCGTACACTCCGATCAGGTCCATTGTCAATACGGCCGATGGTAACCCTCAAGGTGTCATCGGTTACGTATTCCTGAACATTATTTACAATGGCGTGACAAAAACCATCAAATCCCCTCCATTCAACGGTCCATGATTTTGGGAATGGATTTTTGGGACGCTTTTAATGCGATTCCGTTTAAAAATCTAGAAATATCTGAATTAACTAATGATGATAAAAAAATTCATAAGTTGAATATTGACCAACAACAACGGCTTCACGAAGTGATCGATTCGTTTCCGTCGTTTAGTACATCTGGTCTGGGGAAAACTACGTTTCTTAAACACGAAATCGACGTTGGAGATTTCGAAACCGACGTTGGAGAGTCTGTCCGTATCAATTATCTCTGCCTATGCAAAAATTGTTAGATTTAGAACTAGCAGGATATATTTGAGGAGAGTCGAAGTGCATGGGCATCGCCCTTGGCGTTGGTGAAAAAAGCAAACGGCACCCTAAGGTTGTGTCTCGACGCCCGCAAGGTGAATGCCGTCACCAAGAGTGATGCCTATCCACTTCCTCACATCAATTCTATTTTTAGTAGAGTCAAAAAAACCAAATATATCACTAATTTAGATCTTAAAATGGCGTTTTGGCAGGTTGAACTGGAGGAGAAATCCAGAGACAAAACCGCATTCATCGTCCCCGGTCGTGGGTTGTACCATTTCAAAAGAATGCCTTTCGGTTTGTCCAACTCCCCGAAAACACTTTGCAAGCGTATGGATAAAGTTATCCCTTACGAGCTTCATGAGGATGTCTTTGTTTACCTTGATGATCTTTTGATCCTCTTGGAGGACTTTGACACCCACATGGAGCTCTTAAGTAAAATAGCAGTGTGTTTGAGGGAAGCTGGACTAACCATAAACATCGAGAAAAGCCGATTTCGCCAGACCGAAACCAAATATTTAGCTCATATTATTGATCACGAAGGCATTAAAACGTACCCTGAAAAAATCGACGCCATCCAAAACTTTCCGAGGCCAAAAACGGTGCGACAAATCAGACAGTTTTTGGGCATGACTGGATGGTATAATCGGTTCATAAAGAATTACGCGGAAGTTGCGGCGCCTATTACCGATTAATTAAAAAGTAAAAATCCGGACAAGTAGAATGATGCCGCTGAGGCAGCATTCCTAGCTTTGAAACTGGCCTTGGCGTTGGAGTTTGATACTTCAGGGTTTTGATTTCAAAATTGAACACCGGAAGGGCAGCGACAATATTGTGGCGGGACGCGTTATCTCGTGGAGAAATCGATGAGATGACCGTCCAGTTGAAAGAAATCAATATTGTCGCCGCCAAGGATCCGGAATTTCAAGACCCTGAATATCAACGCCACTTGAACATTTTCGCCAATAATCATGGTAAAATTCCCAGACATTAAAATCGTGGATGGGGTCTTTTTCAAACGGCAACATTTTCGAGAACATCAGCTTACCGATGTTCCCGTTTGAAAATTGTGGGTGCCTCCTGCGTTAAGAGCCGGCGTGATCCAAGACTTCCATGATGATCCTATGTCAGCACATGTATTTTTGGCCAAGAATGCGAAATGAAATCAAAACCTACATTTCTATGTGCGAGGCTTGTAAAGAAGCGAAAACGTCAATACTTATTTAAGACCGCCTCTAGTTGTCGAAAGTCCTTCGGTTCGTCCGTTTAATATTGATCTTCTTGGCCCATATCCTAGATCTAAAAAAGGAAATACATGTATATTAATAGTTTTTGACCAATTCTCGAAATTTGTTTTGCTCAAACCCTTGCGTCAGGCAACAACAGGTCTAATAAGCAGTTCTTGTTACTTTTTCGTCGTGTACCACCTGTGGTACACTACGTCCATATAATACACATACGGTATTTTAGAAATAAATAAAATAAAATTTTATTTAACATTTATGCACATAGAATGAAACCGCAAGAGATTTTAGCTGTCCTGGAAGAAGATTCTTCTAATATTGAAGATGTTGTTGACTTTTCTAGATCTGAAGAGTCATATGTACCATCAGAATCTGAGAATGATAGCGAATCAGATAGTGAAATAGATAATATAATCAACGAAACTGGCTCAACGGAGGATTTGGATGCTTAATTACCATGATTAATTTCAAAGAAAAAGTAATAGAAGGTATACTAAGTGATAATGATAATAATAATGACAATATTCAACCTAGTACCAGCACTGCTGCAGTCAACCTAAAAAAGAATACAACTCATCAATTAATTAAACGCGATGGTCCGGCAGCAACCACTAGAAACATATGTCTATCTTGCTACCAAAATATACAAAAAATAGAACGGGCTAAAGTAGCTCGCAGTGAAGCCAAAAGAGTACAAACTTTTTGCAAGGATTGCAGTGATAAACCTGCAATGTGTTTGGAATGTTTCAATGCAAAACATCGTTAACTACTATTTCTATTAATTTTATTATATATTATACGTTATGTTATATTTTATTATAGTGAATTTCTTTTTATTTCTGAATAAAATATGAATTTTTTTATTTCTTTCAACAAAATGTTTTTTTAAATTTTAAGTCCAATTTAAATAAAATTTGCTATAAAATGTTTGTGTACCACCAGTGGTACCCGCATAATATAATAAATTTTTTAATATTCCTGACAGTTGTAAGTATAAAAACATAGTTTTAATATAATATGTTAGCATTTTCATAAAGTACTATACAAATACACATCGTGTACCACCGGTGGCGTACACGACCAGAAAAGAAATCACTAGTGTACCACCTGTGGTACACGATGTCCAAATGGCAAAAATGTTAAAAACAAATGTCGCGAACGTGTTAACCACAAATTTACCGCTCCGTACCATCCTCAGGCCAATGCGTCGGAAATAGTCAATCGGAACATTGTTACTGCTATCCGAATGTATATAGGTAAAACCAACCATAAAGAATGGGACGACAAGGTGAGTCATCTTGCGTGCGCTCTGCCGAAAGTTGTCCATGACGCTACTGGGTTTTCTGTATTCTACCTTAGACCTTACATTCGGATATCATATGATGACCGACTGTACTTCTTACAAGTTGCTTCGAAAATTAAATTCGCTGAATGAGAATATCATTATTGACCACGAGCATCGACGTAATGATGTACATGATGCTGTGGTCAGGAATTTGGAAAACGCACAAAAAAGGCACGAAAGAATTTGTAATCTGCGATCCAATAAAAATTTTAAAAAGTACTTACCTGGGCAAGTTGTTTATCGTCGAACTCACGTATTGAGCGAATTCCAGAGAAATATAACTGCGAAATTTGCAAAACCCTGGACAAAATGTACAATTGTCGCCGAAAAGGGACAAGTGTGCTACGCGGTAGAAGATTGCGACACCTTGAAACAATACGTTGTCCACTCCAAGGTTTTAAAAACCTGAGAAAAAAAAAACTATTTAAGATTCTATTGGTCCGAAAAAAAATACAGTATTGATTTGAAAAAAATATAAATTATGGCCCGGCTAGCATAAAAGTAGAGCATGAGATAGTCAGGGTGTGGGACAGCCCCACGTTGACGGAAGAAAAAAAAATTTTTTACCACCTGTGATATTTTCCGATAATTGTTATTTGGTTAGTGTTCGTTAGATTTTTTTTATTTACAATTATTTGTTATTTATTTAGTATTATTCAGTTAAAATTTTTGTTATATATAATATTATTATTTCGGTTAGTTTAATTTTTGGTATTTATTATTATTTATTAGTCAATAGTTATTTACACTTAGATGTTAAGTGTAGTAATAGTCTTAGTATTAGTTGATTTACACTTATATGTAAATAGGTTAGTTTTGTTATTTATTATAGTTATCATAATCTATAGTGCATGGCTGCCCACCTTTACCCCGTGAGTCACTAAATTAAATTTAAATAGTTAGTAAAATTTTTTTGTGGTATTATTAGTTTTATTAGTACATTTATTAGAATAAGTTAGTTATAAGTTTAGTTAAAAAATTTTTTTGTTATTTATTTTGGAATTGTATGTTGCGTATTTATTTATTTTGGTTAGGAGTAATTATTAGTAGTTAAATTCATTAGCCTAAGTATGACATCTGGGGTGTACCGAGTCGGTGTTTTCTAGGCCTATCTGTAACGCTAAGCTCCAGATAGGTCTGTTTTGTGACACCGTGTATTTTTTTTATAAATGATTTGCTAAAAAGAACTAGAAATTATTAAAATAAAATAATGAAAAAAATTACCTTATTTATTTATTTGTTTACATCGTCCATCCTGATGTTGTATGCCGACTTGTCATATCTCAGATGTCAGTCAGTAGACAGGCGCGGAGGTAAATTTGGTTAGGTGGGTAGCCATGTTGTTAGAATTCGAAATTCCCGTCAGCGCTGCGGTCTCTCGATTTTTGGATCAAAACAATAGACAACCTTTGTTGCCCTTGTGGGCCATGTTTTGATTCCGAAGGTCGAGAGATCGCGTGATCGAGGAAACAATAGTTTTCGAATTGGATAAAAATTTGAAAAAGATTGTTTTTTCGGAGGAGTCGAAAAAAATTTTGGTTGCCGGACGGTCGGACATTTTTTTTGGGTTTTTTTTTGTTTGACTTGAGATTTTTTAAAGTTTTGATATTTGGAGATTGTTATTTTGTACTTTTTTTTAAAAAAATTGTTGTTTTAAAAATTAAATAAACGCGGGGAAAAAATTTGATAATAAATTTAAAAGAAAAAAAAATAAGATAGAAAAAAAAATATTAGAGCGAATGTAAAAAAAAAACTAAGTTGTCTGTCGTGAAATTGTAGTTATAATTATTATAACAAAATTAAAGTTAAAATATTCTATAACAGACTCAATAAAACAATTTAACAATTCACCACTGAATCTAGTGGAGATTAGAAAAATGAAATCTTCACAATAACCAACAAATTAGTGTAATTTTTGTTAAGGAAATATAATTTACAAAAATAATAAATATGTTATTATATTTTGAATATATTTTATATTAAAGAAGAAAAAAAATATTGACAATACGAAAATCTATAAAATAAAGAAAGAAAAAAAATAAAAAATAAAAAAAATTAAAAAAAATTAAAATAGTAAAATAAGTGCCATGAATTTCACTGCACCCTTCCGTTCCAAACAACTTATAAGAAAGAAGAAAAACAAAATATTAGTTTTGTAAACTTCACGTCGAGGCAGAGCAGCGGCGGCTGTGTCATCAGCATCATCGCATCATTATTTTTTTTTGTTCTGATTCTTAATTTTTGTGGTTTTTTGTGTAAAATTTTTTTTTGCAAAATTGTAGGTACAGGTTTCTGGTTCCCGGCCAGACATGTCCGGAGCAGGAAGCAGTTTCCTAGGTACTGTAAAATTTTGATTATTAGTAATTATTTATTTATTTGTGGTTTACGATTAAATTTATTTAGTAGCTGCTTGAATTGCTTGGTGAATTGCTTTTGCTCATTTTCTTGTTAAATTATTATTTTTTTTGTAAAGTAAAGTAGAGTATCGTAAATTTTTTTGTGTGTTATTTATTGAATATTTAATGTAATAGCAGTAGCCAGAGGAAAAAAAAACCAAAAACAAAATAAATTTAAAAGTAAATTAAGTATTATAAAAATATTGCGTACACCACACATATACATTTTTTTTATTATATTTAAATATATTTTCTTTCATTTTTTTTTATTTTAATAAAATAAAAAAACTAAAAAAAACCACCTGTTAAGAAAGAAAAATTTAATCGTTTTTTTATTTAATATAATTTATTTGGAATTTTAATTATTTTTTTTTGAAAATTCCAAAATTTTTTGTTATTTTTGTAGAGGTTGCTGCTGGCTGTGTTGTGGTTTGATTTTTTTTCTTTCCGTTGAAATTTTTTTTGACAATGGCCGGCTGATTTTTTTATAGTTTCCCAGGATGGATAACAATGAATTTCTTTTCCTTTTCACGCCTCTTTCCGTATACGATGTTGCTTCACTTTAAAGATTTTTTTTGTGAAAACTTTTATTAGTAGAGGCATCATTGTATTGTTGTATTGATTGCCGTTTGGATCACTGGTCGACTCACGCCCTATAGACTGAGCACAGCTGGCAAAAATCAGGAGGAAATCCCAGTGGTCCAAGGAGTTCTAGATATAAAAATTTTGGTCTAGTGTTTTTTTTGTGATGCGTTGTTGGTCACCCTAGACCTGGCGCCCACTCTTCTAGAACTCCGAAGTTACCTCCTCCGACTTATCTTATAGTTAGCAGGTGGTAATTTTTTTTGTCGATTCAAAAATTACTCATCCTGTTACAGGTTATTAATGCTATTATTATTATATTATTATTTATTAATATTATTATTTATTTATTTAATCATAAGAATAGCATTCAATAATAATAATAATAATTAATAAAAATATTTTTTTTATAAATTATAATACGAAAATTATTTAATAAGGATGTTTGCACAATATTTGAAATTTAAACTTGTGATATATTTTTTAATTACATCATGAATATTATTTATGAAATTAGTTATTTATGTTCATATGTGTTTTTATATTTAAAATCAAATTTAAATTATAGACAAATAAATAAATTAATAAATTTAAAAAATTATGTATGTTATCAGTATAATTAATTCCTAAAATAATTATTAAAATATTTTTTTAACACTTAATTTTTTTATAATTTTGATTGTGAATTGTGCCAAAAGGAACATTTTGATATAAATTCATATTCTTTAACTCATAAAAATATTCATGATCTATTATATCTCAATCTTCTTCAATATAAATATTCATCTTAAATTTTGGATCATTTACCATAATTGCACGTTAATTATTATATTGAGAATTTTATACTGTAAAGCTGCCCATACATTAAGCAACTTGTTGCACAACTAGTTGCGCGACTAGTTGCGCAACCACGCCACAAACCTATGCAACTTTTTCAGCAACCTTCGTTGCAACCATCAAATAAAAATGTTTTTTTTTATCTCGCTGTCAAAAGATTGTCAAATGTCAAATCAATTATTAAAAAAAATTTTGTGTGAATTTACAACTTTATTAGTTACTAAACATATGTTTTTTGGCATCAAACGTCATTTAGGTTGTCAAATGCCCCATAGACTAAGCAACTTGCAACCAGGAACCAACGCCACGCCCACAAAAATCAAAATTTTTTGATTTTCTTGCAACCGACTGTGCAACCTTCAAAATGGTTGCGTATCCGTTCCACGAACGATGCAACTTTCCACGTTGCGCAACTAGTTGCGCAACAAGTTGCTTAATGTATGGGCAGCATAAGAATTCAATTTGTTTTAATTTAAAAAAAAAATCAATTTTAAAAATTTTTACTCACCTATTCACTTTTTTTTTATTTAAAAAAAACTAATGGGCTTATTCTGACAGTCGTGTTTTACTCTCGAACGACACGCCTAGAGAAAATGGCATTACCAGAGTCGTATCTAACGACAAATGGCGTTAAATACGACACAGATGAAAAAATGTGGAATTCTCTGAGTCGTTAGGAAACGCTTTAAAATGTCAACAAAGTAAAAATTTTGTCGTAGACAATATTGCTTTCGAAATTAGAAAGTCGTAAAGTAAAATGGGTTTTTTGTATTATAATACAATAAATATTTCTGTTAAGTTCAAATAATTTACAATAATAATGATGAGTACTTAGATTAAAATAACATTACAATTTACAAAATTTAAATACATATATAATAAAACTATTATTTAAAACAAAATTCTAAAACAAATTCTGATTTCATGATGTTAAATTTGTATGAAAATTTCGCAACGCTACCATCTCCGTACTGGCTTTTAACTAAAAAAGTGAGATCGACTAACTTCGAAAAAAATTTCGAAATCATTTTTGAAGTAAAGTGGCTGCGGTTGCGATTGCGACAACTGGGAAACTGATTTTTGCGCTGCGGTGGGAAAATTTAGCACTCTGATTGTTATATTAAATTTGAAAGTATTTTTTTCTATACAAAATTTGTATGAGATATTTGAAAATATAGTTTTTGGATAAGTTTAATTTTTAATTAATTTATTAGTATACAATTAATTATATATAAAGAAATGTTTAAAAAATTATGAATCTATTTAAAATATTCAAAAATCAATTAAATAACTTTGTGTGTTAATTTTTACTAGCTATAAAAAAATAAAATCTTTTGTACACAGAAATATTTTATTTTATAACGTTTTTTTAAATTACATTTCTTAGGTATAATAGTATCGACCAAAAGAATATAAAATTTGATACTTTAATAAAAATCATGATACTGATACTTTAATAAAAATTGTAGTAAATTAATATAATAAAATTAATTATATTTAATTAACATTTTACTAATTTGATTTAATATTATGTTTTACAAATATTATTTATCTTTTTGTTTATTAGTTATTTATCTTTAATACATAATGTGACTTTTTTTCTAAAAATATTTATTTTTTTTATATATAAATTTTACATTATTTAAAATATGTGTACTTTTAAATTTGATAAGAACAATAATTGTACAGATACCATCAATATATAGAAGAATTGATGGAGAAATTTGTTCGGATAAATTTTAAAATTTTTTTTAATCTAGCTATTCTCCTGTCAACGTGAACACGGGCTGCTACTATCAGTCGATCACCACTGAATCTAGTGGAGATTAGAAAAATGAAATCTTCACAATAACCAACAAATTAGTGTAATTTTTGTTAAGGAAATATAATTTACAAAAATAATAAATATGTTATTATATTTTGAATATATTTTATATTAAAGAAGAAAAAAAATATTGACAATACGAAAATCTATAAAATAAAGAAAGAAAAAAAATAAAAAATAAAAAAAATTAAAAAAAATTAAAATAGTAAAATAAGTGCCATGAATTTCACTGCACCCTTCCGTTCCAAACAACTTATAAGAAAGAAGAAAAACAAAATATTAGTTTTGTAAACTTCACGTCGAGGCAGAGCAGCGGCGGCTGTGTCATCAGCATCATCGCATCATTATTTTTTTTTGTTCTGATTCTTAATTTTTGTGGTTTTTTGTGTAAAATTTTTTTTTGCAAAATTGTAGGTACAGGTTTCTGGTTCCCGGCCAGACATGTCCGGAGCAGGAAGCAGTTTCCTAGGTACTGTAAAATTTTGATTATTAGTAATTATTTATTTATTTGTGGTTTACGATTAAATTTATTTAGTAGCTGCTTGAATTGCTTGGTGAATTGCTTTTGCTCATTTTCTTGTTAAATTATTATTTTTTTTGTAAAGTAAAGTAGAGTATCGTAAATTTTTTTGTGTGTTATTTATTGAATATTTAATGTAATAGCAGTAGCCAGAGGAAAAAAAAACCAAAAACAAAATAAATTTAAAAGTAAATTAAGTATTATAAAAATATTGCGTACACCACACATATACATTTTTTTTATTATATTTAAATATATTTTCTTTCATTTTTTTTTATTTTAATAAAATAAAAAAACTAAAAAAAACCACCTGTTAAGAAAGAAAAATTTAATCGTTTTTTTATTTAATATAATTTATTTGGAATTTTAATTATTTTTTTTTGAAAATTCCAAAATTTTTTGTTATTTTTGTAGAGGTTGCTGCTGGCTGTGTTGTGGTTTGATTTTTTTTCTTTCCGTTGAAATTTTTTTTGACAATGGCCGGCTGATTTTTTTATAGTTTCCCAGGATGGATAACAATGAATTTCTTTTCCTTTTCACGCCTCTTTCCGTATACGATGTTGCTTCACTTTAAAGATTTTTTTTGTGAAAACTTTTATTAGTAGAGGCATCATTGTATTGTTGTATTGATTGCCGTTTGGATCACTGGTCGACTCACGCCCTATAGACTGAGCACAGCTGGCAAAAATCAGGAGGAAATCCCAGTGGTCCAAGGAGTTCTAGATATAAAAATTTTGGTCTAGTGTTTTTTTTGTGATGCGTTGTTGGTCACCCTAGACCTGGCGCCCACTCTTCTAGAACTCCGAAGTTACCTCCTCCGACTTATCTTATAGTTAGCAGGTGGTAATTTTTTTTGTCGATTCAAAAATTACTCATCCTGTTACAGGTTATTAATGCTATTATTATTATATTATTATTTATTAATATTATTATTTATTTATTTAATCATAAGAATAGCATTCAATAATAATAATAATAATTAATAAAAATATTTTTTTTATAAATTATAATACGAAAATTATTTAATAAGGATGTTTGCACAATATTTGAAATTTAAACTTGTGATATATTTTTTAATTACATCATGAATATTATTTATGAAATTAGTTATTTATGTTCATATGTGTTTTTATATTTAAAATCAAATTTAAATTATAGACAAATAAATAAATTAATAAATTTAAAAAATTATGTATGTTATCAGTATAATTAATTCCTAAAATAATTATTAAAATATTTTTTTAACACTTAATTTTTTTATAATTTTGATTGTGAATTGTGCCAAAAGGAACATTTTGATATAAATTCATATTCTTTAACTCATAAAAATATTCATGATCTATTATATCTCAATCTTCTTCAATATAAATATTCATCTTAAATTTTGGATCATTTACCATAATTGCACGTTAATTATTATATTGAGAATTTTATACTGTAAAGCTGCCCATACATTAAGCAACTTGTTGCACAACTAGTTGCGCGACTAGTTGCGCAACCACGCCACAAACCTATGCAACTTTTTCAGCAACCTTCGTTGCAACCATCAAATAAAAATGTTTTTTTTTATCTCGCTGTCAAAAGATTGTCAAATGTCAAATCAATTATTAAAAAAAATTTTGTGTGAATTTACAACTTTATTAGTTACTAAACATATGTTTTTTGGCATCAAACGTCATTTAGGTTGTCAAATGCCCCATAGACTAAGCAACTTGCAACCAGGAACCAACGCCACGCCCACAAAAATCAAAATTTTTTGATTTTCTTGCAACCGACTGTGCAACCTTCAAAATGGTTGCGCATCCGTTCCACGAACGATGCAACTTTCCACGTTGCGCAACTAGTTGCGCAACAAGTTGCTTAATGTATGGGCAGCATAAGAATTCAATTTGTTTTAATTTAAAAAAAAAATCAATTTTAAAAATTTTTACTCACCTATTCACTTTTTTTTTATTTAAAAAAAACTAATGGGCTTATTCTGACAGTCGTGTTTTACTCTCGAACGACACGCCTAGAGAAAATGGCATTACCAGAGTCGTATCTAACGACAAATGGCGTTAAATACGACACAGATGAAAAAATGTGGAATTCTCTGAGTCGTTAGGAAACGCTTTAAAATGTCAACAAAGTAAAAATTTTGTCGTAGACAATATTGCTTTCGAAATTAGAAAGTCGTAAAGTAAAATGGGTTTTTTGTATTATAATACAATAAATATTTCTGTTAAGTTCAAATAATTTACAATAATAATGATGAGTACTTAGATTAAAATAACATTACAATTTACAAAATTTAAATACATATATAATAAAACTATTATTTAAAACAAAATTCTAAAACAAATTCTGATTTCATGATGTTAAATTTGTATGAAAATTTCGCAACGCTACCATCTCCGTACTGGCTTTTAACTAAAAAAGTGAGATCGACTAACTTCGAAAAAAATTTCGAAATCATTTTTGAAGTAAAGTGGCTGCGGTTGCGATTGCGACAACTGGGAAACTGATTTTTGCGCTGCGGTGGGAAAATTTAGCACTCTGATTGTTATATTAAATTTGAAAGTATTTTTTTCTATACAAAATTTGTATGAGATATTTGAAAATATAGTTTTTGGATAAGTTTAATTTTTAATTAATTTATTAGTATACAATTAATTATATATAAAGAAATGTTTAAAAAATTATGAATCTATTTAAAATATTCAAAAATCAATTAAATAACTTTGTGTGTTAATTTTTACTAGCTATAAAAAAATAAAATCTTTTGTACACAGAAATATTTTATTTTATAACGTTTTTTTAAATTACATTTCTTAGGTATAATAGTATCGACCAAAAGAATATAAAATTTGATACTTTAATAAAAATCATGATACTGATACTTTAATAAAAATTGTAGTAAATTAATATAATAAAATTAATTATATTTAATTAACATTTTACTAATTTGATTTAATATTATGTTTTACAAATATTATTTATCTTTTTGTTTATTAGTTATTTATCTTTAATACATAATGTGACTTTTTTTCTAAAAATATTTATTTTTTTTATATATAAATTTTACATTATTTAAAATATGTGTACTTTTAAATTTGATAAGAACAATAATTGTACAGATACCATCAATATATAGAAGAATTGATGGAGAAATTTGTTCGGATAAATTTTAAAATTTTTTTTAATCTAGCTATTCTCCTGTCAACGTGAACACGGGCTGCTACTATCAGTCGATCACGTTCAATGTATGTTTTTGTTATGTCAACATGCATAAAAGTTGGACGAATCATCTCCATTCCAGCTTGCAAACGTTCATGAAATAACAATTTTTTAGGCAGATCTTCCCTATTTTCAAAGCAGCTAACCATTTTGTAAATTCTTGCTTGTCTCCATTACCTTTCTGGCAATTTTGTGCATTGAAATTCCATTCCATCATAAATTTTTTCTCAAGATTTTCTTAATTATATATTTTTGTATATTATTAATTTTTTAATTATATTATTTACCACTTTTTTAATACTCTTAATTTTAATTTTATTAAATCACCATTCAAATTTACATAAGATGACAGACATAAACAATTTTTATCATTTTTTATCAGATTTTCAAAAATTTCGCTAGGTGTCATGCTTCCATTCATCAATAGATTTTACTAACTTGTTAAGAATAATTTTATTATTCAGAGCCTCTAAATTTGAAATAATTTTACAAATCAACGATAGCCGTGTCCTAAGAACATCAGCACTGTACACCTTTATGAACTCAGGTACGCTAACTTATGAACTCAGGTACGCTAACTCAATCCTTGGAGACTCTGGATATGGCATCCATCCTCGTTTAATGACATCATTTAAAAATCCGACAGCCGATAATAAAAAACATGTTAAAATGTTTTATCTTACTGTTATAAATACACTTCAGTACCGAGATTTAGCTAACAAAGTGTGTAGTGAGTGAGTGAGTGAGTAGCTAAAAGCGATTTAGCTAATGAAATGACACGTAAGATGAGTGAGATGCAGCTGTCATTTTACTCACCATATATTTTAATAGTGAAAAGTGAATTTTTTAGTTATTATTTGAAAATGGTAAAACAATAATCAAATTATTTGTGCAAATACAGATAAATTGTGCTTGTTATATTTCTTTAATAAGTTTAAGGATAAGTTTAATTAACAAAAACATTTTTTATTTTAGTCAACCAAAATAACTAAACATCAAAAGCTTCTTTTATTAGAAATAATTAAAGAAAACATGGACGGAAAATTTCCAAGTGGAACAATTTATATATTTCTGGCTAGCTGCTGTTTGCAGAATTCATTAGGAATAAATATATTATTTAAAAAAACACTTTCTATATTTAAAATTACATTTATTTCGTTTTAGATTCCGGCATTACATATGTAATTCAATAGTGCTACTATTCTTTTTATATTCTTTATAATGTTAATTTAATTGTAATTTTCCATATTTTTAATATAATTAATTTGTATTTTATAAATTAATGTAATTTTTTAAAAAAACATTATTTAAATATTTATATAAATATTTATATATAAAAAAAATGAGATTTTGACAAACAACGTATTTTATGTTTGTTCTGTATGTCGGTGGCTAGAAAAAACTAAAAAAAAATATGATTATTTTTACACTTTACTTCAAAGATGATTTCGAAATTTTTTTCGAAGTTAGTCGAACTCACTTTTTTAGCTAAATCGCTTTTTTTTTCAAGTGAGTAGAATTAGTGAGTAAAGTGAAATCAACTCACCAACTCACTTTATTAGCTAAATCTCGGTACAATCTGATCAATCTGATTAATCTTATATCAATTTCAAATTAGTCAGATTGATTTTTTTGATCGGAGAATTTTTTCAGATTTTTCAGATTTATTATTGGCTAACTTTGTGCTTGATTTTGTTGCTATGGCTAAACTATTATCAGATTGTCATATCTCAATAATTTCTTTAACCAATCTTTTTTAATTATTTATATTTTTTGTAAATTAATAATAATAAAAAATTATTATAAATAATATTTAATGAAAAATATAACAGAAATTGTTATTTAAATTGAAAAATTATTTCGAAAATTTGAGAATTCCAGAGTTGCCGACCAATTTTTTCATTTTACCCGGCAACATTGTAGCATTTTTGATCTGAAAAAAATCTGACTGTTTCTTATTTCACTCGACAGATTAAACTGATTTCTGACTTAAAAAAAAATATAGTCGATCTACAGATTTAAATAAGAAACACACCATATGTAAATATTTTAGAATTGCGTTCAAACGTACAATTTGATTATATTTTTATGTTCGACGCGATGCGTATTGCTTTGAAATGTAGGGAATATTTTTAGTAAATTTTATTTTAGTAACATAGTGTTCCCATTGAAATTTTTAGTTTTTAGTTTTACATTGTATTGTATGAAAAAGATTGTATAAAAAAAAAACTTGTGTTGTGCATAAGAAAAAGTTAAAATCGATTTAACTTTTTCTTAAAATTGCCATAAGAAAATAGGCTTGAAGTTGGTGGTAAATTTCATATGAAATATTTATGTATTTTAACTTCATTGTTGCGACAAATTATTTTAAATATATTAATAAAAGGCAATATAAATAAAATAAAAAGTATATTTTATTTAATTAAATAAAAATTTGGAGCTTTCAAAACTTTTGAATTTGAATACGGTTAGCGGCATCGTATTCTACTTTTATTTATCTTTCCAACGAGTAGTCACACCATTTTTGGTGCCCATTCACTATATTCAATTACAAGTTTTTTTTGTATTTTACTGCCCTCTAGCGGCAAAAATCAGTTCATAAGAATATCTGATTTGTTTAATTTTATCTTAGCTTTCCTGCGTTTGCTTTCCCTTAATTTTTGGTAAAGATTCACCAAGTTAAATAATATTTATAAAAAACACAGTTATATGTTTTTCCACCTAGTGGCAGAAATTAAAATTATAAGAACTGCGATTTTATACTACGGCAATCCAACTATGCTTGCAGATTTCTGGAAAAGGACAAACAATTCTTTTGCAGATTGTTTTGGGGATTTTGTGTTTGAGGATTTTGTATATGGGGATTTCCCCTTATAAAAATCTGCACACAAGAAACCCCAAATTCAAAATCCCCTAACCACAAAAATCCCAAAAATAAAAATCTTCAAAGTTTAAAAATATATGAGGGTTTAAATTAAACATATTGCAGGTTTAGTGAAAAATAATTGACTGTACCGTTTCTTTTAGTTAAAAATAATTGACTGTACCGTGATTTGCTAATTTTAGCTTTTGAGTTTTTTATTTCTGTTTAGTTTATTGCAGTTGCAGGTGGTGCAGTTTGATTTTTATTTAAAAATAATTGATTTTACCGTTATTTGAAAAAAAAAGAAATCCAAAGAAACTAAAAAAAATTAAAAAGAACAATAAAAAATGGAGCCGTTTTTATCGGTGGAAAAAAAATAAAAAGGCTCAGTAAAAAATATGAAAAACAAACCCCGGGTTTGTCAAAAGCATATTTCCTCAAAAGTAAAAATGTGCCCTGTTCGATTTTATTAAATTTTTTTCCTTCCAAGATTATTATTCCACGAAAATATATATAAACTTATCATTTAAGTTTTCTCTAATTTAGCAAAATAAAAATTTATAACATAAAAAAAGATAAAAATTTTTACTATCTTATTGCTTTTATAGACCTCAGAAAATTTTCTTGGTTAAAAAGTTATTAGATGCTCAATATTGACAATTTTCGAACTTGGGATAACTCGGAGGAGGAAAGGGATAGAAGAAAATTTTGTTCTATTGGACCTATTATTTTATTATTCTCTATCTATGGTCAAAATTTTGATACTTTATCTTAATAGATGTAGAAGTGCATTTAAAGTATGGACGGACAGACAGAGTGAAACTAATATACACATTTCTTACCAAATTTGTTGGAAATGTCCAAACGTGTTTGGGGATTTCATACCCAACCCGATTTCGTAACCAAGGGTTGGGTATGTAATTCCATGGATTAAATACCAAAGACAAAATTCCAAAGTCAATATTCCGTGTAACTAAATTCTATAAATACAAATACAAAAAACTAAAATTCCAAATATTAGTTTTTTAATTTTCTTATATTTTTTAAATTTTTTTTGAAGTTTCTCCAGTAGCAATTTTATTAACTACATTTATTTATTTATTTATGTTTAGTATAATATCACAATACATATTAGTACATATCACAAAATAATGATAACTTAAAGTAAAATTATAGTTAAATTACAAAATTATTATATAAATTAAAATATTGAAATTATAATAAAAACTATTTAATATAAAAATTAAAAAAATAATTAAGTTTCAAAGTAAAAATGAAACTACGTCAAAGGAAAAAATAAAAAAAAAGTAATTAGAAACTAGTTAGCTTAAAAAAAAAACTAAGTCAATAAATAAATTTATAATTTATAATAAATTAAATTTGTATTATTTTTTTCTTTGGAAAAAGAAAGATTTATATAGTTGTTAATAACCTTAAACATTATATTAATTGGCTCAATTTTACCATAGTTCGTACGGTGGAATATTTCTCGAAATATATTTTCCGACCGAAACAGAGTACTATGATATACTCAGAGTTGAACTGGCCATTATTAACTTGAATTATAAATAGAATATCCGCAATAAGTCTTCTTGATTCTAGGGATTTTAGTTGCAAGAACATATTTCGATACAATAAGTTCTTCACCTAAATCACCGATCAATTTATATAAACTAAAATTTATATAAACTATAAAAACTAGAAACGGCCTCCACACTGTTTTGTGTTCTGGGGAAATTTTCCTGGACAGCAGGGACTACATACCAAAAATCTGGAGAATACAATGGACATTTTTCTCTAGTACTGATATAATTTTATTTAAACCAACAGCAATTTTTTTGGCACTATCATCAAGATTATTATAAATAATATGTAGTTATGATTATTATAAATAATATAAAATAATTTGTGATGTCCTCAGGGGGAACAAAAGCCATTGCCATATTTTCCAACTAATTTTGATTTTTAAACTTGACGCCAAATATTCCGACGAAAATGGAAAAGGCCCTGGAAAAAAATATTCTTTGGCCGCTAAGAAAATAGTTCTCTCAAAGTCAATTACAATTTGTTTCGGGCTTAAATGTACGTTAAGATCATTAGAAATACGGGGATACTTCCGAATAACGGGCCCGAGCTTTTAAGATGACATCATTACATAACGGTACTTTATGACGTCCCAATTGTAGGATCCCAATTTTTTTTTGTATTGTAGCTAATGAAATTCCCTATATTCTTAAACAAAAAATTTAATTATTTTTTGAGAAGTCCTCTAAAACTGTAAATTACTAGATATAGAGGTGTAGTGAATATTTTACTTTTCGGAAAAGGGAAAACCCATTATTAGTTGCAACTTTTCGGAAAGGGGAAAACCCATTATTTTTTAAGGGTTTAAAAAAATACTTAAAAGTTTAAATCAAAACTTTGAACTGTTTGGACGTGTTTTAACTTCGCTCCACAATTTTAATTTCATAATTTGGTTTTTTTTAACAAAAATAATTTTTAAACAATTGCATAAAATCAATTAATCATCAATTTTATTAACCAATTAATTTTAATAAGTGCGATATTAATTGAACATAAAAAAAATTATTTTTCCTAAAGTGCATTAACTTTTATATACAATAAATAACTAAATTATCAAATTACAAATTCCAAAAAGTGCATTTACCTAATTTGTTTATTATTTGTTGTCTACTGTTTGTTCTATAGTAATAAAATACGATATATAAATTTAATAAAATTTATTTCGTCACCTGTTTTTTTTTTACTTTGTATCTTTGAATATATTATATCTCTATAATATATAATATAATATCATATATAAAATTATATTATATTTGTGTAACACTTTTATTGCAATTTCTTTTTGGTCCAGTGTTAATATCTCTACAGCCCTTAAAATGTACAAATGTAATAGTAATAATTGCTGTATTGAAATAAATGACACTAATAACGAAAAAAGTGACTTATTAGCATGTAATGATATTTGCAATAACTTTTTCCATCCACAATGTGTCGGTATCTCACGCGTAGCAAAAAAATATCTGAAGGAATATAATTGTACATTCCTATACTTTTGTAATGAATGCAAATCAATAAATCTTTCTCATGTCATGCTTGCTATTAAATCAAAGAATGACTTATTGAAATCAGTAACTGATTCACTCGATGCAATAAAAATCAGTATGCGCAAAAATGATACTAAATGTTCAAAAGCGGATGATAATATTAATATGTTATTGCAGCATGTTGACGAATTAAACTGTCATGTACATAAAATTGATAATAAGTGTAAATCTCATACTGATAATCTTAGTTTATTTTCCAATAAAATTGATAAACTTTATGTGAGTTTAGATACTTTAAAGAAATGGAAAGCAGAATTAGAGATTTCTTGGCTGAAAAACTAAACTTTCAATTTAATAACTTATTATCAGCAATAAAAAAACTAAAAACGTCATCTGATAGTTATGCTCTTAAATTTCAATCTATATTTGATAAAAATGAATCTCTGAATTTAGAGTTTTCAAATAAGATTCAAAATGTACTACTTGAATTAAATAGTCCACATGAACTTAATACAAAATTATCCAATTATGGTAATGAACTTGCTGCTATGAGATTAATTTTTAATGATGTAATTGATGAATTGAAAATTATTAACAAAAATCAAATTAGTGATCTCTTACCTAAGACACTGCCAGATTTAAGTATTAACTGCGCATCGATACTTGAGGAGATCAATACTATTGAAAATATTGAAAATGTCATAAATAAGGACGACGTTAATGGTACTATCATTAAGGACATAATTAATGAACATATTGATAATGAAAATGAAGCAAACACTAACAATAATAAAAATAATAAAAATAAGATTAATAATAATAATAACAATAATAGTAATAGTAATAAAAAGTACAATAAAAAAATTAATAAAAATAATAATAATAACAATAATAATAATAATAATAATAATAATAATAATAATGAAATGGTCAAGCTTTGTGCCCTACATGTTCGAATATCGCCGGCTAATTATGATGCATCTTGGTTAAAAAACTTTATAGTAACCACTTTCGGAGTGTCGGATGATATTGTTTGTAAATGCGTTACACCTCGATACCTGAAAGAAGCTAAGAAGAAATTTTCCAGCTTTAAGGTTGATGTTCCAGTTCATACGATTGTAACATTACTTGATGGAGATAGTATATGGCGTAATATTAATGCTTCAGCTACAATTTGGTCTAAGAAGAGTATTAAAAATACTTATAAAAATAAGTCATCTACCAACATTAGCAAACCCTTATCTAAAAGTAACGAAACTGCAACTTATTTCCTGAAAGGTGTTCCAAAGGACGCAGATGATTCATGGCTAAAAGCTTATTTCAGTAACCAGTTCGGAATATCTAATCTTAATTGTCAAAAAATTACTCCAAATAAGTTAAAAAATAGTAGATCATCTTATTGCTGCTTTAAGATTGAATTTCCAAAGAAATACGAATGGTTTTTTTTCTCATCTAATAGTATAAATGAAGTTTTCGTCTGGGGTAGTTTAAAAATATCACACTGGATGAGTAAGACTAAATTCAAAATGAATAATATTAATAATAATAAAAATAATTCTTATATAAATAAGTCCTCAAAAACTCTGAATATAACTAGAAGTAAAACTAAGAATAATAATAATATTATTTACGATAATTCTAATTTTATTTTAAAGGCTTCACCTAAATTTTATTTTAAAGGCTTCAAACTTCTCTTCGGCTTGCCCTAGGACCATATGTAACCTATTCGCTGATCGGTTTTGCGAGTGCTACAATCCATCAGTCAATCCGCTGAACACCACCACCTCAGATATCACTCATGATGTGTTATTAGACTCTTTGCGTATTTCTGTTGATTAAATACTTGTTGCATTAAATAACATTGACATAAAAAAGGTGCGGGTCCTGATCTGATACCTCCACTTTTTCTCAGTAAATGTGCCTCTCAACTATCCGAACCTCTAAATCTCATCTTTAATAGTTCTCTCACTTCCGGATCTTTTCCATCCGCCTGGAAATCTTCATACCTGGTCCCCATCTTTAAAAGTGGTGATAAGTCTAATGTCGACAATTACAGAGGTATAGCCATACTTTCAGCCATACCTAAAATATTTGAAAAAATCATTTGCGATAAGATTTCATCTATTATTGATCCACTCCTTAATGCCCAACAACATGGGTTCAGAAAAGGTCGTTCTACCACAACTAATCTTACTGAGTTTACCTCCAACTTATTGTGCAATATGGAAAATGGTTACCAAACTGACGTAGTCTACACTGATTTCAGTAAAGCATTTGATAGAGTTGACCATAGTATCCTTGCTATTAAATTGAAGAAATTGGGCATTGTCAACCCTTTACTGAGCTGGATTACATCTTATCTTAGAGGTAGAACTAAATCAGTAAAATTTCAAGGACTTATTTCTAAGGAAATATCCGTTTCCTCTGGTGTACCGCAGGGTAGCCACTTAGGTCCTCTTTTATTTAACATTTTAATTCATGATTTATCTACTCACTTACATGACATTTCTCACTCTTTATATGCGGATGACCTTAAAATCTATCACAAAATTTCCAACTCGTCGGACATCAATTTCTAGAATCTAAACTTAGAGTTCTTGAGAGCTGGTGCTCTATCAATAAAATTGACCTTAATGTCAACAAATGCCATATTATTAGCTTTTCCAGGAAGAAATCACCTCTTCTTCATAAATATAAGCTAAATGGCACTGAACTGAGCCGAGTAAGTCAAATTAATGACTTAGGCATTCTTTTAGACCACAAACTCAGCTTTAATCTTCATTATGATAAAATTATATCTAAAGCAAATAAAATGCTTGGTTTTATCAAAAGAAGAGCCAAGGAGTTCAAAAACGTATGGGTAACCAAATCTCTTTACTGCGCTCTTGTACGACCAATTCTGGAATATGCTAACCATGTTGTAATTTCAGTTAGGGTTCTTATTGTTATTATTAAAATTATTGTTGCTATTATTGTTTGAGAATTGTTTATTATAATTATTGTTGGAATTATTGTTGTTATAATTATTATTATTATTTCAGAATTGCGAATTATTGTTGTTGTTGTTGTTGTATTTATTGTTCCTTGGTGTTCTCCGGAAATAATTAATATTATTTCTAAAATTGTTTCCATGATTTAATCTGTTATTATTTGGTTGCTGTACATGTCCTCCAGTTTCATTAAATTTTTGCATCATGTTTGTTAGTAGATTCATCATTTGATCTCCTTGAAATTTTAGTAATATTTTATTTTAGGGGTCATTTTTTATAAAAATTTCTCAAAAAATATATTTTAGGGGTCGAAAAAAAAAATTATTTTATTTCATTTCATTTATCCCGTTTTACCGCACACTAAATTCTTTTGGATAAGAAACGTACTTCTTATCCTGTCCGCAGCGCCAATGTTGTAATATAAATATTACAATCACAAATGTTCTTTATTTTTATTGTTTTACTGTTTTATCTCACCTTTTATTTTATCTGATTTTCACTTTAACTTTTTCTTCTTTTAAAATGAAACTCCTTTTGTTCTTGTATAAAATTTATTAATATTTATTTTAATTTAAATTTTCTTATTCAAATTTTATTCAATTACACAGTTTAGCTATTATTTACAACTAATAATTTACTTGTATTTTTTTTATGATTTTTATACACAATTCTATTTCTTTTTAGATTTTGTTTTTTTATTCAATAATTTTGTCAATGAATTACGAATTAAATTTAACTTTTAATGTTTTTTTACTATTTATTAGTTTTCCGACTAATAATCTTTTTCACAAAGAATTACTAATTTTTAATTTAAATTTACTTATTTATTTTTTAGTTTTCCGACTAATAATTTTTTCACGAATAATTACTAATTTTTAATTTAAATTTACTTATTTATTTTATTATTAGTTTTCCGACTAATAACCTTTTTCACCAATAATTACTAATTTTTAATTTAAATTTACTTTGAGAAAATAAGTTTTTAAATTAAGTTACGATTTTCAAAAATAACTTTTTTCTTAACGACTGATAATTTACAATTTAAAATAAAAACATCAATTTTTGAACCCGGATCGACTGACTCGACTTTTAATTTTTCTTTCTATTTTATTTTGTTGGAGAGATTTTTTGGTTTTCCAAAATCATTCCAATAATTTTTGGAAAACCAATCAGCTTCTCCAACAAAATAATTTAAATCAATTCCAATTCGATTGGTTAATTAATTTTAAGCGTTGTCAGCACAGAGAAATTATAATTTAATAAATTAATTTTTTCTCTGTGCACGAGCAACGCGTAATTTGAGATTTTTGTTTTTAAATTTTAATTAAATTCAATAATTTTAATAATTGGAATTTTTTGATTTCCGTTGTGAATTGAAGCACAGGGTGCCTCAATTCACAACAATCTTTAGACTCATACTTACTTTTATGATCTTTAGACTAATACTTACTCAACTCATACTTACTTTTATCATGAATAGAAAAATACTACATTTCTGAATGTTGTGGCTAGAAGCCAACTGGGTATTAACTACGAGTGTCGCATACCCACATATACTGTCTTGAATTAAAGGTAATTAAAATACCTACATTTTGAAGTAGTATACGTATAGATGGTAATGAGTATAGCCATACTCAACTCACACTTACTTTTATCAGTAATAGAAAAATACTATATTTATATTAATGTTGTGAAGGCTAATTGGGTATCAGCATAGAGACAATTACTAAATGGGACATTTCATACAAGGTTTTTCAACGTATATAGCTAACGATATTTATCTCAATAGATGGTATGCTCTTTTTACAAAATATTTCTGATTATTTATAATTTTTCCCTTTCTTTACATTTTTTTTGTGTTACCTCTTCTGGGTAATAAAATATTTTTGTTAATATTGTTTTGTGAAGCGGCCATAGAATAGTATTTTGTCATAATGTGAAAAAAATAACAAAAAAAATATTTATGTTTGGCAGGGATTTATTTTGTATCACATCGAAAATTATTTTTTTTTATGACAGATAATCATTATGCATAGATTAATTTTCATAAGGAAAAATATACATAGCTAGATTTTAATTTTAATTTTTAATATTTCATTTTTGATGATCTTTAGAAGATTTATTTTTATATAAATCTTCTAAAGATCATTTTTATAAAATATTTTACAAATACAAGTATGAGTCAATTTCCAACAATAACATTTCGCAATATTAATTATCTAACTAAACTATAATAAAATTGTCAATATTTCCTGTAAAAAAATCATTCATACTTTTAGTACGATCGCAAGTTCGTTTATCTTTAACCAAGACTATATTGCAATATTTTGTTTGGGAGCAATTTGGAACATTATATTTAATAATTGAGCTTAATTTTGAAATTAGATATCTGATAAGTGATGCTGACGACGTTATTTATATAGAAAACCCACCGGACGAAATTATGGAAATATCGGATGAAGAAGTACTAACTGTGGATGATCTTTTTAATATGATGTAGTTTAAAAAAAATACTAAATAAATCTTCCAAAATTTACCAACTTTTGCTAATTTTCATATCGGTATAAAATTATAAATATAAATAAATAATAAATCTATAAATATAAAGTATTAAATTATAATTTGCAATTTAGTTGATTATATTTCCAATTATGAAGATTGTGATACTGAAAATGAAAGAGACATTATTGAATTGTATTGTTTAAGTGATTCAAATTATTTTTAACTAAATAAACTGAATTTAAAAAAAATTGATTCAAAGTTTGATTCGGCTCAAATCAGCGCTTAACTTAAATTTTGATTCGAATGAAAATGTGATTCAATCATATTTTAATTCCAATCAAATGATTCGATCATGTTTTGATTCATTGATTTTTTACAACCCTGCTCACCACGACTTTCTTTATTTCTCCTTTTTATCCTTTTGTAAGTAGCCCATAAAATGAAAAACTTTTTCATTACTTCGTTTCGATCAAATGCAACAGCAACAGGATATACATGTCTTGTGTCTGTTGCATCTTTTTTAATATGTTTTCCCGACTTAAAATATTCCTCTATTGATAGACGTTTCGAAATTAAAAACCTTAGAATGTTTGGGCTCCAAACTTTTCCACTTTCAATTTCACTTTCAGTATCACTCCTTATAACAAAATAATATTTATTTTTTTTACTTTTTTGAAATTAAAATTTTTCAATCATTTTATATTTAATATTTTTATATATAAAATAAAAAAAAATAAAAAATCTTACATTATGTACGTAATTGCCTTTCTGCAGACTACAAAAAAAAACTACCAATTTTAATTTTAAATGTCATTTATTTTCCCTTTAAGAACTCCTTACTTTGACAACTATGCATTAAAGTCGAGTCGTCGTAAACATTAACAAGCTCGAATCAGTCAAATTGACGTTTATGAATAAAACCTTTTTTTACAAAATACATGCATTATTTACAAGTTTAACTATATGTAATATAGGTATTCTATCAAATAGCAAATTATTTATAAGAAGTTAAACATTTTAACTGTAATTTTCAAAATAACTTCCAGTGGATAATATTAAACTATGTAGAGCTAGATAAAAATATATTAAATGCTATTTACGAATATGAAATTTATCAATAAAAGTATTTTATCAATAAAAATAGTGGGAGAGACACGAAATCCCCAAAACGAAAGTCTCAAAGGTTTATAAAAATCGTCAAACACAAAATCCCCAAATTGAAAATCCCCAAACACAAAATCCCCAAAATAAAATTCTCAAAGTTTAAAAATATGAGGGTTTAAACATATTGCAGTTGCAGTTTGATTTTTATTAAAAATAATTGATTGTTCTGTTATTTTTCGAGTTTTTTATTTCTGTTTAGCTTGGGTTTTCAAATTGTTCTTTTGCTATTCTTTCGTGTTACAAATTTAAATATTTCTTATTTTTTTCACTTTAATTCAGTAATAATGAGCCATGAAGTAGTTATTAAAAATCAAATTGTTGTGTTGTGATCTGTCTTATAAAATTATATTCACCTGTATTTTATATAATAATCCCCTCTGGATTATGGTTTTCCGGCCTGATCTTCCTCTTAATTCTTCCCTTTTAATTTAATGAATAACTTCAACTACTAACAATTTACTTTTTAAATAAAACAAGACTATTTTCCGTTTTAATTTTTAAGTTCTCTTATTGTTTTTCTTCACTATAGCCGCTTAACCTGTTTAGTAAAAGACTTCAATATTTGAACTCTCCGACATACCAATTTTCAGCCATTTATATATTCTAATATTGCTTCTTCAGCAATAATAGAATATCTCAATAAATTATAATAATTAATATTTTTTATTAATTAAAGGTAAAGTTGCGTAACAAACAATTCAGACATTAATTATGTTACCATTGCCCATTTTGCTGATGACGCATTATTATTATTATTAGGAAAGCTTATGTGCTTTCGTTTATTTACTTTAGGTTTATTTACCTTTTATTTATATTTTCTGTTCTACATTTTACACATAATAACTTAAATGTGTCATTATGGTTTGTATTATTTGTATACAATAATATTTATAATACGATGACGTATTTTATTATTTTTGTTTTCATTATATATTACAATGCGTTATCGATACAATGCGTTTTTAGGCAATGACGACATAATTGCATGAAATGTTGTCACACAACACCTCCCTTTACCAAGATAAAAAATATCTATATTTTTTAAGTTAATGTTATTTCAGAGTTTTCCAACATGAATTTTTCAATTTTTAGAACATTCTTTATTTAAAAACATGAAAAAACGTACAAAACAATTCTGAATCTTAATCTAGTTACATTTTTTATATAACTTTCCATTTTCAAACAATTTGATTTTATATAATTTTTTAAAAAACCAATAGTAATATATAATTTAATATTTAAATAATTTTAATTTTCATAATTTTAATATGTTAAGTATTCAATAATTTATTGAATACTTATTTTTTTATAATTTTTCTCAATTTTTCCTTTTCACAATTTTCCAACTTAATTCTAGTTTAAAATATTAAATATTTTTTATTAATTTATTGATTTACAATTTTATTAATTTAATCAATTTAATTTATGGTATACATATTTTTTTTACATTTTTCTATATTTTAATAGAATATACAATAGTTCTAATTTTTATATATGTATTTTAATACAATTTTTATGGTATAATTTAATATAACTTTGTTGTAAATTTTTATAATTTTTGTAATTTAACAATTTCAATAATAATTTAATAATTATAATTTTAAAAAAATTTTTATTTTATTTTTATATTATGTATACATTTTATTTTATTTTTATATTATGTATAATAGTATACCTCCCATTTTTTTTTAAATTAAATTTTCAATTTAATTTTACATAAAACAATTTTTTTTTTACTATTATAAATAGTATATTCTAAATTTAATAGTTTATTTATTCAAATTTTTGTTTTTCATAATAGACTAAAAAAAATTTTTTTTTATTTTATTATCTTCTCTTTTTTTTTATTATTTAAATTTCTTTTCTCTCCAATTTCGCAAAAAAAATCTTTTTAAGATTTAAAATTTTACCTTTTATTTTATGACATTTTCGTAGTATAAGTTTCTAAACAAAAAATTCCTATTCTTTTCTCCATTTTGTTTATACCCTTTTTTAGCTTATGCTGTTAGTAAAACAACTACTCTTAAATGTATGTTAATATATAAATGCTAAAAACTAATTATTAATAATTTGATTTTCTCTAACCTTTTCCCAAATAATATTTCGCAAAAAACAACTAATCTAGATTTAGAAAATGTTGAACATATTATATTATTGTAAAATCATTAGTTTTGATTTTCTTAATTGAAAATTTTTACTTTTAACGTATGATATATCGCGAAAAATAATTGTTCTATATAATTTTTTTTTTTATTTTTTATGTACCCTGTTTTTAAGCATATTTACGGAAGTATTTATAGTTCCGTTGTTTTATAACGGGAAACGTACGTACATTAATATCTTGTATAATTTTTTCATTATTTTCTAAATATTTTTCAAAACATTGCAATGTTTTGGTTTGCAATAATTGTCCTTGTATATTCTGTAGTCTATTAACAATAACTACATTTGCATATACATGAGCCGGTATTTCATGTTCGTTACTAATTTTATTGGTTTGACCTTCAATTTTCTTATTATTTACTGATTTTAAATTACTGATTTCAATTAGATTATTTTCATTATTATTAACTTTGTTTAATTCAACATAATAATTTACTTTATTATCTTTAAATATTTCAAATTCCTCATTACGAACTTCATTTTTTGTTTCATTTCTTATTTCTTTAATTTCTTCAATATCTTTAATTTCTTCAATATTATTTTTATCTTCCTTATATACTTCAATTTTATTATTTTAAATTTTTTCTTCTTTAAAGAAATCGTTAATTTCTAATTTCATTTCCCCTAATTTTGTATCAGTAAAAATTTTTGTTGTATTAATTACCGGAACATCAATTTTCCCATTTCGTCCTTTACTTAATAATCCTCCTTTTTCTTCTATAATTTTCTCCGCTCTTTTAATTACATTTTTATTTTCTTCATTTAATTTTCCATTTTTCCCTTGGAAATTCTCAATATCCGCAGAACTGTTGTCTGCTCCTGATGAATTTTCCTTGGATTGTTCTTTTCCATTTTCTTTGGTTAAAATTGGTTTTATCTCGCTGCCTAGAAAAAGTACAAGATCCGCTGCTCTGTGGTCAGCTCCTGATTTTTCCGGTTTTGAGTTTCCACCTATTTCAAACTCCTCGTTAATTAGTATTATCCTTTTTCCGTTTTTCAAAATTTCCTTTTTTAATTTCATCATTATTTTCCACACTTTCAAAACGAACTCCTTTTTTAAGCACGTTATTTCTCTCTATTTTACCGTTATCAGTTTTATCAAAATTATCCATTTTATTTTTAAATTCATCATTTCTCTCTATTTTATTATTCTCTAATTTTTCAAAAAATACGTTGTCTTTAAATTCACTATTTTTGTTTACTTTACTATTATCTATATTTTCAAAACCATTAATTTCTTCAATTTTACACGCATTTTTTATCTCCATTTTTCGTAAATTAATTTCTTCGAATTCTCTATTTATTTCTGCATTATTTCTAAAACTCGTTTTATTCTGATTATAGAAGGGAATTCAAACATCATTTTTATTATTTTTCATTATGGAAAAATCCAAAGTCCTATAATTTCTCAAGCTTGTATCATGTAGTAACGCATTTTCATTTAAATCGTTTTTCAATAAATTTATTTGAGCTCCAGTATCTACTAAAAATGTGACTTCTTCATCGTTGGTGATGTCCAACGGCATAGCTACTAGGGGCTCGTACCAACGATTTCTCATTGATACACCCTCCTTCTTAAAACTACGGGATGAAAATTGGGTTTTTAATCCATCCCTCTTTCGTTTCCCTGATTAGTTTGATAATTTTGACGTGCTGGACACGTTAATTCTGTATGTCGTTCTCTTTGACACCAGCTGCAGTTTCCTAATCTAAATGAGCCGATTCTGTGTGTTGTTACCTCTTCCCAGGCTTTTTCCTTATTAAATGGACAGTTAGTTGCAATGTGTCCCGTATTTTTACATAAATAGCATTCCATACGAGCCCAATTATTTTCTCCATGTACATTATTAGTTGGCGGCGCTCTTGTTTTGCGAGGTGCCCTGCACACTTTGCTGTAGTGGTCCACCCTGCCACAATTAAAACAGGTTACTCTTTGCCCACTATTATTGTTTGGTTGCCGAAAAAATCTATTGTCTCTATTTTCCTGGTTCAGTGTTAGCTCTTTTATTATTTCCATGAGTTGTTTAGTAGTATCATTCATTGCGTTTTCAATTGTTTTTTTTTCCAATTGTTGTGGTCCCAACAATTCCAAGGATTCCCTAGCAAATCGTATCGCTTTTATAAGGGTCTCATCAATATTAGCACAATTTTGCGAAATTATATAATGTTTGATGGACTCCGATTGCAAACCTCTGATAAATGTTATCCTGGCAGTTTCTTCAGCATCCTGTGTGATACCTTGAAATCCATTAGGGAATTTGTGCCTGGCGGCCATTTTAAAACATCCCAATTTTCTTTCCACACGATCTCCAAATTGTTCCACAGATTCATCCGGAATCTGCACGCATTCTTCGATTTATCTCCTGAATTGGGTTAAATCCTTATAAGGAATGAAAGCGTTTTCCAGAATTGCTTTAAAATCTCTATAGCTATTTACTGCTCGCTCCTGAAATATATCCGCAGCTCTTCCTTTTATTTGGTTTAATACCGCGGTGCGGTGACATTCATCTGTCCGGAAGTATGGCGAGGTTTGGTTTAATACCGCGGTGCGGTGACATTCATCTGTCCGGAAGTATGGCGAGCGCAACAAAATTTTGTAAATCCAGTATCATACGATCTCCCTCTCCGCAAAATGTTGGAATTCCCTGAAAAAATGTTTTATACGTTTTTTCTAGGGGCAATGTTGCATTCATTGGAGCTGTCATACCGAAATCATACGTATTGTCCTTGTTTAAAAAATTTGTTGATCTCCTATGGTTATTTTTGTGCCCTGATCCGTTGTTTTGTGGAATTAAATCTTCATACAATCCGTTAGGTATGTGTAAGCCGCTGTTTGTGCGTGAAATTGCTCCCTGCATACACAATCTATTTGTATCCATTTCTAATTTGTCAAAATTTTTATTAATATTAATCAAAGTTTCGTTTCTTTCCTTTAATTGACTAATATTTTCTATTGTTATACCTCCTACGGCACCTTCTTCTTCGCTTTCGCTACTATTATTTTCAGAATTTTTCCCAACGTTATTTGAACGAAAACTTAAATTAATACCGTTTAAATTAATTTGTTTCCGACCCGCTTTCGTTTGATATAGTGTCGTCTATATCGTTTGATATAGTGTAATTTATCTTAATTACCCTGTGGTGTGGATTTTATCAGTGATGAGCAGCAATAAAGAATTTTTTAACAGAAAAAATGTATGAACTTATGTATTTTTGTATAATAGCAATAATTTGTATTTTTTCTATATAGTTTAAAAAAAAAAGCGAAACAAATTGGATGAGAAAAAATGTGTGGATGTATTAAACCATATATGAATTGAACAAATTCTCCTAACAACGAAAATTTTTTGCTTTTTTCTTTATATATACTTTATTTTTATTTCATATTAACATTTTAGGACATTTTCAATTTTATTCATCATATCTCCTAAATATTATTACATTCCCTCTCTCTATTATTATATTAATATTTTCCTCTAATATTATTATTAAAAAATATTGCGAGTAATAACTAGAGATACTTAACATAATTATTTTTGTATTTTTGCGTAAAATTCTATATTATATATTACAATTACATTTAAATAATTTGCTTTTTATTTCTTTATTGTTTTTTTTTTTTTATAAATTATTATGTGCTGCTTCCGCTACTTTACAAATATTTGAAAAAATTTTATCGATTTTTTTCTTTTCTGCCTTCTTCTTTCGCTGTTCCGATCTCTGCTTCCTTTTTAATTCTTTAATTCTGCTGTTGAAAATTTCCTCCTGCTCTTGACTGCATCCCAATCGTAGTATCCGGTGTAATTCTTTCATCTCCTCTCTTCGTTGTGCAGCTTCTCCTCCTCTTTTTCATACTTTCTCCTCTTGTGGTAATTGTTGTTTTGCCGACGGCCGCGATGTTTGTCTTCTTTTATATTCTTCCAAAGAAATTGGTTTTGGTCCCGCTATGGTTCTTTTTTTATTTCGTCCCTTATTTTTTCCAACACTGATATTTAAAATTTTTTTTTTTTTTATTATATTTCTTTTCCAAAACAGTGAGGCCACAGCCTGTTCACTATATCCTCAGGCAGTGCCTGTTGAGGGTTTTGAAAAAAAAAAAAATTTTATTATTATTATTATAGTTTATACATGTAGACCCAGTCTCTTTTTTGAAGTATACTCCAAAAATTGGTCACGGCACCAATGTTGTGTTGTGATCTGTCTTATAAAATTATATTCACCTTTATTTTATATAATAATCCCCTCTGGATTATGGTTTTCCGGCCTGATCTTCCTCTTAATTCTTCCCTTTTAATTTAATGAATAACTGCAAATACTAACAATTTACTTTTTAAATAAAACAAGACTATTTTCCGTTTTAATTTTTAAGTTCTCTTATTGTTTTTCTTCACTATAGGCTTAACCTGTTTAGTAAAAGACTTCAATATTTGAACTCTCCGAAATACCAATTTTCAGCCGTTTATACATATATTCTAATATTGCTTCTTCAGCAATATTAGAATATTTCAATAAATTATAATAATTCATATTTTTTATTAATTAAAGGTAAAGTTGCGTAACAAACAATTCATACATTAGCCCATTTTGCTGATGACGCATTATTATTATTATTAGGAAAGCTTATGTGCTTTCGTTTATTTACTTTAGGTTTATTTACCTTTTATTTATATTTTCTGTTCTACATTTTATACATACCCGCCAAGCATTTAAAAGTATACTCTAAATTCCGAACGAAAATGTAATGTTAACGTAAAGTTTTTTTTCCACTATTTCAAGTGTACGCTAAATTCTGTACGGAAATGTTAAGTTTACGAACACCTAAAAAGTTACGAAAATTTCTTAACCAAAATGTAACGTTGGCGTACACATAAATTGTATACGCTAAATTCCGAATGAAAATGTAATGGAAATGTAAACTTTTTTTTTCTACTATTTCAAGTGTACGCTAAATTCTTTACGGAAATGTTAAGTTTACGAACGCCTAAAAAGTTACGAAAATTTCTTAACCAAAATGTAACGTTGGCGTACACATAAATTGTATACGCTAAATTCCGAATGAAAATGTAATGGAAATGTAAACTTTTTTTTTCTACTATTTCAAGTTTACGCTAAATTCTTTACGGAAATGTTAAGTTTACGAACGCCTAAAAAGTTACGAAAATTTCTTAAGCAAAATGTAACGTTGGCGTACACATAAATTGTATACGCTAAATTCCGAATGAAAATGTAATGGAAATGTAAACTTTTTTTTTCTACTATTTCAAGTTTACGATAAATTCTTTACGGAAATGTTAAGTTTACGAACGCCTTAAAAGTTACGAAAAATTTTGTAAAAAGTTACAATTTTTTTATTCATTATTTTTTTTATTTTTTATATATTAATAAATATGAATTTATAATTTTTGTTTGGAAATATATTATTAAAATAACTAATTTGTTTTTTAATTATTATATAAATACGAATACGCTACATTAAATCAGTACGAAAAAATTACGCTAAATTTGTACGTATACGTTACACATAAACAGTACGCACAAGTTACGCTAAATATGTACGAATACATTACACCTAAACTGTACGAAAACATTACACTTAAACAGTACGAAAACATTACACCTAAACTGTACAGAAACATTACGCTTTTGCGAGGACTTATCGTAACGAAAAATAGTGTCACTTCTCATATAAGGAATGTAACATTTGCATATCAATTCTGTTACGCCAAAACGTAACATTTTCCAAGACCTTAGAAGGAATTAGACTCGGAAAACTTTACGTTTCCGTTACGCAATGTTTGGCGGGTAATAACTTAAATGTGTCATTATGGTTTGTATTATTTGTATACAATAATATTTATAATACGATGACGTATGTTATTATTTTTGTTTTCATTATATATTACAATGCGCTATCGATACAATGCGTTTTTAGGCAATGACGACATAATTGCATGAAATGTTGTCACACAACAAAATAAAGGAAATGACAAATTATTCATGAATGGATATGATTATCACTTCCACTCTAGCAATAAAATGAATGAGTATTGCTGGTCATGTTCGCAAAGCAAAACTGTATTATGTAAGTGTTATAATTATAAAACAATTGAACAGCAGCACCACACTAAGACATCGCCTTCCTTTCATAACCATGATCCCGTTGCAGATGGCACATAAGCTTCTTGTTACAAAACAACCATCTAAAGGAAATGAGTAGCTCATCTGCACTTCGGCCATCCCAAGTCACTCGGGATTCCACTGTTAGCTGCCAGCCGGACTGCCGTGTTTATCTGCCTCCAAAACGAACACACAACGCTAGAGTTTGTATAATAAGGAAAGCTAAAGAGTCGCTGAACGAGCCGAAGTTTGTCGGAAATTGAAATTCCTGAAAATCTTAAATATTTAGGGGGCGATCTTTTCGTGTTAAATGAGTGTGATTATAATGGTGATAAAATATTATAATGTGGACGTCTGGCTCTTTAAAAGCATTGGGTAATTCTTAGTGCTGGATAATGGATGGAACATTTTATGTTGTTCCAACCATTTTCCAGGAGCTGTTTACAACACAAGGCCTCATTGATGGTCAATGTGTTCCCTCTCATTTTTTGCCTTATGAGCAAAAAATCGTTAGAGTCTTACCAAATATTTTATGAATCATTTGGCTGCTGAAAGAAATATTAATCTCAATCCTAGTAGAATAATTACTGATTTTGTGAAAACTATTTCATCTCCAGCAAGACAATATTTTTCCAATGCATAGTATAAACTATAAAGGATGCCTTTTTCATTTTGGACAAATTGTTTGGAGACGTGTCCAAAAATAACGTCTTGCAGGGAAATATGGTATTAACGAACAATTTAATATGCTGCTGTTCAATTGTTGTTCCGTATGCTTAAGAGCTTATCATTCGTTCCTCCTGAATGTCTTTAATTATTATAATGAATTAAGTTCTAATTATAATGATAACGATTTTAAAAAAATTAGTGCATGGTTTAACAGTATTATATTACTGGAATAATCAGTCTAAAAATCCTAAACATAACCGCAAAATTGTGGTGCACTGTAGATTCTATTCCAGAAAATTTTTCGCGTATAATATTTCTCTATGCAATTAATGAATTTCAAATTATTTTATAATAGTGCATTTAAATGTAATTTTTTTATATTTTTATTTTTCCAATGAATTTTTTATTTTATTTTATTATATTTTTAAGAATACACAAACAAAAATAAGTACAAAAAAAAATAGAAAAGTATAAAAATTTAAAAAAAAATCAAAAAAATAATAAAAAAAAATTTAAAATTTTTACAAATTACAAAAATAATAAAAAAAAAACTATACAAAATGGAGCCGTTTTGTCATCACGTCTATGCCATAGTTCCGGGTAACGCTGAGAATGTCATATCGATGCCTTCCCGCGAGAATGTATTAAGCGACATTTAATATTTTTGTCGGGTGAAACAAAATCTCAGGCGATAGAATGATTTTATAGATCCATATGACACTCAGGCGATAGAATGATTTTATAGATCATATTTATTTTGTACATTTCTTTGTTTATAGTTTGGACAGATATATCGATATCGTCATATGCATCTTTAAAATCATTCTATCGCCTGAGATTTTGTTTCACCCGACAAAAATATTAAATGTCGCTTAATACATTCTTGCGGGAAGGCATCGATATTAAGATATTGTATTATAATTTGTTGTTATTCAGATATCATAACAATTATTATAATGAATCGCGGGATTTTTAACCTAACCCAAGCTTATTTAACAAAACTTGGGGATTTTGTGTTTGGGGATTTTGATTTGGGGATTTTGTTTTTGGGGATTTAATACCCAACCCAAAAATAGTATTGTATACAATGTACACCTATAGATTATTCTAATGATCATTATAATGAATGTACGGTAATCGAGGTGGTTATTATATTTATGAGTTTAAACATTAACGGCAAAAATAATTCATAGGACTGAATGAAAAACTATTTAAATACATAAATTTATTTATTTATAAAGGCACTTTAAATTTAACCAATAACTTTATTTATACTTCTGTACTAAGAGTTTGAATTCGAACTTTTTTTATACTGCCATTGCGATTTATGGGTGGAGAATTTCGAGAAGTCGCAAATCCCGGGTTTTGAATTCCAAGAGGGTCTGTTTGATTTTTTTTTTTTAAACTAGATCGCAGGGGTGATCTTATTACTGATTCTATTGTAGATCCATAGGATACATTAGTTAAAGTTGTATTTACAGAAGCTATACTACCATTTGTAGTATCCCCGTAAGGCTTACCAGAAGCATCAGTTACCGAAATACCTGAAATAGAAAAAAATTAAGGCTTTAATAATTATTTTTAAGAAAATGTGTTAAGTATTAACATT
This sequence comes from Empis stercorea, assembly GCA_949752835.1. Taxonomy (NCBI): domain Eukaryota; kingdom Metazoa; phylum Arthropoda; class Insecta; order Diptera; family Empididae; genus Empis; species Empis stercorea. The sequence continues at coordinate 53,812,028 of OX457085.1, read as the reverse complement.
GTGTATACATCTTATTATAAGTATCCAATCAAGCAATTATTTGTGTAATTGTCAGCACAACTTTTTAAATGGGCTTAAAATTTTGCTATTAATTTAACTCGTGTACTTTGAAAATTAAATTATTTAGCATGAGCTTTTTTAAATATTCTTTGCGAACACGTAAGCGCATTATAGTCTTTTTCGTTTTCGCATATGATTGAATTCTATAATCTTAATGCATAGTTTTCTTGTTATTCAAGCTTTTTTCGTTATTATTAATAAAATTCTAATTGCCATTTTTGAAATGAGAAAAACAGAGAAATGGTACCAACTACAATTTTTTTCTCGCTCGTATAACAAAGCAACATGGTAATTGCGTACTATAAGATATATAAATAATGATAATAAGAAATTAATGGTTTTTTAATGGTAAAATATTGATCTATGAAAATTAATGGTAAAATTAATATAACATGATTCAATTTCCACAGCCATAGGATGAGTACGTTTTTTTCGAACCATGATATTTATAATGAATATTAATCCACATTTGAGTAATGAGTAATTATGGACAGGTAAATTTATATATGGAAAGAAATTATCAATTACTAACCTAGACTGTTTGAAAAAAATTCACAAAAAGGATTGTTAAAAACATACCAAAGAAAAAAATTATCTTAACTAAAATACGGGTGTAGTCTGGTTAATTCGATTCTCCAGGGGAATAAAATATACATCTAAATAAGCGATACTTCGAATTAAACGACTAAATATTTTTTAAATTTATTTTTTTTTTATTTTTATATTTAACAGTTATAACGATTTAAATTTATTTATTTACTTTAAATTTTCACAAAAAGGGCATCTTGCTCATGCAGATATATAAAAAAAATCTTTTTAAACAAATTTAAACAATTTAAATATTGTAAAGTACAATAATTGAAATTAACATGGTAACAAGGAATAAAATGAAATAAGAACAAGAATAATAAAAAGTAAAACAAACAAATTATTGTTTTTTGCAAAAAAACTCAATATTATTTAAACTATTGAAAAAATCATGTGGCACATTTCGTTTGTGTTGCAAAAATTTACGAATATTTTCTATATTGCTAATCACGTCGTATTCGTCTGGAATACTTTCTCTTTCTACACCAACTTCTACTTCATCCAATGCATCATTCACCGCTATACTTGTTCTAGTTGTATTTTCTATTATGTCCATATCTGACATTATGTCCCCAATGATTATGTCATCATCAAATTCCACGTACTCGCGGCAACTTTCATCAGTAGGAATAATACAACATCTCGAATTAATTCAAAGCTTCTGTCTATTTCTTCATGAATAAAATTTTCTTCCGTAGCAGCCAGTTGTGCCAAAGGTATATCATCTTCGAAGTCATAGTGATCATCTTTATCATAAAACCCTGCGTTTCGGAAACAGTTTTGGATAATTTGTTGGCTTATTCGTGTATCCCATATTTTTGATAATAAGTTAATGGCATGCAATAATGTAATTTTTTCAAATTCAATATTTTTTTCCACACTATCAAGCATTTTTAAAATTATTTCATTCCTGTAGTGTACTTTTACGGATCTTATAATATCTTGGTCCATTGGCTGCAGAATGGCCGTCAAATTTTGGGGGAAATATTCCAGCTTTATTGCTTTTAATTTTACTTGAATATCTTTTTTGTGTGCTGAACAATTATCGAAAAAAAATAAAACTTTTCGATTTTGCTCCCTGAATTTTTTATCTAGTCTCACTAGCCATTTTTCAAAAATGATTCCATTCATCCAAGCTTTCGAGTTAAAATCATATTCTACTGGAAGGCTCTTTATAGTTCTGAAGCAGCGTGGTGTCTTAGATTTACCAATAATAAGTGGAGTAATTTTTTCGGTACCGGACATGTTTGCACAAAACAGCACGGTTACACGTTCCTTACTATGTTTCCCATTCAAACATTTGTCATTTCGAAATGCCATAGTTTTTCCAGGCAAACACCGAAAAAATAGACCAGCTTCATCACCATTAAAAATGTCATCTTTCGAATAACGTCTTACCAATGGCCGGAATACATTTTCCATCCAATTTTTTGCCAGTTCTACGTCTACCTCGGCTGCATTTCCCGTTAAGCATCTCCATTTCAATCCATTTCTGATTTTAAATCTCTGGAACCATCCTGCGCTAGTTTTAAAATTTTCTTCACCCAGTAATGTTCCAAACTGCATTGCCTTTTTTTTAATAATGGCTCCAGTAACTGGAAGATTATTTTCACGGGCTTGGCTAATAAATGCAACAACGGAACTATCAATTTCTTTATTTTTACCACTCCTCACTCTTTTTCTCTTCAAAATATGTGGATTTCCATGTGTTGCACTAGCTATATTCTCTTTATTTTTGTAGATTGTTGACAGGCTATTAGGTTTAATACCAAGCTCCGTGGCTACATCTTTGATCTTCCTCCCCTTTTCAATTTCAGCAATAGCTTCTAATTTTTGTTTTATATATTTAAACTACAATATTTACCTCTTGATGCCATTTTTATGGTAAAATAATAATAATAAAAATTAATTTATATGACGTTAAAAAATCTAATTAAGCGATAAGATTACTATAGATTTTTTTTTTAAATTACATCTAATTAAACGGATATCGAATTAACCGTGAATCGAATTATCCAGTACATTTTCTATTCAAATCCTATGGCCGTTCCTAAACATCGAATAAAACGGAAAATCGAATTAACCGATAGTCGAATTACCGAGATTCTACCCGTATATTAAGTTTAAAAAATTGAAAAAAAAAATTTTTAAAAAAACTTTTTCATTAGATATTCTAATTATTTAAAAAATTATAAGACTTTTTATATATTTTCAACTTTTACTGCTCTAACATAGCAGGATTATCCACTATACGGCAAATTAGCGGCCTATCATCCGCAAATCATATAAACATGATGTCGCCATCTGTTTATCAGGTTTTACGGCAAATTGAGGTGGATTTCAACATGGCGAATTTGCAATTTGCGGATAATAATGCAATTTTTTTTATAATTTATTATAAAAAAAATTAAAGCAAACACATTTTTATTTTATAGTTTATAAGTTAATGATAACTTACTAATATAAGTTAACGATGACTGACTACTAATGATAACTTAAAACACCCTTTACTAAATAATCATATACAATTATAAATTAATATATTTAAGCTATGTCGGAAGAAAAAAAGCATGTGGATAAAGACGGCTTCTACGATAAGCTTGCTAAAGCTTATGACGACTGTCCACGTCACGACATTAAAATGGTCGTAGATTATTTTAATGCCAAGATTGGCAAGGAGCCAAGTTCCCTCATAGTACCAAGTTCCCACATCGTAATATTCATAAGCTCACCTGGCGGTCACCGGATCAAAGAACATCAAATCAGATTAACCACTTTTTCACTTAGTGATAGATAATCGGCACGCTTCTAGCGTCATGGATGTAGCTACCCGCAGAGGAGCAAACATACACTCGGACAACTACCTGGTAATGGCCAAAGTTCGATTGCGGGTATCCGTCGAACGCAGACATCTAAATAGAACATTACCCAAAATAGATGTCGAAGCGTTGACATCACTAAATAGTAGTGGTCGTAAGTATGCCAATACCGTAACTCGTATGGTACGTGAGTGCACCGTATGCGCTGATCTCCCAGTTGAAGAGCAATGGAAGCATTTCGCTAATATTATCATAACTGAAGCACAACAAACTATTGGTTTTGCACCACCACCAAGAAGAAACAAATGTTTTGATAGTGAGTGTAAGACCTTAGTAGAGGTAAAAAACGTAGCGTACCACGGCTGGTTGAGCAGAAGGACTAGAAGGGCATACGAAGTATACCAGCAGAAAAGACGCGAACAGCACCGTATCATGCGGGTGAAAAAAGGAGCTTATGAAAACGAGAAAGGAAGAGGGATAGAAGCAAGATCCGAAAATTGTATAGTATAGTTAGATATCACCAGCAAGGTTTCAAGCCCAGGATAACCGCTTGTAAAGATATTCAAGGGAACCTTATAACCGACACCACAGATATTCTAGAGATGGGCAGCTCACTTCTCGGAGCTTCTATGTAGTGAGACAAGAGCGGAAACCAACACTACAGAAGCTATTAAAAAGATTATCAAAACGAGTTTGCTTATCTTCTGCTAAGGTTTCAAGCAGAAAGAATCGTACTTTTTAATATAATTCAAAAATCTTAGTGCAGTAAGAATATCGTACTTTTTAATATAATTTAAAAATCTGAATGTCTACTATGAAATATATGTACATATGTATATGTGCGATATATCTAATATCGAGTGTTGCTACTATAAAATAAAAATATTCGGCGCTGGTCGAATGATCGGCCTTACTACCCAACAAAAATTCTGTCTTGCATGACAGACCCATGACATGTCACTAGTATGTCTTGGGTAATTTAAAATGTATTAGGAAGAAAGAGATAGGTATACAATATTTTTCAAAATAAAATATTTAATTCTATGTGATGGTTAAGACTGGTGACTATTGCAAAAACTAAAAAAAAAACTATTTTTTTTGTATATATTTTTATTCAGTTTCAGACAGTAATGTATTGTATTTAAAAAAAAAATCTGAATTTGTTTAAGTACATTTCGTTCAGTCACATTTTGACTTATAATTATTGTTAAAAGTTTTTTTTCATTAGTTTTCATAGTATTTTATTAGTTTTTAAATAAAATAAAGTTATTTTAATATACAATATACATTATTTTTTGACAAAACAAACATCATATAAGTCTTCCTAGTCAAAACCAAGACATGTCAATGTCATGCAAGACGACTTGTGACATTTGTATGGCGATGTCAGCAAAAATATAGTTATATATTTTTTATAGTATAGTATGAGATGGACACATCAATTGAATGGGTACATTTTCCGAACCTATTACCTAGTTACGGATGCGGGACGTAACTCAACTGGTTACAGACGACAACTTCGTGAAGCATGTATCAACCGCTTCCCAGAGTTATCACAGCTGTCCGAGCAACGCATCGCTGACCAGTATAGAACCACCGTTATAAACAATATAGTCGCTATACTCCGACTTACATCCAGTTGACACAAGCTGAGAAGTATTGGAAGAACGAGCGAAGCAACTCAGCCAATTGCAAACACCATCCCGGATTTCCTCACAGTAGGAATAACCTAACTAATTCCCAAGGAAAGAGGTTGTTCTGATCACGGCAAACAAAGACCGATCACTTGCTTGGTGACGATGTACAAGCTGTTAACGTCTGTCACTGCCAAAAAGATACATCTAGATCAACACAACATCAAGGCAGAAGAACAGAAAGGATGTGTGAAGGGCTCCAAAGGTTGTAAAGAGCAAGTGGTCATCGATTCCGTAGCGATTAGGGAAGCAGTTAAACAGCGGTCCCGGATTTCCTCAAATCAGCGTTCAACTCTGTATCACATAAGTGGCTCCTCCAAGTTCTAAGATCTCTCCAGGATCATTAGTCTACTTCAACATGTAATGATGCATGGACCCGCGATGGGGGAAGTGGATCTCTACAGATACCTTGGGATCATGCAAGCCCCGGTTCAGCAACTGCTCTAGTTAAAGAGAAACTAGGTCACGGATTCAAGAGAAGGCTTAGCGGAATTTTGAAAACATAGCTGGATGCAAGGGGAAAGTAGAAGCCATAAACTCTGTAGCTATTCCATTACTTTTGTACTCATTTGGCACATTGCATTGGAGTGTGACATAACTAGAATCAGTTAACAGGCAAATTCGAGTTACCTTAGCGAAGCACGAGATGCATAATGCCGCATCCGAGATAGAGAGGGTAACGTTGCCAAGGAATAAAGGTGGAAGAGACATTCTTGACGTGCGAACACTATATTACCGTCAAGTCGACAGTCTGCGCGAATATTTCTACAGTAAAGAAACATCATCAACCTTGCATACAGCGATCATAAACGCAGATAACGCACTTTCACCTTTATATCTGAAGAACCGTAATGTTGACGTGATGGCTTCAACACTTTCCGATACGATGAAGATTGATAACTGGAAGCGAAAAATCGTACATGGTGGACATATTAACAATCTATTAACATCAGGCATAGATGTAGATTTTAATGAAACGTCGCAATTGGAACCAGGAATCATACAAGATATATCTACAATGACGCAACAGTGACAACGACTCTATGCATGTTATGTAATGTCCAGCAAGAAACCATCCAACACATTACAAGTGGATGCAGCGCGATATGCGGAAGCGACTACTTGGCCAGGCATAATTCCGTTGCCAAGATTTTATATCAACAACTGGTACTAAAGTGCGGATTAAGGAGTGATCAGCTACCGTACTACAGCTATGTACCAGAAACGATCGAGCAAAATGATGATGTAAAAATATGGAATTATTCAGTAGTAACTGATCACACGGTTCGGCACAATAAACCTGACATCTTTTCGCACCGGTTGAAGGAGAAAAATTGCTATTTGATTGATGGCAGTACCAATGGATCGTAAAACCAATGAGAAGCAGGGCGAGAAGATCTGAAATTACAGAGACATGGCGAATGATTTGAAGCAAACATGGCAGCTGAGCCAGATAGACACCATCCCGATTGTAATTTCAGCGACCGGAGTGATATCGTCACTACTCCACACTAAATTAAAGAAGCTTGGTGTACGAAAAGGGGTTTATATTGAGGTGCAGAAAGCTGTAATTCTCGCAACCTGTGCGATAGTCCGTCGTCGGACAATGAACATACTATCCGGAGAAAGCAGCGGTCCGGCGATCCAGATACGAATTCCGGCAGCAATTGAAGAAGTAGCGGAGAACATCGAAGAAGTGCGCCCTTCAATTGCAATAGATTGATAAATATCAGAAGTCAATGAAACCAGAAATAGAACACAACAAAGGGCTTTGAGAACATCAGAACATCAGAAGCAGGAAACCACAATGTTGCTTCACACCCCATTCAGGACAGGTCCAAGCCTAATCTTGTAATATACCATACCCAAAATATAAAATATTCAATTTTCATATCGAAATTATAAACATATGGTAATCATAAATACTGTATGTAAAAAAATTATAGACACCCCCAAGCAACTTTGCAATGAATAATGGAAAAAGGTGTCTATAATTATTTGGCATAAAATAAGGAGAAAAAATGTATATTACTCATTTTAAAAGTAACGGTTAAGAATTTTATTGCTTTTTTTTATATTTTTTTATTCTAGTCTATTAAAAAAATATTAGTTGCAATTTCAACAAAATATAATTTACATAAAAAAATTTTCATTAAAAGATTTTTTACCTGGGGGTGTGTATAATTTTTTTACATACTGTATATATTAATAATCATTTCTTAATAATTATACTAACCCAAATTATACGATAAGTCTTCTTCTTATTGTTCCACTCCTCTATGGAGGCTGGACATCATCATTCGAACATCATCTCTTGATCTTGCTACCCTCAACACGTCAATGGTAGAGATGTTAAACCATTCTTCTATATTATTCATCCAAGTTTTCTTCCTTCTTCCGTGTTTCTTGTTCCAATAATTTTCCCTTGAAGTACCACTTGTAGAATTCTGTACTTATAAAATGTTGCTCATCTTTCTGAAAACTGTTCTAGCTTCTTCAATTCTGACCTTAATTTCTGTTCTGTTGTTTGCTGTGTCTTCAATAACTGTGCCTAAGTATTTTATTCTATGAACTTTTTCAATTGTTGTATCATTTAATTTTAAATTTAGATTATTTGCTTTTTCCAGCAATATTTAAAGGTTATTTAGGTTCTCCGCTACCAGTGCTGCGTCGTCGGCGAATCTGATGTTGTTCACTCTTTCTCCATTAATTTTAATGACTATATCGATTCCTTCTAGTGCTTCGTTAAAAATTTCTTCGGAGTACGCATTAAACAATGATGGAGATAAAATGCAGCGTCAGACAAGCTATTTTTGATTTTTATTTCTTCTGTTGAACCATCTGGAGTTCTTACTTCTGCTAACTGATACCAATATAAAAATTCTATTATTCGGATGTCTTTCTCATCTAAATTCTTTTTCCTCAAGATATCAACCAGTTTATCATGTTTCACATTATCAAACGCTTTTTCAAAATCTACAAAGCACGTATGCACTTTAACTTTCATTTCACTGCATCTTTGGTTCATAATGTTCAACATAAATAGTGCCTCTCTAGTTCCCATGGCATTCCTGAACCCGAATTGACTTTCCGCAATATCTATATCAAGTTTTTTATATATTCTATTGTGTATAATCTTAATAAATATTTTTAGTGCGTGGTTCATCAGACTAACCGTGCGAAAATCACCACAGACTGTAGCATGGTTTTTCTTAGGTAATACTGTAAATGTTGATTTTAATCATTCTTTAGGGATAGTGCCCGAATTATACATTTTATTGAACAGCCATCTAATAATTTTATTATCTCTTTCGGGATCTCATCTGGTCCTGTGGCTAAACCATTTGTCGCGTTTCTGATGGCATGTATTACTTCTTCCTCCAATATTTCCAGACTATCACCTATTGGAAAATTTAATTCGGATCTCGTAGCATTGGACAACTCTATTATGTACTCTTCCCAACGTTTTAATCTATCTCCTGGATTTAATATAATTTTACCATCTTTATCTTTTAGTGAACTATAATTCTTTTTCCTACCAGTATTTGAAAATCTTTTGACTTTTTTATGAAGACTGTTCAGATTATTTCGTTTTTCCAGATCTTCAATTTCTTTACATTCTTGTTCCCAGAAATGCCTTCCATTTTCTACGTTCATACATCAACAGTATTATTTCGTTCCTCATCCATTAGCCACAATTTCACCAGTTTTCGAAAGTGCTTCACACGCTTCTACCAGAGGTTTTTTGAATTTATTCCAGTGTTTATGAATGTCTATTTCTTCATTGCTTTCCCAGTCTAAATTTTTCAGTTTATTGTTCATATTCATTGATAGTCTATGATTTGTTTCAGGTAGGTTTAATAATTGCGGATTAATTCTCATAACTTTTTTTTCCAGGTTTTTTAAGTGTGATCTCCATCTTGGCTACTACTGGATTGTGGTCTGATTGAATATCAGCACCAGGATACGTTTTGACACTTTTGATTGTATTTCTGAATCTATGGTTAACTAAAATAAAATCAATTTGGTTTCTAATTATCCTTTCATTGTTATTTTTCCGTAATGTCCAAGTATATAATCGTCTTGTTGGTAGTTTGAACCAGGTATTTGATATTACCAATTTGTTTTCTATACAGAACTCAATCAATCTGTCTCCTCTTTTATTTCGCCAACCTAATCCATGGTTTCCCACCACATCTTCAACAGCTATGCTACCAACTTTGGCGTTAAAATCACCTAAAATTAAAGTAATATCTTCATTTTTTGTTAAACTTAATAACTCATCTAGGTGGGTATAAAATTCTTCACATAGTTGATCATTACAGTCCGCTGTTGGTGCATATACTTGGATGAGGTTAACGAAACCTACTTTTGTTTTCATTTGTATTATTCTATCTGATTTTATGATGATACTGGTTATTGATGATTTTAGTTTCTTGTCGACTAAGAATCCAACTCCTTTTCTTAACGGCTGATCATCACCAACACCAGAATAAAGAAAATGATTGTTCTATGTACTTATTTCACCACATCCCCTCCAATGCACTTCACTAATGCCAACAATATCTAAATTGAATCTTCTTTTTTCAATTTCTAGATTTTTCAATTTACCAGGATGGAGCAAAGATCTAACATTCCATGTGGCTATTTTCATGCTACGTATTTTGTTCGTTTTCATATCAGACGTTTTCATATTAAACGTTTTATTGTTAAACACTTTCGTATTAATAAACGATGATGTTTTACTAGGGAACCAGTTCATGAGGTGGTTTCCCGTTGCCTTCCTCATGTAAACAAATATTTATCAATTAATCTTACTCGAAAACCGTTGTCGTGCCTGTCCGTTACCAGTATGCTCAAAAATATAAATATAATTATTTAATTTATAGTTTGCTGTTTTTGCTGCAAGAATTCTTCATCTGCGTGCAACAGATTTTTATTGCCGATTGAATTTTTTCTAGTGCGAGTTTTGCTATTATTTCTTTGTTTTGGGGCACTATTTTTAATTATTTTCTTTCTCTCACTAATTTCTTTTTCAGGTGATCTAATCCTTTTGGTTTTTAATTTATCAACTTGAATGGATATATCTTCTCCACTATTTGTTTCAACAATTTTTCCTTCAACTAACAGTTTATTATTCTTTATTTCTACAGTTTTACCTTCTTTCTCTAGTATCTTTGCAGCTTCAATTAGCTTTTTCCTGGCGGTTCTTTGTTTCACAGTGAAGTCACTTTTTATTGAAAAATTTGTATCTTTTAAATAATTTTTTGCTTTTAATATTTCCTCTTTTTTAATGAACGACACAAAACTAATCAATATTGGTCTAATGGAACCCTCTTTTAATTGGCCTAGTCTATTGACAGAATTAGGTTCTTGTATAGAAATCTTAGTTTTTAACACGGTAGAAATGAAGTGCAGAGTTATATCCACTAGTTTTTCTGAGCTTGTTTCTTTTATTCCAAATATTAACAGATTGTTATTCTTGGCTAATCTTGCTTGTCTTTCAATAACACTGTCTTGTTGAGCAAGTTTTTCATTTAAAATAGAAATTGTATCATGAACAATTTGAAATTTTTCATCTGATTGTTCACCAATTTTTTCAATTTTATCAATCAATACTTGGTTGCTCTTGGTGTTTTCTTCACTAATCTTGTTAATTTGCTGACGAAGCTGAACAGACAATTCTTCCTTGAATAGCTCGAATAGTTGCTTGTTATTCGCCTCCATAGGAAATATTAGATTTATACCAGTAATGATTTTGCACTAAAATACAATAGAAACTTTAAAATTTAAGGTTATAATTTGTACTAATGTATTCCTGTATTTTCAATGATTATCCTTAGTTTTTCCCTGGAGTAATGTTTTTAGATGATAACTAGCTATTTGAGTATTCGATAATATTATTTTTAACTATTAAATTTTTGATTAGAATTTATAATATTAAATAATTCTGTCCACTGATAATTTCTTCGATCTTTTCACAACGAACAGGCGCCGAATATACGATAAGTAATAATTTACAATTTCTCAACAACTATATTTCTATTATTGCTATACCAAAATATACTATACATATGATATAAGCATAAATATAATAAGTGTTTCTTAATAATTTAAGTAACATAAAAATGTGTTATAATTTAAGTAACATAGAAATGTAAATGATTAGTCAAGTGCAATGCTCTGTAACTTGATCCTATATATCGATTATGATATTTAGGTCAGTATATTCTATTGAACTGCAAAGGGCAATGTAATTGCACTTGAGTAATCATCCTAAAAAAAATATTAAAGTAATATTTAGTTGATTATTTTTGAAAAAGAACTTCACGAAGCAGTCTTCAACAAACATTCAAGAAAATCGGTCTAACTCTGAAACTCTAATTCAAATATCTAATCTAACTCTAATTATAGTCTAGTTTTATATAATTCAAAATAAATGTTATAGTATAAAAGTATTCAAAAGTGTTTTATTTGATTTAAAAGTGTTTTACAAATTCAAATTCCATAAATAATATATATAGTCCAATTTTATATATATATTTTTTATCATATGTGCATCAATAAATACATTATTTAACGGTACGCGTATACGATATTTTACAATCTCATGTGTTATAGTGGGAGTAATAACTGAAACAACTCAAAATGGCAAATTTGTGTATACTTGTTATTGTAATTTTTTTTTTCTGCATACAGAAGTGTAAGAGGGGGAGAAAATATATAGAAAAAAAAATTTTATATGCGTATTTGAATAATTTTGAATGAATTTTAGAAATGAAAAAGAATTTTTTGTTAAATTGCTAGTGATGGTGACGTAACGGGGAAGAAAACATAATTGATTTTTATTTATGTACATATATGCGTATTCGTATTTGAATATAATTTTCTGAACTAATTTAAGAATTGAAAATATTTTTTTATTTTTCAATTCTTAAATTCATAAGAACATTAGCTCGTTAGCAATTGTGACATAATGGGAGGAGGATGAAAATATATGGAATTTTTTCTAGAATGTTCTAGATTTTGAATAATTTTCAGGAATTTATGAACTGAAAAGTTGTTTTTTGTTATTATTAATTGGCGATGGTGCCGATTTTATATAATTATTAATTAATAGGTACACTAATAGATACAATTAATAATGATGAATGGCCATATTTTTATCTGGGATTTTCTCTAGCACCTCTGGATGGATTGGGCTGATTTTTGGTAAACTATCAGCCCAATCCCAATCATGAATTTTACTAATGAAATTAATTAATTATGTTCATATGTGTTTTTAAATTTAAAATCAAATTTAAATTATAGAAAATTATATGTTGTCAGTATAATTAATGATTAAAATAATTATTAAATATTTTTCGAACACTTAATTTGATTATAATTTTGATAGTGAAATGTGCCAAAGAGAACATTTAGATATAATTTCATATTTTTTAGCTCAAAATAATATTCATGATCTATGATCATTTACCATAACTGCACTTTAATTATTATACTGTAATTATGATTGGATGTTTATACATAGGGTAGGCATCTGATTGACATCAACATGGCGGTGTCCAGCGCTGCAACTATACTATATCCATCAACTGTGCTTATCATACCTCCACGTGGTAACCATTGGATACGCGACTTACTAAACTGATAAGTGCAAGTGCTGAAGATTGAAAATACCGGCACTATAATCACTATTCCCTCCGAAACCAACGCAGCCCGTAAACAGAGATTGGCGTTCGGCTAATAACCGAACCCGTAAAAAATATATATTAGGAAAAGGAAAAAGAAAAACACGGACGGATTAAATGTGGACAACCCCGGCAAACGTTTTGAGGACACTGCTTTACGAATTTGCACCTGGAATTTAAGATCACTATCTACTATAGGTGCATCTAACGAACTAATTCGAATCCCAAAGGATTATAAAGCAGACCTAAAGGCAATCCAGGAAATGAACTGGACAGGAAAAGGCTCACTAGAATATCTAAGACAAAATAAGAAAATTCGGATGCGGCTATGTGGTGGGACCAAGATACCAAGACAAAATAAGAAAATTCGGATGCGGCTTTGTGCTGGACCAAGATTAAAGAATAAAGTCGTAGGCTTGTATCCCATCAATGAGAGCCTATGTCGCATCCGCATAAAAGCACAACTTTTCAATATCAGCGTAATATGCGGACACGCTCCGACCGGAGATTCAACTGACGTGGATAAAGACGGCTTTTACGATAAGCTTGCTGACAGAAATCAGATTCACCACTTTTTCACTTTGTGATAGATAATCCGATGATATCCAGATCGTCAGCATAGGCAAGGAACTGGGTCGACTTGTTGTATATAGTTCCGCTTGTCTTTCCCAGATTGACGCACCACCTTTTTAAGTGCAATATTAAACAGATCGCACGAAAGTGTGTCGCCTGCAAATAAACGGGGCTAAGACCAAATACATGGCGGTTTGCCAACCGGTGTTATTATGGCTTGAGTAAGCAAATGTGATCCAAATTGCTTACTCGAAAGACTAAGATCACACATTATAAGTCACTGTTGTATGAAGTTTGGAGCAGAGTCCTGGACCATCTCTAGTAGAGATGAGCAGCTTTCGAGAGGCAAATTCTTCGTTATATCTCTGGCCCCGTCAACGTTAATGGGGTTTGGCGAATTTGCTTTAACCACGAGCTATATGAGCTGTATCAGGATACTGACGTAGTCAAAAACTCCCGGATACAAAGGTTCCGGTGGCTAGGTCATGAAGGTAGACTGGATGATACAGCTCCAGCCAAAGCTAGCTTTGACTCCAAAACTGAGGGTAGGGTAGGCGCAGAAGAGGACGACCAACTCTCCGGTAGAAGGATGGTGTGTAAGCGGACGTGAGGATGCTGAACATATACGGAAGCTGGAGGAATGCTGAACATATACGGAAGCTGGAGGAATGCTGCACAGGACAGTCCTATGGAAAAACTCTATTTCCTCGGTCTTGGCCCACTAGAGCAGTAGAGCCATGTAAGTAAGTAATTATTATTATGTTTTGAACATTATTTCACGACGGAATTTTGATATTTGTTTGTTTTTTTTTAAATTAAAAAAGAATTAATAGATGAGCAAAAAACTTTAAAATTGAATTTTTACTGTATAAAATGCTCAGTATTTTGTTGTTCATTTTTATTGCTTTTCTTATTTGTTATAGTTACTGTCTACATTCTTGTGGCTTTTTAGCACATTTCCAACCAAATTGGAAGAAATGTGTATATTAGTTTCACTCTGTCTATCCGTCTGTCCGTTTACACAAACTTCTACATCTATTAAGATAGAGTGTTAAAATTTGAATATTAGATAGATAGTAATAAAACAATAGGTCCAGTAGAACAAAATTTTCTTCGATCACTTTTCACTTTGAACAAAGTTCGAAAATTGCCTATATTGAACATCTAATAACTTTTAAACCAATAAAAAATTTTGAGGTCTGTAAAAGCTATAAGATATGAAAATCTTTTATCTTAATTGTGAAATTAACAAATTTTTTAAAATTGAATTCTTTGTTGTATAGAAATACCGTTATCTTCATACAACTTTTTTTAGTTTTTTTAACACCCTGTATTTCCCAAACTGCTTATTTTGCTGACCTATTCTGCTTGCGTTTTGTTCAACAGCTGCGAAGGCTTCACTGACGTTTTTTTGCGTTCTACCGATGATATCCAGATCATCAGCATAGGCAAGGATCTGGGTTGTATATATGTAGTTCCGCTCGTCTATCCCACCTTTTTAAGTGTAATATTAAACAGATCGTACGAAAGTGTGTCGCCTTGTCTGAAGCCCCTGTGTGTTTCAAAAATTCTGGAAGTTCTGTTGTCACATCGAATTGCGCACAACGACAGGCTAGGGTAATCCTGCAGAGATTGACGAGTTTAGCAGAAAATCCGAAATCCACCATTGCTTGCGGGACCTCGTCTCCTTACCGAGTCGTACGCAGCCTTGAAATCAATGAAGAAGTGGTGAGTACTTACATTGAATTCTTTGCATTTTTCCAGAATTTGTCGCATTGTGAAAACCTGGTCTGATGTAGACTTTCCAGGTCTGAAACCACATTGGTATAGTCCGATGTTATATTCCATTTATGGTTTCATACGCAAGCAGATTACCGAGGAGAGGATTTTGTACGCTACATTCAAGATGCTGATTCCTCGATAATTGGAGCAATCAAATCTATCGCCTTTCTTGAATATAGGACAAATTAGGCCAACTTTCCACTCAGTGGGCATTCTTTCTTCGGTCCAATTCTTTGTTATGATTTAGTGAATGCACCATACCCAATCATCACCTGCTGATTTATATAGTTCAGCAGGAATGCAATCCTGACCAGCTGCTTTGTTGTTCTTCAGTCTCTTGATGGCATTTTGGACCTCTAGAGTTGGAGGTGGTTCGCTCTGGGCTTTGGATAACAGCCACTTCTATAGTGTTGGTTTTCGCTCTTGTCTCATTACATAGAAGCTCCGAGAAGTGGGCTGCCCATCTCTAGAATATCAGTGGTGTCAGTTATAAGGTTCCTTGAATATCTTTACAAGCGGTTGTCCTGGGCTTGAAACCTTGCTGGTGATATCTAACTATACTATACAATTTTCGAACCTCGCTTTTATCCCTCTTCCTTTCTAGTTCAGAGAACTGCTCGTTTTCATAAGCTCTTTTTTATCACTCGCATGATACGGTGCTTTTCGCGTCCTTTCTGCTGGTATACTTCGTATGCCCCTCTAGTCCTTCTGCTCAACGTTTTTTACCTCTACTAAGGTCTTACACTCACCATCAAACCATTGGTTTCTTACTGGTGGTGAGCAAAAAACTTTAAAATTGAATTTTTACACTATAAAATGCACAGTATTTTGTTGTTCATTTTTATTGCTTTTCTTATTTGTAATAGTTACTGTCTACATTGTTGTGGCTTTTTTGTATAATCTTTTCGGATGAATTTTTGTATAATCTTTTCGGAATAGGGTATTAACCTTTGAATTGGCATTCTAAATTTAAAGCAAATGAAATAATTAAACATTCAATTATTTGATTTGCTTTAAATTTAGAGTCTACTTAATTCGACTAGTAAATTGCTATTGAATTAATTTTTATTAATTGTTTTTATGTAGTTTAAGGGCAGTACTTCATTGGTTCCGAGAATACGTTTACATATATTTTGGGCAGTGAAATACGCCTTAGTTCTTTTTTTGTCATTTGGAATCTTGAAGATAAGATTGCTGTCTCTTACTTCGCTTATAAGAAACGATACTTAATATTCAAGATCTTCAACCCGATTCTCAATAGATTCCAGTTTGCTATTGAGCAGCTCATTTTGCTCTTTCAATTAGTTAATTCATTTTATACAACTGGATATCATTTTCAGTGGCTACATATTTTACCCAAAAGAGCAAAACTTTTTTGTCTAAATCCTTTATTGACATATTTCCTACGGACATATTGTATAATGATGGTTTCTTGTTATCAGTTCCGTGGATTTATGGTGAGGTTTCTTTCACTTTTCTCTTGGTATCGACAGGGTAGGCACACGTGAGTTTCGGCTCACTTTTTTTTCAACTACTTCATCCTCCATCAGTCTCCTTCAGACCCATCACGACCATTCAACCATCCATCCCTAATCGCTACCTAGAAACAATGAGTATAGCTGTCAAGTCCGGTGACTTGGAAATACCACCAGGAAATAATGTAGATATCTACCCTCCATTGAGCACCTGCTTCAAGGTCATAATTTGATTGTTGTAGGTGATTTCAATGCACACCACCCATTTCGGTTCTCGGGTCTCCCGGATGATAGCCGAGGAAATATTTTTGTCGAGCAAATCGAATCAACTGACTTCGCTTGTTACCATTAACAAGGACTTCCCACCAGAATCGCTACCACCTGTTCAAGCTCGCCTGATATCACACTAATAAGCATATCTTGACTATGTAAGGTGTATGAGCGGGCGCAACCCGCATTAAGTTTCGAACACATTCCAGAATTATTATTGTAGAGGAACCTGATAACTTTGTCGTCTCCGAACAGCGAACATACGTGAACCATAACAAAGCCAACTGGCCTGAGTTCGCGAACTTCGTAAACGACGAACTCGGTTAACTACCGGTACCTAATAAAGCAATATCTGGTGAGAAAGCCTTTCGTGAAGCAGTCGTAAGTACATCCAAAAGATTCTTACCTATGAGCAGAATCAAGAAACTGATACCGAATTTTCCACCGGTAGCATATCAGCTAACCGAGCAACGCGACCACCTCCGTGCAACAGACCCTAGCGACACACGTATCGCTCAACTCACAGGACATCCACAAATTGGTAGCAGTGCTCGCCTGGGTGCAGGAAGCTCTGGTCTACAATTAGAGGTCTTTCAGGCAAGCGCAAAATAAAACTGCTATAATTTTCAATAACACCCAATATGACAACCCTAAGAAATGCACCAACCAATTCTGCCGACAATTTGTGGAGCATCCGTCAATTAAGGACAAAACCATCCGTCATGTACTACGTAAGCTGAAAGCACTGAAATCGGATAATAACACCTCGTCCTTCAATGCTTCAGACATGCATGAGACTATAAGAAAAGCCAAACCTTCTAAGGCCCTCGGACCGGATGGAATCTCGATGGTCATGCTGAAAAAGCTTACATCCTAAGCCTCGAGTACCTAGCCAAAATCATTAACATTACGCTAGACAATCTTACCATACCTTACGTATGGAAAACTGCCAGGATAATTCCTATCCCTAAGCCTGGCAAGCCATCTAATGAAGGTTCGTCTTTGAGACCGATTTCGTTGCTCTCACCAGAAGCTAAAATTTTAGAAGGTCCTCTCCGACCTGTTGACTTTAGCCTCACACCAACATGGGTTTCAGGAAATGCCGTAGTACAACAACCGCTTTAATGGAGCTCACCACGGCAATTGCGGATGGTCATAACCATCGTCGACCACACTGGCGCACAGTTGTCCTTGCACTTGATTTGTCCAAAGCTTTTGACACGGTCTCTCATGCGATTCTGCTCAACGACATTCTGAACTCGACGCTGCCCAATTCCATCAAAAGATTTCTGCATATGTAGAGTTCAGAAACTCACGTTCGAGTTACAGAAAGCTAAAAATGTGAGTACCACAAAGTGGGGTTCTTTCCCCAATTCTTTTCAATTTATATCTATCAATGATTCCAACTGGACTTCAGGGTGTCAAACTGATTACTTATGCTGAAGGCTGCTCGGTCGCAGCTACTGGTTTAAATGTAAATGTAGTTACCGACAGAATTAACACCTACTTGTCGGAACTAGAGCAATTTTTTAATTCGAGGAAACTCCAACTCGCCTCACATAAATCGTCCGCTACTCTTTTCACTACTTGGACTAAGGAAATCAAACTCTCCCTGAATATTCAAATTAAAGGGGATCCTATCCCGACAGTTAATAATCCTAATATTCTTGGAGTGGCGTTCCATAACTCTCTCATCAGCTATGCCGCTCCAGTTTGGACGCCATATCTTAGTGACACTCAATGGAAAGATATCCAGTCCCGACAAAACACAGCTTTACGCATTGCTACTGGGTGCCACTCCATTTCCTGCCCCGACTACCTCCACCATGAAACCTCCATCCTCCCCGTCAGGCAGCATAACGAACCTCTTTCAAAGCATTTCCTGCTGTCCTGCCACAACCCCACACATCCCATCCACAACATTACCCTCAGTGAGATGCCACAACGCAGCATACGGAAGGACCTCAGAGTGTTCGAAGCAAATGTTACCCCAGCAATTCCGACCACCTGGAACTCTGCCTCAATCCGTGCAGCGCATAAACAGCTCCACACTGACACTGTCTCAACAGCAATTTCTTCCAGCAAATTAAATAGGGTCCTTGGTACAAGGCATCCCAAGATCGCTGACAGTGAGAAAACGCTGCCCAGGGCAACAAGAACCACCTTAGCTCAGTTGCCTTCGGGTTGGTGCAACATGCTCCAGAGCTATAAAGCACGCATCATTCCGGGCACAGATGACCTCTGCCCTGCCTGCAACCAGGGTACTCACGAGTCTAATCACCTTTTCAATTGCTCTGAGAAACCGACAGACCTTGTAGCCTCCGACCTGAGGTCACAGCCCACCAAAGTGGCCACTTTTCTGGGTCTCCCAACCTGACTCGATCCTTTCTAACTTACATTTTCCACCTTAGTAAGTAAGGTAGTATTAGTCGCTTTATTAATGCTTACTGTTTAGTGCTTTAGTAATAATACTGTAAAATTGGCTGCTTTAATTAATAATATATTGATGTGGAAATAAAATGGGTCGTAACATTGTACTGAGGGGGGAGATTTTCTTAATCTATTTTCAGACCTGGATTCGCTACAACAACAACAACAATGGCAATATCATCGACCTTCGGTTATAGGTAAAGTGGTTCTTAACCGGTGCTCCACGGCACATTTGTTTTCCGTAACCTTGCCCCAGGTGCTTCGCGAAACGAAAGTGAAACCAAATATTAAAAACTGTTACATATAGTCATCCTTTAATTTATGTGGTACTTGGTTTGTTTATATGGTTTAACGGCGTTTGAGAAACTTTCGTTGTTTTTTAATTCCACAAAAAATCTAATCAAGTAGGCCGTGCAAAAAAAAATTCTAATCAAGTAATT
The DNA here is from genome assembly GCA_949752835.1 of Empis stercorea. Classification (NCBI taxonomy): domain Eukaryota; kingdom Metazoa; phylum Arthropoda; class Insecta; order Diptera; family Empididae; genus Empis; species Empis stercorea. The sequence continues at coordinate 53,792,206 of OX457085.1, read as the reverse complement.
TTTATTTTCGTGTTGGACGTTGTTATAGAAACCAAATTTTCACGTACTTTAATATAAATGTTCTTTTAATTAATAATTGATTAGATTTTATAAGAAGTGACAAAAAACTTAGTTGAATGAGTATCTTACGTGATAAATTTTATGTTAACATAAATTTAAAAAAAATAATATAAAATATAAATAAACACTTAGACAACATTTGTGACATAATTTAATTACTTCGTAACGAAAATTAAGTAAATATATGTACTTATTGTTATTCCAAAATTTATTTAAAAGAGCCGCATGGACAACTTCTTTCAACGAAAAAGTAATTCGGAGCAAAATATTAGTGATGGAACAAGTACAAGTCGGAGTAGTATTAATAGTGGCAAAACAGAAGATGTCATAAGAACGACTAATAGCATTGATTTTAAATAACTAGAAAAAACATCATTAAAAAAAAATATTGTTATATTTAAACCATAAAACAGTTTTTTATGTTTACATTAACATTGTGGTTCAATCCCCCGTCAGAGACAATATTTTATTAAATTATTTTTTTTTTTTTAAACAAAAAAATTTAAAAAATTTTTTAAATAAAGTAAAAAATCCTGTAAAAAAATCAACATTCATTATAAAATTTGTTGACAAAAATATTAATTTTCCCTAATAAAATATGAAAAAATAAAAAAATTCTCTAGATTGAATTTTTCTATTCTTCGCAAAATGAAATTTTTCTTTAAATAAAGCAAAATAAAAATTCTCAAGGCCATAAAAACTTAAAAACTCAACAAAAAAGAAAAAACGCAAGAAAGGAAAATTGCTCAATATAATATATATGTATGTTTATGTGGTGAAAAGCTGTCCAATAGTGCTGTTTCCTGCGAAATTGAATCGCCACTTTACTACTACGCATCCCACTCTTGTTTAAAAAAATTAGGATTATTTTAAAAGGTTATTGGACATGCAAGCTAAGCAAGTAAAACGATTTAAAGGTGCTATCACAATTTCTGAAAAGGCACAAATTGCTTCATACAAGGTATCAGAATTAATTCCACTGAAATTAAAATCACATACTATAACAGAAAGTCTTATTTTACCGTCATGTTGTGACATACATAGTTAAAATTATGTTTGGCGTAAAAAATGAAATTATGAAGATTCCCCTTTCTAATGATACAATAAAAAATGCCGCGCGCCTAACTACTGATCAGTAGTTTTATAAATACGGACTTTTTTTAAATTCAACTACTCTAAATACATATTTGGAGTATATGTTGCACCCTCTATCCACAGGAATTTGACATTTTTGTGAATTCCATTTTCAGAGAGCGATCTGTTGACAATGAAATAATTTCTTCTTCTTCTTGTACAGATAATTGTGTATTTCAAGATTCAAATGTGCCAAATGGATTTCGTATCCAGTCATTGGATTCTAATTTAAGAGATGGATAAAAATTATAACTGTGATTTTATACTACTACTTACTAAATTTCTGATGCGACATTAAACCTATTTTTTGGAGCTTATTCACAATTGGAAAACACGATTTTAGTATTCGGCGCCTCTAAAAGAAATTGGAAATACAGTTAATGGCATCGTATTCTACTCTTAACTACCTTTCCAACGAGTAGAGTAGTCACACTTCATTTTTGGTGCACATTTACTATAATAAATATATAGTAAATATTTTAAATTAATTAAAATATTAAATTTTTTTGAGAGAGTTGTTGCAATGCAGTAGGAAGAAAGCCAGAACAGTAACTGGCTTCCTCACAGGTCATTCAAGGCTGTTGATCTTCACGACGTGAGACAAGATCACCCCCTCGCAGGCGAAGATCATCCTCGAGGGATGACAGAAGAGGCTGGCATAGAGTGGAACACGACAGGCCGGCTAGAATATCCAACAGGGAACGAAGAAGAGAGGTTTCCCGTAGTCCTGTCGGTAAGGACCGGGATAGAAGACGAATGGAGCATAGAAGTCCTACTAGAAGAAGAAGTCGGGGGGCTTCAAGAGGCCCTCCTTCTAGAAGGAAAAGCGGTGAGGCTCGTGGCCCAACCTCCAGCAGGCAATAAATAGATGGAAGAGTGAAAGGTATTGCAGGCAAACCTACAACATGCCAAGGCCGCGGTCTTCAGCAACAGGTTTGCAAAAGAACAAATAAGCTTTGCCTTAATACAAGAGCCCTGGCTAGCGAAAGGTAAAATTTGTGGGTTAGGAGACTCAAAAGTAAGCTTCTTTATAATTACACGGACTCCAGACCGAGAGCCTGTATCCAATTTAACAAAAATATTAATTACGTTCCAATTACAGAATATTGTCAAAGGGACGTAGTAGCTGCAATCATATCGTCAAAAAGAAGTAAAGCTGATATCATAGTATGTTCGGTGTATCTACCTGGCGATGAACAGTGCCCATCCCTGGAGTTAACGGGACTGCTAGCATTTGCAAGAAGGAAGATGCAGATTCTGATTAGTTGCGACGCAAAAGCTCATCACATTAACTGGGGCAGTTCTAATATCAACAGCAGAGGAGAATCATTGCTAGAATTCATCACCAGCAATAACCTATTCGTACTAAATTCAGGTAATGAACCCACTTTTATTAACAGAATCAGAAATGAAGTTCTCGATCTCACAATCACTACCTCATTTCTGACAAATAACATAAAACGATGGCATGTCTCAAATGAACCATCTTGCTCAGACCATAGACACATAAGGTTTGATATTGAGGACCTTAGTCCCGAAGTTTCAGAATATCGCCCCAAGCGACGTACTGCCTGGACGTCCTTTAGAGAAAATCTTATAGATAAATTACAATTTATTCCCAAAAGGATTAGAAACATAGAAGATATGGAAGAGGCCGCCTGGACGACCAGCAAGGCTACAACCGATTCTTTCGAAAACAGCTGTCCGGCACGCACCAGCAAAAGCAACAGACAAGTGCAGTGGTGGAACAACCTTGCGGAACTAAGAAAGAAGGTGCGCAGGTTATTCAACAGAGCGAAGAACAAAAACCAATATCGACTACGGCAACAATCCAAACATCGGGAATGGAAAGAATCAAACAACATCATCTTTCCATGGAGGAATGGAAAGAATCAAACAACATCATCAATCCAGAACGGATGGGCTGGGCAATCAACACGTTCAAGCCATACAAATCACCAGGTCCGGATGGAATATTTCCGGCCCTCTTACAAGAGGGACGAGAAGCAATCATCCCCCATTTTAACGCGGCTATTCAAGGCCAGTCTTTTATGGGGTCATACACCAAAGGCTTGGACAGAGGTCAAGGTAGTATTTATTCCAAAAGCCAACAAAAGAAACAATGGAAACCCAAAGAACCTGCGTCCACTCAGTTTATCATCGTTTATACTCAAAACGCTGGAAAAAGTCATAGAACGATGCATTAGAGACACGACTCTCACGGTGAACCCGCTAAATCGTCACCAATATGCCTATCAAGCAAGCAAATCAACAGAAATGAATCTTACAGGTGAAATTGACAAATCCATGACACATAAGGAGGTAGCGTTAGTAGCATTCATGGACATCGAAGGCGCTTTCATCAACACAACACACGAATCCATGATTAAAGCGATGATCGAGAAGGGCATCAGCAGATCGACTTGCAGATGGACAAGATCAATGCTGACCAGCAGAATCATCGAAATATCCCTTGGCAGCGCACAGGTTAATGCGAAAACTAATAGAGGCTGTTCGCAGGGCGGTGTATTATCACCACTCTTGTGGTCACTTGTGGTCGACAAACTATTGGTCAAGCTACAAGAAAAAGGCTTTGACTGCCAAGGATATGCGGACGACCTTGCAGTTATCATCAAAGGTAAATTTGTAAACACTCAATGTGAATTACTCCAAAAGGCGTGCAACATAGTGGAAAGCTGGTGTATAACAGAAGAACTCCGGGTAAATCCAGCCAAAACCATTATAATTCCGTTCAGCAGAAAACATAAAATAGAACATCTGAAGAAACCAATGATGTGCGGAGCGGAGCTAGACTTCTTGAAGGAAGTTAAATTCCTAGAAATAACCTTGGACCATAAACTAAACTGGAACAGCCACATAAACAATACAGCAAGGAAAGCACAATTATCCCTGTGGACCTGCAGAAGGATATGTGGAAAAACTTGGAGAATACATCCGAAGATAGCCAACTGGATGTATCTCTCAATTGTAAGACCCCATAACCTATGCATCGGTGATCTGGTGGAGAAAAACAAAACAACTGAACGTCCAGCGCAAGCTAAACAAACTACAGAGAATGGCTTGCTTAAATATCACTGGAGCAATGAGCACAACACCGACATCAGCAATGGAAACACTGCTGAACCTTTCCCCACTACACATATACATAGAAGAAGAAGCAAGAATGGGGGCCATGAGAATAAAGGGCTTTCAAGGCCTGGGACAAGGAAAACTAAAACACCATCCGTCTATAATACTAGCTACGGAAAATGAACCATATCTCGACATGCCAAGAGATGATGGTATAATCACCTACAAATTTAAGAAACCATTCAAGGTAGTCATCACAGATAGGAGCAATTGGGAAACCAGCAAGCCTGCTGAATCAGAGATAGAATGGTACACAGACGGATCAAAAACGGACGAAGGAGTTGGATCCGGAGTATACGGTAAAAAACTTTTAATTATACAATGAAAATAAGTGTTTTCCACGTTTTTGCTATCATAAAACCATACCATTATGACAGAATAAAATAATATGTACAATCTACAGCTTTAAAAGCTGGTGGCGAATGCACCCTCATATGAAACACAACACAAATAAATTAAGGTTTATTGGGGTGTGAAAAGAGAGAAAGACGATAGACAAAGTCTGATATATCAGGTTTGAGGACAGAAAAATTAAATGGTACACAGACGGATCAAAAACGGACGAAGCAGTTGGATCCGGAGTATACGGTAAAAGGCCTAGGTTTAACAAAGCACAGAGCTTAGGCGCCATAGCCACAGTATTCCAAGCAGAGGTACACGCCATCCAGATGTGTGCAAACGAAAACACACGCAGGAAATACGTGAACAAATCAATCACAATCTACTCAGACAGCCAAGCGGCTCTCAAGACACTTGACTCGACTCAAATTAAATCAAAGATGGTACTAGATTGTTACAACATCCTAACCAAACTAGGAGAAACCAACAGATTAACAATTTCTTGGATCCCTGCGCCATCGAAGAAAAGAGCGAGAGAGCTGTTGCTGCAGTAGGAAGAAAGCCAGAATAGTAACTGGCTTCCTCACAGGTTTGGACTCCATATTATTTTTTTATTATTTTTGTCAACAAATTTTATAATGAATGTTGATTTTTTTATATTTAATATAGTAAATGTGCACCAAAAATGAAGTGTGACTACTCTACTCGTTGGAAAGGTAGTTAAGAGATACGATGCCATTAACTAAGGTTCAAGTTAATATCTAAACTGTTGCCCTGGTAAAATTTAATATTAAAAATGTCGAAATTTTCACAACCGTAAATTAAAAATATTAATTATAAATATAATTAATATTAATATAATTAATATTAATATTAATATAATTAATATTAATATTAATTATATGATATCCCTGCAAACCCCTTTCATGGAGCGTTAAAAATGCGCTGGCCACTTTGGTGGGCTGTGACCACAGGTCGGAGGCTACAAGGTCTGTTGCTTTCTCAGAGCAATTGAAAAGGTGATTAGACTCGTGAGTACCCTGGTTGCAGGCAGGGCAGAGGTCATCTGTGTTTGGAATGATGCGTGGTCTTGAGCAACAGGTTTGTAATAATGTAGGTAATATTCTTAATTTTCTTATTGCTTCTACCATTTTATTAAATATTTTAGGAGCCGAGACTAAAAAGAAGTTTGCAAAGTGCGTTCTATTATAAACCGGAACAGAGACCATGTGTCTATGATTTATGCGTAGGTTGTATGCATTTGAAGATCTATTAATGTTATAACCACCTCTTAGAAAAATAGTCTTAATACCTTGTAAAAATATAGATGTCTTATTGGAAGAATCCTAAGATTCATAAATAAATGAAAGCTGTGATGTGTTCGTCGCTTTTTGGTAATAATTCTTATAGCATGTTTTTGTGCTACAAGTAACGGCTGCAGCCTATTTTGATAAACACCTCCCCAACACGAAATACCATATTGTAATTTAGAATGAAAAATCCCATAATAAACCATAGTTAAGATACTCTTTCCACAATACATACTTAAATTGTACAATTGCCTTATAGCTGAGTTGAAATAATTTTTCAGTGAAGAAATATGCTCTGACCAACTGACCTTACTATCAATAATTACTCTTAAGGATTTGAAACATTGTACCACTTCAATTTGAAAACAGTCAGTAGAACAATTAAGATTTGCAAAATATGTTTTACTTGAACTATTAGACAGCGATACACAAGTATGATTATCTAATGCATATTTTCTACAATCTGAAGAGTGATAATAAATAGTGCAATCAGGAGCTGTAATACTAGATAGATTGAAAAACATTAACTTTGTTTTGCCAGCTTATGAGCAGAAAACCATCGCCTTAGAATATCTAGATCAAAATTAATATTCGCAATTAATTCTAGTACGGAATTATTTGCATAACCACACGCCATGTCATCAGCAAAAGTCTGTTTACTTTTAAATGGTTGCAGAAAAATTGAATTTATAAAAATTAGAAAAAGCAATGGTCCTAGCACGGAACCTTGAGGTACACAAATATTAATACTTTTCAAATCACTAGAAATATTGTTAATCTTAACTTTTTGTTTTCTGTTACTCAAAAATGATTCAAACCAAATATAAATAAACCCTCTAAAACCAGCATTAAGTAATTTTTCCAACAATAGTTTATGATTAACCATATCAAAGGCTTTTGTTATATCAACAAATAATGCTGCTGTAGATTCACTATTATTAATGCCTTCATAAATTACACTACAAAAGTCTAGTAATGCATCCTCAGTAGATTTTTTTTCTCTGAAACCAAATTGACAGTTACTAAAATTTTTTTTGGTATTTAAGAACTCAAGGACACTTTTTTTTATTGCTCTTTTTTTATTTTTGAAAAGGTCGATAATTATTCATATTTTTAGCGTCCTCCGCAATTTTTAAAGCATTAGAAAATATACCACTATAAACACTCTTATTGAAAATAAATGAAAGAACATCGACCACATTTAATGCAATTTTCTTTAAGAAGGTGCTAGAAATACCGCAGCTGGTACTTAAATTAGAATTTTTTAAAGATTTTATCTGGTCAAGCAATTCGAAGGATGAAATCGGCTCAAAATAGAAACTATCTACTTGATAATCTTCAACATGAATATTAAAATTACAATCACAATTATTTTGTAGATTAGCTGACATATTTATTTATTTATTTATTTATTTATTCACCATAACAAGGTATTTTTCTTATTTTACATATTATTATTATTACAAATTAAAATAAATTTAATTATTATTATTATTATTGATTTAAAATAATTTATATAATTAAAAACATCCTTAATTATATACATTAATATAGTGACGACTTAATTGAATTAAATATTTATGTTAAGTTTGTTGTGATGTATTTTCTGAAGAGTGTTTTAGATATGGAAGGCGTATAGAACGAGCCTAATTTATTGAAAATTGTGCAACATTTGTTAATAGGCTCATTTCTGGCGTATTCAGTGGTGTGTGTGTTTTGCTTCAGTAAACTTGTGTGCCTGGTTTGTCTTACGTCAGTGTTGAATTTTATCTTGTTTGTGATAAAATGTACACTAATATTTTTGTTCAAGACATCAAATGTGACACAACAAGTTAACAAAGTACGCCTTGTGGCAAGAGAAGAAAGATTAAGTAAGGACAGTCTGGAAGAATAACTTGGCAAGTTTGAGTAGTCTCTTGGATCATACAGATTTCGTAATGCGAAAAGAAGAAATCTTTTTTTGGATCGATTTTATTCTATCAATGTGAGTTTGATAGGCTGGATTCCAAATAATACTACCATATTCCAATAAGGGACGTACTAATGCGCAATACAGAGTTTTTGTAACCCATACATTCTTAAATTCTTTGGCGCGTCTTTTTATAAAGCCAAGCATCTTACTAGACTTAAATACGATTTGCTCATAGTGTTGCTTGAAGTCAAGCTTATTGTTTATTAGAATTTCAAGGTCATTAATTCTATCTACACTGTTTTATTCCGTACCATTTAAATGGTACCCGTGCGTGATGACAGATCTTTTACGAGAAAACCTAATAGCATGACATTTGGCTACATTTAAATCTAGTTTATTGATGATGCACCAGTTTTCTAAGAGATGAAGTTTAGACTGTAAATAGAATACGTCAGAAGCGGATTTTATAATGAAATATATTTTAAGATCGTCAGCGTATAGTAAGTGTGGAATATCTCCAAGATGTTGTGATAAGTCAGAGATCATAATATTGAAGAGTAAAGGACCTAAGTGGCTTCCTTGAGGAACACCAGAAGCAGTGATTTTTTTTGAAAATAGATCTTGAAATTTAACGTATTGGGTTCTTCCGCCAAGGTAGGATGTCAGCCACCTTAAAAGAGGATCTGCTATACCAAATTTGAGCAATTTTTGTATAAGTCTTATGATCAACACGGTCAAATGCCTTACTGAAATCCGTGTAGATCGCATCAATCTGGTAACCCTTTTCCATATTACCATGAGATTGGTGGTTGTTGTTTGTTCAACAGAGGGTTATTGTTTGTTCAACAGAGCCATGTTGTTGTTTGTTCAACAGAGGGTTAATTACAGGGCATATTTTGTCGCAGATAACCTTCTCAAAAAGTTTGGGAATAGAAGATAAAATAGCAATACCCCTGTAATTTTCGATCTTAGATTTGTCACCGCTCTTATGAATAGGAACTAGGTATGAAGATTTCCAGGCTGATGGGAAGGTACCAATCCGTAGTGATTTTTCGAAGAGAATTTGAAGACGCATGCACAACTGATGAGCGCAATTACGCAAGAAGATAGGAGGTATGCGGTCGGGACCCGCCCCTTTTTTTATATCCAGATTATTAAGTGCATTAAATATTTCATCAAATGTGACTGTTAATGAGCTTAAAATATCTGGTGGAGCGAGATGTGTCAATTCACTTGGGTCCACCTCTGATGGGGATCCATAACATTCCATGAATCGGTCCGCAAATAGATCGCAGATATTTTTTACGGGCGTTGAAGTCTGATTGTCATTAGACATGGAAGATGGATAGCCTGTTGACTTACGCTTAAGGTTCACGAAATCAAAGAATTGTTTAGGATCTGTGAGAAAATTTTGTCCAACTGTATTTATATAAGTCTCATATGCAACTTTAGATTTATTAGAAAACTCGATGACAGCTGTTTTGTATGAGTTAACTAAATTTACGTCACTACAATTGATGCGCTTGATTTTCTTATATAGTTTATTCCTATGATTTTGCAGTGACCTTAAACTTTTGTCAAGCCAAGGTTCAGTCAGTTTATCCTTTTGTTTTATGTTTGGCACATATTTTTCAAAAAGCTTAAAGATATGATTGTAAAATAAATATACTTAATTATCCAGGTCACTAGATAAAAGTAGATCAGACCAGTTCGTTGAAGAGAAAGCTTCATTTAACCTGACATAGTCTGCGTTTTTAAAATCAAATACAACTACATTGTTGTAAGAATTAGTAAAAGATTGAGCTGAGGTGGTATACTCCATCATGATTGCATTATGATGAAGGAAGTTAGAGAAAAGATTCTCTAGGTCATCAGCGGGAGTGACAACTACATTATCATAAGCATTTGTGAATATCAGATCCAGCCATCTACCATTATTATTTGGTATTTTTACCATTTGTTGGAGGTCATTACTATAAAACGTGTCGATTAGATTAAAATCTATGTCGTCCACGAAATTTATTGGTAATAGATGGTTGTCTGAGTTGTCAGTGATGAACGATAGTTTAGGACGATTGAAATCGCCAAAAACAAAAATATTATCGTATTCACTGCTTTCTGAGAGGACAGAAATGAAAGCGTCGGAAAATTCACTGTATACAGTTTCGTTTAATTGAAGGGGAATATAAATAGCGCCAACTACTAATGTTTTCGTTCCCAACTTTATATTTATAAATTGATGCTCAAAGAGCTTTGAAGTATTAGTTTTTATAGAACCATGTGAAAGAGAGTTACGTACGGCTATCAATACGGCTCCGCCCCTGGTGAGACCAGTTGAATTATAGTCACGGTCGTTTCTATACACTGTCCATTCATTGCCAGGAATTTCGGTGTTATGGTAAGAGTCGTTTAACCATGTTTCGGTAAGGATAATGGCGTCATAGTGGGAGGAGTTAGCTTTTACGTAGAAATCATTTAATTTACCTCTAATACCACTACAATTATGGTAACAAAAACGGAGAGGTGGTGTGGACTTTGGTTTATAGGAATGGAAAGTAGGTTTTCTTTTGTTGTTGCGTTGGTAGGGGACGAAAAAACTTGTTTTCATTTTCCCTAATTTTTTGGAGATAGCATGTATATTTAGTACTTATGTGACTAGCATAAGATTCCAGATCATTAGAAAGGTCAGATTTGTCATATTCATGCTACCATAAAACTTTTCAAGCAATGTTCTTACGAGCTGTGTATTCAGTTGGTAAGCCCTCCATTTGAAGGGACAGCATTACGCTAGTTTTAGTCTTGCCTTCATAGCATACAGTGTCACCTTTCTTATAGAGATATGCTAGGTAAACCCTTACATTGTCGAGAATTTTCTGGTCTCTGAGGCGAGACAATGCGCTGTCTGTTGAAGATAGTGCTGTCAATTTAACTGAATTGGGTATGAGAGGATCTAAGTTCGTTTGGGGAAGAGGGATTGGTATAGTTTTAGAAGGGTTAGATGGAGCTAGACTGGTATTAGCAGGTGCTGCTGCAGGATCAGTATATACAGAGTCGTCTGCAGAACTGGGTGGTATGACGATACCATTACAGCTTATTGAGGCTGCTTTGTTTAGTATTTCGCCTTGAACAAAATTAGAGTATTTTCTATTTGAAATTTCATGTGTGTCATTGATATTTTCATGTTGAGAATATGTATTCAAGTTAGTGTTATTAGATGTAGGAAAGTGTACTGAGGGTGTATTAGATGTAGAAAAATGTACTGAGGGTGTATTTTTAGGTGTAGGAAAGTGTACAGAAGGTGTGTCGTCTATAATAACAACATTTTTTTTTCCTTAATTTTATAAGCCCTACCATTAAAATGTTAAGCATTACTTCTTATTTTATTAAATTTTTGATTACATTTAGTTATATATTTATTATTACTATTGTTTTTATTTGTATTTTTATTGTTAATATTACTATTATTAATATCATTATTATTAATATATTTAGTTTTAATTTTAATGCTACTATTAGTGGTATTTTTACTTAAATTACTCTTAATTGTATTATTATTATTTTTTTTTGTTTGTTTTTTACTTATCTTAGGTTTCCATTTATATAACTTCATGTTGTTCCATTCAAAAACATCATTTTCGTCACTAAGATATATCCATTCGTATTTCTTTGGCATTGTAAATTTGAAATTACTGGATTTACTTTTCGATTTACGTAGAGCTTTGCATGTGCAATCCAGTATGGAAAAATGAGTTTCAATAAGTTACATATTCAGGTTGAATATGCGTGCGGTGGAGCGTTCTTAAGAGGCCTTTGCCCAAAAAGTAAAATTATATCTGGTATACTTCGTTTTGTTATACTATACATGGTGTGTATAACAATTTAAAAATATGCATACACAAAATGATCGGCAACATACATTTTGTATAACACAAAATTTTTATTTTGAGTAAATGAACATAATTTCAAATTGTTTTCTACTAAGTTGAGAATATTATTCCTATGTGCATTTGTTGTTGTTTTTATTTTACGATGTTTATTGCTGTGGTTATTTCTTGATCCTTTTTTATATTTGTTACCTGCAATAAGTTTTTTCTTATATCCATTCAAAAGGATATAAGTTTTTATATTTAAATTTCAAATTTCAAATTTAAATATTTTTCTATTTTTCTTATTTTTGGGGAAAAAATCAAATATGCGATCGTAGTTTAATTCATACAGAATGAATGCATTTAAAAAAAATATCTTTGGTAGAATGAAATTTTTTTAATCTACATAGGTACATATTCGTATATATTTTTTTAGAAATTATAGTATGTATATTACTTATAATGAAAAATGAAAAAAAATTGGTAAATATTAAATTGAGCAAGTTCCTTGAAAAGTAATATACATAATGTTGGTATTTTTAAAATAACCTATCCTCTGTTATTTATTAGTATTCATTATTCATTATTATAATATTAATAATATTCCCGTTTGAACATGCTATTGAGTTTTCCTATCTATACTTTTTTAAACTTACTCGACAGACTTTTAGTACGTTCATCAAAAAAACTATTAAACCCCTAAAAAACTATAAATATTCTGAATATAGAAAACGAAAAAATTCTAAAATATTGAAATTTAAAATTTAAATGAAAATACTTGCATATGTATAACTAAAACCTGTATAAGAAAATGCAAAAAAAAAGTATGTATACCCAAAAAAAAGGACATAGGAGAACAACGAGAGAGATATAGTTACAAAAAATAATAGCGAATATAACAATTTACAACCGACGATCCTATTAGTGGAACTATTTTCTGTATAACAATTTCAATTTAGTATTTTTTTTAGAAAATTTTGGAAAAAGTTACTTCCTTAATTTGGCTCCTAGAAACTTATTTTCTATTATTTTTGAAAATTTTAATTAAGAAAATGTTGCAACGTTTTTTTTGTATGGAAATGACAAATCATTTTAAATTTTCAGACAACCTAGGTCGAAAATGAAAAAAAGGGCTGCCTAGTGTAGATTCGTTTTATAAAGACTACTTGTCTTCCAAATTTCACCCAAATTGGATGAAAACTGTGGAAAAAATCTAGGTCGCAACGTTTTTTTTTGTATGGAAATGAAATTTTTTTTTAAATTTCCAGACAACCTAGGTCAAAAGGTTAAAAAAAATCTACATAGTGTAAAAGGTAGGTTTATTACCAACCATTTGCAAAAAACCAGATCAAAATCCGATAATTACAGCTCAAGTTATCTGCTCCAGCCCAAAACCTTATCTTACTTTTTGGGCAAAGGCCTCTTAATATAATAATCAGTATTTAAATCAGTTTTTGTCCGCTGTTTATTAGTTTTGTTCTTATTGGTATTAATCCTCGTCGTTGGTATGGTTGGTATTATTACCAACTGACGTAAAAAAGTCATTCAGTTTATTAGATACTTCTTTTGGGTCCGAAATATTTCCGGTTTCTGTATCAATTTCAATATCTACAAACTTATTTTGATTCCTATTAATATTCTGTTAACAACATTCCATTCTCCTTTAACATTACCTTTATTCCTAATCAACTCATTTTTATAATAACTGTCTTTACAAACAGATACTTCTTGCTTAACCTCATTACAGATTCTAGTGTAGTACTTCTTAAGTTTGGCATTATGTGGATGCTTAACAATTTTTAATTTCAATTTATTCTTTTTGTTCACTTTATTAAGTAGTCTTTCAGACATCCACGGCTTTAATCTTTTAAACTTGCTACTATCATTTTCTACTGTAGTTGTGCAATTATCAATATGATTTAATAATGTGCATTGAAAATTATCAAAAGCTGTAGAAGAATTATCTTCAGAATATACATTTTGCCAAAATTCAAGCTTTAATATATTATTCAACTTAACAAAATCCGTAACTTTATTATTGAATGGTACATATTTCTTTATGCTATCAGAGCATATGTTTTTGAAAATAAGACAAGTCATACAATGATTAGTAATACGTAAATCACATACACAACTAAACAAATCATAAGAACTATTACGGTCACAGCGAGCAAAAATATGATCTAAACAAGTACTAGATGTATCTGTAACTCTTGTTGGCACATTTACCAGACATTCTAAACTATACAATGACATTAAAGAAACATATTTTTCAACATCAGACGAATTTGATAAAAGATCTATATTTATATCACCAACAATAACTAAATTTTTGTTTTTTTCAGCATTAAGAAAATTACATAAATCTTCAAAAAAGATATACTTAATTTTATGAATTTATTTTCTTTAGTTTAGTTTTTATTCCATATCAAAGTTTGAAAATATAATGGCTGTTAAATCCTAATTAGAGCCAAAAATCAAAATTCCGGCTGCCTAGTGTAGATTAATTTTATAAAGACTACTTGTCTTCCAAATTTCACCCAAATTGGATGAAAATTGTGGAAAACATCTAGGTCGCAACGTTTTTTTTGTATGGAAATGACAAATCATTTTAAATTTTCAGACAACCTAGGTCGAAAATGAAAAAAAGGGCTGCCTAGTGTAGATTCGTTTTATAAAGACTACTTGTCTTCCAAATTTCACCCAAATTGGATGAAAACTGTGGAAAAAATCTAGGTCGCAACGTTTTTTTTTGTATGGAAATGAAATTTTTTTTTAAATTTCCAGACAACCTAGGTCAAAAGGTTAAAAAAAAATCTACATAGTGTAAAAGGTAGGTCTATTACCAACCATTTGCAAAAAACCAGATCAAAATCCGATAATTACAGCTCAAGTTATCTGCTCCAGCCCAAAACCTTATCTTACTTTTTGGGCAAAGGCCTCTTAATATAATAATCAGTATTTAAATCAGTGTTTGTCCGCTGTTTATTAGTTTTGTTCTTATTGGTATTAATCCTCGTCGTTGGTATGGGTGGTATTATTACCAACTGACGTAAAAAAGTCATTCAGTTTATTAGATACTTCTTTTGGGTCCGAAATATTTCCGGTTTCTGTATCAATTTCAATATCTACAAACTTATTTTGATTCCCATTAATATTCTGTTAACAACATTCCATTCTCCTTTAACATTACCTTTATTCCTAATCAACTCATTTTTATAATAACTGTCTTTACAAACAGATACTTCTTGCTTAACCTCATTACAGATTCTAGTGTAGTACTTCTTAAGTTTGGCATTATGTGGATGCTTAACAATTTTTAATTTCAATTTATTCTTTTTGTTCACTTTATTAAGTAGTCTTTCAGACATCCACGGCTTTAATCTTTTAAACTTGCTACTATCATTTTCTACTGTAGTTGTGCAATTATCAATATGATTTAATAATGTGCATTGAAAATTATCAAAAGCTGTAGAAGAATTATCTTCAGAATATACATTTTGCCAAAATTCAAGCTTTAATATATTATTCAACTTAACAAAATCCGTAACTTTATTATTGAATAGGTACATATTTCTTTATGCTATCAGAGCATATGTTTTTGAAAATAAGACAAGTCATACAATGATTAGTAATACGTAAATCACATACACAACTAAACAAATCATAAGAACTATTACGGTCACAGCGAGCAAAAATATGGTCTAAACAAGTACTAGATGTATCTGTAACTCTTGTTGGCACATTTACCAGACATTCTAAACCATACAATGACATTAAAGAAACATATTTTTCAACATCAGACGAATTTGATAAAAGATCTATATTTATATCACCAACAATAACTAAATTTTTGTTTTTTTCAGCATTAAGAAAATTACATAAATCTTCAAAAAAGATATACTTAATTTTATGAATTTATTTTCTTTAGTTTAGTTTTTATTCCATATCAAAGTTTGAAAATATAATGGCTGTTAAATCCTAATTAGAGCCAAAAATCTAAATTCCGGCTGCCTAGTGTAGATTAATTTTATAAAGACTACTTGTCTTCCAAATTTCACCCAAATTGGATGAAAATTGTGGAAAACATCTAGGTCGCAACGTTTTTTTTGTATGGAAATGACAAATCATTTTAAATTTTCAGACAACCTAGGTCAAAAATGAAAAAAAGGGCTGCCTAGTGTAGATTCGTTTTATAAAGACTACTTGTCTTCCAAATTTCACCCAAATTGGATGAAAACTGTGGAAAAAATCTAGGTCGCAACGTTTTTTTTGTATGGAAATGAAATTTTTTTTTAAATTTCCAGACAACCTAGGTCAAAAGGTTAAAAAAAATCTACATAGTGTAAAAGGTAGGTCTATTACCAACCATTTGCAAAAAACCAGATCAAAATCCGATAATTACAGCTCAAGTTATCTGCTCCAGCTCAAAACCTTATCTTACTTTTTGGGCAAAGGCCTCTTAATATAATAATCAGTATTTAAATCAGTTTTTGTCCGCTGTTTATTAGTTTTGTTCTTATTGGTATTAATCCTCGTCGTTGGTATGGTTGGTATTATTACCAACTGACGTAAAAAAGTCATTCAGTTTATTAGATACTTCTTTTGGGTCCGAAATATTTCCGGTTTCTGTATCAATTTCAATATCTACAAACTTATTTTGATTCCTATTAATATTCTGTTAACAACATTCCATTCTCCTTTAACATTACCTTTATTCCTAATCAACTCATTTTTATAATAACTGTCTTTACAAACAGATACTTCTTGCTTAACCTCATTACAGATTCTAGTGTAGTACTTCTTAAGTTTGGCATTATGTGGATGCTTAACAATTTTTAATTTCAATTTATTCTTTTTGTTCACTTTATTAAGTAGTCTTTCAGACATCCACGGCTTTAATCTTTTAAACTTGCTACTATCATTTTCTACTGTAGTTGTGCAATTATCAATATGATTTAATAATGTGCATTGAAAATTATCAAAAGCTGTAGAAGAATTATCTTCAGAATATACATTTTGCCAAAATTCAAGCTTTAATATATTATTCAACTTAACAAAATCCGTAACTTTATTATTGAATAGGTACATATTTCTTTATGCTATCAGAGCATATGTTTTTGAAAATAAGACAAGTCATACAATGATTAGTAATACGTAAATCACATACACAACTAAACAAATCATAAGAACTATTACGGTCACAGCGAGCAAAAATATGATCTAAACAAGTACTAGATGTATCTGTAACTCTTGTTGGCACATTTACCAGACATTCTAAACCATACAATGACATTAAAGAAACATATTTTTCAACATCAGACGAATTTGATAAAAGATCTATATTTATATCACCAACAATAACTAAATTTTTGTTTTTTTCAGCATTAAGAAAATTACATAAATCTTCAAAAAAGATATCCCTACAGACATTTTGAAATCTATAAATGCATACAAGACTAAATTTATGATAATTAAACTCACACACAACCTTCAATACATCTGAGCTTCCTAATGAATAATTAATAACTTCAAACACCGCCAGAGGAATACGTGTTATTGCAATTGCATGAAAAACATAGCCAGGAATATTAAAATCATTTTTTTCACAATCATTAATCCATATTTCTGAGAGAAATATAATATCTGGTTGTTTATCAAAAGATTGAAAATTAGTTAAAAATAGATCGAAGTTTTTACGTAGGCTTCTAATATTTTGATGTACAACTTGAAAATTACTAAAGTATAAATTTTTATTATTATATATTCTTTGATATAACGCTTCGATAAAGTGGAAAACCGTGGACATAGTCAAAAAAATTCTGCTTAGACCCTTTCAACTGGTTTGGCCACGTCGAGCGGATGAACGAAAATAATCCAGCTAAAAGTACCTTTGACTCCAACACCCAAAGTGTACCGCGTCAAGGTGGCGAGATGAGGTGGTGGTGGTGGTGCTGATGCTGAAGTATTAGATTGTATAGTACTAGTTGAAGAATTTGGTGAAGATGATGAAACAATTGATGTTTTCGATGTAAATTTTTTGCCAATTATTTAGATATAAATAATTTAAGATATATTTCAGAAACACAAAATTTGAAAGATTGCAGAATGTTGTCGAAAGCGGGTTCAAATATTGTGACCCACAAAGAAAAATTTTAAATTTTAGCATTTATTTTATATGCCACTTCTTTATTATTATGTATATCCTACGCATGAATTCAAAATATTATGTACAATACTAGAAATGTTCATATTCTGAACTTACCACTTTTTCTTTTTCGTTCCCTAAATCCAGGATTGTTGTAGGTAGTCCCTGATGATATATCCACTGCTTTCGTTGGATCACCGTCTCTTTTATAAAACAGAGTTTCATAAAATGCAAATATGCACAACCCAACAGTAAGAATTATAACAACGATCTGAAAGTATTAATTACATATATATTATATTATTTATATATCGTAACCGGTTGTTTGACCCCGGAGTGTTTACCGTGCGAATATATTCACCGCGAACATGTTCACCGCGAGTATATTCGCAATAATTAATTAAATTTATATTCTAATTTCCCGACCATTCGCAGTACCCAGATTCAGACGACGTGGAGGTTGTGGAGATTGTGACTCCTATTTGTTTTTTTTTTGTTTTTCTTTGTTTTTTTTTTAATTATTTTTTTGTAGTAATAATGGTATAACTAAAAAAATGCATGCGCGGTGAACATTCCGCGGTGAAAATGTTCACATTTTTTAATGGAAACTTGACTTGCTAAATAAAATTGGTAAATACTTTTGAAATTTCGGCCTATCTGTAATTATCATTTAATACTGGCTATGAAATTCTGATATCAGCAAACAATTCTAAAATTTATTTTTAACATTTTATTACTCTTAATTAAAAGCAAATTTTTGAAATAAAAGTTTTTTTACCCTTTTTTTTTAACTAATTTTTTTTTGCATTTTAGTCGACTTATAATTACAAATTACAATCAAATTATCCAAACTATTTTTTTTTATGAAATTATATTTTTTATACAATGATTCATTTTTTGTTAATATAAAACTATGAACTGGGTGTTATTGCGAAATGAAATTGTTAATTTTGAAAAAATAAAACAATGCGTCCATATACTCGTATTACTAAAAAACAAATTGCATATTGTTAGACAATTACAGGTATTTTGTTAATAGGAGAATAAGTTTTTTTAAATTTCTTATCATGTTTGTAAGCACTGCGACTATGAATAAGTCTATAAGTCTATTAGTCAAATAAAAATGATTATTTTACGCACAGATAGTTTTTGTCATAAAAGTTTATGATACATATATTCCATATATAAAAAAATATAATTTAGTTAACTTACTTGTAAATAAAAAGATATTCCTCGCACAACAGTGAAGCCGCCTCGACTAGAGTCATCAATTTGATAAGCAAATATTATAGCAGAAGTTACAGCAAGCAGACCTAAACCAAGAAATATTTAAATTTTTCTCGATTTAAAAACAAAATACTTACAAGCTGTGATAGCTAAAACTATTTTCATCATAAGAAGATGCACATATGTTATTATAACTTTTTCTCTAGCAGACATCATAGCTATTTGCAGAATACATAGTATACAAAAGAGTCCAATCGCAGTAGTACTAACAGAAGCCAATATACCGCTAATGTAAACTGATACTGTAATAACAAAATGAATGAAATAAATTGTATATTATTGATTATAATTATGGAGTCAATGAAAGTAAGTTGGCGATATTCTAAATAGAAAAATTTATATCTAATACAAAATTGTCAAATTTTATTGAATTGTTGTTGTAAAATTTAAAATAAAATTTTTGTTTATATTTTTATTCCACAATTTTGTTTATATTTGTGTTAAGAGAAGAGCATAGATATAATTATGCGATATTTGAATAATCTTATGTATAAATTTAAGAATAGAATTTTTTTTTGTTTATCATAAAGAGTGTTTTCTTTTATTCATTCTGTAGAAGGAATAGAATATTGATGACGTCATGGTAGAATATTCACAAAAAATATTCCATTTATTCCCTTTTCATTGAACTTACCACTAATCGAGTGCATTTGGAATATTCTGGCGTGACGTCATCAATATTCTATTCCTTCTAATCCTTCCACGGAATGAATAAAAGAAAACACTCTTTATATTTCTTCGTGTAAGCAGCGAAATGATGTATGTGTTAAATACAACAATTTTTTTTATTATTTTAATTTCAGCACCAATTTTTTGTACAGTAACTTATTTCTACAATAAAACTAAAAGAAATATGTAAAGGTGTGCTAAATTAAATGTTTCTTTTTTGCTTTCCCTTTTATGAATTCACACTTCCAGTATATAGGTATATATATATATATATATATATATATATATATATAGGTATATATATATATATATATATACATATATATATATCTCCTCACCTGGCCATAACTCTTAAACGGCTTGAAATTTGGAAGTTGAGCTCGTGTCATCAAATGCTTGGTACCATATAAATTTGGGGCCTTTTTGATGAGGGGGAAGGTAGCTCGGAGGGCCGTTTAATTTTTGAATGTACCAAAAAAACCATGTGGGGTATTAAATGAAAGGTCTTGACGAGTACATCTCATTGGACTGTAGTCCGGGGGGCACCGTGGGTCAGGTCGGGCTCAAATCGGGGTAATGTGGGGTCCATAATACAAAAAAACATGTGGGGTATCAAATAAAAGGTCTTGACGAGTACAACACATTGGAGGGTAGTCCGGGGGCGCCGTGGGTCATGTCGGGACCAAAACGGGGGCAATGTTGGGCCCTGTAATACAAAAAATCATGTGGGGTATCAAATGTTTTGAAGTGTACATCTCAATGGGGAGTATTTCGTGGGGCGCCGTGAGTCATGTAGGGGCTAAAACGGGGGCAATGTTGGGCCCCATTATACAAAAATCATGTGGGGTATCAAATGAAAGGTCTCCAACGGTACATCTAAATGGGCAGTAATCCGGAGGGCGCCTTGAGTCATCTCGGGCCCAAAACGGGGTAATGCGGGGCCCCATCATACAAAAAATCATGTGGGGTATCAAATGAAAGGTCTTGAAGAAGACATCTTGTTGAGTACGCCGAGAGGTACTCTGGGTCTTGTGGGACCCATAATGCAAAAAGACATGAGAGGTATCAAATAAAAGGTATTGAAGAATACATCTCGTTGCGCAGTCCGTTGGGCTTCGTAATTCATGTTAGGGCCCAAAACCTGTGTCATGTGGGGGCCCATCTTAAAAAAATCATGTGGGGCATCAAATGAAAGGTCTTGAAGAGTAGTCCGAGCAGTACCCTGGGGGTCATGTGGAGCCAATTATACAAAAAAACATGTGGGGTACCGGGGGCCATGGAAGGCCCAAAACATCGGCCACATGTGGAATTCCAAATCGTGGGCCATGAGGAGCTCAAACAAATCATTCCCAAGTTGTTAAAGTATTTAAATATTTTTAGTCGGTCAAATTCATAAATATTTGACCGACTAAAAAGTGTAAAAAAAAAAAATATAAATAAAAAAGTTTTTTAAAATACTTTCCCTTAAAGAAATATTCAACTAAAAAGTAATAAACAACCAAATAATATATCAATGTACTTTCCCGTTGAGTTTTAGCCACTGTCAGCAATAGTAAGGGAAAGTAGACCTTATCAGAATTAATGCCATTTATAAGGATGTCTGCTTACCCTTACTATTGCTGACAGTGGCTAAAACTCAACGGGAAAGTACATTGATGTTCTATTATTTGCTTGTTTATTACTTTTTAGTTGAATATTTCTTTAAGGGAAAGTATTTTTAAAAAACTTTTTTTTATTTATATTTTTTTTTATTTGAGTTTTAAGTTTTTATGGCCTTAAGAATTTTTATTTTGCTAAAGAAAAAATTCATTTTGATAAGAATAGAAAAATTCAATGTAGAGAATATTTTATATTTAAAAAATGTTTTAATATTAATATTTCTATTGCAAAGGTTTCAATCATTAAAAAATATAGATGATAACAGAAAGAGAATTGATGGGAAGAAACAAAATGTTTGACCCAAAGCAAAATTGGCTCGTAAGGCCAAATAATATTTTTGAAGGAAAGCTAAATTGACAACTAATCCTGGGTTTTAATGATAAAAATTTGCAAATTGTATAATAAATCATTAGGAAAATCGGACCGAAAGGTTTTATTTCTTATGGAAATTTAATATGTGCGACAAGAACAACAAATTCTCATTTGCAAGGGATATTTTTCATTTACCAGGGATAATTTTTATTTGCAAGGAAATTTTACCAGGGATAATTTTTTTGCAAGGGATAATTTTCATTTTGCAATAGATAATTTTTGATATTTTTTAAAAACCATAGATAATCCTTCTTATATGGTATCACAGTTTTGTTGAAATCTGACATTTCAGTATTGCCATTAAAAATTTTTTTATGTTAATTATATTTTGAACTAAATTTATATATAAAATGTAAAAAATGGAAATGTTAATAATTTAAAAAAAAATAATTAACTTTGTTTATGCCGGTTTTTTTTTCATGTACAAGGATGTAAATATTAATTTTGGACTGTACCATTAAAATTATTATTTCCAATTATTATAATGAGTTTATATTTAGTAATTTCGTATTTTAAAATATTATTAATGATTGGTAATGAAATTATTTCCAGGTTTTTGCAAAAAATATAATACGTATATTTTTTAAAACTTTAAATTGACACAAATGCATTACAATAATATATTAATCAATAAATTTTAATAATAATAATCACCGAACTATAAACGTTCGTTGATAATAATAAAAATTAAATTTTTATATTATTATTATTATTATTAATATATTAAATTATTTAATAGAGTAAATTACTTAACATTTTTTAAATTACAACAAATTCAATTTTAAATATTTATTAATATATATATTATTCAGAAAAGTGTGATAATTATATCAGAAAAAATTCAAATATTTATATAAGAGATTCAATATAAATTTTGTAAATATAAATTTTTTACAATTGATTTTTTATTATACAATTTGCAATTAATATTTAATTGCTGATTTTAAATATAATAGTTGAAATGATTTATTATTTTTTTAAATAAAATTCTACTGCCATTCAACAGTGCCATCTGTGATCTGTACAGAGATAATCAGCCATTTTATATTCCCTTGTCAAAAAATAAATTCCCTTCTGCAGCGATCTACTTTTTTCTCATATAAAAATACAATATACTATCTCGTTCTATTTTTCCTGCACAAGCGGCAAATTGTTATCATTAAAATCCACCATAAGGCCAAAATAAGAAATATAAACAGAAACAAAATTGGGAAATAAGGCCAATAACAGAATCAGCAATGTGTTTAATTTGGAAAAATAAACATTTCTCATATAGTTGTTCGAAATTTATAATGTAAATTTTTAATTAATTAGAGGATTAATAGATTCAGGATCACAAAGCATATTTATTAGTGAAAAAGTAACTCAGTTATTAAACCTACCAAGAGAAAGAAGTACTTAGAGCATAACTGGTATGGGAAAAGTAAATGCTGTTGAGTGGAACAATCATACGATTATCATTGTTATAATAATCACAATTAAAAGCAGTTCATTCGAAATATTATAAACTGTTATATTGTTACATTTTAACTTAATTAATATTATATAGACAGTTGAATTTTAGACTTGTAATAAATAACATTCAATTTGGAAGTTCTTTCTTTTTAATTAAATTGTATTTAGTTAACTAGTCATTTTCATATATTCATTCTTTTCATACTGTTTGTATTTAACAAATGCTGTTTCACCAAATCGAAAACTTTTATTGGAGAGAATACCAAGATTTCCATCCCAATTTAGTATTCAATGTGAAGCTTTAGTTTTACCAACATTACCAACTTTTTAATTAAATTGTATTTAGTTAACTAGTCATTTTCATATATTCATGGACAGTTAACAATTTGGCGACGAGGATTTTGGAAATTATCACAAATTCAACAAAAATATATTATTTTTTAATTTTGCTGAGTATAATTTACTTATCACTGGTATATAAAAATATTTTAGTAGTCATCACAACAGTTACTTTCTATGCTAAAAATAATGCAGGAGCTGTGGAGCAAATTTTAGTAGTCTTCACAACAGTTACTTTCTATGCCAAAAATAATGCAGGAGCAACAAGAGATTCAACAACAGCAGCAAAAGGTAATGGTAGATTTAATTACTACTATGGAAAAAGATAGAAATGCCCTAAGCAATGGCATAGAATTTACCTTGGAAGCGTTGTCAGCTGGTATTTCAGATTTCTTATATGACCCAAATAATAATTGTACATTTCATGCATGGTATTCGCGTTATGAAGAATTTTTTTCGAAAGATGCAGAAAAACTTGATGAAAAACAAAAAATTCGATTATTGTTGAGAAAAATGGGAACCGCTGAACACGATAAGTACATTAATTATATTTTACCAACAAAGCCAAGTGATTTAACGTTTCAAGTTAATGTAGACAAATTGAAAATGTTATTTGGGAAACATACATCCATATTCAATTTAAGATATAAATGTTTAAAAAATACAAAACAGGATGATATGGATTTTATTTCCTACACAGCTAATATAAATAAAAAATGCTAAGATTTTAAATTAACCGAACTAACCAAAGATCAATTTAAATGTTTAATTTTTATTATTGGCTTAAAATCAGCTAATGATATTGATATTCGTACCAGACTATTAGCCAAAATGGATACCGAAATAGATAAAATTACATTAGAAACATTGTCAAATGAATGTATTCGGTTAGTAAATTTAAAATCAGACACAGTGTTAGTTGGTAATACAAAACCAGAAATAAAGAAAATAAATAAAAGTTTTGGAAATAAAAAAAATAATTTTCAACCAAAATTTAATAAATTTAAAACCAGTGAAAACAAAAGTCCAGTACCTAAAACTCCATGCTGGTATTGTGGTGCAATGCATTTAGCCAAAGAATGTACATATTCAAGTCATATACGTAGCTCATGCAACAAAATTTGCCATAAAGAAGGTTATTGCAACACACCAGCAGTACAAAGAGGTAAAACTAATCAGCCAACAAGTCAACATCAACACAAAATTTTGCCTAAACATGACAAAGGTAGAATTTCAAGCGTTTTCGTAAATCAAGTCAACATTGAACCACGTCGAAAATATAGTACTATCAAAATTAATGGTATTTCAGTAAAATTATTATTTGATTCAGCAGCAGACCTTACCATTATTTCGGCTGGTACATTTCAAAAGCTGAATAGCATCAAACGAGTAGTTGTGGTAAGAAAAGCAAATGGTAACATCAGAATTTGTGGAGATTATTCAACTGGGTTGAACGATTCTTCGGAACCACATCAATATCCATTGCCAAATCCTGATGACATTTTTGCGAATGTCAGATGCAGCAGTTATTAGCCATATCGACTTATCGGATGCATTTCTACAAATCGAAGTTGACGAAGAATGTAAACATTTATTAACCATTAACACATATTGGGTTATTCCAATATAACAGAATACCTTTTGGTATAAAAATAGCTCCAGGACAATTTCAGCAGGAAATGAATTAACTAACTTCAGGTATTGATGGTGCTATTTTTTATATTGATGATTTATTTATTAAAGGTAAAAACAAAGAGGATCATGATTGTAATTTAATAAACATTTTACAAAGAATAGCAGATACTGGTTTTCATATCAAATTAGAGAAATGTAGTTTTGCAATATCAGAAATTAAATATTTGGGTTTCACAGTCAATAAAAATGGATTGAAGCCAAATCTTGATCGGATAACAGCCATTTCACATATGCCAGAACCTAAAAATAAACAGAATTAGGGTCATTTCTTGGCGCTATAAATTTTTATGCCAAATTTGTACCAAATATGAACAATTTACGTGGTCCATTAGATAAACGTCCAAGGAAAGATATAGAATGGGATTGGTCAAAACAACAACAAATTAGCTTCGATAAATTGAAGGAAGTGATGACATCAAAATTACTGTTCTCACATTACGATCCGACTCAAGAAATTATAGTAGCTGCTGATGCAAGTAATTATGGTCTAGGTGCTTGTATAATGCACAAATTTTCAGATGGTACAGTCAAACCCATTTATCACGCATCAAGATCATTGAAAAAGAAGCAGTAAAAAAATTCCACAAAATGATTTTTGGTCGCAGATTTAAATTACAAACAGACCATAAGCCTTTGTTAGCTATTTTTGGAAAAAAGAATGGAATTCCGGTGCATTCAGCGAACCGATTGCAAAGATGGGGAATTATTTTAATGTCATATGATTTTGAAATCGAATATGTTGCAACAGATTCATTCGGATATGCAGATGTTTTGTCAAGATTAATTAATCAAAATATCTCACCTGAAGAAGAATTTGTTATAGCATCTATAAAAACTGAAAAACATATGCAACAGGTAATAAATAATTCAATTTTCAATTTACCTTTTACTACAACAGGTAGTAAAAGGTAAATTGATATTTTACTACAACAGGTAATTTATTTTATAAAAAATAATTGGTATAATAAAATAATTTATATTTTACTACAACAGGTAATTTATTTTATAAAAAATAATTGGTATAATTACAATAAAACAAAAGATGTAGATATTAATCAATGTTATCGCCGTAGACAATCTCTTGTTATTGTAAACAATTATTTATTTTTTGGAGACAAAATTATCATACCTAAAATACTTCGTAATCAAGTACTAAAACAGTTCCATAAACATCATCCTGGACAGTTCCATAAACATCATCCTGGTATCGAAAGGATGAAAGGATTGGCACGCAGCTTTATTTATTGGCCAAATATTGATGCACAAATCGAAGATATGGTTCATCATTGCAACAAATGTGCAATGGCAGCGAAATCACCAACAAAAACATTATTACATTCATGGCCGATTCCAACAGAACCATGGCAGAGAATTCACATCGATTATGCAGGTCCAATTTATGGACATTATTTTTTAATAATGGTAGACGTATTTTCAAAATGGTTAGAACTAATACCGACAAAATCAATAACTGCTACAACTACCATTGAAATATTACAAGATATATTTGCTCGATTTGGTTACGCTCCACAACTTATATCGGACAATGGAACACAGTTTACTTCATCAATTTTTAAACAATTTTGTACAAACAACGGAATTGAACATACATATACAAGTCCTTATCATCCAATGTCAAATGGTCAAGCTGAAAGATTTGTTGATACCTTCAAAAGAGCTTTAAAAAAATTAGAGGGAGAAGGAACGCTCCATCACAAGTTATCATTATTTCTTCAACGTTATAGAGTAACACCGAATCGCAGTGCACATGATGGTAAATCACCATCACAATTAATGTTTGGCAGAAATATTAGAACAGAATTGGAACTTCTAAAGCGAGCTGTTAAAACTAAGGTAAATTTGAACATCAAACAAAATTTAGAATTTAATTTAAAGCATGGTACAAGAAACAAAAAATTTGAATCACAAGATGCAATATACGCAAAAGTGTACAAAAGTAATAATGCGGTTGCTGGATCAATCATAGAGAAAATTGGAAATGTTATGTACAACGTTCTATTAGAAAATGGAAAACTCATCAGAACTCATTCAAACCAATTACGTAAACGATTTAATGAACTAATGAACATGATCCAGTACAGTCAAGCAATTATGATTCACTGTGGCATACATTTTTAGATCTGGATAGTAAATCAGTTGAACCATTATTTAATAATCAAGGAAGCAACATTTTAGATAACTTTAGCGTATAAATTTAGTCAATATGTTATGTATTAACATGAGTTACAACATATCTTAAAAAGGGAAGGTGTTGAGTGGAACAATCATACGATTATCATTGTTATAATAATCACAATTAAAACAAGTTTATTAGAAATATTATAAACTGTTATATCGTTACATTTTAACTTAATTAATATTATATACAGTTGAATTTTAGAATTGTAATAAATAACATTCAATTTGGAAGTTCTGTCTTTTTAATTAAATTGTATTTAGTTAACTAGTAATTTTCATATATTCATTCTTTTCATACTGTTTTTGTATTTAACAAATGCTGTTTCACCAAATCGAAAACTTTTATTGGAGAGAATACCAAGATTTCCATCCCAATTTAGTATTCAATGTGAAGCTTTAGTTTTACCAACATTAACAAAAAATTCGCTTGAAGAGAAGTTTGAATGAAAAGAAAATGATGTTAAGAATATTATGATTGCAGATCCAATATATAATATTTCAGGTCCAGTTGATATGATTTTGTGAGCAGGCATTTTGGGAGATATTATATTAAAAAATAATATGAAGTTAAATAAACAGATGGTTGAATTATATCAGGCAAAGTTAATGCAGAAGAATATAATTAAAAGGTAAATTGTATGATAGCATACAATAGAAAAAGTAAGTAGAAGTACCAAAAGTATTGTAATATAAAATAGCATGTGAAAATAATTACACAAAAAAATTACAGAAGAAACAGTAATGGTACTTATACAGTAAAAATTCCATTTAAGGAAAACATCAAAGAATTAGTTTCCAAGAAAAAGGGCATATGCAAGATTTATACAAGCGGAAAATAAATTAGTGCAGAATATACTATAAAAGGAAGATTATAACGCGTCTATGGAAGAATATCAAAGTTAGGCCATATGGTACTTTCAAAATGTAGTTCAATGTTCATTAGTTTTGTCTTATCCATGATAAACAAATTTTAAAGGTAATATATTTTGCATCTCTTACAAGCAATGTGACGTCATGTAACGACAAAAAAAAAGTATTTTTACTAATGAATTCTAATAATATTTAATATTTTTATTTATATAGAGATTTTAAACCTGAAAAAAAAATCTATTTCAAAGTTTAAAAATATAAACTAACTACATTTTATAGAAAAGTTAATTTAATTAATGATTTTATTTAATTTTCTTTTCATACTGTTTGTATTTTTGTATAAGTTTGAATTTAATTAGTTTTATAAATTGAATGTGCAAATCACTGCTAACAGATACTGCAATAAATTGTTTATATAATGTTGTATATTTGTTGTATATGCAAATAAATTGTTTATATAATGTTGTGTGGGAGGGAAAATGGTAGTAATGCGCAACCTAGTTGATGGGTTTCCTGATACATCAACCAAGCCTCTTCTACTCAACGCCAAATCTCACCTTCACGAGGTCCCTCCTGTCAAGCTGAGCAACCCTAACGAAAGAACTGATATCCAACCCAGTTGGTGTAGTTTGGGTCAGCGAGCAAACGAGATTGGTGGAATCAAAATCCAGAAGCGTCTGTTCCACATTGGTCGGCTTCTGGTCTGCGTCTGACTCCAGAGGGGCGGCAGTCAATTCACCTGGTAGTAGGTCTAAAATGCATAAAAAACCCCGGTTTTTAAACATGAATAAGTCTAAACCAGTAACCAATGCGGCAGGGATATCTGCCAAAGTGTCGTCAGAATCCACGGCTGACGGCGAGGGCCTGGCTAGTTTCGAAAGGAAAATAGCTAAGTCGCCAGTGGACAACATGCTCGAGGATACCTCCTCTGCACTCATGGTGGAGTCGCAGGCCATGGTGCTGGATACAGCTACTGTACTTAACAAACCCACTATTGTTGATCCCTTTAAGGGAAGTAGAAGAATCGGACGATCTCCATTAAAAAGCCAATCGCTGGTGAATTTACACACAACGCCAGAACATAATAGTAGAAAACTCAACATTCATCAACGGTCAGTTATAGATCTTTTAAACAATAGTAATCAGGAACTCACACCTAAAAGAAAAAAAATATGTTCCGAAGGTAACTTACCTGGTATAGATTCAACCGAAAAAACTATATTTGCTGATCAAGAGCAAATTATAAAGCTAGAAAGTGAATTACAGAAAGCAAAACATGAGATTGCAGAGCTTAAAAATATTATATTAGCAATTCAGCTTAAAGAATCTAGACTAGCAACAGATCAGAAAGCTAGCCCAGTAAATACAATTACAATTGATCATACGCCTACGAATGTTACAAAGGAAACCGCGTGGATGCTACCTAAATCTAAGAAAAGAAATATAGCCAGCAAAATTAACACATCAATAAAGGACTCATCTGCGGAAAAAATACTAAAGAATAAGGACACTAACACCAAACATATTAACTATAATTTTAATGACTACTCACCTAGCCAACAGAATAGATTTAGTATACTAACTCCTATGACAAGAACCAGCAGAAACAATATACTTAACTATTCAAACGACACTCCACAATCAAGGGATAGCAACAAAATCTTAAAAATAAACAGCTTGACAACATCAATCAACAATAAAGCAATTATAACCAACAACTCAACTGACAAAGATACAAGTCAAGAATCCAATTCAAAACAAGAGAGATTCCTGAAACCTAGTTATCATCAGTAACATAAAAAATTACCACGACTTCACTCAGGTGCTAAAATCAAAAGATATAAACTTCAATGCAAATATGCTGAACAATAATCAAATAAAAATCAATGTATTAACAGAATCCGACTACAGACTACTTACAAAATCAGCAAACGAACTTCAACTCGAATGGCACTCGTTCGAAAACAAGCAATTTAGACCAATAAGAGTAATGGCAAGACACCTTCATCCTTCATGTGATGCAGACTATATAAAAAACGAACTTCTAAAAAAAACTACAAAATAATTCATGTTGAAAATAAAATAGTAAAAAAGAAAGTTAATGGGGTCGACTATATCACAAAATTACCTCTATTCCAACTTACGTTCGACCACTCAGAAGACATCAAAAAAATATTTGAAATAAAGTATTTACACCACATGAAGGTGAATATAGAATCCGTCAGAGCAAATAAACAGGTACCCCAATGCAAACGCTGCCAAAGCTATGGTCATACGACCAAATATTGCCAAAGAAATCCACGTTGCGTTAAATGTGCCGGAAATCACCTATCAGCCAACTGTACCAAAAACAGGGATTCCCCCGCAACATGCTCAAATTGCGGTGAAGCTCACCCATAAAATTATAGAGGATGCGTAATTGCAAAAGAACTGCAAAAGCGAAGAAATGTACAAACGAATGACAAAAATAACAAAATTACTACAAAACTAACCACAACACATAGTCAAATATCAGACACTACTACGTATGCACAAGCAGTTAAAAACAATGCAATTAACTACGCCAAATTAGACACTTCACTTGACACAACAGCACTACTAACAAATATATACACCATGGTTAGTAATCTCTCAGCACGTCTAGACAATCTATACCTTTACAACTTCAAATTAAGACTAAACAATTTCAAATTGGGAATAAACAATTTCAAATTGGGAATAAACACTTTCAAATTGGGAATAAACAATTTCAAAATGGGAATTAACAGTAAATAACCTAGGTATAGTATGAATTTTGGGTGGTTTATCATTTTGGGACTCTTCAGATAACTTTATTTTCTGTCCTGAATGTTAAATGGAGATCACATCTCCAAATGTCTATGTCTATTGTCTTTGGTTTTAATATATACATATATTAAAAGGAATTAGATAGATTAATGAGAATGTCTATTAGACACGACTTGATATTTTACCATCCCTTTTTTGTCTTATGACTGAATGCGAATGCGAACCATAACTATCTCAACGATAATAATGTTATGATTGCCCAATCTCTCTAATGTACAACAGAAAAAAATCAGCAAACAGATAATTCTGCTGAATAACCAGATGATACATACCAAAAAAAAAAAAAAAAAATTAAAATTTGTTAAGTCTCAATTTGAAATTGTTAAGCCTCAATTTGAAATTGTTTAGTCTCAATTTGGAATTCTTTAGTCTCAATTTGGAATTGTTTAGTCTCAATTTGAAGTTGTAAAGGTATAGAACTCAATGGTTCTATACCAAAAGCGCAAACAAGACCATCATGACCATTAAATCATTAAGAATTGTGACCTGGAACTCCAACGGAATTTCTAACAAAACAAGGGAACTGGAAGTATTCCTCAACACAAACAATATTGACATCTGCCTATTATCAGAAACCCACTTGACTAACCAAATGTTTCTTTATGTAAAAGGCTATAAAACATACTTGACAAACCACCCAGCCAACCAAGCAAAAGGAGGTAGTGCGGTGCTGATTAAAGAACACATCAAACATTACCAAGATCACGGTATATCGTGTGAAGAAATCCAACTGACAACTATAGTTATATACGCAACTCAGCAAAAACTCTCAGTAGGAGCAGCCTATTTCCCGCCAAAACATACACTACGAAAGGAAGAGTATTCTAACATCCTCAACTCTCTTGGTGATAGATTTGTATTGGGAGGTGATTTCAACGCTAAACATGTTGATTGGGGATCCAGACTATCGACAGCAAAAGGAAGAAATCTTAAAGCTACGCTGACAGAAGTAGGATGCATCAGTCACTCTACTGGAAAATCAACATACTGGCCCACTGATACAAATAAGTTACCAGACCTGCTGGACTTTTTCATCACCAAAAAGCTGTCGCCAAACTACATTAGCATCGAAGACAACTTTGACTTGAATTCGGACCACTCAGCTGTGATACTAAATCTCAATGACAATATAACAATAAAGACAACAAATCCTACACTTTCCAATGCAACGACAGATTGGGAAAGTTTTAAAATTGACTTAGAAAATAGCATCGACCTTAAAACTGATCTTTTGACTACCCAACAACTTGAAAACGAAGTGGAAAACTTCACAAAATGCATCCAAAATGCTGCATGGCCAAACACAAAAACGATGATAACGAGGAAATCAACTATTAATTACCCTAAGCACATCAAAGAACTTGTGAAAGAAAAACGTAAAGCAAGATCCAAATGGCAACTCTCAAGAGACCCAGAAGACAAAAATAAGCTAAATAGAAAGACGCAACTCCTGAAAAGAGAAATTAACAAATATAAAGAAGAAAATAGGAATACTTACCTATAGAAGGTTAAAACCAATAATTGACAGTAAAAAAATGATTCCAGACTACCAGTTCGGGTTTCGAGAGAAACACTCAACTATAGACCAAATACACCGACTTACACATGCTATAGAAAATGCTTTAGAAGACAAACAAATTTGCTCAGACATATTCCTTGACATAGCCCAGGCGTTCGACAAGGTGTGGCACGCTGGACTAATTTATAAATTAAAGAAAATTATACCTAGCCAGTATGTTGAATTCCTGACCTCATATCTAAAAGGTAGATTCTTCAGAATCAAACAAGAAAATGAATACTCCGAGCTGACGGAAGTAAATGCGGGAGTCCCACAAGGTAGTATTCTTGGACCTATGCTATACCTACTCTACACCAGTGACTTTAAGGCTCCAGAAGATGTACTAATAGGTACCTTCGCTGACGACACTGCGATGTTAGTAACAGACAGAAATCTTCAAGATTCAACAAGAAAACTACAGGTAGCTAATGATTGCTTTCAAGATTGGACGAATAAGTGGAACATAAAAATAAATGCTACAAAATCATCTCACATCAATTTTACATATAAAAAAATCATCAATAACGAGACTATTCAACTTAACAACAACACTGTACCATACGGCTCGACTGTAAAATACCTCGGCGTAACACTCGACGAAAAATTAAAATGGAAGGACCACATTAAAACTAAAATAACGCAACTAAGTTTGAAGTACAGAAAGCTCTACTGGTTAATCGGTGGCAAGTCAAATTTGTCAATAAATAATAAAATATTAATTTACAATCAAATACTAAAGCCAATCTTATTCCAAATCAGATATTTTCAAATCATTGGTTTCATTTTTGGTATCATTTGTTGAAAGCATTTCCAGTACATTCGACATTATAATCGATCCATCAAATTGCAAATCATCTTCATTTAACATTTATTCATTTGGATAACATTTTGTTTCACCAGTATTTTGTCTTTAGGAAAACGAAAAAAATTGACAACTTCACAATTATTATTTCTTAATTTTTTATTATTATTGATTTTAAACTCCTACACAGTACAACTCACCATCATAAATTAGTATTTTTTAAATGGTTTTCAAATGTAATTTTTCTTTTTATTTTAAATAACAATTAAACTTTTCAAACCGTTTTTTTTAAATATGTATTTTCAAATATTCAAATAATTTTGTCGTGACGTACATGCTCAGAAAAACCCAAAAAAGAAACTGCAAATATATTACCTTATATATTTGTTTATCATGTGTGTCTTCATAAGACAATGTGTGCCATTCATAAGACAAGATCAATTTTTTAATGTTTATATTATGAAAAAAATAATGAAAAATAACATTCCGGTTCAATCCCCGTCAGAGACATTTTTTAAAAATTATTTTTTTTAAAGCATTTTTAGAAAAAAAATAATTATTTTGAACTTTATATATATACATGAATAAAGTTTACATTGTCATCATTCATAAGATAAAACTAATTTTTTTCATTTGTTTATATTTTATTAAATATTTTTAACAACAAATAAAATGAAAATATATTATATTTTAAACATAAAATATTTATTTTCAAAAAACATTTTTTAAATATAAAATATGAAAATAAAAAAATTTCTCTACATTGAATTTTTCAATTATATTTTTTATACAATTTTTTATTCTTCTCAAAATAATTTTTTTCTTTAGCAAAATAAAAATTCTCAAGACCATAAAATCTTAAAACTCAAACGCAAAAAAGGAATATAAATAATTTTATCACTCAAAGAGAAATGAAAAAATAATAATGTTTGTTTAAAAGCTATAGTTTCGCCCCTTTCCCAGACATAACAATATTTATTTCCAAATGATGTTATATCTAGTTATTTAAAATCAATGGTTCAGTTCATAATTTTTCTATGCCGTTTTTATACATTTAAGGAATCGCGTTTAAACATAAACTCGATTTTTGCAGTTACAACATTTTGCTTCTCATCTATAACGCTTTTCTGTTCAGCTGTTCGATGTAAACAATTAAAACAAGTTATTTCAAATAGTTCATGTACACATAAATTTACGATAGAAACACCGATGGAAAGCTTGATTAAAATTCGGCTGGGAGGCGGCGCTATTTGCATTTTTCCAAAACACCTTTTTGTGAATAAAATTGTTATTTCATATAGTAAATGTGCACCAAAATTAAAGTGTGCCTATTCGGTAATTAAAAGTACAATTCAATTGGAAAGGTAATTAAGAGTAAGAGTACAATTGGAATATTTAAAATTTCTGCTACTAGAGGCGTTAAATAACAGTTTCGTACCTATCAATTGTTTTTGTCCAAGTTTTTAAGTAACATCTGTAAAGCGACGAGGCTGAAAGCCATATTGGCGCTCAATAATAGTACCATTATTTTCACCAGCTTGTGGTTAACTAACAGTTCCATGACCTTTGAAAGAGTTGATGTTATGGTCTGTACTTTTCTGTAGTTAGAGTGCTTGCATATATCACCCTTGGTCTGTAGTTTGAGGCATTGCATCATCCTTTTTTGGAAATCGGCTGTACATGCGCTATCTTCCACAATGATGGATAAGTACCTGACGAAAACGACAGGTGGAATAAATTGCGCAGCCTTACACACAGAGTGTGTTCGCAACTTTTGATGATGCGAGTTGGTATACCATCAGGTCCCGTAGATTTGTTGAGTTGTAGACTCCTTAGTACCTTTAATACTGTACAGGTGCGAAAGTTTATTGTTCCTAAGGTTGTACCTTGTGATGGAAGTACTGGAGGATGTTGTACAGTAACAGGGAGGTGAGAATTATCTACAAAGAGCTTAGCAACAGCATTTGCTTTTTCAAAAGAGACTGCTATAATCTGATTGCTAATAAAAAGCGTTGGAGTTGAAGATTACATAAAGTTCTGCCTGACAGTTTTTGCAAATAACCAAAACGATTTTCCACCTTTTGGGATACTAATAGCCTTATTCACAAACTAACAATTTAGCAAGCTTGTTAAAAATTTATAACAACTGCCATAACAAGCAAGTATAAAAAATCCTATTCAGAAATAAATTGAGAACGAAATTGTTAAAATTATTGAGTTGAATTTAACTTGTTAAAATATGAGTGAAAATAGTGTAATTGTGAATTATTTTCTAATCAAAAATTTTTTATTAATAATATATGACATATTTTCAAAAATATTCTATAAAATTATTTCCAATTTATAAAAAAATTTCAAAAAAATGGCAGAAAAAAAAAATAAAAAATTAAAATTTGGATTTTATGGTCTTGAAAAAATTTTATTTAGAAGAAAAGATATGTTTAATATGTTTTTTTTAATAATTATAATAAATTTAATTATTAAAATGAAATATAACACAATTGTTTTAATTTAAAACATAATTTAATTAATTAAACCTATTTCTAATATAAGCTTCTCTTGCTAGTCTAGTACACCATTTTCTAAAAAAGAAATGCTTATTATATTTATTTATTAATAGTTATGTTATAATATAATTGACTTACTTCTAATATTACCTGAATTAGAATTTATTACTGGAATATCATCATCTTCATCTGGTTCATATTCGTCCCCACTTTCATTTCATCATCATCAATATCAATATTTAACTTATTATGAATTGCTATGTTATGCAAAACTGTTACATAACACTACAATCATTCTTCACTACTCCTGCTACAATCATTTATTGCATTTATGAAAACAAACTTTCATTTTATTTTATTTTATACTAAAAAAAACAATTTTTATATGAACTTTTTAAATAATAAGTATTTATTATTTTTTTATTATTACTTACTATTTTTCTACAAAAATAAAACAGAATAATAAAATAAAATTTGGATTTTAACCATAAAATCCAAATTTAATAAACAGAACTTTTTGTATGAAATTGTTAAATAAAAATTACATAAACCTGGTTGTTATTTAACAATTATAAAATAATTTTTTTTACTTTTTAACAAGCGTACTAACGATTTGTGAATACGAATTTTAAAAAGATGAGTTGATTTAATAATCAACTTTCTGAATAGCTATTTTCAATTTTGCTTGTTAAATAACGATTTAGCTTAACCAGATAACAGGTCGGTTTGTGAATAAGGCTATAAGTACGTTTTGCCGAAGTTTTTTGTTATACAGAAATTTCTCATTATATATTTGGTGTTTTGGATGAGCCGAATAATAATTTAATAATTTAAGATATGTATTCTGTTAATATCTAATTAAAAATAAACCTGAATTTCCATTCAAAATGTAACCAGCGACGAAAATTTTCCTCACACTTTTTTACTAGTATTCTATTAATATCTACCTAAAAAAAAAATTGGGAATTTAGTAGTTAATTTTCTGATATACAGGTGGCGTAGCTATAATAAAACGTTTTTAATGCTAATTTTAATATGCTACCCGCTAAAAATTTATTTTACTCGGATGTCGACGGATTTTTCATATTACGCTGTGTGAATACTTGAGCGTGCAATGGTTTTTTTTTTCTAAAAAATTTACTTTTATAAATTAATATAACAGAATGGCTTTTTATTTCTATTTTTTATTTAATTTCGAATTTAATGTTTGTAAGTTCAAGTGTATTTTTTACTGTTTAGAAAAACGTATGAAATGTGTTCAATATCCATTTGCATGTTTTAAACAAAAAAAAATCACATTATTAAAAATTTAAAAATATTTCCTCACCAAGTATTACCAACTAAGTGGAGAAATCAATTTAATCTTTAAAATCCTGTTTTAGTACGCATATACGTGGTTAAATTAACTATTGAAACTTAAAATGCATTTTCCTCACATTTTATTTATACTTTATGATATTGGGCATTTAACTACAGATTAACACAGTCATTTAAATTTATTTCAAAAAATAATTTAATTTATTTAGATTCAGTTTTGGCAAATAGGCTGATTTTCAAATCACCGCCATCTACAGCTCAAACTTAAATTAAATTTTGTCCGATATTTTACTATCATTTTTACCAACCTGAATTGTATACTAGCAGAATACTTAGCTTGACCTATATACTAGTGTTTTTTTCATACCGTCAATATTTTATGTTTAATAATAATTGTCATGTTCAATAATGGTAATGTTCCGCCCGACTCTGTTTCTAAAGTAAATTGGATTTCATTGTGGTAACTATTCAGTGCTTTCGTTATATGGTCTTATTTGTTTTTCGGAGTACGTCGGTAAATAATTTTTAAAAAATAGCCTGTCCAGCCATATGTCCGCCATAAAATGTAAGAACGGTAATACGACGGCGCTGGCTTTGACTACAACCATACACCAAATTATGACGAAACAAAAATGTTAACTATTGAGATGAATTTGAACATATTAGCAACTTCGTTGAGTGTTGATTCGTTGTGGAAATAAAATTATTCGTTGTGGAACAAAAACATACTTCCCTAGTATTTTATTATGGTAACACAGAAATATTTCCATTACATATAAATGTCCTTGTCACAGCCTTCCACGCTAGTAACAGAACTTCGGTTTCGGCTAAGAGTCGGTATAGTTCCTTCTGGCTCTGGTACATGTCAGAGCCGAAAAAGGGAATGGTCTGAAAATAGTATACAGAAGGGAGTGGCAAGGCGAGACCCAGCTATATGAATCTATATTGCTCCTACATCTTAAAGATCTATGCACCGAAAAAGGAAATTAGATGGTTGAGAGGGAGTGTAGGATAAGAAGCGTCTGGATACGCAGCGCACCTAAGTTTGGTTGTAAAATACCGTGGCCAGACTTATAGATCTAAGAAAAAACCTAAGGTGTTTTGTATAATGCCGAGGAGCTGAATGACTCAGTTGATGACGGTTTCCTCCTACATACCTGCCGCCCTGTAGGAGTAAAAGGCTTGACTTGATAATACGGGTTCACTGTCCTTTTCACCCAAACACGTGGGACTAACATGTGTTATAGAAATTCTAAAAAACATGTACTGCAATCTGGGTCAGTGTCAGAAGATCTAAGTATAGGGGAAGAATTGGTAGAAGATTGCTCACCAGTGAAGAAAAATTGGGCAGCTGAAACATCCGTAGCAACTCGGGGGACCACTCAAATTTAGGGTTGATGTGGACCCCGGTAGTGGCGAGGCAATAACCGAGCCATCTACTGCCGGAGAAGCAACAACTAGAGTGCAGGATGGAGGAAAGCTGTCTCCAGTAAAGCTACGCCGTCTATGCCAAAAGCAAATACGAAAAGTTAAGGAGGAACAGCAAGGTAAGCGAGCTCGACCGACAAGTGAGACGCCACAGCCGAAACAAAAGCTCTTGTGTAAAACCGGGAACTCTCGACCACCACCACAAAGGGGAAAAGGAAGGTGAAACCTAAAAGGTTGGTATAATACGGGTTCTGTAAAACGGGAAGGGAAATGAGAAACCTAAGTGGAGAAGCTAATCGAAGCTTTGAAGACCTTGGCTGTTGTCTGAAGCAACTCCCAACTGACGGCTATCTTAATGACTAGTACTAGATTAAGGGTCTTGCAAATCAACATATTGTGTAAACGCATACAGGCACTGCAGACATATATATTATGTCTATGTAAATCAATAACCATATTTATATGGTGGGAGGATTAGACTTCTTACCAACGTAAATGGCAGCTTTTATGTTAGGTCCATAAACCGACACAGAACCTGGATCTATTTTCCAAGGAATATGGGGTGAGTATAACTAGTCAATAAACCAAGGGCGCGAGTAAAACTGGTGCCATGTGAACAACTCAAATAGTGGCCTTGGGCACTCTTCTCAATCTCCCACCTCGAGAGGAAAGCACAGCGCTAGAGGCAAAGAGAAGTATTTACCGGTTTGCACTAAAGAGAAGGGTGGAAGTATTTACCGGTTTGTACTAAAGAGACGTGTGGATTAATACTAAAGAGAAGGGTGCATTCCTGCTTTGCAGTTAACCTGTTTAGGGGTGTTACATCCTATTCAAGTTTGCTAAAAACCGATCAGATTGATATAATGATCCACAAGTTATATTTGCACGTAGGTTTCGTTGTGTCATTCCGGTGAAGAGCAACTGGCTTGAGTCCCCAACGTGTAGCAAATGTATTGAAGATAATGAGTCCGCTGAACATTTCGTGTGAGTGCCCGGCCTTTAACCCTTAACAGTTCTTGTATCATATCTGATACATTCCGATAAAACATTTATAATTTTCTTGGGAATTGGGGGGGTCGGGTTTGGAAGTCGACAGGGTAGGCAAAGTAAGTTTCGGCTTGCTTTGTTGCAACTGTCGAGGTTTCTAAACAAGTACTTGCAATACCTCCTCGTGGTGGCCCTGGAACTGTATCTGTCTTCAATATGGATACAGACTAAATTTGCAAGCGCGAAACCAAGCTAAGGGTGTAATTACCGTGCCTAGAGCTGCATGGCTGAGGGTGAACTCAGTTGCTAACGGTGGACTCCGGATACCAGGCGACCTCCGGTTTTAACCAGCCTTACCTTAGTATCGGGCCTCTGCTATGGTGGACCTTCTTTTGCCGCATTACTCGTGGGAACAAAAATGGAATCAAGAAAAACAACACAACAACAAAAACAATAACAACATCAACAGTACCAACAATAACAACAACGATGCCATCGGTAGCACCTACAACAGAGGTATCGCCGGTGGCCATATAGCCGTCCCAGTTGGCTTTCGGGCCACTGAGACTGGCTCGGCTCTTGCGGATGCTATCGAATTGCTACAAAGTACAAGGATGCAAGACACCGATGAGAGCGAAATTGCGACAGATGACGAGAGCATTTATTTAAAAGACTCGGAAAGCGACAACGTCACTGTCATGGAAAGTGACTCAAACGGCAAGAAGACAGCGGATGCCGACATTCCAAAACTAACGGAAGCGGCTAAAAAACCGAAGAATTTGTGTGGCTCGGTTAAGAAAAGGCTTCGCAGAATGGTAAGAGCTGGCATGCCATATGAGGCATCCAGAGCTGAGATCGATAGGAAGTACGCGGAGGCAGAAGTGGCTAAGAAAAGGAACCGGTCAAACTCGACTATCCCGCCGGATTCTGGAAAGCGATTCCAAGGGCAGCAGATAGCGACCAAACAACATCGTCCAACCTACAGCGAGGTCACCAGTTGTACTAAAGTAGGAATCGTACCAAAAAAATTCCTCTTAACACGCTAAGCGAGGCTGAGGCTAAGATGGTCCAAACGGCGGTGATCAAAGCGATGGACGAGCTTCCGAGGGGCACTCATGTCCGATTCAACGGCTCGTCGCGGAAACCTGGCTGGGTCTCGTTCAACTGCAACGATGACATGAGCAAGACCTGGCTCGGCAATACGATAAAGAGCATCAAGCCGTATCACGGCGCAGAGCTGATCATGGTCGAGGGCAAGGACCTCCCTAACTACGCCACCTGCTCAGGATTCTTCCCGAATGAAGAGGGTCTTCATGAGTAGAAGATACTGAGCAGGTTGGGCAGGCAGAATGACGGTCTGTACACCGAGAATTGGAGGGTCGTGAAGAGGACATCGACAGGAAGGGGCCATCACATGATCCTTTCTGTCGATTAGGCCTCTGCTAGGACCCTTCAATCACTCGATTGCAGGCCGTGGTACTGTCTGGACAGGGTGAGTCACTAGGAGTGAAAACTCAGAGCCATTTTGAGAGTACGTTTGCATGCGGGGATCGCGGTGATTAGCTGCGTGAACCAAGAAACCAGAACGTGGCTCTTGAATACCCTTAGCAGCCTGAAGGGTCTAAGGCCTGGGGTTAAGCTAAGGGGAGGTGATCTTGGTGCCATTAAAAGCATCAGGAGCACCATCAAAATGACAATCTGGGTGCCTGAGTCCTTAAACCAGACAAAGGCGGCACCAGAGGTCATTTTGAACAGACTCCAGCGACAGAATGCGTGTGTGAAGGATGTCAGTAAATGGCAGCTTTACACAGCCAAGTAAACGGAGGGAGACTCGGCTGGAATGCTCCTAACCATTGGGGTTCCCAAGGATGAGGCAGTGGCTATTGAGGCTGCGGGGAAAACTCTTCTCTGCGGCCTTGGTAGACTACTAGTCAAAATCCAAGGAGGCCCTAGTGGTTCGCAAGTTCCAGCTGGGTGTGTGGCACCGGAGAAATGAGGTAGCTGATGGCTACTTCAATATCCGGTGGACCGTGGGCGGGTGGTGGTCCTACACATCCAACAACTGAATTTGCATCACAGTAAGGCGGCATCTGCGATGTTATATTGATGTTGCACTGATACAGGAGCCATGGTTCTTTAAAAATAGGATTGTGGGCCTATCGGTTAAGAATGGAACTTTGTACTTTGACAGATCGGGGGACAAGCCTCGTGCATGCATCTTGATCAGGAAAGGTATAAAGTGTCTGTTCCTTCATCAACTGAGTTCACCTGATCTTACGGTGCTACGCGTGGAGGCGGGTGGACGCAGTTTCACACTATGTTCCGCCTACCTCCCCTATGATGCTCCAGAGGGACCAGTCTCTCAAAAGCTGAATGGGTTAGTGGAGCACTGTGAATCAAAAGGTAAGAAACTTGTACTGGGCTGTGATGCCAACGCACACAACACGGTATGGGGCAGTAGCAATACAAATTCGAGGGGCGAAAAGCTTTTAGAATTTATCGCTGGTAGACGTCTAGAAATCCTAAACAGAGGTGATACACCAACTTTCTTCAATAGCAGAAGGAAGGAGGTGATAGATATCACGCTATGTAGTATGGATATCCGGGACAGAGTAGTAGACTGGAAGGTTAACCCTGACATTACTATGTCAGACCACAACGCGTTAGCTTCAGGTGTCTAGCGAGGTCAAGTATCTACGGAGGAGTAGGGAAGCCGATCATCACTCCAGCAGCAGAAGAAGCAGGGAGACCTCTCGTCATGGTCCCCTACCGGAGAAAAAGAAGTAGGTGCCAAAGACAAATTTAAGGTACTGCAGGTGAATCTGCAGCATGTAAAGGCTGCATCGGCAGTTGCAAGCTGCAGAGTCGCGAAAGAAGAAATTAGTTTTGCCTTAATACAGGAACCATGGCTAGCAAAAGGTAAAATTTGCGGGCTAAGTGATTCTAAAGGTAAACTACTATATGATTACAATGACCAAAGACAAGAGCCTGTATACTATTTAACAAAAATATAAATTAGGTTCCCATTACAGAATACTGCAAAAAGGACGTAGTAGCAGCCATTGTAACATCTAGAGGAGAAGCGGCGGATATCATAGTATGTTCGGCGTATTTACCAGGAGATGAACAATGTCCATCACCAGAGCTAATCGGACTGCTATCCTACGCAAGGAGAAACAAGATGCAAATAGTAATTGGATGTGACGCAAATGCTCATCACACCAATTGAGGTAGCACAAACAACAACAGCAGAGGTGAGTCAGTTTTAGAATTCATTAATAGTAATAACCTGTTTGTAGTCAACACAGGTAACGAACCAACTTTTAGTAACAGAATTGGAAATGAAGTTCTAGATCTTACCATCTCAACTTCATTTCTGACAAATAGTATTAAGAGTTGGCATGTCTCAAGCGAACCATCATGTTCCGATCACAGGCACATAAGGTTCGATATCGTGGGCCTTAGTCCCGAGATCGCAGTTTACCGTCCAAAGAAACGGACCAAACATCCTATAAGTAAGATTTAGAAAACAGGTTAGAAATCATTCCAAATAGGATTAGAAAGTCTTGAAAAAGCAGCCTGGACAACCAGCAGGGCCATAGTAGAAGCTTTTGAGAACAAATGTCCACCACAACATAGAAAGTCTTGAAAAAGCAGCCTGGACAACCAGCAGGGCCATAGTA
Organism: Empis stercorea; assembly: GCA_949752835.1. NCBI lineage: Eukaryota > Metazoa > Arthropoda > Insecta > Diptera > Empididae > Empis > Empis stercorea. The sequence continues at coordinate 53,748,613 of OX457085.1, read as the reverse complement.
GAAGCTTTTGAGAACAAATGTCCACCACGCAACAAGACAAGCAACAGGCAGGTACAATGGTGGAATAATAACCTAGCGGACCTAAGGAAAAAGTTCGCAGGTTATTCAACAGTGCAAAAAATAATAGTCCACACGAATGGGAAAGGTATAAGGAAGCACTTACGACATACAATAAGGAGATCAGGAAAGCAAAACGATCTTCCTTTCAGACGTTCTGCGAAAGTATTGAAGACCTACCGGTAGCAGCACGTATATACAAGGTTATGGCGAACGAAACCACTGGCTCCATTGGCCTTCTTAAGAAGGCAGATGGAAGCTATACAGAAACAAAGGAAGAAACAGTTGATGCTCTATTGAGGGCACACTTTCCAGGAGCCATTATATAGCCGAGGACAACGCGCGATATCAGCATGAACCTAAGAGAAGAATGGAAACAGGGGTGGTGGCCTCAAAAACGTGACGACTGTTTTTTCTTACGTTTCGTCACAACTGGTAGCCTCAAAAGTGATATCGACTATTTTTGTAGTCGATAACGGTAAATTTTTGAACGAAACCAAAATATGTGTCGCTTATTTGTTTTGTGATGGCCATAAAATAAATTAATTATTTAATTATTAATTATTTGTAATCATTAATTTAAATTAATGATTTAAAAATCATTTTATCTAATATCACACAGAAACTTTCTTTGCTTAGTCTATAATATTCCTGAAAACTTTAGAAACAATATAAAAATGTTTATCAGTTATAAAAAAAACGTTAATTTACGCTTTTTCTTTTAACCCAAGTGGACTACTTCTATCTCTTAAAATTCTTCTTTCCTGTGTTCTACACAATCCTCATCGCTATCTTCCATAAAAAAAAAACATAATTTTAATTTTACTTTTTATATTTATTTCACAACACACTTTATTTTAAATTTATTTTATTTTTTTGAATTTATAAACTGTTAACTTTTGTTTATATGTCAAAAAACACGTCAAATTTATAAAATGTAGTACATTTGTAGTAGAATTAAAATGATTTACTTTGGCAATACTACTTCAAAAGCGTTTCGTTTTTCAGGCTACCAAACAAGTAGTCGTAACCAGGGCCGAAGCTACCATAGGTGCAGAAGGAACACTTGCACAGGGCGCCAAAATTTAAGGGCGGAATAAATAGATTACATTTTCTTAAAATATTAAAAAAAAAAAAATTCAAAATATATTTTATTATTTTAAAAAAAAATGTATTAAAAAAATAATATAACATAACGAATTTCTTTTTTATATAAATTTCCAGCAAACATTAAATTAAGCTAAATAGTTCATTAAAAAAAGATCTCATATGCATAAATAATATGTTTGCTATACATACAAAATAATTATAATTCTTCAAACTAAAAAATAATCTTCTATATGAAAATGGTGCAATATCCAACTGCCGCCCCAATTCAAACAAAACCGCACCAAATTCCATCAAACTAAAAAAAATGTTTCTATATATTTTTGGTGCAAAATCAAACTTCCGCGCCATGAAATGTTCGATAGCCATACAAAATAATTATATTTCATCAAACTTAAAAATTTTCTTCAATATGAAAATGGTGCAGTTTCAAACTTCTGCTCCATAAACGAAATATATATATATATATGAGAACAAAGTTATATAGTCATTCATATAGTATTTATAGATTATAGTATTATGGTATACACAAAGTATATGTATAGTATAGAGAGGAAAACGCTTTTTTCGGTTTGGTTAGTTAAGAAATAAAAAGAATTTAAATAAAAATAAATAAAAGTAAGTCTGTTATAAGGGATTTCTATAAATATTTCATAAATAAAAAGGAAGAAAAATTCTATATTGTGTTATTGAGCTTTATAAATTATATAATTCCAAATTATCAATTGCCCAAATTTAATTAATTAATAAAACCAAAGTAAATCTTAGTTACCGCAACAATTAATGAAGCTGTAATTGATTGAAATAATTATTTTCAAAGAAAAGTTTCAATTTTTTTTAATTAAAACAGCCTGGGTAACTATATTTTAACAGGACAAGCGATCGGGATATTGTTTATTCTGTAACGTACTTTCTTCTTCTTTTGTTTTGAAAGTTTACGCAATAAAAATTTAATTTTATACTTTTTAAAAATAGTTACTTATATTTATTTTGAAATATAATATGCATAACTCAATTTTAATTCATTTTATAAGTCTATAGTATGTATTAGTACGTTCTTTGCAATTAATGTTATTATAGTGGTCTTCACGACCTAAATATTTTTTCTTGATATTTTGATATTTTGATATTTTACGAAATAACGAGTTTTGATTGGTTGAAAAAAATATTAAAATATCACGATAGTGTCAAAAAAAATATCAAAAAATACCTGCCGCTGGGCATGTATTTTTTGATATTTTGATATATATGTCAAAATACTACTGTCAGAAATTTTCTGTTTTGAAATTTTAAATTTTATTTTGTGTTGTATTGACGGGGATTATTGTTTATTAAAATTAGTATTGCAGTTTAAAATTAGTATTATTACATATTTACTTATTTTTCCTTAAATTTTGCCAATTCTAATTTTTAATAATATTTGTTTAAATTATTGCAGTGCTATCAGATTATATAAATATGTAAAATAAACGTAAAAACATGAAATATTCAGAACTGCCAGACATAAAATGTAAAAAAAAATATCAAAATATCTCAGGCACCAAAAAAAGGTGTTCACGTAATTTAAAAAAAAAAATATCAAAATATCAAGAAAAAATATTTAGGTCGTGAAGACCACTTTTGTTTTAATTTTTAAATATTTATATTTTATGAGGAATATACCTCTTTGGGACACCTCATAAAAGAAATGCATCGAAAGACCTACTTCTTGGCTGATGTGGAAACGGTTTTGTAGGGCGGTTTTTTTAGAAAGTGCACCAGGAGCAAAAATCTCTAGCTCCGGCACTGGTCGTAACGCCTTTGCAATCGACTAAAAAAAACAGTCGTCACGTTTTTGAGGCTACCACCCCTGGCTTCCAATATCGTCAGCCCGGAAAGAGTAAAATGGGCCATCAGTACATTCAAGCCCTTTAAGTCACCAGGACCGGATGGGATATTTCCGGTACTATTGCAAGAAGGAAAAGAAGCAATCATCCACGTGCTAACCAGGCTCTTTAAGGCCAGTCTGGTATGGGGATATCTACCAAAAGCATGGACGGATGTTAAGGTAGTATTCATTCCAAAAGCGAACAAAAAAGCAGATGGAGATCCAAAAAATCTGAGTCCCATCAGCTTATCGTCTTTTATTTTGAAAACGCTGGAAAAAGTGGTTGAGAGATATATAAAGCTGCCCATACATTAAGCAACTTGTTGCGCAACTAGTTGCGCGCAACCACGCCACAAACCTATGCAACTTTTTCAGCAACCTTCGTTGCAACCATTAAATAAAAATGTTTTTTTTTATCTCGCTGTCAAAAGATTGTCAAATGTCAAATCAATTATTAAAAACAATTTTGTGTGAAGTTAAAACTTTATTATACTTTATTATAATATAATACTTTATTATAATGTGAAGTTAAAACTTTATTAAAAATAAAAAAAAAAAAATTAATAAAAAAGCAATAAAAAAATTTACAAGCCTGAATGACGTCACGACTTCCATTATTACACCAAATAGTACATGGCTTAAGCATAAAATTTATATCCGCCAACTGTCAGTTTACCCCAGCGGCGCTGTCAGATGTTGGGGCCACTCATTTATATGAAAACATAACCTCTGTAGGCTTCTATAATATATAGTTCGTTGAGTATATAAATGAAATCAGTAACCTACGAAGCTATTAGAAAACTGGAAGATTATGTAATGGTAATGTGGATGTGCAAAAAAGATAGACTGGAAAATAGAAAACTAGTAGTAGAAAGAGCTCAGGCCGGAGAAGCTGAATTAAATAGTGGAGGCGGTACTGGACAATGTAGAACAACTAAGAGAACAACAATGTAGAACGAACGACAATGTAGAACAACAATGTAGAACGACTGTGGAGGCGGTACTGGACAATGTAGAACAACTAAGAAACGAACTAAAAAAACGGAAACGAAGAAATAAAGAAACATACACAAACGGAAATAGCAAAAATACAAATACAGTCTACCTATGCGAACGTACTTAGAGGACAGACGACGACTGAGACGCAACGAAATAACCTTATACTAGGACACAATTCTAAAGGAATAATTATTGTACCACAACAACATCAAGATCACGAAACTACTAGAAATGCAATAAAAAGGCTATAAATAATAGTATGATAAAAGCACCAATTGTCCAATTTAGGAATCTTAGGAATGGTGGAGTACTACTAAAATCTGTAGACAACAATGCTAACCAAAGATTCCTTGATGAGGCAAAAAAGAAAATGGACGCTAAGGAATATAAGGTAAGTACAACGTCAACGAGAAATCCGACAATTAAAATTAGTAATTTGGAACAGAAATATACGAATACAGAATTTAAAAACGAACTTATTAGCTTAAATAGTTTTATAACAGAAGAAGACAATTTTAACATAAAATACAGTAAAGAACACAAAAACTGGAACAGAAATCAATGGACAATATTCGAAGAGGTTTCAGGTAAGACTTTCCAAAAAAATTTTAATAGATACATACATATAGGTTATGAAGTGCATTAGATTAAAGAAGACATCAACATTAAAAGATGTTTTAAATGTCAAAGATATGGACACAGAGCAACAGAATGCACAGATAAAGACATATGTGGAAAATGTGGAAGAAATCACAAAACAGAAGATTGTAGTGAACAAAGATACACAAAATGTATTAATTGTCTGGAATCAACAAAATTCCACAGTCAGACCAATCACCCTGCTTATAGTGAAGAATGCCAAATTTATAAAGAAAAGCTACGTAAAATCACAGAAAACATTATGTACCAATCAGAACACCTAAACTTAGAGAACTAAAATGTTTAGTAAAAATAACAACAGTAATAGAAATTTAATAAATAGCAGATGTAGCTTTTATAAAGCTTTTTTTTTTATAAAAAATAAATAACCTAAATATATTATATCTAAATTCACGTAGTTTACGAAATAAAATGGACGAACTACAACTAATAATAGATTCAAAAAAAAAGAAATAACAACATAGTACATATAATAACAATAATAACAATTTGTGAAACATGGCTTCTAGATGATGAAGTAAAATATATAAGAAAACCAGGATATAGAACAATTTTTAATTGCTGTGAAGGAACACGACACAAATGCGGAACAGCGATATTTATCAAAGAAAATGTTAGCTATGAAATAATTGAAACACATATTAAATACAACACCATTGTTATAGAAATAAATAACAGTGTGAAAAAAAATTAAAGTAGCCACAATGTATAATCCGACCAGAAGAGAAGCAATGGACTTTATAGATCATATTAGCAATATAATGGCAAAACATAAAAATATGTTAATATTAGCGGATACAAACATTGATCTCCTAACAAATGAAATTAGTACTTTGGAATATACTAACATGATAACAAGCAATGGATATATAATTATCAACGAAATAAGCAGAAATAACGCAACTAGAATAGAAAATAATTCAGCATCAATTATTGACCACGCTGTGTGCAATTTGGAATGTAATACAAATATTACAATTTTACTAGAAGATCACCCAAAGCTAGATCATAAACTGATTAATTGCAAAATAGAGAAAATAAAAATAAAGGAGAAACCAATGAAAAATGTTACTAAAAAAAATATTAATGCAATAGAAATGAGAAGAACAGTAAAAAAGGAAATAGACGAACTAAGATATCTTACAACGGAAAAACATAGAAATAATTCAAAAAGCAAAACAAAAACATTTAGAAATAACAAAAATTAGATCAAGAGGAAAGCCATGGATAGAAAATACTGAAATACAAAATATGTTAAAATTAAGAAAAAAAGAATATGATAAAAGTAAAAAAAAACCGGATAATGAAGCACTACGAAGGAAGCTAAGAGTCACAAAGAAAAACAGATGCATACATTAAGAAGGCAAAGGCAGAGTTTATGGAGAAAGAAATAATACGAGCTAATAAAGATGGGAGGAAATTGTGGAGAGTACTAAATAAAGCTCTAGGAAAGCAAGAAAAAAAATAAAAGCACCAATTGTAAATAAAAGCACCAAAAATGATTGAATCTATAAAAGACAATGATAAAGTAGTAACGGATAAGAAGGAAATAGCAAATGAAATGATGAAGTATTTTAAGAATATAGGAGAACAACTTGCCTATAGAAGAAGAACATCACAACAAAGTACGTATAAAAAACAATATAAACAATAAAACAATGTTCCTAAAACCTGTAGATGAAACGGAAATAAAAAATATTATTAATAATCTTAAACAAGGAGCTCCAGGACCAGATGGAATAATAGCTAATTTTTTTTTTTTATTGACATCTGTTTGGGCAGATAATAGGAACTAAAACTGGTCGCATGTGGACCAACCATTAGCTTTAAGCTGTCAATTATTATTTAAGCATCAAATTATTATTCTGTTAGTGGATTTATGAACGTTTATCTAGTGGTCTTTTTCTTTTTAATCTTCTGACTGTGTTCACGTTATCTAGGAGTTTTGTGGCCTCTACGTTGATATGAGTAGCTAATCTGATTCGATGTTTTTTCGCGAATCTCGTAATTTCATCGTTTACCATATTAATTTTTAGATCCCTATGTATGTCTGAGTTACGGGAGAACCATGGAGCATTAACCATGTTACGAATGACTCTATTCTGGAATCTCTGGATCATATCTGTATGACATTTACTAGCACATCCCCATAGCTGTATTCCGTAAAGCCAGATTGGTTTCAAGATTTGATTATATACTAAAATTTTGTTGTTAATTGACAAGCTCGAATTGCGACCAATCAGCCAATACAGCTTTCTGTAGTTGAAGTTTAGTTCTGTTATTTTACTTTTCAGATGGTGTTTCCACAACTTTGAATCCAGTACCATACCCAGGTATTTTACTGTGGAGTTATATGGTATGACGTTGCCATCGAGGTAAACTTATTCTCTATTATTTAAGATTTTGTATGTAAACTCTATGTGGGATGATGTTAGTGTATTAATTTTTATTTTCCATTTATTCGTCCACTCCTCTATACGATCGTTTGCTGATTGTAGTTTTCTAGTTGCAGTTTGTACGTTCTTGTCTGAAGCCAACATAGCGGTGTCATCGGAAAAAGTTCCTATTTGTATATCATCTGGTACTGGAAAATCGCTAGTGAAGAGTATATAAAGGATCGGGCCTAGAATGCTGCCTTGAGGGACACCTGCTTTGATTTCAACCAGTTCAGAGTATTCATTTCCTTGCTTTATTCTGAAGTATCTGCATTTCAGGTATGAGGTTAGGAACTCGACATATTGGTTCGGTAACATTTTAACTAGTTTGTGGATTAACCCTTCATTCCATACTTTAGCGAACGCCTGGGCTATATCGATAAAAAACGGCTGAGCAGATTTCTTTTCCTTCGAGTGCATTTTCAGTAGTAATTGTTATCCTGTGTATTTGATCAATCGTCGAGTGCTTTTCTCGAAAGCCGAATTGGTAATCTGGGATTAATTTTTTCCTCACTATTATAGGCATTAGTCTTCTCAGGAACAATTTTTCTGATAGTTTTGATAGTATCGGAAGCAATGAAATCGGACGGTATGATTTTACATCATTAGGCGGTTTGCCGGGTTTTTGTATCATAACCATTTCTGCAACCTTCCAGCTGTCGGGAAAGAATTTTAACTTAAATGAAGCGTTTATTATACGAGTGATCACGACTATAGCTTTTCTGGGTAAGTTATTCAAAATTTCTGAAGTTATAAGGTCATAGCCTGCCGCTTTTTTTTTGTTGAAGCTTTTCTTTATTTCCTTGGTTACTCTTGGAGTTACCGGGCTTATCTCCTGCTCATACTCGGTTAAGTGATCGACTAATGGGATGTTGGTGTCACTGACGTTTGGCTTAAAAACATTCGCTAGGTGGTCGCAAATGCTTTGGCTTTCTCCTTCTCATCGTGTGCCCATTCGCCATCTTTATTTCTTACAGGTGGATTGGGCGTGATTGGTTTTTTTAGATATTTTGTGGTTTTCCATAGCGAGTAATTCGTTCTTTCGTTAGCCGTCAGATTCTCCAGAGATGTTCTCATAGTAGCTTCTTTAAATTTGATAATCTCTCTTTTAAGATGTTGTGTTTTATGGTTTAAGTTGTTTTTGTCTACCGGATCTCTTGATGACTGCCATCTACGTCTAGCCCTGCGCTTTTCATTAACCAGTACTTTTATATGCTGAGGGTATCTAATAGCTGTGGTTCTTGTTGTTGTTGTTTTTGTATTTTCCCAAGCGGCATATTGGATGCATTTAGTGAAGTTTATCACTTCCTTTTCTAATTGATGAGTGGTTTGTAGCTCGATGTTAAGATCTAGTTTGTTGTCCAGGTCGATTTTGAAGCTGTCCCAATCAGTAGTAGTATTTGTCGGGCTTGGAGTAGATTTTTTTACTGTAATGCAATCATTTAGAGTAAGGATTACCCCTGAATGATCCGAGTTCAGGTCGAAGTTTATGTCGATGCTTATATAATTTGTCGATAATTTTTTAGTGATAAAGAAGTCCAGAAGATCTGGGATCTTGCCTGGATCTGATGGCCAGTACGTTGGATTACCAGATGAGTGGCATATACAACCCATTTCTGACAAAGCCGCTTTAAGCTCTTTACCTTTCGTTGTCGTAAGTCTGGAGCCCCAGTCGACATTCTTGGTGTTAAAATCTCCACCTAGAACAAATCTTTCGCCCATGGTAGTGATGATGTTTTTGTATTGTTCTTTTTTCAAATTGTGTTTTGGCGGGAAATAAGCTGCTCCTGTGGATAGTTTCTGCTGAGTTGCATATACTACAATAGATATCAATTGTACTTCCTCACTCTGTATGCCGTGTACTAGGTAGTGTTTAATGTTATCTTTTATCATAATCGCACTTCCTCCTTTAGCTTGGTTATCTGGGTGGTTCACTAAATATGTTTTGTAGCCTTTTACATACAGGAACATTTGATTTGTTAGGTGGTTTTCAAAAATTAAGCATATGTCTATTTTTTGGATATTGAGGAAATTTCTAATTCTCTTTTTCTGGTTAATACTCCATTTGCGTTCCATGTGGCGATTTTTAATGAACTTATTGACATAACTGGGTAGAAGGTTTTTGTATGCTAGGAAGTATTAATTCCAATTTGTCTACCCTTGTTGAAAGATTACTAACAATAGCATGTATGTTCGTTAATAACGTTGGCATATCGAAACGTGGCGGTTCTGACGTCACTACAGGAAGTAAGTTGTGACTAGCTGCTTGAGCATATGTATTATTGATAGTATACTTTTGGCACAATCCTGAACTAGGATTGTTATTATTATTCTTTGTATTTGTTTGAGATATTCTAAGTTTTTGCAGCTCTTTTGCGATAATGCATCCTCTATAATTAGCTGGGTGAGCTTCCGCACACTTTGAACAAGTAGCAGGTGAGTCTCTTTTTTTTGTGCAGGTGGCCGTTAGATGATTTCCGGCACATTTACCGCAGCGAGGATTCCTTTGACAGTATTTGGTTGTGTGACCAAAACTTTGGCAAAGCTTGCACTGTGGTATCTGCTTGTTTACTCCGGGAGCTTCGATTTTCACTTTCATATGATGAAGGTACTTTATTTCGTAGATCTTTCTAATATCTTCTGACTGATCAAAGGTAAGTATGAATAAGGGCAGCTTCGTGGTGAATTCCACACCATTGACTTTTTTCTTAATAATCTTGTTTTCGACGTTTATTATCTTGAAGTTTTCCTCTAGTAGTTCCTATTTAATCAGTTCAGGATCGCACGAAGGGTGTAGATGTCTTGCCATGACGCGAATTGGCCTCGTCTGTTTGTTTTCGACAGAGTGCCATTCCAGTTGAAGTTCGTTGGATATTTGTGTGAGTATTCTGTAGTCAGTTTCAGTATTAACATTAATCTTAACTTGTTTATTGTTTAGCATGTTCGCATCGAAGTTTATTATTTTTTTTGTTTTTAAAGCCTGGGTAAGTTCCTGATAGTTTGCTAGATTGCTGATGATTACCGGTGGAGGTTTAAGTGATCGCGCTGGTTTCGTGATTGGTTTTTGAGTGTGTAACTGTATTATTGGTTTTTCGTTGTTTACGGTTGTTGGTGAGCTTACTTTGTCTTGATTGTCCAGTGATGATAAGATATGGAACTGGTTTCAACTGGTTTGTAAGAAGTCTCTTTGTTGTATTTCCACTGATTTAATTTGTTTTACAGGATTATTTTGAGTGACTGGCGGTGACATGTTCTTGGTCTGTGTTAACTCTTGGTTCGAGATTGAATTTTTTCTATTTTTTGCGTTTTCCTTTCGATCAGGATTACCTTTATCCGGTGTTCCGCTTTTTGGATTAGTTTTTCTTCTTTTGTTTTTGTGTAGTACCCATTCGGTTTCCATTGCTACGTTAGTTTTGCTGTTAATTGACGGGGTGGATTCCGAGAATTCAACTTGAGTTGATGAGCAATGTTGTTTTTCTTGGATTGTAAGAATGATGCTTTTCAGCTCCTGAATTTCACTTTTTGCTTCAATTAATTCTTTTTCAAGTTTCGCTATTCTTTCTCTTTCAGCAATGTTTGTATATTCGGCTTTATGTTTTTCAGGTAAATGAGTTTTTTTCCTTTTGTTAGAAATATTTACGTTTTCGTTGCCGCTGTTAAGAAGATTGAAGACAGAACGCTGGTGAATATTTAGATCCTGAGATTTTAGCGCCTCTGTTGTTAGGTCAGCTAACGACGTACTCTTCATTGGTGATCTACCTATATTTTTCTTACCTTTAAATGGGTTTACTTCCATTGGTTCTGGTTGATTTTGATTTTGTACAGTAACAGAAACTTGCTCCATGGCCTGTGAACCCACCATGAACGCAGTGAGATTTAGTTCCACTGGCGACTTAGCCAATTTCATGGAGAAATTAGCCTAGCCCTCGCCGCCAGCCGTGGATTCTGGCGACACTTTGGCAGATATCCCTGCCGAGTTTGATTTCGGTGTCTTACTTTCCATTTTTTTTTACCTACTACCAGGAATGATACCTGCCGCCTCTCTGAGGTCAGACGCAGACCAGGGAGCTGATACCTGCCGCCTCTCTGAGGTCAGACGCAGACCAGGGACCTGCCGCCTCTCTGAGGTCAGACGCAGACCAGCCCACTCTGCGTCAGACGCTTCTGGATTTTGAACGCACTCTTTGCTTGGCCTGAAGTCATATCAGTTGCCCGGTGGTCACCACGTGGAGGTGCAAGGAGTACTTGGTAGTAATAGCACAGTTGCGGCGCTGGACAGTTTCCTCAGAATCTGACAGTCAGCGCTTTCCCTGTCGTCACTAACCCACGACCACGTCGTCACTAACCCACGAATAATGGCTAATGAATTAAAACTACAGACCTATAGCGCTACTTAATACAATAGGCAACATTTACGAAAAGGCGCTGCATAAAAGAATAGTCGAATTCATCAAAACATCATGTGGATTTGACATGCACCAGTACGGATTCCAGGCAGCAAGCAACACAGAAGCAGCAATTACAGAAATGTTTAGAGAAATCAATGAAATATTAGATGATGGACTTTTTGCCTGTGCAATATATGTTGATTTAAGTAAAGCATTTGACACTGTAAACCATAAATGTCTTATTGAATGTCTGGAAGAGCTGGGAATAAGAGGAAAAATTAAAGATTTGCTGCATGATTATCTAGATAACCGAAAAAGTCGAGTTAAGATAAACCAGACATTTAGCGAATATGCAACAATCAATGTAGGAGTACCTCAAGGATCTATAATAGGTCCACTGTTGTATCTTTTATACATACTAAATATAAGTAAAGCGGGTTTGATGGGAAACTACAAAATATTTGCAGATGATACAGCTATAATATATAGGAGTAAGACATTAGCTGAACTAGAAAGAATGGTGAACAGCGACATGTTAAAATACAATGCTGTAATAAACTTACAATCAACAAAGAAAAAACAGAATATATGCTATTCAGGCAAAAAAATAAACAAGAAAACATCAACATGAAAATATTTATTGAGCAAGTCAAAATAAAAAGAGTAAATGAGAGTAAATATTTAGGAATAATAGTGGAAATTGACTTGGACTAAACACATTGAACACATCAGGAAAAGTGTCTCTCAACTAAACTATAGTTTCTTAAATATGCTGTATAATGTACACATATTGTCTATAGTCAGATATAACATTACAACGTGGTCACAATGTTCAAAACACCAAATTCAACTAACAAAAATAATGATGACAAGAGGATTAAAAACTTTTTACAATATGGATAGCAGAACTTCAACGAGTATGGTGTATCAAAACACAAATCAATTGGACATACATCAAATTATCTACCTGGAAAAAGCTAAGTATATATTCAAAGTAATAAAAAATAAACAAAAACATAATATAGAAATAAGACGTAATAATAATATTCATTCACATAACACAAGGAATAAAGCCAATATACGAACTGGAAAAGGAAGAACGAACCATAACAGGAAAGGACTTCTTCACACATCTACTACTATATATAACAAACTACCAACACAGATTAAAAACGAGACTGTATATAATAAAGTTGTTAAAAAAATTAAAAAATTTATAAAAACTTTTAATCGCTCCAGCTAGTCATAGGAATATAATATAAGTGATAATAAATAAGATAAAAATAAGTAAAATAATTTCAATATAAAAGAACATAATAAAATATATAAATATATAAACTTTAAAAATTAAAATGAAATATGAAAACTATCAAAATATAAAAAGTGCTAAATAATAAATAATTTTGTGAATTTAAAAATTAAAAAGAGTAGCATGTCTAAATGTAACTGGAGCAATGTGTACAACGCCAACGTCAGCACTCGAAGTTTTGCTGAACTTAGTCCCACTTCACATAACCATAGAAGAAGAAGCGAAGATGGGAGCTCTGAGAATCAAAGGCTATCAAGGTCTTGACCAGCGATAGCGAACGCTGAAAAATCATCCCTCCATAAAATTAGCAGCCAACAATAGATCATATCTAGATATGCCAAGGGATGACTGTAAGATCAAATACATATTCAACAGACCATTCAATATAGTGATTCCAAACAAACACGACTGGGAACACACAAAGCCAAGGGAGACCGAGCTCGAATGGTATACAGACGGATCTAAGACAGATGATGGGGTAGGATCTGGTGTCTATGACAAAAGACCCAGTGTAAGCAGAGCACAAAACTTAGGATCCCTAACAACGGTATTCCAAGCAGAAGTTTACGCAATCCAAATGTGCGCACAAGAGAACTTACGCAGAAGATACACCAACAAAACCATAACAATCTACTCGGACAGTCAAGCGGCTCTAAAGGCTCTGGACTCGCATCAAATGAAATCCAGCACAGTAATAGATTGTTTCAACACCCTGATTACGCTAGGAGAAAGGAACAGGGTTACGTTATCATGGATTCCTGCACATGCGGGGTATGAATGCAACGAGATGGCAGACGAATTGGCAAATGAAGGTGCGGGCTCAATATTTGAGGGTCCAGAACCATTCTGTGGAGTGCCAAAATGCCATCTAAAGGGACTAATAAAAGAAGAAACCAGATGCGCTCAAATTAACTCATGGAACAACAAGGTCGGGATGAAACACGGACAAAAGAACTCCTAAAGTGCAGCAGGAAAAAGGTCAAAATCATAACTGGCTTCCTAACAGGACAATATGGACTAAGAAAACACTGACACACCATGAGGCTATCACAGGAACGAGTATGTAGATACTGCCAAAAAGACGAGACGGCAGAACAACTACTATGCGAATGCATGGCCCTCTCTAATAGGAGGCTAAAGTATCTGCACGGGTATATCATTTCTCCATCTGACACATGGAACCTATCTCTATCAAATCTGTATAGCTTCATCTGCAGTACAGGTCTGATAGATGAGTAACTATGAGGGATGTTACAATAAGCCTTATGGCTGCAGTAACGTGGCGCTTCAGTGTCATCCCTGTATTTAAACCTTAACCTTAACCATCTTGCGAATTCAAAATTTATCTTATTTGATACAGTCATAGTTTTTATGAAAAAACTCGTAATTATGGTTTTATGTTCTTACAGACTGCAATTTACGCAAAATTCTTGTTTAGTGATGTGTAGTGTTGGAGTAAAGAAAATCTACCGTTTCTTGTGCTAATAATTATTTATTTTTAATAAGTTTAGTTTTTGGAAAATTGTAAGTATTAAAAAATATTGTTTTCCAACTATTACAAGAAACATTTTGTGAAAATGGTTTTTATAATACGATTTACAGTGAAAAATTTGTTTGTATCATATTTGATACATAGGTCAGTTTATCATGAATAACAGGCGGGGGGCTAACTGACATTGAGATTCAAAAAATTGCTGATGAATGGTCGGTAAGTAAGCGAGGACAATTTTGATTTATCTGATGATGACTTTGATGAATTTTATATTGAGAATATGCTTGTGAATATTTTAGAAGACTTTCCACAAGATGAAAATCAATCTGAAGTACAAGTACATAATAGGACAGAAAAAATAAAAAACATTTTGTGGCGTAAACGGAATTTATTTGTTTATGAAACCCATTTCTCATTATTTAAACAACAGTTTTCAATTAATACCGCATAATAGAGACCTTTGCGTGGATGAACAGTTATGCTTAAGTAAAGCTCGCTCTTATCTTAAACAATATATCCCAAATAAACCCCCAATATATCCCAAATAATAATTTGTAAGTGGGGTTACAAATTATTCGTTTTAAGCGATATCACTGGTTTCGTCCATAGATTCGAGGTATATACTGGTACAGAAAATGAGGCTAAGTTCCGCAAATTAAATGAACCTAACTTAGGACTTGTGTCGCGTAATAAAAATCACATAATCTATTTCGATAACTATTATACGTCGGTTGACCTTGTAGTGCATTTGTCATCTCAAACTAATTTTTTAATTTTTATTGTTTACAATTGTTTCAATAAATTGTCTTATTATAGGCGTAACCGGCTGCCAAATTGCAAACTTCCGTTGGTTGGTTGGTTGAAAAAAAGATTGTTTATTTTCTGTCAAACTACTGCGGCGTTTATCCGAATGGCATGATAGAAAGATTTGACAAAAATATTTTAAAAAAGCCCCTATTGAGTGTCCAGAAGTTGCAAAACAATACAATCGGCATATGGGAGGTTATCTAGACCTTATAGATAGTTTCATTGGACGCTCGAAGATTAGACTAAAATCTAAAAAATGGTATTTAAGAATATTTTACCATATGTTAGATTTGACCATTGCAAATTCTTGGGTGCTATTCAAGGCATGTATGAAGGAACGAAATATTTCACATAGCTTATTGTTTGACTAGTACTAAAAAATATATCAAAGCAAAGAGGTTGTAATCAATAGTTGAAAAGGAAATTGAAGCAAAAAAACTTCGTGGGCCAGTTGCACATTCTGGTCTCCAGATATGCGCTTAGATCAGGTTAGTGACTGGCCAATTATCAAAGATGAACGACAAAGATATAAAATGCCGAATTGCAGCAGGTTATCCAGCATTACGTGTTCAAAATGTGGCTTATTTTTATGTCTCAATAAAAATAACAATTGCTTTTATGATTTCCATCAAAACTAAATAATTATATAAAGTTATTATGAATATATATTTTTTTTACTCCCGAATATACATTAAATTGAATAATAAAATTCATATTTAAACATTTTGGATTTGAAACTATAAGAATTTATCAAGTATTGAAAGCTGTGCAAAGTATTTAAATATGTAAAAGCAACGTTATCAGCATATTTAAAAGCAACATCATCATCACAATGTCTAATAATGAAAAGTCTGATAATGATAATTACATTATCAGATTTTACATATGAAAAATATTGTGAAAATCCATACCGTAGATTTTTTATAAAACCGCATGCGATTAGTTATTCTTACGTTCACACTGTACGATTTTTCTTCGGACTTTTAATCAATATTCTAGCAGAAAAATTATTATACAGGGTGAACCAGAAATACCTGACCACAGAAACACTACAGTATTGCTTGATTCATTCTGAGCAAAAAATTGTACTGGCATTTTTTTGAAAGTGTGGCCTAAGGGGCTGTACCCTCATTTTACGATTCGATGTTAAAAAATAGTAGGTACATATTTTGGTTCGGAAGTACTATATGTTTCTATAGATTTATAAAAATTTTCGATAAACTTTATGATAATAAATTGATGATTGATAAAACCATTGATAAACTTTATGACTAATAAAACTGTTGATGAATTTGATAATAAAAACTTCATGGTTCTTAAAGCTTTTGTTTTGATAAGGATATTTTGTATTTTATTTATTTATTTTTCTATTTTATTTTTATATTGACTGATTTTATTATTATTGCAAATTACTCTGCATTGCAATTTGTAAAAATAACTTTTTTTTTAGTTTTTATTAATTTTAATTTTTGGATGGGTATGCTGCTAAGTTTCTGTTACGTGATTAATTATGATTTTCTGTTGTATAATTTATCTCGTTTAGTTAAAACGTTTAGATTATTTTTTAAATTTTCCGATTTAGTTCGTTTTTTAATCGTTCCCTTTAATTATTAATAATTTTTGGATACTCAACTTCTATGTTTTTTTGTTAAATCTTTAATCTCTCGGCATTTTTTTGTTATTTTATTGACGACATTTGTACATATATACAAGTAAACTTGAATTGAGATTTTCCGCTGAATTGGAGTGAATGGAATTTTATTTTATATTCACATGAACGAGATGGAAAAATTTTAGAGATTTTATATCTGCGACGCAGTGTGTGTTTTTGTTATATATTCGAAACAAGTAAATAGAGAAAAAAAAAATGTAAATGCCGGTAAATGTGTGAGAAAAATTATCGTCATTTAATTAGAAAAAAATCAATTTTACAAATTTTAATGGAATATTATAATAAAAATGAAATATTATAATGGATCTTTATTCTCTTTTTTCTACAAATATAAATTAATGGATATTACCACTCATTGCATACGGCGTTATCGTCACAACGCGCTAGAAGTGTTAATGAGAAGGTGGCCAAGGAGAGATCTAAAGGATTGGTGGTAAAGAATTATGTGCATATAACGATCTAGTGTTGCTAACAAATGGTTCGAAATGTCAAATAGGGTGCTGTATATAAGGAAGTCACCATTAAATAGTATAGAAACAATAGTGAACACAATCAGATCTTGGTGAATTCTAGATTCAAAAACGCAGTCAAAGTAGTTAAAACTTACCTAAATCCTTATATACAATCTGACCACAATACGAGTCGAGAAAATCAAAATTCTATTGAAATTTTTTAAAAGGGTAAATGTAATAAATAAACCGATTTTGTTTATTTTAGATTCTCCTGCAATTAAACATGAACAATATAAGTAAATTAGAAGAAGAGCAAAATATAAAAGTAGCATCGAACGTTTTTAAACAATCATTAATTGATGTAGATAATGAGTTGTCCCATCAAAATTTAAACTTAAATATGAAGAAAGATTGGATGACCAACAAAAACCTAGTTTTAATGCATGAACGTGGTAATATTAAGCACAACACGCCTCGTCATAAAGAGCTCAACAATCTAATAAAGAGAAAACCCAGAGAAGCTAAAAAAAATATTGAAACCAAAAATGCAGCAAAATCGAAGAATTAAACAAGAGACATAACATTTTCAAAAAATGGCAAGATTATAACATAGGCCGAAGAAAGATTGCAAAGATGGGAAGTGCGTTGAAAAAAATTAATGGTGATAGATATATTCCATCGAATGCGGAAGAATGTCCAGACATAATCGAAAATGAGGTCAGAGCTTCTATTACAAAATCTAAAAACTGGCTGGCCCAGATAATATAATAAACGATATTTTGAAAATGTTAGAAGATGAACGTATAAAACTGCTCACTACAGTACTGGTCAAAATCCACAACTCTGGCATAATTCCTGATGATTGCTTAAAATCCATCTTAACAACCTTAGCAAAGAAAAGGAATACATCTTCAAAGATTTAGTTTACATCATCAAAGGTTTAGTTAACAAAGGCATTATCCTGATTGCAAATCTGTACTGTAACCAAACAGCAGTGTACAAAACTTCAGACGGCTTCACAGAGAACCCGCAATTAAGAGACGCATATTATCTCCACTCCTTTTCAATGCATATTCGAAAGAAATTTTCAAAGAGGTGTTAAATAAAGTTGAAATTGGCATACACGTCAATGGACAGAAAATTAACTATATTAGATATGCAGATCATGCTGTCTTATTAACTACCAACCTAGTAGATCTACAGATAATGCTGTTCGACTTATATCTTGTAATAAATATTGGATGTCTATCAACATCAAGAAAAACGTATATATGTGCTGCAGCAAAAACCAAATAGCAAATCAGAGTTTAAAGCTACGAGCCCAAATTCATATGTATTGGCCTACTCGTAAAAATTATATTTGGCGTTAATCTAATCTAATTAGCTTTTATAATTATTGAAAAATGACGCGTGGTAAACCTATTTCGGCGGAATTGAGAAATTTAATAATTTTAAAAAGTGGAGAAGGTCTATCAGCGTACCAAATTGCTGAAGAATTAAAATTATCTCGATCAAGTATCTGAAATATTATTAATTTAAAAAGGGAAATTGGATTGGTTGCAATAAAACCGAAATGTGAACGTCATTCTAGAAATACACCAGCAGATTTTAGAGCACTGAAAAAAATTATTAAAAACAATCGGCGACACGAGAAACTGCTGAAAAATGGTGCTTGCCAAAGAACAATTTCAGTTTCTATGTGCTTAAGAGCTTTTAAAAAAATTGGTTATGGATTTTATAAGGTACACATGGTATAGAGTTAATGTAATTGATTGTTTATATATTTTTTATTTAGGAAAAAAAAACCTTTGTTGACGCTAAAACAGAAAAAAATAGATTAAAGTGGGCCAAAAAGCACAAAAATTGGGTTTCCCGACAATGGGACTCTGTAATGTGGAGTGATGAATCACGTTTCGAAGTTTAAGTGGGAGACAGCCGAAGCAGAATATTAAAAACTCCAAATGAAGCATTCCAAAAAGATTGTTTAATAAGAACTGTTAAGAATACATATTCCAACAAGATGGTGCCTCATGCCACACACCAAAAAAAGTAAAGTGTTGGTTGGCTGCAGAAGATATTGTATTACTGCCTTGGACTTCATCGAGTACCGATTTATCTCCAATAGAGACAATATAGCACATTTATGAAGAAAAATTTACGCCTTAATCCAGCTCGTACTAAAGCAGATTTAGTAAATCGTCTTCTTGCGATATGGTCTGACTTAACACCCGAAGAATGCAAAAAATTAGTAGATACAATGCCTAAACGTATTTCCAGCTGTATAAAACAAAAAGTAAAGAAATCATAATTAAGCCAGTGGGCCAATATAAATGAATTCAATATTTTTAATTGAAAATATAGAGAAAAATTGTTGTTCTTAAGAGAATTTTTATTTCACAGTTATCTTATTTTTTTTATGTAAATAAAGCTTAATATTTCCAACTTTCAAAATTGGGATAAAAAAGCAAGGTATTGTTTTTTGTTTTTAATATTTTAAAGCTTGGTTTAGGAAACTATTTATTTTACGGGTAGGCCAATACATATGAATTTGGGCTCGTATATAACCAAGTTGTAGAAAGGTGTAAGAATATCTTTAATAGATCACCATTCAGGAGCATTATTCACAAACCGACTTGTTATCTTGTTAAGCTCTTAAATCGTTATTTAACAAGCAAAATTGAAAATAGCTATTCAGAAATTATTCTAAAAATTATTAATTTTTTGACAAATTGTTATTTTATTCTCAATGAAATTCTAATTATTATTTAACGATTTGAAATATTATTCAAATTCTCAATTTTTAAAATTTGTATGGGAAAATTCACAATATCGTAT
This sequence comes from Empis stercorea, assembly GCA_949752835.1. Classification (NCBI taxonomy): domain Eukaryota; kingdom Metazoa; phylum Arthropoda; class Insecta; order Diptera; family Empididae; genus Empis; species Empis stercorea. The sequence continues at coordinate 53,728,533 of OX457085.1, read as the reverse complement.
AAAAATCAACTCATCTTTTTAAAATTCGTATTCACAAATCGTTAGTACGCTTGTTAAAAAGTAAAAAAAATTATTTTATAATTGTTAAATAACAACCAGGTTTATGTAATTTTTATTTAACAATTTCATACAAAAAGTTCTGTTTTATTTTTGTATAGAAATAGTAAGTAATAATAACAAAATAATAAATACTTATTATTTAAAAAGTTCATATAAAAATTGTTTTTTTTAGTATAAAATAAAATAAAATGAAAGTTTTTTTTCATAAATGAAATAAATGATTGTAGCAGTAGTAGTGAAGAATGATTGTAGTGTTATGTAACAGTTTTGCATAATGAATATGAAAGTGGGGACGAATAATGAACCAGATGAAGATGATGATATTCCAGTAATAAATTCTAATTCAGATAATATTAGAGGTAAGTCAATTATATTATAACATAACTATTAATAAATAAATATAATAAACATTTCTTTTTTAGAAAATGGTGTACTAGACTAGCAAGAGAAGCTTATATTAGAAATAGGTTTAATTAATTAAATTATGTTTTAAATTAAAACAATTGTGTTATATTTCATTTTCATAATTCAATTTATTATAATTATTAAAAAAAACATATTAAACATATCTTTTCTTTCAAGACCATAAAATCCAAATTTTAATTTTTTTATTTTTTTTTTCTGCCATTTTTTTGAAATTTTTTTATAAATTCGAAATAATTTTATAGAATATTTTTGAAAATATGTCATATATTATTAATAAAAAAATTTTGATTAAAAAATAATTCACAATTACACTATTTTCACTCATATTTTAACAAGTTAAATTCAACTCAATAATTTTAACAATTTCGTTCTCAATTTATTTCTGAATAGGATTTTTTATACTTGCTTGTTAGGGCAGTTGTTATAAATTTTTAACAAGCTTGCTAAATTGTTATTTTGTGAATATGTGATATGCGCAAATTGTGATATGCGCATATTGAATGTTTTGAAATGTGGACCTACAGAAAAATATTGAAGATAAAATGGACCGACTGAGTTTCGAATGCGGAGGTGTTAAGAAAGACAAAGCTAGTATTGATCAAAAGTATAAAAGAAAGGAAACTCAGTTATCTTGGTCATATTATTCATAGATAAATATTCATAGATAAATATAAAAACCTTCAATTAGTCATCCCAGGTAAAAAATTAGGCAGGAGAAGCAGAGATCGGAAACGTATGTCCTGGTTGAATAATTTGGAAGATTGGTTCAACATGTCGATGCACAATCTGCTAAGGGCACTCGCGTCAAAAGATTTTTTACTTATGTGTAAATACCTATTCTATGGAATTTAAAATTTTTATTGTTTGTAGGTATTTGGTAATAAATACTTTTTCTGTGTTATTTCTGGAATTTACATATTCAGGCACCTTAATTAATAAAAAAAAAATGTATGGTCTCAATACCACGAATTTCATATTTGCCTGATTTTTTACCTATAATTTTAAATATATTATATATTTTAACTAAAACCTCTTAATATATATATTTTGAAAATTAGATTTAAACATTTTTAACACTATTGATTTATTTTTTTATTTTTTAACATTAATGATAATCATTATCAAATAAACCCTCCATTGGTATAACTAAAATAGTTTTTCTTTTTCAGTATTTGAATTCGTCAAATCGACAAATTCGTTTCTAGAATCCTCTAATTCTGGGTGATTTACACTTATGTATATTTTCTGTCAAGTAAAATTCTTCGTACTGTTGTTTGTCTATTCAGGTTGAATTTCAGCAGGTTCGCTCACAAAGGTGAACCCCTAAAAGGAATTTTTATGAATATGAATACGTCGTCTTACGCCATGATCCAGATGCACCTCCAGAATCTGGTGAATATCGTGAAAAGGAACACTGTGGTACCCGTGATGAAGCTGACTACGGTGAAGATATTGTCCTAAATTTTGTAACCAAATTTTTAATCGCAGGGGCTTATTTGCTTGGTTGTTACCGAAGAATTTGCTTTTTTTGTACAATTTATATTTATAAATATTTACAATAAATATTTACAATAACTATTTACCTTAAAACTTTTTGAATTACTACTGCAACATTTCTCCGATAAATCAAAATTGTCAAAGCTGTCCTTATCAGAATACTATAAAAATTATACTGTAATATAATTAGTTTTATTTAAAATGTATTTAAAAAATACGGGATAGTGTCATAATTCCAAAAAAAAAATTCCATAGTTAGGAAATTCCAACATAAGAAAAAGTGCAATTCCAAATTAAAAAATTCCAAAATTTAAAATTCCATATAAAAACTTTTCATATTTAAAATTCCAAAATATTGGAATGAATTCCATAACATAATGCATTAAAATCCAGCCTTTTTTAAAAAAAATATCTAAATATCTTGTTATCACAACACAATGTTGTTTTTTTTTAAATAAAAAAACAAACTAAATATAAAATCCATGAATTAATGTAGTCTCTATTTAAAAAAAATAAAAAATTAGTCCTTTTCCAAATAATATATATATAAAACTTATTTGTTTTTTATTTGTTATTTAACTTATTTTATTTGTTATTTTCTATAAAAATAACAAATAAAATAACTGCATTATGGAATTTTTTGTTTTGGAATTTTTTATTTTGGAATTTGGTTTTTTGGAATTTTTTATTTTGAAATTTTGATTTTTGGAATTATGTAAATGTCATTTCGGAAATGGAATTATTTTTTTGGAATTACATACCCAACCCAAAAAAATACCTTTTCTAAATTTATATTAACATGTCATTAGTCTTCAACGGGATAATTGTGACAAAACCTTAGTTTTTCATAGCAACAAAGCTTGGGGACATATTTTTCTTTAATACCAGCACCACTATACAGCGATTTTAATATTAACCAGGGATTTTATTATAACTAGAACTTAGTTGATTACAGCGATTTTATTATAACTAGAACTTACTTAGTTGATTCAATAAATAAATAAATAAATAAAGTTTTTTCTTTATTATATTGTGTTTAAAGCGTATTTAATTTATTTTTTATATCCTATTTTTTAAAAATTTTCATATATTTTATTATAACACTTATTTTTTTATAATTTTATTTCACTAATATTATTTAAAATGGGTTCTGATCCAAACTTATTAAGCCGTGGTTTGTTACTTATTCCAATTTGGAATTTTAAAAATATTTTAAAGTTTTTTATCGTAAAAATTTCGAACATAAAATTTTTGTCGACAGCGATGTTGCTCTATCGGCAGTTTGAAAAATAATGATAAATTTGACAAAAAAAGGAATGACGGATGTAATGATAAATTTGACAAAAAGAGGAATTACTGATGTAATGATAAATTTGACAAAAAGAGGATTAAGTCTTTGGAATTTTATTTAACCTCACTCGCATCTACCTCTCATCTACGAAAAAAGGGCTATGAAATAGTCTTTACATTACAATGTAATCATGGACTATAGTACGACTGAAAAAATTTTCAAATAGAACAGAAATTGGTTGTTGGTCAAGATTTATCTGATATCTTTATATGTTATCACATGGTTCATTTATATATTATATTATTACATTCTTACTTGATGGTTTAAATCTTGAGACATCTATTCCACATTTTTCTCTATAGTAGTTTAATGTTTTACAAATCTTCCATGGTCCAAAATACCCACTGTCGGTGTCCCATCCCCCTTAAAATTTTTGGAACATTTATTAAAAATATTAAAATTAATTATTTTCAAATTAACCCGTTGGATTTTCAAAATGACCCCACACGGGAACTCCGACTGCTGTTGCAGCTATTGCAAAACAAACAAAGGCTAAGCTTGTTAGCCCGGCAGCGTACAATGCATTTGATTTAGCCATTTCTCTCTCATATTTGATTACAGTACGACTGAAAAAATTACATTTATATTATTATTTTAGATAACATGTTGACTATTATCAAAGCCGTATATAATGTAAAGATATTCAAAATTTTAAAGACTTAAAAAACTGAAAACATTAGGTGCGCAATATGAGTTACACTCGGGCGAAATATATTTTTGTTGAGAATGTTGAAATAGCGAGTTTGTGCATAAGACCTTTATATATAGAAATATATAGTTCGTTGATACTAGCGCTTGAATCGATTTTTTTTGATAAATTGCCGTGGGAAAAGTGCTAACTAAAATATAGTAAACAGACAAATCACATATCTAGGGCATCTACATTTGGCGGTCTGAAACTTATTTATCTTATGTAGATATTTAATCGTGCTATTTTTTAGTGTGTGAATTGGTTAAAATTAAAAATTAAATTCACAATCGTGAAAATTTATTTCCCAATATAACCAGTATTGCAATATTTTAAAAACAATTAATGCAGAATTAAATGTTTCCGCATTCATTTTAACATACAATTTTTGTTAATTGAAATATTGTCATTACAATTAACTTTTACGCGGGTATTAAATTTTTTTTTAGGTTAGATTGAAATTTTACTCTTATGTCAAAATTTATAGACGGTCAGAGCGTCATAAAATTTTGAGAAAATTTTCAGAGCCTGCAAAAGGGTCAAATTTAGATTTTGACGCTCAAAATTTGGAATTTTAACCGATTTATGGTGTTTCTTATTTATGTTCAGACCAGTCTGATCAATCTGTTTAATCTGAAACTGTTTCTTATTTCTCCTCAGATCAATCTGATGGCTGTTTCTTATTTCAATTTCAGATTAGTCAGATTGATTTTTTTGGTCGGAGAATTTTTTCAGATTTTTCAGATTTATTATTGTTTGTGGCTAACTTTGTGCTTGATTTTGTTGTTATGGCTAAACTATTATCAGATTGTCATATCTCAATAATTTGTTTAACCAATTTTTTTTAATTATTTATATTTTTTGTAAATATTAATAATAATAAAATATTATAAAAAGTAATATTTAATGAAAAATATTAAAGAAATTGTTATTTAAATTGAAAAATAATTTCGAAAGTTTGAGAATTCCAGAGTTGCCGACCAATTTTTTTCATTTTACCCGGCAACATTGTAGCATTTTTTGTTCTGGAAAAAATCTGACTGTTTCTTTTTTCAGTCGACAGATTAATCTGATTTCAGATTTAAATACATCTAGTCGATATACAGATTTAAATAAGAAACACACCACATGACAATGCCTCGATGTCAAATTTTGTTGTTGTAATTTTTTTTTGTTATTGGGTCACAAAAGTGAAAGGGGGAACAAACATTTTTTGATTTGTTTTCTATATGCGTATTTGAATAATTTTCAGAATGAGTTTACGAATTATAAAAGAATTTTTTGTTAAATTGCTCATTGGCGATGATGCCGAAGAAAACCTATGAAATTTTTTTTCTATATGCGTATTTGAATAATTTTCGGAATTAATTTACGAATGAAACCGTTTTGTTTTGTGAAATTCTTATATATAATCTTTCATTATAGTTTTTTTAAAATAGTAGTAGACGGAGAAATAATTGATCCGTTCCAAACTGAAAGTGTGGTTGAACTCGAGCAAAAAGAAAATCAGAAAAGGACAAGGACAGAAGAAAATAAGGTTGAGTATAATTCTGAATATCGTAAAATTCCGAAAAATAATACCACGAAAGCTAGAACTAATAGCCTAACACGTAGCAGGAAAAATTCTAGTAGCAGCAAAAATACTGTAACTACTCGTATCCCAAACGAAGAAGTTAATAATAATATAAGTTATTTTTAACTGATTAATCCGGCTGATAAATTGGCAACGAACAGGACCGCCCAAGGACAAGAATAAGACAATCTGAAAATATAAAACAAAGAATAACTTAGAGAAGGCAACAGGAAACCACTCTATGTATAACTTCCCAAGTAAAACATCATCAAAGAAACATCAAAATAACAACGTAAACAACATAAACAACAACAAAAACAATATGTTAAATAACAGAAACAACAATAATAAAATCATTAATACAAATATCAGACATAACAACAATAAAATTAGTAAATGTAAAATAGCTACATGGAATGTGAGAAGCCTGTTGAATCCTGGTAAGTTAAAGAATTTGGAATTGGAAAAAAGCAGATTAGGAATAATTGGTATTAGCGAAATGCATTGGAGAGGCTGGGGTGAATTAAACACAGAAAAAAATTATTTAGTATATGCTGGAGTGGATAGCAATGAACCACATAGAAAAGGAGTTGGTATATTGATGAGTAACCATTTGAAAGCTGCGGTATTAAATATTGTAAGGAAAAACGAAAGAATTATAATGGTGCAATTCAAAATAAAAACAGGTAAATTCAATTTAATACAAATATATGCTCCTACAGCTGATAGTGAAGACCAAGTGAAGAGTTCTATAGCCATCTAGAAGAAATATACACATTAGTGAAAAAAGAAGAAATCACAATAATATTAGGTGACTTCAATGCCAAAGTCGGAAGTGAGCCAGTACTGAACGTAACAGGGAAATATGGATTAGGCTGGAGAAACAATAGAGGAACAAGGTTAGTGGATTTTTGTATAGAAAAAAAAATGATAATAACAAACACATGGTATGAACTACCGAAGAGACGTCTGTACACGTGTGTATCACCAAGAAATGAAGATGATAGGGTGATCTAAAATCAAATAGATTATATTTTAGTAAATGACAGGTACAAAAATATAATTAAAGAATTTGGAATTGGAAAAAAGCAATTAGAAATTGGCGAAAGTCGAAATAAAAATGAAAAAATTTAAAAAGAAAAGCGTAAATCGTAATATCAACAGGCAAGCGCTGGGTAATCCTGAAACTTGTAATACAATAAAGAGTATCATAAATGCAGATTTAACAAACATGGAAGGAATCATTAAAATAGAAGAAGATATGGATAAAAAATGGAATCATTTTAAAGCACCACTAATGAATGCATGCAAATAGTTGAACAATCATGTTAATAATACGGCGAAAAAACAATGGATGACAAATGAAATATTAGTATTAATGAACGAAAGAAGGCAACACAAAAACAAAAATCACCAAAAATTATAAGATTATAAATAGAATAATAAAGAATAAAATTAAAGAAGCAAAAAGTAAGTACTGGAAAGATCAATGTATAGAAATTGAAAATTTAGAAAAGCAAAATAATATACTACAACTACATAAAAAAGTCAAACAAATAACAAATACAGTGAGGAAGAAAAACTATGGTACATTGAAAGATAATAATGGAAAAATCGTACTAGAAGCTGAAAAAAGGGTGGAAATGTGGGAGAAATATATAATTGATTTGTTTGAAGATACAAGAAATGAAATGTCAGCTTCGGCTAATGTAGAAGGATATGATATATTAGAGGACGAAGTAAAATTAGCAATCAAGAATTCAAAAAACCATCTAGCTACTGGTCCCGATCAAATCCCGAATGAAATTTACAAACTAATGGATGAAGAAGCTGTAAGAATTTTAACACATTTGTTTAATAAAATGTATAGATCTGGTCGAATACAAAAAGAATGGCTGAAATCAACGTTTATAACGTTGCCAAAGAAAATCAATGCATCAGTGTGTGGTGACTACCGTACCATTAGTTTGATGAGTCACGGATTAAAAATATTCTTAAAAATAATACATAATCGTATATATAAAAAACTAGAAGAGGGTATTGGTGAAACCCAGTTTGGCTTCAGAAAAGCATTAGGTACGAGGGAAGCATTGTTCACACTAAACATTCTTAGCCAGAGAACGAACGAAATGAACGTCAATATTCATTCATGCTTTATTGATTTTGAAAAGGCGTTTGATAAGGTGAGGCACGATAAGTTGCTAGAAATTTTAAAAAGTAAAAACATCGATGAAAAAGACATCAGTATAATTGAGTATTTATACTCGAATCAGACAGCAGAGGTAAGAATGAGGGGTTAGGCAGGGTTGTATCTTGTCACCCCTACTGTTTAATATTTATTCCGAAGAAATTTTTAATGAAGCTCTAAAAGAAATTAATCTGGGTATTAAGATAAATGGAGAAGTATTAAACAATATAAGGTTCGCTGATGATGCGGTTGTGCCTGCAAATAATAATAGTGATCTGCAGAAGATGACGGACGAATTGAATAAATATTGTCAGTTATTTGGTTTAAAAATGAACAGCAAAAAAACAAAATATATAATAATAGGAAAAGATTCAGGTAATAACAGTGTAAAAATAAATAATGTTGTTTTAGAGAAAGTAAAAAGAATAAAGTATCTGGGCACGTTTGTTGAAAAAAATGCAGAAAATAGGACAGAAATAAATACCAGAATTGAACAGGCCAGGGCAGCATTCAGAAATATGAATAGTTTTTTGTAAAAATGAACTAAACCTTAAACTGAAATTGAAAATGCTGAAGTGCTATATTTGGTCGACCCTGTTATACCGTGCAGAGATGTGGACGCTTAGAAAAAGGGATATACAAAAAATTGAAGCCTTTGAAATGTGGACTTATCGTAGAATACTGAAAATTTCGTGGCAGGACAGAATAACTAATGAAGAAGTGCTAAATAAAATGAATAAAAGCAAAGAAATAATAGAAATAATAAAAATAAGGAAATTGGGTTATTTAGGACACATTATTCGCGGCGAAAAATATAGAATTCTCCGGTTAGCGCTAGAAGGAAAAATTGAAGACACCAGAAGTAGGGGTAGAAGAAAGAAATCATGGATAAATAATTTAGAGGAATGGTATAATCTGTCAGCTATCCAAATACTAAGAGCTGGAAGGTCCAGAGTAATACTACAAGAGATGATGACCAACCTCCGTAGAGGAGTGGCACCTTAAGAAGAAGATAGTTTTTCAAATTTATAAATACAATTTATTTTCTATTTTTAAAAATAAAAATAAATGTTTTTAGATCAGAGTCGGGGTATCTATAAATTAATGTTAATTTTTAAATTTTTTTGTAAAAAATAAAGAAAAATACAAAATTTAAATTTGAAAAAATAAATGAAATTCGTATCCTTTGGATTAAAAACAACAAAACAGTTAGGATATTTGCTTCTACATTGATTATTTTCCAGAACAAAATTGAAAATAAATATCAGATTCCCCAAATCTGAGTTCCTAAATTTTTGTTAAAAAAGATCAAAATAACCAGATATATTTTTTACCCTCTCTACCTCACACATATTCTTGTGATATTCTTTTTCTATATTACAGGCCGTCTCGACTATCCATGACCGTTTCCATTTCCATTTCCATTTCCATAGCCATTTCCATTTATGGATTTCCGAACAAAAAAAACTGGGCATTTCATGGACTGAAATATTATTCGAAATATCATTGAAATTTGTATTATATATTGATTTTAAACGTGTAAAATTTTTTTGTATTGGTAACATAGAATATTGGGAATACAGAACGAAAGTCAATTAATAAATTAACCACAATATGAAACCTAATTTACAAATTAAACCACTTTCCGCCATTTCATTTTTGACATATTCGTCCATAAAATTATCCATAAATGGACGTCCATAAAGTTTGCCATTTATGGAATGGCTGATGGACGAGTGGTCTCCATTATCCATAACGGTTTCCATTTCTATTTCCATTGCCATTTATGGACAACATTATGGATAGTCGAGACCCCGTGTTACAGGCCGTCTCCACTATCCAGGACCGTTTCCATTTCCATAGCCATTTCCATTTATGGATTTCCAAACAAAAAAAACTGGGCATTTCATGGACTGAAATATTATTCGAAATATCATTGAAATTTGTATTATATTTTGATTTTAAACGTGTAAAATTCTTTTGTATTGGTAACATAGAATATTGGGAATACAGAACGAAAGTCAATTAATAAATTAACCACAATATAAAACCTAATTTACAAATTAAACCAATTTCCGTTATTTTATTTTTGACATATTCGTCCATAAATGGACGTCCATAAAGTTTGCCATTTATGGAATGGCTGATGGACGAGTGGTCTCCATTATCCATAATGGTTTCGATTTCCATTGCCATTTATGGACAACATTATGGATAGTCGAGACCCCGTGTTCCCTCTAAGAAAATTTACGGTCCGCTTTTAGCGGCTCGCAACCACGCCGTCTTTTTTCATATATTCAGACTTTATTTTCGTGCCGTATTTTTCGGCTCTAAAACGTAACGCATAAATCGCATTTTGCAGCTCTAAAACGCAACGCGCAATACGAATCGAAAATAAACCGCTTTAGCGGATCTAAAGAGTAATATGACTAATCAATTAATATAAAATTATATTTATGGCTTTCTTGTGTCTTTGTTCTCATTATTATTTTGTTTGTCAGAGTGTTCATAGTGTGTGGAATATTTTTTTGGTAAATATTTAATGTATTAAATTATATATTAAATTAATAATTTATAAATAATCTAATAATTTTTGTTTTTATTTTCAGATTGAAATATTAAAGGGCTTTTGTGATAATTCATTGGATATATATGTGAAATTCTGCCTAAAAATGATTAACAGATTAAGCTGTCTGTAAACTTTCCTGGTTTGGGAAAAATTAATGAAACATTGTAGTTGCAGTCAGTCATTTCAAGATATTTAAAATACAAAATATTTATATATTATGATAATTGTGTTGATAATGTAATAAAATACTAAATATTTTATTAAAAAATTAAAGTTTTTGGATTATTTATAATTATTTTAAGCGGTTCGAAATGGAGCCGAAAAGGCGGCATAAATTGGAGCCGAAAAGGCGGCATAAAATTGAGCTACAAAAGTGGCATAAAATTATGCCGCAAAAAGCGGCGTAAAATTGTATCGCAAATGCGGCATAAAAACATTACGCTTTAGCGTGCCGTCTTTCATTTCAATTTCCATACGCCCATGGGAACAGAAACGGTCCGCTTTAACGCCGTAAAGGCGGTTCCAAAACGGAGTCTTATATAGGCAAATGACTACATTTTTATGCCGTTTACGGCTCGCTTTTCTTAGAGGGTTATAGTACACATACGGAAAGTAAAGAGCGCATATTATTATATTACAACACGGAAAATGTGTGTGGCTTCTGTCGCCTCTATATAATTTCTACGTCTTTTCCTTAAACTATCTATTTCAACTTTCTTCAAAAATATATTCACCAGAGTGTAACTCATATTGGACATATTTTTAAAATTTTGATTTCCTTATATTTTTATAGTTTTTTAAATATTTTTAAAATTTTGATTTCGTTATATTTTTTCTGTAAATGCTAACACAAAATGAATGGAGAAAGAATTTGTGTTATCTAAATATGCATTAGAGATTTACGAATTTACAAATTTTAGTTTTCATAACAAATTAAAATTTCTATTTCAATAATGTTAATACAAAAATTTGTGAATGAATATCGTTTGCATAAATTTTGGAAAAAGTAAATTAATAAAGCTGTTTTTTTTAGAATTTCATAAATTTTTATATTCAAAACTAGAACTATTTTAATATTTTCATTGGCAAAATTAATTTTGATATTAAATACTAATATTTATCTATAATATAGGTTCCCTATCCGAGTATAGGAACTAAATACACTGATATTAAATAAATATTTGTATGGCCTGCGCGAGAAATTTAGCGGAAAAAACATGATGAAAGAAAGCCGTTGACCGTGCCAAACGAGATAGGCCACATGGTATTAAAAAAGGAACAAAAAAGAATTTAAAGGCACAATCGAGAAGTTAATAGGAAAATTGAGAAAAAATAAAAAAAAAAAAGGGCAGTTTTAACAGTTACATTTGATGTTTTTGATTTTATTTCAACGTTTCAGATTTAAATTGAATGGATCTACAGAGAAAATATTTAAATACCAAAACGCAATCATAGTAAAAAAATGTCATGCTTATGAATGTCAGTTGTCATTTTTGTTCTCTCTTTCACTTGAATTAAAAAGAGATGCAGAAATGTCACAATCACGAGCGTCAAATTTGCATTCATGAAATTTGTGTAAAAAGAGTCTTATGTAATAAAAAATAAAACAAAAATACGAGAAATTATTTTATTTTATTTATTCTTAGTTTCAGAAATTTTTACTACAATTTTCACCTTCAGAAATTTGTTCATACAAAATACGACCCTGCTATTTTCTGAAATATCGCAGTGAGAACATTTATACCAAGATCGGCCCGACTTATATACCAACGCGTATGTTTGACACGATACATACGCTCTCATGGCAAACATGCAGGCCACTTCCGCTGATGTTGGGACTGACGTGTAGGTATCATGTTGGATGTTGTAGTTTATATATTTTACGGCAGGTGGCTCAAAGAATATACACATTGAAATTTGTTTTTTTATTGAAAATGCAAAAATTGAAAATATTTTTATTTTTTTTATTATTGACATTACAATGCTAAGATATTATTTTATATTACTTTTACATTGGATATTATATTTCAAAATTAACACAAAATTGTAATACTTAATTATTAAAGCTTTTCAAATTTATCACATATTATATTACTTAAGATTTGTATTTAACTATAATTATAATTTTATCACATAACATTACTTAGAATAGATTTTTATTTTTAGTTTAATTTCAATCTTAATATTTCTTTGTACAAGTCCCTAACAGAAAAATATATGTAATTTGTATGCATTTTTCTGGCTGCACTAAATTTTTGATAATACTAATATCAAAATGTAGAGCATGAAGCTGTTTCGATATATAACCATCTCAGGAGTATGGACTAAAAATATATACACTCACAATGAAATTGCATCAACCTTTTAATATTTACCTTGAGATGGATGTTGTGTAGTTATACCACTTTTGTTAACCGAATTGCAAGTGCAGCAGTTTTGATCTAGAAAAAAATATTGTATCATATATTATATTTAAAAATATATAAATAGAGCGCCACTCTTGCCCTTCTTAATATTATTTTATGAATTTAAATGGCTACTAAATTATATTTACCTTTATATATATATTTACATTTATATATAATGTAAAAACAAATATGTAACACATTAATTTAATATAAAAAAAATATTTCAAAATACAATATACAATAGTAATTTATACGAAATGTAAAAATCAAAAATTTACTGCACAATCATTAAATAAAGACACAAATAAATGTATGAAAATATTTTGTTTTTCTTTGAAATATTAATTTTAATTTTGTTTACAGCAATTAACCGCTTGGAACGTAGCCTTTTCGTCAAATTCATCTGGTGAAAATTAGTATCTGACGAGTTTATAACCAATCAATCAAATTATTTGACTGTCTTTATATATTTATATATTGATATAGTAATTCCACCAGACTACATACGCGTTGGTATATACGTCAGTCCTCGCTGGGAAATGTTGAATTTAAACTTCGTGGCTTGTATTATATGTAGCAATATTTGCCGAACGCCATTAGAAGAAAATTGCCCGAGTTTTGCCCTTTTCCTTTTTTTATGGCAAATAACCTCAGAACTAACCTCAAAAACTAACCTCAGAATGTTTTTTGTGACATCTTGTCGACCTGGGATTCTTTTCAGAGCATATATTTTTCAATTTAATTTTAAATAGCTATACCTAAGCGATTAATGTCATATTCATAATATTTTCCAAAATTCAAAATAATAAACATTTTAATTTTTAAAAACAAAAAAAAATATTTAACATAATGGTCTGTTTTTTTAAAAACGCTTTAAAATAAAGAAAGGTAATAATCAGTTAAAAAAGGAAAAGTAGGTATACCTAGAAAATAAAGATTTCTTAGGACTAGTTTTACAGTCAGAGCTTAAGTATATGCACTCACAATGAAGCGAAGTTTAAGAAAAATAAATGAGTAGAAACTTATGTATTAAGCTTCAATAAAAATTTAGTTGACTTAAGCGATAAAATTCCATCCCTTAGATAGGAAAAGCTTCGCTGTCGTTTTGGAGCACTGGCTCCCCTTTAGAAAAACCAATGTTTTTTTTTACATATTTATATTCTACTCCACTCATGTAGTACATCGTTTTACAAGTACAACTTCGTACGACCTTCTCACCGTTCCTCAGAAAAAGTTCTCATAAAAACATAGCGCCAGGATTTAAAAGCGAGTTGAAACAGACACAGAACACGGAAGGCAAATCTGACTTTTGCCCCTAATATGTGCTATAATACAGCTTTGCCAAATGTTATTCAATGTAAAAATTGCATTAAATTGAAAAAAAATATTATCATGTATTATCGAACACATAACCCACAATACATCAAAAATATTATCGAACACATAAGGAACTAGAGCTGTTAACAATAAAACGTTTGACCCTCAGACTTGTATGCTTCTTTTTTAAATATGTAGATCGACTCGATTTGTTAGGACAAAATCTCCAAATGTCAAAATATCCCTGTAATACAAAATCTCCAAATGTTTTAATCGCCAAAAACGGAAATGATTAACGTGAAAATCTGCTAATATGAAATAACTTTTACAAAAGCTCCTAAAAAGGAGCTTTTTTTTTTTACATTGTGAAAAATTATTTTTTTTACATTTAGAGAATTTAAATTTCCATTAAATTTGTTTAATTTATTAATTTGTAATTTGGACAAAATCAATGGTCAAATTCCAATTGCAACAAAAAAGAATGAAAGGAGCGAAAGAATAAAAAATATCTTGAAAAGAAAATAGATGGGAGAAATTGGCTTTTTTCAGAAATATTGCCTATAATAGGATATAATATTCTTCTTCTTATTGTGCCACTCCGTTACGGAGGTGGGCAACAATTAAGTTATAATCAGGCTTTTTGATTCTGAGTAGTACCATTGAAAAATAAATTGAATAAAAGTGAGCAGCAAGAGAAATTCTCTCTTTCAGTGGGAAAATAAGAAAAAAACTTTTATACCTTTTTTGCGTTTTTTCTTGAGTTTTTAAGTGTTTATGGCCTTTAGAATTCTTATTTTGCTTTTTTTAAAGAAAAAAATCATTTTACGATTTTGCTAAGAATAGAAAAATTCAATCTAGAGAATTTTTTTATTTTTTCATGTTTAATTTTAGGGAAAATTAATATTTGTGAAAAAAAATGTATATATGAATGTTTATTATTTTTTTACAGCATTTTTGATTTTCCTTTATTTTAAAAAAAAATTTATTTAAAAAAAATATTGTCTCAAATGGGGATTGAACCCGGATGTTATTCTTCATAATTTTTTCATAAAAATACATATATGAAAAAAATTGGTTTTGTCTTATGAATGATATCCATATAAACACCATATAGAAGAATCGGCCAAAAATAAAAATTTAACATTCGAATGGAGAATAGATATGACATATTTTGTCATATCTATTCTCTTCATATTCTACATATTTTTAAATGCTGATCTAGCATATTCTATTCTATAATTTAATTCCGTTTTATTTGCCACTTTTTTTTCTATAATCGTTTCTAAATATTTTGTCTTGTTCACTCTCTTGATAGTTAAGTTGTTTATTGATAGTTTATGGTGTCGGCTAGGTTCTTAACCAATCACCATGTATTTGGTTTTCTTAATGTTTTCAAACCAGTTTTCACAGCTCGAGTTTAGTTTTTCTAGCATAAAGCAAAGATCTTCTGCACTCACCGCTATCAAGACAGCGTTATTCGCCAATTTTATTACTTTTATCAGTCACCGTTTACTTTGATACCCAGATCTATTTCATTGCCGGATTCATGAAAAATCTCTTCGGCGTACGCATTAAACAGCAACGGTGAGAGAATGCAGCCCTTTCGTACTCCTTTTTTGATCACGACACTGTCTGTAATACCATCTTCTGTTTTTATTTCCGCTAATTGTTTCCAGTAAAGATTCATTATAATTCTCCTGTCTTTGATATGGGAACACTACAAAATCCCACGGGCCAAAATCCCGTTTTTCCAAAATTACCTCTTTTTTTTTAATTTAGTGTATTAAAATTCCGCGGACGAAAATCCTGTATTTCTAAATACCGATTTTCTAAGTTTTTTTTTAAATCCAATATATTTAAAAATTCCGTTTTTCATAGAAAAGGGACGAGATTTTTGAAAAATTTATCAAAATATCGTGTAATTCAAGTCCCTCACTTGTTTTTATCCAGAGCCAACGACGGGGACATAATGGGATACTTTTTATTTTTTTATTTTATATATTTTTTTGCCTTTTTTTGTAAATTTTTTTTTTTTTTGCTTTTTTGGTAAATTTTATATTTTTTTTTGTAAATTTTAAATTTTTGTTGTTTTTTTTGCATTTTTTGTATATTTTATTTTGTTTTCTTTTTTTGAATATTTTATATTTTATTTTGATTTTTTTATATATTTAATTTTTTTTTTCAATTTTTCATGACTTTTACATAATTTGACTTTTAAATAGGTTTTTAGTATTTTTATGTGCTTTTTGTTTGGTTTTTGAAGCGTTTTTTTTTGTATTTTTAGCTTTTTTTTATTTAGTTCTTTAATTTAAAATTATATTAATTGCAATATTTTTTAATAATTCAATATTAGCAATATTGTCTTTTTCTCCAAGAACTTCATATGTTCTTTTATTTTTTTTAGTTAGTTTTCTAGTAACTGGTTCGCCGGATTTTCTGGTTTTCATAATCCTTAACATCCTCATAATAATATTGTTTCTAATTTTATAGAAATTAATAAAATAAAATCCTAAAAACCGGATTTTCATCCCCGTGATTTCGGTCTGCGGGATTTAAAAAACAGGATTTTGATAAACGGGATTTTGGATTACGGGATTTCGTAGGTAATCCCTTTGCTATCTGTACCTTTGTCGATGAAAATTTGCATCAGCTTTTCGTGATTATAAAGCACGCATATACTTCTACATTCATATCTCGACATCTTCGTATTAATGAATGTGAATAGTGCCCAATTCAGATTCCGAAAAGCACAGTTCCTAATGCTTTTCGGAATCCGAATTGAGATTCACTTCTGTCGATTTCTAATTTTTTGTACATCCTTTCGTGTAAAATTTTAAGAAAGATTTTTAAAGTATAGCTCATTAAGCTAATGGTTCTGCGGGGCTATGAAACTATTCGGCATATCGAATATTATGCGCAAAATAAAAATTCAATCCGCGTCGAATTACCCTACAATGAAAATTAGATATCTTACAACTTTTTTGACACTTTATCCGAGACACATTTACAAAAAACATTGGCGCTTTCCCAATTTGTATAGGCGCATTGCCGTTTTTATTTTAATAATTTTAAGAACGGGATTATTGGCGCATTTAGACTAAATTTATTGGCGCATTTAGACTAAAATGATCAGCTGATTGTTGAAAAACATAATTTTTGACATTTATTAATATAAACAAGAAGTTTATTTTGGTAAATTTAAACTTGTTATTAATTTGATTGTGAATAAAGTAAAAAAAGATAATAAAAAAGTATAAAATGGATTTATTGCATTTTGCTTTATATTGAGCATTTAAAATTATTTTTAGCAATGCCGTCATTTTTTATTAAATACTCCACTAATAACTCAAATTGTTTTGAATTTATTGAAACCCTTAAATAAAAAATAAAAAAATTTAGTTACTTTTATTTAAACTAGATTTATTAATTTTTTTTTATTTAATATAATTTATCTACACATAAATAAATTTATTTTTTAATTTAGAAATGCTTACATTTTAAAATAACTACCGGAAATAAATATCCGTCATCAATTTTGCTGTCGAATATAAATATTCGACCGCGCATAAAATGAGCAGGCGCGGCAATTTGACGTTCATAGTAAAGCGGATCATTCGACTAGCATCGAATATTTTTATTTCATAGTAGCAAAATTAGATATTAGATAGGAGCGGCGCATATATTTCATAGTAGACCCCCTGAAATCACCACAATCAGACTCATTATTTTTTTTTAGGAACAAGAGCAAATGTTGATTTTAGCAAGTCTGACGGTATCGTAGATTTTGTTGAAAACGTTCGTAAGCAATTTAATACATTCATCATCTAACAGCTTTAATAATTCATTTGGAATTATTAAAGCTGTTAAGGACCTGCTGCCAAACGTTTTTTCGCTTTTAAAATAGCCGACCTTACTTTCTCTTTTAATATCGATGAACCGCCATAGTTATCTATCTCCTGAGGTGCTTTTCTACTATCGTCGAAAAGTTCAATAACATATTCTTTCCATCTTTTTAATCTTTCAGTGCATCGAGAAAAATGGTTCGGTGATAAATGCGCACACGAAATTTGCGCACACGAAAAATGCGCACACGAAATTTGCGCACATGAAAAATGCGCACACGAAAAATGCGCACACAGAAATTTGCGCACACGGAAATTTGCGCACACGGAAATTTGCGCACACAGAAAAATGCGCACATAGAAAAATGCGCACACAGAAAAATGCGCACAAGGAAATATCCGCACATGGGAATAATAAAGGATTTATTGTTTTATTAAAATATTAAACATAATTAGAGGCAATTGACAATAGAAGGATCAACATGAATACTATTATTATATAAAGAAAATGCAATAAATAAGTAAATAAAGTTGATTTAAAAAAAAAATGTTATATGGACCTACATATTAAATTTATTTATTAATAAAATAAAAATTAATTTCTTTCAAAATATTAAAACGTCTTAAAAGTCTAAGTAAAATTTAAAAATGCTATAAAATTCAAATCTAAGACATTGACAATGAAAATATTAAATTTCGGGGTTTTACGTTTTTCAGTAGATAAGTAAAATTTTAAAAAATGAATTAAAATATTAAGAATTTTTATAAAAAAACAGGTCAAATGTATATATTAAATTATATTCTAATATATTATTATATTTTACCTTAGTTTGTCATAAAAATTGCCTGTGTTAATTTAATATTTTATATTTTAATTCATATTTTTATAAATTTTACTTATTTCATCTGAAAAACATAAAAACCAGAGATTTAATATTTTCATTGTCAATTTCTTCGATTTGACCTGTTTTTTTTATAAAAATTCTTAATATTTTAATTCATTTTTTTAAATTTTACTTAATTAATTTTTATTTTATTAATAAATAAATTTAATATGTAGGTCCATATAACAATTTTTTTTTTAAATCAACTTTATTTATTTATTTATTTTAATTTTTTGATATGATTAACTTAACCTAATAAAGTAAAAGTATATATGTAAGTATTTCATTTTTATTATTATTATAAAGCATATTTTGCATTTTCTTTATATAATAATAGTATTCATGTTGATCTTTTTATTGTAAATTGCCTCCAATTATGTTTAATATTTTAATAAAACAATAAATCCTTTATTATTCACATGTGCGGATATTTCTTTGTGCGCATTTTTCTGTGTGCGCATTTTTCTATGTGCGCATTTTTCTGTGTGCGCAAATTTCCGTGTGCGCAAATTTCCGTGTGCGCAAATTTCTGTGTGCGCATTTTTCGTGTGCGCAGATATGTCTGTGCGCAAATTTCTGTGCGCATTTTTCGTGTGCGCAAATTTCGTGTGCGCATTTATCCGGTCACGGAGAAAAATATAACCATTTTTAGGGCTTTTTTAAAAAAAATCCCGTATGTTAACACTTTTCTGTGCGTCCGGCTGTGTCCGTCCGTCTGTCTGTCCGATGTAAACAATAAAAACCAGTTATTTCACATAATTACTATACACACAAAATTATTATAGACCCACCGATAGAAAGCTTGATTTATTGAGAACCAGATGTAATGACCCACCGATAGAAAGCTTGATTTATTGAGAACCAGATGCTTGATTTATTGAGAACCAGATGATAGAAATTTAAAATTCGGCCGATATGCAGCGCTATTCGCATTTTGCCAAAACATCTTTTTCCGAATAAAAATGTACACCAAAAATTAAGTTTGACCACTCGTTGGAAAGGTATTTAAGAGTAGAGTACGATATCAGTCTTTTTCCGAAAACATCTTTTTCCGAATAAAAATGTACACCAAAAATTAAGTTTGACCACTCGTTGGAAAGGTATTTAAGAGTAGAGTACGATATCAGTAACCGTATTTAAAATGTCTACCGCTAGAGGCGCTGGATACTAAAATATATAAAATGTTAATTTTTAAAATGTGATTTCCAATAGTGAATAAGCCCCAAAAATTAGGTTTAATATCGCATTTGAAATGTAGTAAGTAGTAGTATAAAATCAGTGTTATAATTTCAGTTTCTGCTACTAGAGGGCGTAACATATGATTATGTTTTTTAAAAACTTGGTGAATCTTTACCAAAAATGAAGGGAGAATCTCAAGAAATTTAAAAAATTATTTAATAAATTATTGTTGATGATTAATTAATTTTGGCACGCATGCCACTGAATTGCGATCACTGTATAAATCATAAAAAAACTGAAAATGTCAAACGAAATTATCTCAAATCTGGTGTGAACAGTTCAACGTAATTTCGAAATCATGATCCGAAATTGCATAATTTCGAGCTGGTGAAAATGTACTATAACTATAAGTTTGAAACTTGTTGGTTTAATAAAAATAATTACTTAGTTGAATGTTGAAAATTTGTATTCAAATTTAAACTATGAAAATGTCAACAAAAAGTAAGCGAAGATAAGTAAGCGAAGTTTTCAAATCAATTTTAAATCATATGGGCTTATTCTGACAGTCGTATTTTCTCTCGAACGACACGCCTTAGAGAAAATGGTATTACGAGTCGTATTTAACGACAAAAGGTCGTTAAAATACGACACAGATGAAAAAAAGTAGTATTCTCTGAGTCGTTACGAAACGCTTTGAACTGTCAAAAAAGTAAAAAATTTGTCGTAGGCAATTTTGCTTACGACTTTAGAAAATCGTAAAGTAAAATGTGTTTTTTGTACCATAATACAATAAATATTTCAACAATTATTATAAGAATAGTTGCGGAAATATATTAGTATTATATTATTGTGGAAATTCATTAAATAAAACCCTAATTATTTATTAGTTTCTACATTTATATATTTTTTTTTTTGTGTTGGAAACCAATTCACAAAATTTTGTGTTGGAAACCAATTCACTAGCTAATCTGCCCCTAAATCTTATTTTAAAATAAACGTATTTACGAACATTTATAAATAACTCACTGTTTAATAAATGTATATAATCATAGACACAACTAATTGTATCTATGATATAATTTAAAACTGTAATTAATATTGCAAAAAAAAATCCCGTGCAATTGAATTTTTTTATAATTCAATATTTAGCCGATAAACATTGTAAACATTGCATTTTGATTGTCAAAATAACTGATGGTACCAACATAAAAACAACATAAAAACGACTTTTTTCCGCAAAGCCATCTATTGGGAATTTTATTTTTCTGTTTTCACGTTGGCAATAAATTTGTCGTTTCGTACGTCTCTGGGAATACCATTTTAGAGTCGGTACGAAACGAAATATTTATTGGGTGTCAAATACGACACGACTCTGAGAATAAGCCCAATAATTTTCCTTTGATTGCATAATTTCCCAAAACGAAGCTATTATTTCGATTGTTTTTGTAGAAAATTAATTGTTTTTTTTTTACTGATTAAATATTTTAATTAAATTAAATGAAGAAACAATGTATAAAAAATATAATTATTATTTCATAAAAACCTTATTTACACAAAAATCTCATTTATCTTGCATAATTTTTTTTTCCCTAAATTTAAAAAAATTCCATTTTACAAAAGGAGATCAGAAAGGCGGCGACCGCATTTCTGATTTCCTTTTGGAGATTTTGTCTTAGAGATTTTGCCTTTGGAGATTTTGTCACTTTGCGATTTTGATTTTTGTGATTTTGATTTTTGTGATTCTGAATTTGGAGATTTCGTTTTGGAGATAACGTAAACAACCCGATTTTTTTAAATATGAAATCAATTAATCTGTCTAGTGAAATTATATTAGAAACACAGATTTTTCAGATCAAAAAATGCTATAATGTTGCGCGGGTAAAATGAAGATATTGGTCTACAACTCTGGAATTCTCAAATTTACGAAATTATTTTTCAATTTAAACAACAATAACATTATTATTTTTTCATTAAATATTACTTTTTATAATATTTATTACTATTAATTTACAAAAAAATATAAATAATAAAACAAATATTGCCTTGTTTCCATGTAGCGAGTTGAGTTGAAATGGATTGGCAATGGAACGATCAATTATTCGTCCTATTTCAGCTCAATCCCTGTTTCCATGCACACTAATCCGGATTGTACTCGAGTTGAATCCGCCATGGAAAATGCATATATTTTAGAATTGAGAATTGATAATCTGGAAGGGCATTATAAGGTGCGATTTCCGATATGAAATATCACCTGTCACTTTTTGGACGCATCTCAAGATGCGATAGTAATATGAAATATCGCATTTTAACTGTCATAATTATGAAACAGCAAGTTTTAAAACAAAAGTTAAATTTTTTTAAGTGAAATAGTATTAAAACACGTTACTTTATGCATTTTATGCAACAGCTAAATAGGTGTTGCATAATATAAACAATTTATTTTAGTTAGTTTAATTTAATAATAAAACCAAAATAAAATAAAATTAGGAAAATTATGTAAGTAAAAAATAATAACATTGAAATATTTTGTAATATTAGCCGTTTTTTTGTAGACGGGTATGTGGTATTGCAAAATTTTACATTGAAAACAACAATTTGTTGGCTCTCCCAAGGCGATCGGTTCTACGTACCGGAGAGACCCTGGCACACAACATCTGTTGGACCCCAGGCCAAGGATCGTCAATCCGGAAACAGGTTTGAGATTGGATTATTTAAGCTTTCTCTTTCAGGCATTGTTTCTTTTTATTTTTTTCTCTGCTCGGGCAGATTCTCCCGGCCAATCTGCTCAAAGTACTACTTTTAAGAGCCGGAATTGAGTTAAACCCGGGACCCAGAATCTGGCTATGCTCGGTCTGCAATCTTCCTATACGGAAAACAGTAGCTTCAGTACGCTGCAGCAGCTGTAATTACTGGTGTCACCTAAGGCAGTGTACTGATCTACGAAGCACTAGCGACTATACCTCAACATTCATAGGTAGTTGCTGTGCTCGCAGATCAGTTTCAGACGATGATAGTGATAATAGTGCTACGTCGCCAGTAGACCTGGCCACCAGTAACAGCCCTAATATGGCAGCATTTTCAGATCGGACCACTTCACCACCTTTATTGGTCCAATCGAGCAGTCCACCCGCTCAACAACAACATGTCATTCCCACAGGCCATACAGTTAAACCGTTTAAAATCCTTCAATGGAACTGTAATGGTCTTAGAAACAAAATAAGGGAAATTACGAACTACATGTTCCGTAATGACATTCTAATTGCTGTCATACAAGAAACTAAAATACCTTGCTCATGCTTACTGTCGTCCTTTGACGGTTACCACATCATCCGTTGTGACCGAACCGACAGAGGTGGGGGATTGGCATTCATCCTCCAACAAGATGTGTCTGTTAGACCCCTAAGAGACACTAGATCGAATTCCGATCCTCATCTTGAGACAATGAGTATTGCAGTTAGAGCTGGGGATGTTGAATTAACACTCACCAATGTTTACATACCACCAGTAAACAGTGTTGGTGTTGGTACAAACTACCAACCAACACTTCACCACCAACTCTGGTACTCTGCCATATCTGACGACAATCGTGGCAACAGCCTCGTCGAAGAAATTGAGGACTCTGACTTCATTACCATCAACGAAGATTTCCCTACCAGAATAACACCCACTTGTTCTAGCTCGCCTGACATCACACTTGTGAGTACTGCGATTTTAAGCAAAGTGCCATGGCGAGCAGAACCTGCGCTAAGTTCCGACCACATTCCTATAATACTTACTATAGAGGAACCTGATAACTTTGTCGTCTCCGAACAGCGAACTTACTTGAACCATAATAAAGCCAATTGGCCTGAGTTCGCGAAATTCGTAGATGACAAACTCGGTTCTGAGTCGGAACCAAACAGCTCGATCACTGGTGAGAAGATCTTCCGCAACGCAATCATTACTGCTGCCAAAAGATTTATACCTATGGGCCGAATTAAAAAAGTGATTCCCGATTTTCCACCTGAAGCTTCACGCCTAGCCGAACAAAGAGACCACCTCAGAGCTACGGACCCAGGTGATGCCCGCATATCTCAACTCACACAGGACATCCACAAACTGGTAGCCGAACACCGGCGGTCCAAGTGGTTGAGTCACCTCGAAAACTGCTTACCCGGCTCCAAAAAACTCTGGTCCACCATACGTGGTCTATAAGGCAAGCGACAGGCGCAAAATAAATCGGCAATCACGTTTAATGACCGCCAGTTTGACAGCAGTAAGAAATGCGCGTCCCAATTTTGTCGACAATTCATTGAGCACCCTTCAGCCCCGGACAAAACCATCCGTCCGGCTTTGCGAAAGATTAAAAATCTTAAGGCAGAAGATAACACCTCTTCTTTCACTGCCCGTGAAGTCCATGAAGCCATCAGGAAGGCAAAGCCCTCCAAGGCACTCGGCCCAGATGGTATATCCATGATCATGCTGAAAAAGCTCAATCCTATAGGCCTAGAATACTTTGCGAAGATTATAAACCTTACCCTAAATAACAACACCATTCCAAATATTTGGAAAGCTGCGAGGATTATCATTCTAAAACCTGGGAAACCCGCAGGGGAAGGTTCTTCGTATAGGCCTATTTCGCTGTTGTCACCCGTAGCCAAAACAATGGAGACGCTCCTACTACCCCAATTGCAGCAACATTTTGCTCTTGCATCACACCAACACGGTTTTAGGAAGCATCGCAGTACCACCACAGCGCTAACCGAAATTACAACAACTATTGCGGACGGTTTAAACCACCGACGTCCGCACTGGCGCACTGTTGTGGTGGCACTCGACTTGTCGAAGGCATTCGACACGGTCTCCCACGCTATCCTCCTAAACGATATTGCGAACTCCACACTTCCAAACACAACCAAGCGGTTCCTATCAGCTTACATCAATGGTAGGGCCGCGTATGTGGAGTTCAGGAACTCACGTTCAAAATATCGTAAACTAAAGATGGGTGTACCGCAAGGGGGTTGTCTCTCTCCCATACTTTTCAACCTGTACTTATCATTGATCCCTACACCACCTACAGGCATCAAACTGATAACGTACGCCAACGACTGCTCAGTAGCCGCAACAGGCGTAGATATGAACGAAGTGACAAATAGGCTTAACGCTTACCTGTCAGAGCTTGCGCAGTTCTTCACATCTAGAAAACTCCAACTCGCTTCACAAAAATCATCGGCTACGCTGTTCACTTCATGGACGAAGGAAGTCAGGCTCCAACTGCATATTCATATCAATGGGGAACTCATCCCCACTGTAAACAACCCGAATATCCTGGGAGTCACCTTCGACAACCTTCTGACATTTTCAAAACATGCAAAATCAATTTGCAACAAAGTGAGCGGCAGAAACAGAATACTTAGAGCACTCGCCGGCACTACATGGGGGAAAGACAAAGAAATTATTATTACGACCTACAAAGCCATCGGTAGGTCGATCATTAACTATGCCGCCCCCGTCTGGACGTCGTTCCTCAGTGACACCCAATGGAATAACCTCCAGACGAAGCAAAACACGGCATTGCGCATCGCAACTGGATGTCACTCTATCTCGTGCACTGACCACCTGCACAATGAAACAAAAATGTTGCCGGTCAGGCCACACAATGAGATGTTGTCAAAACAATTCTTGTTGGCCTGCCACAACCCATGCCATCCAGTCCATGATGTCGCAGTTAATGAATTGCCCCCACGCAGTATCCGTCGTGATATTAGAACCTTCAACGACAACGTAACTCCAGTAATTCCACCTACCTGGAACACCACGTCGGTAAGGTCGGCCTTTAGAACCATACATACGGACACAGTATCACTGGCAGTTGGTTCATACAAAATAAACAGGGTACTTGGTACAAGACCGCCGCCTGTCGATGCAAGTGAAAAAACTCTGCCCAGAGAAACCAGAACTACACTGGCACAACTCCGGTCAGGGTTTTGCAACCTGCTCCAGAGCTACAAAGCGCGTATCATCCCTGACGCCACTGATATATGCCCGGAATGCAGCCAAGGCCCTCACGACACAAACCACATCTTCAACTGTTCTGCCAATCCAACAGACCTTGTAGCGCTAGACCTATGGTCACAACCCACCAAAGTGGCTGCTTTTCTGGATCTCCCGGTTTAACCAAACCTTTCTAACTGCTTATCACCACCTTAGCAGTCTAAGTAGTACTGATTGCTTTATTGGCTCCTCCAGTAGTTAGTCTTCAGTAGTAACTTTAGAATAAGTGCTTTTGTAGTTAGTTTTGCGAGTTAGAATTAAATAAATTGTTACAGTGTAATGAGGGAGGGGGTTTGTTTAATCTAATTTCAGACCTGATGCCGCTACAACAACAACAATTTGTTGGCAAAAAAATGAGAATTACAGTAGTTATTTATATATCGCAAGTGAATTGTAATTGATAAATAGTTAATAATATGACATGTAGATGGCACTGTTGTCAATATTCCGTTTCATTTAATTTCATTTCATTTATTTCAAATACATTGGACAAAAAAGGCATAGCCTGTTTTTTTTACATTAAAAAATAGCAATTTATTAAAGAAAAAAAGCAAGTTTTATATTTTTTAATGATATTTAATGATTTTTTTTACGTTTATAAAACTCTGATTTAAAAAAAAATTATCAGCTGATAAATTCAACTGTGTATGAAATAAAAAAATTGTCGCCTCCTACGTTCAGTGAATCGTTTTTTTGTAAAAAAATTTGCAATACAATATACCCGTCTACAAAAAAACAGGGCCATTAATTTAATTATACATTATAATTATAATTAATTTAATTATAAATTATACATACTTATTTATATTTATTTTTACTGACATACTTTTCCAAATTTAATTTTATTTTGAGTTCAGTATTAAATTAAACTAACTAAACTAAATTGTTTATATGCGACACCTAATTTGCTATTGCATAAAATGACAGTTCTCAATTAAGTATTGCATGTCGTTATTTTAAAGTGCAATCACAGATAATAAATATACAGATGTAGCACGTATATGGGAAAAAGTGATGTATAGACACGATTTTTAACAAAAAAGCTATTTTTATTAACCGACAAAAAGCTTTTTTATTAACCGACAATATTCTAAATTGGCTTTGAGTCTTAACCGACAGACATACATACACACACAGGAATATTTTATACATACTTAGCTTTGTTTTTTAGTCAAAATTATATTACTCATATAATAAAATAAAAGTGTTTTTTGTAATAAACAAATATGTGTGAATTTTGTTACACACATTTTTGTATGTATTGAACATTTTGTTCGTATTTTTTTGCGATACATAAAATTTATATGCGCCTACAAAACACGGCTAATATATCGCAAAAACATAATGCGAACAAAATGTTAAATACATACAAAAATGTGTGTAACAAAATTCACACATATGTATTTATTATATTATGCGTCACTATTTCTAATATTCGAATATTTCTAATATTACAAATTTCGAGAATTTAATTTTCAATTTTCGGCTTTTCATAGTATATAGATATTTTAGGGGCATGTTAGTTTTTTATTTTAAGGTGTATTTTTTTTTTTTTAATAACTGTCTTGTCGGTTAAAAGTTGTTTCATAGAAAACCCAAAGACGAGATAATTAAATTTTTAGCACACAAATCAATGCGTGTTGCGTATATGAAATGTATATCATATATATATTTATTATATGAGTATACGTCACTATTTCTAATATTTGAAAAAAATTCGGTTTTTGTACTATATAGATATTTTAGGGGCATGTTAAATTTCATTGACGCATTGATTTGTGTGTTAAAAATTTAATTGTCTCGTCTTTGGGTGTGCTAAAAATTTAATTGTCTCGTCTTTTGAATATGTATACCTATATCATTGACTAATAATAACATATAGACTTATAAAGTAGAACAAAAAAAATTTCCAATTTCTGATTTGGCTTTCCTAATCTAATGAAAAAAATCAACGTTCAACGTGCGTTTTTTGTTTATATTTTCGTTAGATTAGGAAAGGAAATATTATGAATGACTAATATGAGTGCATGCGTGAGAGGATAATTTTTTTTATATTGAAAAAACGGATTTTTTTGTTTTTTTTTTATCTATATACCATGAAAAGCCGAAAATTGAAAATTAAATTCTTGAAATTTGTAATATTAGAAATATTAAAAATATTAGAATATTAGAAATAGTGACGCATAATATGATAAATATATGTGTATTTTGTTACACATTTTTGTGTGTATTGAATATTATCTTCGTATTATTTTTTTGCTATATATGGGTAATATAATTTTGACTAACGAAAAAAGCTTTTTCTTAAATATTCCTGTATGGCCGTCGGTTAATACTCATATGATTAAGCAAGATATACTTGTCGGTTGAGACAAAAGCTTTTTGTCGGTTAAGGAAGAGCTTTTTGTCGGTTTATAGCTGTCGGTTAATAAAAAGAATTGGCACCAAATTTTTCTATGGGCGTGCTACATCTGTATATTTATTATCTGTGGTGGAATGCAACGAAATGGAACATGCAATAGCCTTATGCTGGATTTTTGAAATAGATCGCTGCACAAGGGAAATTTTTATTTTTGACAGGAAATTTATGATTTACCATATGTTTAAAATTAAAATTATATGGAAAATTGTCAACTGTCATAATATAAATAAACAAAAAAAATTTACTAGCGGTTTTGTTAAATTATTATTATTTTGGTCATTTTGGATAGTGATTTTTTGTTGTGTGTAAAAATGGATGAAGCATATTTTATATAAGTCCATATGATGAATTATTATTATTATTAATTTCGCTATTGTTATTAATTTTAATTTCACTCACTACTTGATCAAAATTAAAATACTTCAAATATAATTAACATAAAAAAATGTAAACAATAGAACAAATTAGCAAAAAATTTTTGACAGTTCAAAATCTTCTGTTAGTCATGTAAATTTTACAATTTAATAAAATTGTATGGCGGTGCGGTTTAAATACTAGAGATACAAATACAATGTGATAATATTTATTAATTGAATTAGGAATATTAGAATAATTAATTAAATGCTTCAACTTCAGCTCCAACTTCCACAATTCACAACACAACACGTTCTTCCCATTTTATATAAAAACAAAATTTTAACTTTATTTACAAATTAAATGTATTTCACTTTAATATAATTTCAATAAAAATTACTTTTTCATATATAAATTGTTTACCTGACTAACAGCAGAATTTGACGTCTATTTTGACATCTATTATAACAGTTAAGGAAAACTGTGATACCATATAAGAAGGATTATCTATGGTTTTTAAAAAATATCAAAAAATATCTATTGCAAAATGAAAATTATCCCTTGCAAAAAAATTATCCCTGGTAAAATTTCCCTTGCAAATAAAAATGATCCCTGGTAAATGAAAAATATCCCTTGGAAATGAGAATTTGTTGTTCTTTTCGCACATATTAAATTTCCATAACAAATAAAACATTTCGGTCCGTTTTTCATGACAAAGCGGCAAATTTTTATCATTAAAACCCAGCATTAGATAATAGAATATAAGGATACGCTGTATTATAAATTTAGTGAAGTACTTTTGCACACATAGAAAATTGACTGCTTATGTAGTGGTTTGCGCATAGAAATAGAATAATTTTAAAAAGGGGAGTTTTGAAGGAGGACAAGTGGTTGGAATATATTTTAAAATATATTAGTATTAGTATTTTTAAATAAACTGTATATTATTAACCATAATTTGGTTTTTTATTTAAAAAATATTTCATAAACATGAACTTTAATATCTATTTAACAATTCAATTCTTTGAATACAATAATTTTTGGTTAAAAAATTATCCTCCCAATATCTCCTTAATTTATTTCCTTACTATTTTCGCACGCATTACTTCACTATTTTCTTTTTGGAAATGTTAAAATAAACAATAAAATTATATAAAAATTATGCTGATAATTTTTAACGAACTCCCTCATAAAAGAAAAACGTACGTCTCACAAAAATCGCCGCAGTTAATTCTGATTGGTTAAAATTTTCATCACAAAAAAATATAAAATATATTTTTTTAAATTATTAACTTTTCTAAAATAAACTTTAACTCATGTTTCAGGAAATAGTTTAATATTGTTTTTACTAATTAAAGTTATATTTTTTTATAATCATAAATCACCTATAAAAAGATATTCCAGTGATAGAACATTTACTTTGTATTCACATAATTAAACACTACGCTTGATAATTATTTTAAGATTAACAATTTCACTTCTCTATAGGCCTAACCATGGCGTGCGACTATATGAAAATACGCCAAATGACCGAAATAGACTTTATAAAAATTAGGGGGACTTTCGTTAACTTTTCAAAAATTTCGTTAACTTAATGATGTACGATTGCTATCGTACAAAACTTAAGAAAAATTAAGAGAATTGTTTTGCTGGAAATAAAATCCATGCCATCCATGATGAAAATAAAAACACATAATTTACATAGTTTTGCTGCAATAAAATCCATGGCATCCATGATGAAAATAAAAAAACTCATAATTTATTTTACGTTTGTCACTTTCAAACTTTGATATTTGAGAAATAATTTTTTGTGTTTTCTTAATTTTTCATAAGTTCATTATGGCCAAAAGGGATTTGACAGCGAATTTCGATAACTTAATGAAAATATCGAAAGTTTTCTTAATTTTCATTAAGTCCATTATGGTTAGGCCTTATTAATTTAGTAATTTCTAATTATCACTCTTATTTTCTCTTCAAAAACAAATTTTTAATTAATAAATTTCAATTTTTTCAAATACAAAATTATTTTTATATAAATTTGAAAAATTTAAACAGTTGCCGGTCTAACAACAAAAATAGTAAAATAAATTGTACTGTTATAAAATAAAATAAAATAAAATAATAACTAGTACCTTAGTACCAAAATAATAACTAGTACTAGTAAATTGTACTGTTATAAAATAAAATAAAATAAAATAATAACTAATACCTAGTACAAAATGTACACAAAATTAAAATTTATGATTTTTTAATTATTAAGGCTGAATTTTCATTGCAAAACACTTCGATTTTCATTACAAAAAACTTGAAGTCGTCGACCAGTACGGGATGCGAATTACATATATATTAGTTGTGTGATAGAGATAAGATCATCTTTTTAAGAAAAATTATTTGACAATCATATCTTTTTTATGGCAAATAATTTGACATTCACAATTTGACATTTTTGTAGTACAAAGTTTGACATTGAGGTCTTTTCATAGCAAAGTATGTCGGCTGAGATACTTTCCTATAGAAAGATATGAATGTCAAATGAAAACGGTATGAATATCAATATTTTTTTTTGAAAATTAATTTTTGGTTAAAGCTAGGTATTTACTTATTACTCAATTAAAAAAGTATGATTTTATTATTTGTTAGGTGCCATATTTTTTCCTTAGCTGATACTTTGTAATATTCATATAGCAAAATAACTGGTGGTTTCGATACCAAACAGGTGTTTTCAGACAAATTTTTTTTTTAATTTTTAATATATTTTGCTCGAATTTTTTTCGAAGTAAATACCTTAGCTTAATTAAAAGTTAATTTACACCAAATTTACAAAACTATTTATTTTTATATAATGAATAGCCAAATAATTTTTATACTCTGTCAAATATTTCACCATAAAAAGATTAGTGACATCTGATGGCTTAAAAAAAAAATTAGTGACGCTGTCTCGTTCTGCCTTATACAATTTTCTTATATCTATCTCTTTCTCCTTTTCTGCAAAATATTAAAATATTATAATAGCCTTTATAACAAGAAAATTAATATTTTTAATAAATAAAAATCAATATCAACCTTTCTTGTGCACAGATAAATGCGTATTACTGTTTCATATAACAAATTCATTTATTGTTATATGAATTTATTGAAGGTAAAAAATTAATTTTACCGTTTTCATTATTGTTTATATTTTACCTGCGGTAATTATAAAATATAATATTCCTAGGATAAAATATATAACTAAATTTAAAAATAAATAAGATTCCCAATATATTTGTCAATATAAAATTTTCATAATTGAAAATTTTTAGGAAAATACGAAGCGCGCCTTTAATAAAATAAAATAATGTCCTTAAATTCAATATAATTTTAGCTATATTTAGAACCAAAATTAAATTTACCTATATGTATAATATTTTTTTTTTACTTCAAATATTTCAACTGTACCTTTTACGTTTTTTTATATTAATTTTATATTAACTACTACTCTCCTAGTCAACCATATTTATATTTAGAGGAGGTAGACAGACCTATTTGAATCTGGGGCGATTTCAAGTGGAAAAGAGCAAAAAAAGTACTTCAATAGAAAATTTATTTTATAGTGTAAAGTCACAAAATAGTGTAAAATATTCTATAGTGTAAAATATTCTATTATCTAAAGCAATAGCTCACTTTTGAGATATCTGCACACTTCAGATTAATCTGAGCAGATATAAGAAACAGTTTCAGATTGATCAAACGGATCCGAGCATGCTATAGTTATAAAAAAGTGTCCCTTTTTTTTTTAGGGGGAAGATATTTTTTTTTGCAGTGACGGCTTTAAATTGCTATCGTCGGTGAAAAAAGCTCTTTGTTTAAAAAAAAAGCACTTTTTAAAAATGTTATTTACATTTATTAAAAAAAGTTAAATATTTGTTATTTTGTAATAAAATTAATGAAATGTTATTATTTTTACATATAATAATTACATTTACAATAAAAAAGTAAATATGTATTTTTTATTTCGCGAATTTGCTGTTATATGAGGTTGTGTCCACCCATAATTAAGGTTCAAATCAACAAAATATAAATATAACAAACCCAAAAACAATATCAAAAAGTCAATAATTTTATTTTCGATATTTTTTTTCCAAATATATGTTGCCTTTTCAATAACTGTTCTGCCTACAGCACGTTCGAATATTGTAAAGCTTTGATAGAAAGCTCTTTTAAGACAACTTTTATTTAAAAAACAGCTAATACAAGGAGATCTTAACAACTAACAGCCCCGTTACAGCGAGATTTTGACAACGAAATAGCTTATGAAAAAACGGAAACAGTTTGTAGGGGCAAAAGTATACTATAGCATCTCCTGTTTGTATACTCTAATCTAAGCTAAGGCTATGGAAAGGAAACACACCACTGATACTAAAAAGTTCCTTATGCATGCCTCGATGCAGCGTAAAATTTTTAAAGCGAAAATACTGTCATAAAGTAATAATATATAGAGAAACTATTTCATATATAATTTTTTGCACAAATTTTTATAAAATAATATAGAAATGTAAGACCCCAAGCTTTTTCATAGGCTAGAACCTTTATTTTAAAAGCCCTCTGTTCTATTTTCAAAGCTCATTGAAAAAATATTTTTTTAAGTATAAAAAGTATAAAAAAATTATATTTACATAAAACTGCATTTACATTATCAGATTTTTCATAAAACATTTCATGCCATTTTTTGTCTGATCAAAAAATCGTACAATATGAACCTAAAAATACCTAGTCTCATGCGATGTTTTATGAAAAATCTGATGGTATGTATTTTCATACTGTTTTTTCGTACGATTTTTCATACGAATGTCTTGGGAGCGGTGCGATATCCCAAAAAAAAAAATCCCAAATATACGAAATCTCAAACGAAAATTAAATCCCAAAAAAAAAATCCCAAAAAAATCCCGAAAAAAAAATCCCAAAAAAAAGCAACCCTAAAAAATTAAAAAATTCTTTTAATTTGTATATAAAAATTCCTTTTATTTGTATTATATAATTACAATGGAAAGTTAAATTCGCCACAAGTTTAATGAAGAAGATGAATATTGTGGGCGATTCTTTTTAAATATTCGATTTTCGGTGTCGAAATTCGTGATTCAATCACTCGTTTGATGTTTTTATATTTTTTAATATTCTGTTTTTTCTTAGGAAAATGTTCACTAGCATTTATTTTGTCAATATTCAATTTTAAAACAATTAATTCCTTTCCTAGGTGCTCTATAATATTGTAAAGTCCACCTTTGTTGTTTTTTACAATTTTCATTTTTAGGCCTAATTTTATTTTTAAAGAATTCTAATTATATATTTACATAAAACTTGATTAATATAAAAAATTTAACTTACAAATCTTGAATATGAAATACGTAATTGTAAAATTTTTAAATTATGAACTAATAATTATAACTATTTTCAATTAAATTTAAATTCAGCACAACCTTAATCGCCACTTATAATTAAGTGAATGCACGTAATTGCAAAAATAATACACAATATATTAATAGAAAATATAACAAAGGATAAAGTAACTGTAATGGTATGGTCCAAGAATATTGGAATTTTTTCAAAGATTATATACAAATTATAATAATTGAAAATAACGGCAAATGATAATTTAATAAATTAAATCCCATTATAAAAATAATATTTGTTTAAACATGCGCGCGCATGTTTAAACAAATATTATTTTTATAATGGGATTTTTTTGTTTGGGATTTTTTTGTTTGGGATTTTTTTATTTGGGATTTTCAATTTGCGATTTTCAATTTGGGATTTTATAATTGGGATTACACACCCAACCCGAATGTCTTATGTAAAGTGTGATAGTGTAAATACAACTTTAATATATCAAATTAATATTTTTATTATGACTTTATAATATTTTAGTCATATATTTCTTGAAATTTTGATATGTTTATTCAATTGTGCTTCTTTTTTTTCAATATTTTTTCAATGAGCTTTGAAAATAGAATAGAAATA
This sequence comes from Empis stercorea, assembly GCA_949752835.1. Taxonomy (NCBI): domain Eukaryota; kingdom Metazoa; phylum Arthropoda; class Insecta; order Diptera; family Empididae; genus Empis; species Empis stercorea. The sequence goes on along the minus strand of OX457085.1, from coordinate 53,693,748 downwards.
GAGGGCTTTTAAAATAAAGGCTAGAACCTTGGGGTCTTACATTTCTATATTATTTTATAAAAATTTGTGCAAAAAATGATATATGAAATAGTTTCTCTATATATTATTATTTTATGATACTGTTTTACATAAAAGCCACTTTAAATTTATATATATGTATGAATAAATGTATGTATAAAATATATACAAAATACATAAATTTACATATTAAATATAAAGTATTGTATATTCATAAACATTTAAACAGCTGTAGCCCAATTTAATGAAGTGAGTGCTGTAATTTATAAGAAAATCTTAAAATTAAGCTAAGGCTTACTCGTTTATTGTTATTGATCTCAAACAACCAATTTTATATTCCTTATGAAGCTAAACTATAAACCATTTTCAGGAGCTGAACTGCTTTATGCGTTGAATTATTTTTATCTCCTCTGAGTTACTAATTTAATTGGTAAAATATGGATTAAATTTACAAGAAATTAGAATCTTTTGACAAAAATTAGGACAACTTGTGTATTTACTTCGTTAAGAATTTAAGATACCAGTGTGCAAAATTCGGCGTTTTCGATTAAAAACTTTAAGAAAAACGAAACAAAATCGTGACTTCGGAAAGTATTTCCATCAGAATTCTTAATAAAAAGTATATGAAATGGTTGACAAAAACTCCGAATTTGCCGAAGCTTTCCCCTCTTTTTTTGCAGCTTCAGACGAGAGAAATTTAAAAGATTCCTTATTAGGAAGTTTTAAGAAAATTTAAAAGTTTTCTTTGGGAAAACTTATATTAAATAGTTCAAAATTACTTTAGATTTTCAGTAAGAAATAATACAAAAATTCGCACAGAATACAGAGAATAATTCTAGGGGCCTATCTTTTACAGTGGGATAAAATTCTAGGGGCCTATCTTTTACAGTGGGATAAAATTCTAGGGGCCTATCCTTTACTATCCTTTACAGTCTAACATAGCGTTCCCATTGAAAATTTTTAGTTTTTAGTTTTACAGGATTGTATGAAAAAAATCTTGATGGCACAAAAATTCTTGCCAAGTTTTTTTTCATACAATCCCGTAAAATTAAAAACTAAAAATTTTCAATGGGAACGCTATGTTAGAAAATGCATAAAAAAGAAAAAAGAAACTTTATTTTTTTAATATGTATTTTTTATATTAATATTTTTTTATTAATAAATATCTTAATATTTTTTTGTTTTTAATAAATATATTAAATATTACTAGTTGTGCTGCAACTCTGTTTTTTTTTACTTTTGTTCAGTCTGCTCTTGGTGTTGTAAAAGATTTTTTTTATTTGACGTTCCATTTCCTCAATTTTTGTTTGCGGAAATTTTATTGCTATTGCATCTAAAAAAGAGTAAAAAATGTAACAAATTTTAAAAAATGTAACAAACAATTTTAAAGAGAATATGTTTTGTGATAATATAAAAAAATTGAATTTCTAAATAATCATTTAAGAAAAATATATGAACTTAAATTAAAAAAGTTTGCTGCACCTACATGTTTTTTTTTTGATGCAGTGTAAATATTTTTTCACTTTTATACAGTTTTTCTTTTTTAAAATATTTTATTTTTCGATTTGAACTTGATATTAATAAATATTTACGATAGTTATTTTTCACATATAAATTTAATATTTCAGTTTTTATAAAAAAAATTTCACACGTTATAAACATTTTTTAACTTTTATACGCACTTTTTCTTTTTTATTCCTGGGGGGCTACTATGAAAAAAATGCGCGCGCCGCGCCTATCCAATATCGAATTTTGCTACTAAGAAATAAAAATATTCGACGTCTGTCGAATGATCCGCCTTACCATGAACGTTCAATTGCCGCGCCTGCGCATTTTATGCGTGATCGAATATTTATATTCGACAGCAAAATTGATGACGGATATTTATTTCCGGTAGTTATTTTAAAATGTAAGCATTTCTAAATTAAAAAATATATTTATTTAATGTGTAAATAAATTATATTAAATAAAAAAAAACAATAAATGTAGTTTAAATAAAAGTAAGAAATTTTTTTAATTTTTTATTTTCGGGTTTCAACAAATTCAAAACAATTTGTTATTAGTGGAGTATTTATTTAATAAAAAATGACGACATCGCTAAAAAAAATTTTAAATGCTCCTCGATATAAAGCAAAATGCAATAAATCCATTTTATACTTTTTTTTACTTTCTTTAGTTCAAAATTAAATTAATAACTTTAAGTTTACCAAAATAAACTTCTTGTTTATATTTATAAATTTCAAAAATTATGTTTTTAAACAATCAGCTGATCATTTTATTCTAAATACCCCAATAAAAATGGCAATGCGCCTATACAAATTGGTAAAGCGCCAATGTTTTTTGTAAATGTGTCTCGGATAAAGTGTCAAAAAAGATGTACGATATCTAATTTTCATAGTAGGGTAATTCGACGCGGATCGCATTTTTATTTTGCGCATAATATTCGATATGCGCGGCGGTCGAATAGTTTCATAGTAGCCCCCCTGTCTATTCAAAGGTTCTAGAACGAATGAATTTCTTCTACAACGAATGAAATTCCTTTGTTCTAGAAATAACTTAAGCCTCTCTGATTTTGTTTTGTTTGATTTTTTATTTCGGAATTCACGAAATTATTTTGGAATTCCTTTGGAATTCATGGAAAAATTCTTTAAGAATTTTTAATGTTATTCTGAATTTAAGAAAATCTTCTAACATTGTTACGGAATTCTTAGGAAAATTTTAAGGAATTTCTTAACAAAATTCTTAAGTAAATTATATAGTTTTTATTAAAGAATTTTTATAAAATATTCCAATGATATATTATAATAATTCTTTAAGAAATTTGACAGTAATTCATAATGGTAATAAATTTGATTTTTTTATTATCCATCTCCCTTTTACGTATGTTTTTGCTCGCTCAGAATTGTAAGGAACTTGATTTTTTTTTATCCATCTCCCTTTTACGTTTGTTTTTTCTCGCTCACTCACCTTCGACTCAAATCCGAAGGTCTGAATCCTGCACACTGGGATAGCTTAAATAAAGCAACACAAATCCCTTTAAGCAAAACAAGCGAATTCGCTATTTTACAAATTGGATAGTTAACGCCTCTTTAATAAAAGCGATTGGCACTGTTACATTAGCTTTGTTCAATGAGCAAAAATTATCATAAATGTTCCGAAAATATCAGAAAATATCACGAATTGCGGTTCAATGAGAAAATTTGTTGATATTTTCTGTTCTAAACTGATATTTTTTGCTGTTCAATGAGCAGACATTTCGTGATATTTTTGGATATTTTTTGATATTTTCTGTACTGACTAATTAGTTAGGGCGAAAAATATGTATCACAAAATTATTTTTGAAAATTTATGAGAATTTTCTGTCAAAGTACATTGTTTGTAAACAAAAATAAAAAAATTGTTGTAAACAAATAAAAAAAATTTAAATAATGAAATTAATTAATTTTTTGAAGTTTTCCAACAACAACAATTTTTTAGCTAACTATTTATTATCTTTATGTATAAAATACAAATATGTATCAAAATATAGAAAATAAATTTTAAAATAATATTAAATGAACTTTTTTTAAATAGTTAAAATATTTTATTTTATTTTTTAAGTAAAAAAACTTAAAATAAATAAATTCCGTTTACCACAAAATATTACAAAAAAAAATTTAAATTACTATTTTCAGCAATTAGCAATTTTAAAATTTTGTTGTTTACAAATAATTAAAAACAAAAAAGGTCAATAAATATCATGAAATAGCGTTAATTGAGAATTGGTGTGCAAAGTTGTTCTAAATGGTCTGACATTTAAATTAATTGTTGTTGTTGTGTACTTTTCTGATATTTTCTTTGCTAAAGTGTGCTGTCCAAAACTGTTCTGAAAAGTCATTGAACATAGCTATTGTCGCCCATTGCGAAATGATATTTTCAAAAGGAAATATTTTGTTTTGCCATTTCATTGTACAAATAATTTCATAACAAAAATAACGAGTGAATGAAGAAGGTTATGTTTTACAATAGTATTGTGTTAAAATATGATATTAAAAAGTAATTTTGTGTTACACCAAATTGTGTTTTATATATTAAAAATAATAAAAATTGAATAAGTCGTCAAATAATTATTTAGTGTTAGTAGTACGGATGTAGCAAAAGTAAATCCCATACAAACTAATAAAGGACAGCCTGATTAACAGGTGGACTGTAATTCGCTTAACTGCTACAACCCCATTTAAGGCAATGTATTAAAAAGAGACAGCAATAGCACTTCCTATTGGTTAGGAACTAGTTTTGAGGGCGTGAAAATCTGTAAAAGAAATGTTCATCCATGTTAAAAATATGTAAACTCAATTCACTGTTAAAGTCAATTTGCTCGCTACCTTCACTACTGAAGTAAATTTGTTCTATCAAAAATTTGTAATCTACATTCACTACTAAAGTAAATTTATTTTATAAAAAATGTGTAGTCTACAATCACCACTAAAGTAAATTTATTTTATAAAAAAATTGCAGTCTACATTCACGGCTAAAGTAAATTTGTTCTATTAAAAGTTCTACATTCACTGTTAATTGTATATTCACTGCTAAAGTAAATTTGTTCTAACAAAAATTCTACATTCACACGGCTAACGTAAATTTGTTCTATCAAAAAATCTACATTCACTGCTAAACCAAATTTGTTCTATCAAAAATTCACGGCTAAAGTAAATTTGTTCTAACAATAATTCTACAGTCTACATTCACTGCTAAAGTAAATTTGTTATAAGAAAAAAATTCTACATTCACACGCCTAAAGTAAATTTGTTCTATCAAAAATTCTACATTCACTGCTAAACTAAATTTGTTCTAACAAAAATTCTACATTCACGCGGCTAAAGTAAATTTGTTCTATCAAAAATTCTACATTCACCCTTTAAGGTCAAAAAGCAAATTCGCTTTTGGCGAACTGTTTGAACCGGATATGTAACGCCTTTTTATTAAACTTTCACATTTTTCAACCACGAGAAAAGCGGTTCGCCACCGTTCCACTTCTGTTTCGTTCATAGCGAACTGATAGTTTGAAAAGAGAATATTTTTTTTTTGACATTTCATATTATACGTTATACATATAATTAATTTTATAACAAAGTAAACGCCGAGTGAAGTGTTGTTTACTTTTATTGTGTTTTAATATAATAAAAAAATAGTGAGTAATTTTGTGTTTTTTAATTAAAATTAATTAATACATATATTAAATAATAAAAATGGACAAAAACTTTAACGAAATTGCATGCAGCTTTTCGTGGTTTAGTCATCATCGAAATTTTCCAGTGCATTAATTCACTGTAATGAATATACATAATTAAAGGTAATTTAAATACGAAGTTTAATATAGAGAATTCACTTATATTTGAATTATAATTCTATTTTATTTTTAGAATGTGCCTCAAATTAATATGAAATGGTTCCAATATTCAAAAGACCGCCTATGGAAATCAATAACAGGCAGGAAAATTAGAAAATTATTTTTTTTTAATTAATATAAATTTAGTAGCAGGTAGAATATAAGTAAAATTTAGTTACCAAATTACTTTTATTATTATAATGTGATAAAGAAATTGTATTACTTTAATTAATGTAGTAATAAGTAAATCCTATTTAATTTAACTTAATTATATAAATTACTTGCATACAAAATTAAGAAAATGATTATTTTTTACGATTAATGTAAAAGTTATAAATTTCTAATTCAATAATTTATTATGTTTCAAAATTATGTATTATATAAGTTGTTATTTGGGGGTCGGGGTGGGGATTCTACAGGGTAGGCATTTGTATCCTAGGGTATAAATGTTGCAACTGTAGAAGTTCCTAGCCAAGTGCCTGCATTACCTCCTCGTGGTGGCCCCTGGAACTGTGTACATATTAAACATGCACACAGACCGAATATGCAGTGTGCGACCTAATGTCAGTGGTGGTGTGAGCGCCGTGCCGAGGACTGAAAGGCTGGGGGTCAAACCAGTCGCTAACGAGCTCCCTCCGATGCCCAGGCAAGGTCGGTTGTATTCAGTGCCTTATCATGGTAAGTCGGCTCTGCCATGATGGACTCTCATTTCCGGACAAACTCGTGGGAACAGCAATGAAGAAACTTTTATCAACAACAAAACAAAAACAACAACAACTAAGACCAAATCCAAATATCGGTTCATCCTCGGAGGATGAACTCCTAGCCTCCAGCCAGGAGACTATTAAGGGTGACACGGTAAGTGACAGTACCAGCTACGGTACTCCAGCTTCGGACGTCACCGAAAGTACCAGCCATAGTACACCAATAACAAACAAACCTGTAGGTGTAGCAAGTACCAGCCATAGTACTACTACACTTACAAGCACAGATAGTACCAAGCCTGGTACTATTAAGAAATTTAGAAGTTCTGGTACCCTGCTCAAACGTGAGTATTCCAAGGCAAAGTTTATTTTGAGCAAGATTGCGCGAAATGAAGCTGAGGGGAATACTCACGAAAACGATGCAGAAGACAAGATAAAATACACTCAGATTGTGCAACGATTTGAGACACAGATCGCACAATCTGAAGTTCGGCCTGCTAATAAAAGAAATAGGTCTCAAGATGAGTCCTTAGCAGGTGCACGTACCAAGGTCGCCAAGATGGAGACCAGTGCCAAATCGAAGATGACAGCGAAAAAGCTAAGCGACATCGTCAGATGCCACTTGAATGTAGCTGTCATCAACGATAAAGATCCCAACAGAAAAGTTTCATCCAAGCTCTGGATGGAAATCGAGGCAAAACTGTCAGAGATGGTTATGGATCATTTACTTGCAAGCACTGGTGGGCCTATCCCGGGGTTCGATTCATCCGAGGTAGTCAGGGGCTACCGGGTGGTCAAGTGTGTCGATCAGTTTTCTCTGGATTTTCTTAGCAGCAGTGTCGCTAAGATTAGCGTAGCCTGGGAGGATGCCAAGATTGGTCTAATCCCAGCTAAGGAGATTCCGAGGAGACCTAGAGCGCGCATTTGGCTGCCTAGGATGCAAATTGAGGGGGAGAAGCTTCTCCGGTGCTTGCAATTACACAATCCAGATGTCCCGATGGACAACTGGATGGTTATCAAAAAGGAGGGGGATACTACGGAACTGCAGCAAGGCAGTTTGTCCTACCTCCTTTTGATTAACGAGGAAAGCCTGGTGCCCCTCGCGAAGCTTGAGAACAAGCTTCGTTTCGGTATCCGTCAAGCGAAACTGAAGATATTCCAGGCGAATACAGACGAGCTTGACGAGTTAGATGAGGCAAGCGACTTGCTAGAAGAGATGTCTCTAGCCAAAGAGACGGGGGTAGGTAGCTTGCCAGATGATACGGGTTGTCCAGGTTAATCTCCAGCATTCGAGATTCGCCTCGGATAACCTGATGATCTTCCTAAGGGAGGAAGACATCGACATAGCCCTAATTCAGGAACCCTGGATCAACACCTCCAGAATAAGAGGTCTGAATCACAAAGACTATAACCTATTCTACAAGCTTGTAGATGGTGCCAATGGTAAGCCACGAACGTGTATTCTAGTTAGAAAACACATAATCGCACATTTTTGTTCTAATTTTAGCTATGAAGACATTACCGTGGTGAAGGTCGAGCAGAATGATGGCAAAGAATTATATATCAGCTCGGTATATATGCCTCACGACGAAACCACCCCGACAACCAATCTACAGCAGATAGTATATATGTATGAATAAATGTATGTATAAAATATATACAAAATACATAAATTTACATATTAAATATAAAGTATTGTATATTCATAAACATTTAAACAGCTGTAGCCCAATTTAATGAAGTGAGTGCTGTAATTTATAAGAAAATCTTAAAATTAAGCTAAGGCTTACTCGTTTATTGTTATTGATCTCAAACAACCAATTTTATATTCCTTATGAAGCTAAACTATAAACCATTTTCAGGAGCTGAACTGCTTTATGCGTTGAATTATTTTTATCTCCTCTGAGTTACTAATTTAATTGGTAAAATATGGATTAAATTTACAAGAAATTAGAATCTTTTGACAAAAATTAGGACAACTTGTGTATTTACTTCGTTAAGAATTTAAGATACCAGTGTGCAAAATTCGGCGTTTTCGATTAAAAACTTTAAGAAAAACGAAACAAAATCGTGACTTCGGAAAGTATTTCCATCAGAATTCTTAATAAAAAGTATATGAAATGGTTGACAAAAACTCCGAATTTGCCGAAGCTTTCCCCTCTTTTTTTGCAGCTTCAGACGAGAGAAATTTAAAAGATTCCTTATTAGGAAGTTTTAAGAAAATTTAAAAGTTTTCTTTGGGAAAACTTATATTAAATAGTTCAAAATTACTTTAGATTTTCAGTAAGAAATAATACAAAAATTCGCACAGAATACAGAGAATAATTCTAGGGGCCTATCTTTTACAGTGGGATAAAATTCTAGGGGCCTATCTTTTACAGTGGGATAAAATTCTAGGGGCCTATCCTTTACTATCCTTTACAGTCTAACATAGCGTTCCCATTGAAAATTTTTAGTTTTTAGTTTTACAGGATTGTATGAAAAAAATCTTGATGGCACAAAAATTCTTGCCAAGTTTTTTTTCATACAATCCCGTAAAATTAAAAACTAAAAATTTTCAATGGGAACGCTATGTTAGAAAATGCATAAAAAAGAAAAAAGAAACTTTATTTTTTTAATATGTATTTTTTATATTAATATTTTTTTATTAATAAATATCTTAATATTTTTTTGTTTTTAATAAATATATTAAATATTACTAGTTGTGCTGCAACTCTGTTTTTTTTTACTTTTGTTCAGTCTGCTCTTGGTGTTGTAAAAGATTTTTTTTATTTGACGTTCCATTTCCTCAATTTTTGTTTGCGGAAATTTTATTGCTATTGCATCTAAAAAAGAGTAAAAAATGTAACAAATTTTAAAAAATGTAACAAACAATTTTAAAGAGAATATGTTTTGTGATAATATAAAAAAATTGAATTTCTAAATAATCATTTAAGAAAAATATATGAACTTAAATTAAAAAAGTTTGCTGCACCTACATGTTTTTTTTTTGATGCAGTGTAAATATTTTTTCACTTTTATACAGTTTTTCTTTTTTAAAATATTTTATTTTTCGATTTGAACTTGATATTAATAAATATTTACGATAGTTATTTTTCACATATAAATTTAATATTTCAGTTTTTATAAAAAAAATTTCACACGTTATAAACATTTTTTAACTTTTATACGCACTTTTTCTTTTTTATTCCTGGGGGGCTACTATGAAAAAAATGCGCGCGCCGCGCCTATCCAATATCGAATTTTGCTACTAAGAAATAAAAATATTCGACGTCTGTCGAATGATCCGCCTTACCATGAACGTTCAATTGCCGCGCCTGCGCATTTTATGCGTGATCGAATATTTATATTCGACAGCAAAATTGATGACGGATATTTATTTCCGGTAGTTATTTTAAAATGTAAGCATTTCTAAATTAAAAAATATATTTATTTAATGTGTAAATAAATTATATTAAATAAAAAAAAACAATAAATGTAGTTTAAATAAAAGTAAGAAATTTTTTTAATTTTTTATTTTCGGGTTTCAACAAATTCAAAACAATTTGTTATTAGTGGAGTATTTATTTAATAAAAAATGACGACATCGCTAAAAAAAATTTTAAATGCTCCTCGATATAAAGCAAAATGCAATAAATCCATTTTATACTTTTTTTTACTTTCTTTAGTTCAAAATTAAATTAATAACTTTAAGTTTACCAAAATAAACTTCTTGTTTATATTTATAAATTTCAAAAATTATGTTTTTAAACAATCAGCTGATCATTTTATTCTAAATACCCCAATAAAAATGGCAATGCGCCTATACAAATTGGTAAAGCGCCAATGTTTTTTGTAAATGTGTCTCGGATAAAGTGTCAAAAAAGATGTACGATATCTAATTTTCATAGTAGGGTAATTCGACGCGGATCGCATTTTTATTTTGCGCATAATATTCGATATGCGCGGCGGTCGAATAGTTTCATAGTAGCCCCCCTGTCTATTCAAAGGTTCTAGAACGAATGAATTTCTTCTACAACGAATGAAATTCCTTTGTTCTAGAAATAACTTAAGCCTCTCTGATTTTGTTTTGTTTGATTTTTTATTTCGGAATTCACGAAATTATTTTGGAATTCCTTTGGAATTCATGGAAAAATTCTTTAAGAATTTTTAATGTTATTCTGAATTTAAGAAAATCTTCTAACATTGTTACGGAATTCTTAGGAAAATTTTAAGGAATTTCTTAACAAAATTCTTAAGTAAATTATATAGTTTTTATTAAAGAATTTTTATAAAATATTCCAATGATATATTATAATAATTCTTTAAGAAATTTGACAGTAATTCATAATGGTAATAAATTTGATTTTTTTATTATCCATCTCCCTTTTACGTATGTTTTTGCTCGCTCAGAATTGTAAGGAACTTGATTTTTTTTTATCCATCTCCCTTTTACGTTTGTTTTTTCTCGCTCACTCACCTTCGACTCAAATCCGAAGGTCTGAATCCTGCACACTGGGATAGCTTAAATAAAGCAACACAAATCCCTTTAAGCAAAACAAGCGAATTCGCTATTTTACAAATTGGATAGTTAACGCCTCTTTAATAAAAGCGATTGGCACTGTTACATTAGCTTTGTTCAATGAGCAAAAATTATCATAAATGTTCCGAAAATATCAGAAAATATCACGAATTGCGGTTCAATGAGAAAATTTGTTGATATTTTCTGTTCTAAACTGATATTTTTTGCTGTTCAATGAGCAGACATTTCGTGATATTTTTGGATATTTTTTGATATTTTCTGTACTGACTAATTAGTTAGGGCGAAAAATATGTATCACAAAATTATTTTTGAAAATTTATGAGAATTTTCTGTCAAAGTACATTGTTTGTAAACAAAAATAAAAAAATTGTTGTAAACAAATAAAAAAAATTTAAATAATGAAATTAATTAATTTTTTGAAGTTTTCCAACAACAACAATTTTTTAGCTAACTATTTATTATCTTTATGTATAAAATACAAATATGTATCAAAATATAGAAAATAAATTTTAAAATAATATTAAATGAACTTTTTTTAAATAGTTAAAATATTTTATTTTATTTTTTAAGTAAAAAAACTTAAAATAAATAAATTCCGTTTACCACAAAATATTACAAAAAAAAATTTAAATTACTATTTTCAGCAATTAGCAATTTTAAAATTTTGTTGTTTACAAATAATTAAAAACAAAAAAGGTCAATAAATATCATGAAATAGCGTTAATTGAGAATTGGTGTGCAAAGTTGTTCTAAATGGTCTGACATTTAAATTAATTGTTGTTGTTGTGTACTTTTCTGATATTTTCTTTGCTAAAGTGTGCTGTCCAAAACTGTTCTGAAAAGTCATTGAACATAGCTATTGTCGCCCATTGCGAAATGATATTTTCAAAAGGAAATATTTTGTTTTGCCATTTCATTGTACAAATAATTTCATAACAAAAATAACGAGTGAATGAAGAAGGTTATGTTTTACAATAGTATTGTGTTAAAATATGATATTAAAAAGTAATTTTGTGTTACACCAAATTGTGTTTTATATATTAAAAATAATAAAAATTGAATAAGTCGTCAAATAATTATTTAGTGTTAGTAGTACGGATGTAGCAAAAGTAAATCCCATACAAACTAATAAAGGACAGCCTGATTAACAGGTGGACTGTAATTCGCTTAACTGCTACAACCCCATTTAAGGCAATGTATTAAAAAGAGACAGCAATAGCACTTCCTATTGGTTAGGAACTAGTTTTGAGGGCGTGAAAATCTGTAAAAGAAATGTTCATCCATGTTAAAAATATGTAAACTCAATTCACTGTTAAAGTCAATTTGCTCGCTACCTTCACTACTGAAGTAAATTTGTTCTATCAAAAATTTGTAATCTACATTCACTACTAAAGTAAATTTATTTTATAAAAAATGTGTAGTCTACAATCACCACTAAAGTAAATTTATTTTATAAAAAAATTGCAGTCTACATTCACGGCTAAAGTAAATTTGTTCTATTAAAAGTTCTACATTCACTGTTAATTGTATATTCACTGCTAAAGTAAATTTGTTCTAACAAAAATTCTACATTCACACGGCTAACGTAAATTTGTTCTATCAAAAAATCTACATTCACTGCTAAACCAAATTTGTTCTATCAAAAATTCACGGCTAAAGTAAATTTGTTCTAACAATAATTCTACAGTCTACATTCACTGCTAAAGTAAATTTGTTATAAGAAAAAAATTCTACATTCACACGCCTAAAGTAAATTTGTTCTATCAAAAATTCTACATTCACTGCTAAACTAAATTTGTTCTAACAAAAATTCTACATTCACGCGGCTAAAGTAAATTTGTTCTATCAAAAATTCTACATTCACCCTTTAAGGTCAAAAAGCAAATTCGCTTTTGGCGAACTGTTTGAACCGGATATGTAACGCCTTTTTATTAAACTTTCACATTTTTCAACCACGAGAAAAGCGGTTCGCCACCGTTCCACTTCTGTTTCGTTCATAGCGAACTGATAGTTTGAAAAGAGAATATTTTTTTTTTGACATTTCATATTATACGTTATACATATAATTAATTTTATAACAAAGTAAACGCCGAGTGAAGTGTTGTTTACTTTTATTGTGTTTTAATATAATAAAAAAATAGTGAGTAATTTTGTGTTTTTTAATTAAAATTAATTAATACATATATTAAATAATAAAAATGGACAAAAACTTTAACGAAATTGCATGCAGCTTTTCGTGGTTTAGTCATCATCGAAATTTTCCAGTGCATTAATTCACTGTAATGAATATACATAATTAAAGGTAATTTAAATACGAAGTTTAATATAGAGAATTCACTTATATTTGAATTATAATTCTATTTTATTTTTAGAATGTGCCTCAAATTAATATGAAATGGTTCCAATATTCAAAAGACCGCCTATGGAAATCAATAACAGGCAGGAAAATTAGAAAATTATTTTTTTTTAATTAATATAAATTTAGTAGCAGGTAGAATATAAGTAAAATTTAGTTACCAAATTACTTTTATTATTATAATGTGATAAAGAAATTGTATTACTTTAATTAATGTAGTAATAAGTAAATCCTATTTAATTTAACTTAATTATATAAATTACTTGCATACAAAATTAAGAAAATGATTATTTTTTACGATTAATGTAAAAGTTATAAATTTCTAATTCAATAATTTATTATGTTTCAAAATTATGTATTATATAAGTTGTTATTTGGGGGTCGGGGTGGGGATTCTACAGGGTAGGCATTTGTATCCTAGGGTATAAATGTTGCAACTGTAGAAGTTCCTAGCCAAGTGCCTGCATTACCTCCTCGTGGTGGCCCCTGGAACTGTGTACATATTAAACATGCACACAGACCGAATATGCAGTGTGCGACCTAATGTCAGTGGTGGTGTGAGCGCCGTGCCGAGGACTGAAAGGCTGGGGGTCAAACCAGTCGCTAACGAGCTCCCTCCGATGCCCAGGCAAGGTCGGTTGTATTCAGTGCCTTATCATGGTAAGTCGGCTCTGCCATGATGGACTCTCATTTCCGGACAAACTCGTGGGAACAGCAATGAAGAAACTTTTATCAACAACAAAACAAAAACAACAACAACTAAGACCAAATCCAAATATCGGTTCATCCTCGGAGGATGAACTCCTAGCCTCCAGCCAGGAGACTATTAAGGGTGACACGGTAAGTGACAGTACCAGCTACGGTACTCCAGCTTCGGACGTCACCGAAAGTACCAGCCATAGTACACCAATAACAAACAAACCTGTAGGTGTAGCAAGTACCAGCCATAGTACTACTACACTTACAAGCACAGATAGTACCAAGCCTGGTACTATTAAGAAATTTAGAAGTTCTGGTACCCTGCTCAAACGTGAGTATTCCAAGGCAAAGTTTATTTTGAGCAAGATTGCGCGAAATGAAGCTGAGGGGAATACTCACGAAAACGATGCAGAAGACAAGATAAAATACACTCAGATTGTGCAACGATTTGAGACACAGATCGCACAATCTGAAGTTCGGCCTGCTAATAAAAGAAATAGGTCTCAAGATGAGTCCTTAGCAGGTGCACGTACCAAGGTCGCCAAGATGGAGACCAGTGCCAAATCGAAGATGACAGCGAAAAAGCTAAGCGACATCGTCAGATGCCACTTGAATGTAGCTGTCATCAACGATAAAGATCCCAACAGAAAAGTTTCATCCAAGCTCTGGATGGAAATCGAGGCAAAACTGTCAGAGATGGTTATGGATCATTTACTTGCAAGCACTGGTGGGCCTATCCCGGGGTTCGATTCATCCGAGGTAGTCAGGGGCTACCGGGTGGTCAAGTGTGTCGATCAGTTTTCTCTGGATTTTCTTAGCAGCAGTGTCGCTAAGATTAGCGTAGCCTGGGAGGATGCCAAGATTGGTCTAATCCCAGCTAAGGAGATTCCGAGGAGACCTAGAGCGCGCATTTGGCTGCCTAGGATGCAAATTGAGGGGGAGAAGCTTCTCCGGTGCTTGCAATTACACAATCCAGATGTCCCGATGGACAACTGGATGGTTATCAAAAAGGAGGGGGATACTACGGAACTGCAGCAAGGCAGTTTGTCCTACCTCCTTTTGATTAACGAGGAAAGCCTGGTGCCCCTCGCGAAGCTTGAGAACAAGCTTCGTTTCGGTATCCGTCAAGCGAAACTGAAGATATTCCAGGCGAATACAGACGAGCTTGACGAGTTAGATGAGGCAAGCGACTTGCTAGAAGAGATGTCTCTAGCCAAAGAGACGGGGGTAGGTAGCTTGCCAGATGATACGGGTTGTCCAGGTTAATCTCCAGCATTCGAGATTCGCCTCGGATAACCTGATGATCTTCCTAAGGGAGGAAGACATCGACATAGCCCTAATTCAGGAACCCTGGATCAACACCTCCAGAATAAGAGGTCTGAATCACAAAGACTATAACCTATTCTACAAGCTTGTAGATGGTGCCAATGGTAAGCCACGAACGTGTATTCTAGTTAGAAAACACATAATCGCACATTTTTGTTCTAATTTTAGCTATGAAGACATTACCGTGGTGAAGGTCGAGCAGAATGATGGCAAAGAATTATATATCAGCTCGGTATATATGCCTCACGACGAAACCACCCCGACAACCAATCTACAGCAGATAGTCCTAGCCATTGGAAGTAACCTGCTTATTGGTTGTGATGCAAACGCCAGACATACCCTGTGGGGTAGCTCGGAAACAAATGAGAGAGGTGAGTCACTTTTTGATTTTATTTTAAATTCTAATTTAATGGTGTGTAATAGAGGCAGCACACCAACATTCACTTTTCCGAGCTCGGAAAGATTCCCTGGCTGGGAAGACGTGATTGATATTACCCTAATTAGCAACAATAATTCCCTGAAAGTAGAAAACTGGAGAGTATCAGAGAAAAGATCTTTCTCGGATCACAAGTGGATACTCTTCAATGTTAATTTAAATCCTGAAAGCCCCAAACCGTATAGAAACCCCAAAAACACAGACTGGTCCAAGTTTAGATCGGTGTTAAAAGGGAAGTTATCAGCCATAGATAACCAATCAGAAATAACGACCATTAATTCCCTAGAGGAAATGACGGACAAATTTACCAAGGCCATGCAGGTCTCATTCAAGGTATCATGTCCGATCAAGCGTAGTAAAAAGTCTTTCCCTCCGTGGTGGGATGACAATTTAACTAAGTTACGAAAGGTGACTAGAGAAACCTACAACGTCTGCTACAGGCAGGGTTCATGGCAACTCTACAAGGACCGTCTTCGTGAGTACAAAAAAGCAATTAACGAGGCAAAAAAAAGGAATTGGCAAGAGTATTGCGAATCCATTGAAAGTACTAGGGATTCTGCCAGACTAAGTAGAATCCTAAGCAAAGAACATTCCAATCCGTCCTTCCTCAAGAGTGCGGAGGGTAGTTGGACAGAATCATCTGCAGAGACTCTGCAGCTGTTAGTAGACACACATTTCCCAGGTTGCACGGTGCAAGCTGAAGATGTAGCCCAGACAGGCGACTTAGGAAATACTGAGCCACAACGGGAGTGGCTAAACTCACTTATAACGGGAAAGAAAATTGCCTGGGCAATCGATAATTTTTCCCCCTATAAATCCTCTGGACCTGATGGAATCTTCCCAAAGATGCTACAGGAATCCATACAGCTAGTTATCCCTTGGATGACAAAACTTTTCAAGGGCAGCCTCAGACTCGGCCACATACCACAGTGGTGGAGGCGAGTCAAGGTTGTCTTCATACCAAAAGCGGGAAAAAGAGGACACGAAATGGCCAAAGACTTCAGGCCAATTAGTCTCTCATCCTTCATGCTAAAAACCCTTGAGCGCATCCTTGACCAGGAGTTGAGAAGCGTTTTAGAAAGAACCCCATTGTGCAAATTCCAACATGCCTACTGCAAAGGTAAGTCTACTGAGACTGCACTGAACGAAGTTGTGCAAACGGTAGAAAAATCCATCCAGTATAAAGAATATACCCTAGCCACCTTCTTAGATATAGAAGGCGCTTTTAATAATATCCACGTGTCCGCTGTCCTAGAGTCTCTGGTGGAACTGGAGGTAGCAGCTCCACTTAGACTATGGATAGCCAACATGCTTCATACGCGGGAGGTGCAAGCAGACCTCGGTAACTGTCACATTACTAGGTATGTTAATAGAGGTACGCCACAGGGGGGTGTGCTGTCTCCACTATTATGGCTCCTTGTAATGAACAAAATCTTATCAAAACTTCAAGAGGAAGGAATAATGGCCGTCGCTTATGCGGACGACCTTGTAATACTGGTTTCTGGCAAATTCCTTAATATAATTAGCGGAATTATGGAACAAGCCTTACGTATGGTTAGCAACTGGGCCCGCAGCTGTGGTCTGAATGCCAACCCTAGCAAAACTGAAATGATGCTATTCACCACAAAAACCAAAATACCTGTGTTTTCTCGACCAAAATTGGACGGTATAACACTGAATCTATCCTCCAAAGTCAAATACTTGGGGTTGATTTTCGACCCGAAGTTGAACTGGAGGTGGAATATAGAGGAGAGAGTCAAGAAAGCCTACACGGCTTTGTACTCTTGCAAAAAAATGCTTGGAAAAAGTTGGGGATTAAAACCTCGTATGGTTTTATGGTTGTACACTGCTATAGTGAGACCTATCCTCACCTATGGTTCAATAGTATGGTGGCCTGCCCTAGATAGGGATTATGTCCGTACCATGCTAGGTAGGGTGCAGAGAAGTGCATGTATTTGCATCACAGGTGCGTTAAGGACAACGCCGGGGGATGCCCTGAATACAATTCTGCACCTTCTCCCAACTGATCTCCACACCAAATACTTAGCCTCATGCAGCGCGCTCAGACTCAGAGAAAGTGGGTACTGGCGTGACAAACCTTACGGACATAGCCGTATTCTTAGCTCGTTAGCTAGAGAACTGCTCCCCTTGTCCACGGACTATTCCATCCCCCAGTTAATACTTAATAAGAACTTCAAGGTTCAGATACCGACTCGCAGTGATTGGAAGGTAGCAGGCCTTCTGAATGGGTTCGACTCAGTACTGTTGGACTGTGGTGTTGGCGCTGGTGTCTACTCAGAATCGCTGGACTGTGGTGTTGGCGCTGGTGTCTACTCAGAATCGCTGGAAATAGCCCTTTCCTATAGACTTCCGGATAGCTCTAGTGTTTTCCAGGCGGAAATGCTGGCTATCTGGAAAGCCTGCTTACTTGTCAAGAACGACCCATCCCCTAAGCGCAGGGTGGCTATAGTCACGGATAGCCAGGCTGCTATCCTAGCCTTAAAATCTCCTTATATTTCATCTAAGCTGGTCAAAGCATGCTCAGTAGAGCTAGCGCATATAAGTAACCGGTTCGAGGTCACGTTACTTTGGGTTCCAGGTCATAGGAATATTGTAGGTAACGAGAAAGCCGATGAACTAGCACGCATGGGTTCAGGCCTAGACGCATTGCTTGCGGAAGAGGTGAACCCTCCAATCAATAGTATAAAACGGAATATCCTCCTTCACTTCCAATTGCTAGCTAACCTTAGGTGGGTGAACTTAGCAACATGTAAAACATCCAAAAAACATGGCCCCGGTATTCAAGTAGGAGAACAGCTGATCTCCTGAACTACTCGCGCAAAAACATTGCCAGAATACTAGCGGTGTTTACTGGGCATTGGCCAATCGGTGAACATGCAGCCAGACTAGGCATCCCCTTCCACCTATCCTGCCGTAGCTGTCAAGAACCGGACGAGAGGGAAACCGTAATGCACTACACTTGTAAGTGCCCAGCGCTAGCCAGAGCTAGATACTGTTTTCTGGGCAGTCCTTTTCTTGACAATCTCAGCAACCTAGCCACAATACTACCAACAGATATGGTACATTTCCTAAATGCCACAGGGTGGCTTTAATCTACTTTCTCTCATTCCATACTTGAAATTGGTGGTTCACGAGGCCAGTGGTAGCAAAACGGCGCTATAGCGTTAATTGGAGCCTCTTGAACAGCCGGATCAAGAGGCTCGCCACTTAAACCAACCAACCAAGTTGTTATTTATTTGTTAAAAATTATATTTATTATATGCAATATATGCCAAAAAAGTAAAAAAAAATAAATTTTCGTATTTCTTATTTCTAGAAATAAAATCAGTTCGTAAACGTACCGAATTTGGCGGTTCCCAAACGAAGCGTTGCGGCGTTTCGTAAACGTTTTTTTTTCTACTGTTCTTATTCTAACATTTACGTTTCCGGTTCGCTTGCGAACTGCCAAGGAACTCATATAAGAAGAAAAGCCAAGGAACTCATATAAGAAGTAAACGAACTCATATAAGAAGAAAAGACTTCGCCGGCGGTTCGTTTACGGTTCGCTTTTCTTAAAGGGCACTGCTAAACTAAAGTTGTTCTATCAAAAAATCACGGCTAAAGTAAATTTGTTCTAACAATATTTCTACAGTCTCCATGCACTGCTAAAGTAAATTTGTTCTATTGCAGTTGTTGTGTTTCATAAAATATAAATATAAGGAAATTTTTTGGCATATATTGCATATAATAAATATAATTTTTAACAAATAAATAACAACTTATATAATACATAATTTTGAAACATAACAGATTAAGTTAGGAACCTGTATGACTGCATTTAGCTTGCTTGACTCTCTTTGTAAACAAAATAAACTTGTAAGCCCCGACTTTGTAAACAAATCTAAACTTGTATGACCGCATTTTTTCACAACTGCAGGTTATCCTAAATTAACTTTTGTTTCAAAGAAAAAGAAAGAAAAAAAGCTCATTGTACAACATGATAAACACATAAAATTCAAGTTGTGTTATCCCGCCTCTGTAAAACAAACAAAAAAATCACTTAATATGCAAATCTGTATTTTTGATTTCATTTCACTGTCTAGGTTAAGTTCATTATCATTAATAAAATAAGAAAAAAAAACAAGTTATCAAACACAATCATTTATTCAAATTTTAAAAAAAAATTCAGGTTAATATTATTTAAAAATATAAATAAGTGATATCAAATTAAATAATAAACTTATGATACACATAATATAGTAAAAATATTGTGATTTTTTGCATTGATTGATAGTTTTGTTAAATGTTATTCGTTCATATAAACCACATACCAGCAATCTAGATTTTTTTTCACCTAGGAAAATAAATAAATTTAAAAAACATGTTAAAATTAACATTTGTATATTTGTGTAATTTTATACAAAATTTTTTTTTATTCTTACCATTTACTCTAATGATAAACCGTAATATGGGAGTATTGAATTTATCTTCTTCCTTCTTATCCAAAATCATGTGAAGATTTCTAGGGATTTCATTTTTTAGTTTTCCTGCAAAAACATTGGTAAATCTGTTTGGCAAAAAATATATGTAGTCATCTAAACAGACTACTAGTTTTTTACCAAAACGCGTCTTGAAAGTTGTTATATCATGAACTCTATATTCCATCCCAATTATAAGATCAGCTGATTTTATAATTGGTTTGGACACAGAAGGTTTTGAACCAACAGCATTTAATGTATTTATGAGGACTGCCTGAAAATATAATTAAAAATAATTAAAAAATTTAAAATAACTTAAATCTTAAAAAGACACTTACAATTATTTGTCAGGATAATATGTATATGTCTCAGAACTGTGTTATAACACTGAAGCTACATAAAATTTTCACCATGTTTTATACAAAAAAAAATCTAAAAAAATGCATATAAAACAAAGACCAATAATATTTTTTGGTAAAATACAAAATTATACGAACAAAGGACCTCATTATATATATTATATATATATAATAAATTTTTATTAACTCAAAAAAAAATTTGAAGTTAAAAAACTAATTACAATTAAAAACCCACAAGAAACAAGAAAACCAGGACATTATATTTTTTATTCATCGACATTATATATCGTTCTAAAGAGAGAAAAAAACAAATTATATAAATCATAATAATAATAACTTTATTTATAATTAATTAAATTTAAGTTTTTACATTTTTGAGGTAAAGACCGGTGGAAAATTTTATTAAAAAAAAAACAAAGTTTTGATAATAAAATATTGATTTAATTCATAAATAATGCTATAAGTTAGATTTTTTATTAAGTTTAATATTCATAAATATTCATAATATATAATTAAGTAAGAATATTTAATATTTATTAAACAAAATAATCATTATTCAAAAAACCCATTTTTCAAACTAAGTTGCAACATATTTTTGTATATAAAAGGAAGACGCTGAGCAGTTTTAAACGAATTTTATAAAACAAACATTCAAATAAATAATTGTAAATATTTTTAAAAAAAAACAACATTATTATTTATAATGGATATTGTAAGTTCAAAAAAATAATTCTAGCAACAAAAAAAACACAAAACTTAAAAAACTAAAGTTATTGTTTAAATAGACATCAAGAAATTTATCCGCAAATATTATTGGACTGTTGAGAGATTTGTCGGTTCTTATTAGAAATTTTACTGAAACTAACAATATCGAAATGGAAGAACATATTGCAGGAAAATCCCGAATTGAAGAATTAATTCAAAGAAGGATAACATATGGTACATCAACGAGTACGAGTACAACTGAGCCATCAACATCAACGAGTACGAGTACAGCTGAACCATCAACATCAACGAGTACGAGTACAGCTGAACCATCAACATCAACGAGTACGGGCACAGCTTAACCATCAACATCCGCACCCTTAATACAAATAGGTGGTAGTAAAAAAACGTATGTTTCTATTATCAAACAAAATGAGGGGTTTAGTTCTAAATTTAAGGTTAAAACTAAAAATATTACTTTTAAGTTAAACGATTTTATCGACGATTCTGAAACAATTATTGACTGGTTAGATAAATGTTTTCAAAACATATTAGACATAGTTAAAAAAGATGTAAAAACAAACGACTTAATGGGGATCCAAATTTCAATTCTCTCAATTACAAATACAAGACCTATCGGACTACCATTTAAAAAAGTAGAAACTATCACTTCACAAATGATTACTGATTTATTATCAGCAGTTATTCAATCAAATCAGAGTTTTCTTTCTACTAATTTGATAGAAATTTCAGTTAAAATAATTGAAGTAAAAAACGGTAAAGGACGGTTAAACCCTTCTCACATGTCTGAATCAGAAATTTTAAAGCGTAAGAAAAGTATAATTGATGTAGGCTCCAGATCAAATAATAATTGCTTAGCACAATCAATTATTATCGGTAAATATCTGGCTGATGGTAATAATGAAGCATTAAAAAAATGTTTACGAAAAAATTCCAAATTATTATCCGGAGAAGTAAAGAAACTTTTGAAAAAATCAAACGTAGTTCCCAATGATAACGGTTGTAATATTGAGGATATTTTTACATTCCAAAAATATTTACCACAATATAATATTAACGTGTATTTGGATAAAAAAGATCACAAAAACGTAATTCAATTGCAAGGAAAAGGAGAAAAAAAAATTAACTTATTTTATTTTGAAATATGTAAACATTATGTTACTTTAAAAAACTTTAAAGCCTTTTATGGTAAAAAAACGAATGTTGTTTTTGTAATGAGCTTTATTCCAATAGACACGTATGCAAAGAATTGTGTAAATATTGTAAAACATTTCCATCATGTGATTTTGTTAAAAATCCATTAAAGTGTGACACATGTCTAAGATCCTTTAGAGGTCAAAACTGTTACAGTAATCATAAAACAACGAGGTACGGTAAAGGTATTGTTTGCGATATAATTTAAGTTTGTGAAAAGTGTCTAAAATATTACGATCTTGAAAAACGTATGCATAAATCTCATGTATGTGATGAAAAATATTGTGAGATTTGTAATAAGCTAGTCGATAGAGACCATCTATGTTTTATTAGACCTTATAAAAAAAGACCTCTTAAATATACGTTAGTTTTTTATGATATTGAATGTACTCAAGACCAAACTATTGACGTAAACAGTTATCGTCATGTACCAAATTTATGTATTGCTAACATGGTTTGTCATTATTGTTATCAACATGATAATGACGACTTTGAGTGTCAAAATTGCAAAAAAAGGGTGCACATATTTGAAAACAATTTAGATGGTAATTGTATAAACATTTTTATTGATTTTTTGGTAAACAACAACGCAAATGAGAGACGTAAAATTTGCTGTATAGCACATAATTTTAAAAGCTACGATGGTCAGTTTATATTTACAGAATTATTAAAAAGAAATAAAAATGTTGTTCCCATTATAGGAGGTTTTAAAATTCTCCAAATAACGTTTGATACACATAAACATTTTATTGATTCCTTAAATTTTTTACCAATACCATTGTCAAAATTTCCGAAAACGTTTGGTTTTCATAAATTCATAAAGGGGATTATCCACACTTTTTTAATATAGAAAAAAAATTATAATTATGTTGGTGAAATTCCTGAACTAGATATGTTTGCCACACAAAGTTTAAGTTCAAACGAATTGCAAAAACTTGAAAAATGGTGGTAAGACTTAAAAAGTCGTAATTATATATTTAATAACCGCAACGAACTAATAAAATATTGTAAAACGGATGTTCAAATACTTAGAAGGGGATGCCTCAAATTCATGAATGACTTTATATCTTTAATGGATGTAAACCCTTTTCTAGAAAGTTTTACAATTGCTCAAGCCGTAATGATTGTATATCGAAAAAAATTTCTAATTGAGAATACAATGGGTGTTATACCTTCTAATAATTATAATTCTAAACAAAACCAATCATTTATAGGTTTAAAATGGTTAATATCTGAAAACAATAAAGTTAATGGTCAGATTAAGTTTGAGGTAGTTCAACCAAACTGTGGTCTTCAAGTTGATGGTTACAATACCTATACAAATACTGTATACGAATTTTTAGGTTGTTATTATCACGGTTGTCCTAAATGTTTTTTAACAGATCTGAAATGCAAAAAGGTGCTGCATTTGAAACTCGTTACGACAATAGTTTGTTGAAACTCAAATTTCTTAAAGAGAAAAAATATAATATTAAAACTATGTGGGAATGTGACTTTAAACAATATTTAAAACAAAATCCTATTGTAGACAAAAGTTTAAACAATAATCATTTAATTTTATATAGTGCTTTACAACCTCGAGAGGCAATATTTGGGGGCCGTACTGAAGTTTTTAAACTATACCATAAGACTAAACCTGGTGAAACAATTCGATATTTAGATTTTACTTAGTTATACCCTTTCGTAAATAAAACCTGTACTTATCCGATCGGTCATCCTAAAATTTATAATAAACACGAATGTAAAAATATAGCCGATATTACAGCAATTAACGGTATCATCAAATGTCGGATTTTACCCCATACAGATTTGTTTATTCCTGTCTTACCAATACGACTTAATGAAAAATTACTTTTTGTACTATGTAAAACTTGCGGTGAAAATGAGAATGTTACAGAGAGTTGTACTCACAATACTGACGAACGTAGTTTAGTAGGAACATGGGCATCTATAGAAATTAGGGTAAGTTTAGAAAAAGGATACAAAATTTTGGAATTGTTCGAAGTATGGGAATATGCAACAACAACATACGATACAGTTACCAAAACCGGAGGTTTGTTTGCAGCATATATGAATACATTTATAAAACTTAAAAAGGAAGCTAGTGGTTTTCCAAGCGGCTGTGACACTCCAGAGAAACAAAACAAATTTATCGAACAATATCATCAGAGAGAAAACGTTTTATTGGAAAAATCTAAAATAATTGCAAACCCGTCATATCGTAACACTTCCAAGTTATGCCTTAACTTCCTTTGGGGTAAATTGATACAACGACTGCATTTAATGAAGACAAGCGTAATATCTTCAACTGATGAATTTAATAAGATTGTATACTCCCCAGGGGTACAAATTGAAGATTTGTATATAGCCAGTAAGGAACAAATTTTATTAAATTGGAAATATTTACATATATTGTGCAACACCACTGAAAAATGTTTCTTCACCTGTTGGTATTTATACAACGGCACATGCCCGTATAAAGTTGTATGAAGAACTTAATAAAATAGGAAAAAATCTTTTGTACTGCGATACTGACTCTGTCATCTTTGTAGAAAATAAAGCTTCGCCGTATAAACCTATTACAGGAATTTTTTTAGGAGAATTCACTAATGAATTAGAAGATTATGGTTCAACAACTTATATAACTGAATTTGTATCCACGGGTCCTAAATGTTATTCGTACAAATACTTTAACCCAGAGACAAACCAAAGTGGAGAAGTTGCCAAGTGTAAAGGTGTTACATGTAACTTGACAAAATTTTAAACTTTGATAATTTAAAAAATCTTATTATGAATCCTATGTCTAGTGGCACTTACACAATACACAATGAAAAGAAGATTAAAAGGAAGAAGAATTTTGTAGTTGTTACTGAAAGCGAAAATAAAAAATTTGGGTTTACATTTACAAAAAGAGTATGCGTCGGAGATGATTTTGAGACAATACCATACGGATATCAATTCCAAAATAAAATATAGTTGAGAATTTTTTATGTAAAAAAATTTATTTAATATGAATATGTATTACAATTAATTTTTTTTTTTAAAATAGAAAATTTTTTTATTTTATTTTATTTAAACAAATGTATATTATATATATAGTATATTATATATATAGTATATATTGATTGAAAATATATTGTATACATTTATTCTAGTTGTTCCTTTCACTAAGAACGCTTGCAGTTTTTTAAATCAAAAGAAAAAAATAATGGAAAATAATGTCTTATTTATTGATCTTCAGTTTGTAGTAGGAAAGGGACGTCACCATTTTTTAAAAGAATTAGCAGTACTTTGTCAGGGTTCCATAATTCCAACACTTTATTATTTTAAACCACCCTATCCTAAAGAAGAATTGAATGATGAAGATATCCAACAAGAAAATTTCATAAAGTCCAACATTAACAATTTGGAATGGAATGATGGTTTCATCCCCTACAACGATGTTCCAAATATTTTGAAAACATTTGCTAATCATAAAATTTATGTTAAAGGATTACAGAAAAAAGTTTTTTTACGTCAATACTTACAACAAGCTACAACAGATATTGTAGAGCTCGAAAATGAAATACCTAAATTAAGTTCTTTAAAAAATTATGAGTCTTATTGCGATATTCATTCAAACACCAACAAAAATAATAGATGTGCTGTACGAAACTGTGTGAATATGTATATGTATATGTTGCGAAATAATAAAATTGATTATTGATTAAAAAAGTGTATTTTTTATAAAAAAAAAATTGTTTTTACATTTCAATATTAAAAGTAAAATCTACTAAGTTTTTAATTAATTTGTTTGAACAGTATATTGGTATTTCGAAAAACAAGCGGGAATAGTTGCAGTGTACATGCGAAAGCTTCATTGGAATGTAATAGTCGTCAAATGATAATTGAAATAAATTTCGAGCTTTACATTTTTCCATATATTTGTTGAAATATTCTTTTACATTGCAGGAGGCATTGTTGTTGTACGACATGACAATATTCAAAAACTCTATTATATTCAAAAATTGCTGATGCTCATTTTTAAACATTACAAAAATTTTGTTGTTATTGATTTTGTCTGTATTAAAGTTTATTAATATTTTTTCTGAAGTTGGTGAATTAATATTTTTCAAAAGATCTAGCATTATTTGAACGTCATCTGTAAAACTTTGCTTTTCTAATTGCTTAAAATTGTCAAAATATTTTTCCCATTCTGTATAAGAAATGTATAAAGGAATTTCTTTAAAACGATGGAAAATTATTTCAGCTTCAAAGGTATCAGCGTTAAATCCGATAATAACTTTACAAGTATGATTCTCATTCAAGAAGTAAGTGTAAGACAGCAGTAAATTTTTTGGATTAATATTTAACGTGTTGCTCTTGTTGTTGCTTTTCAGCCTTTTTTCAACGATGGTCCTAATTCCTTTTGAAGAATTGCGTTTTTTGGTCTCTTTCACAGTATTCATCTTAAAACAATAAAACTTTTATGAAAACGTAGAAGCATTTTATACATTTCCAGATTTACAGATTTGTCTTTTATTGTTCGGTTTTTTACTTTTACTTTTGTTAACATGAATAAAAACTTGTTTAAACATGTTTAAAATTCTTCTATCATTTTCTGCAAAAATATATTTGTCAAATCTATTTAAAAAAACTTGCATGCTTTTTCATGACATCGGTGCCATAAATAAACACAACAATAATGACCACATATAAACACAACAATAATGACCGACATTAATCCCTGCAATTGACGGCCATTTGTAATATAACAATTTGAATTACGTTTTAAAAATTGTATAAACTCGTTTTGACCAGGTTCTCGACCATATGAATCAAAATATT
The DNA here is from genome assembly GCA_949752835.1 of Empis stercorea. Lineage (NCBI taxonomy): Eukaryota > Metazoa > Arthropoda > Insecta > Diptera > Empididae > Empis > Empis stercorea. Next base: position 53,666,735 of record OX457085.1, on the reverse strand, counting down.
CTATACAGCCTACAGAAGGACAATAAATTGCAATCCAGTGAGCTCCAGGTTTTGTTGAAGGATCTGTATTTACAACGATTATTGCAGGTCTTTTAATAGTTTTTGGAATTTTATTTAAAGGAAAAACTCCTCTAAATATTTTTCTGGTATAATTGTTGCATTTTAATATATTTGTTATTTGTACTGTGTCCATAGTATACCAAAACGGAGAAATCAAAAATTTTTGTCTCTCCTTCAACGAAAATTATTTTTTATACCATTGATAAATATAATATTGATGAACTTCAATTGTGGTAACCTATTTATAGGTTTGTATATACGTTACGATTTTTATCAATTTGCAAACTACCATCAAACTCTCCATAAACAATACATGTTACTGTCGTATTTAAAGATCTTGAAAACTTGGCTTCAATTCTTACAGTTCCTTGGTTTAATAAACTTTGACAAGAATTATTTCCAGATAAATCTGGCATTAGATCAAAGGCAAGAATGTAAAAACCTTTGCTGAACATTGATTTTGTGATTTGATGGCCTCTGTCCGAATGATGAATTCCAGTTCCATTAAAAAGAGTATAATATGCACGTGTATCAAAAAGATGTTTGTTAGCAAAACTAGTTTCAATTGGTAAATTCAGTATTTGAAAGCCATTAACATATAGCATAAGTTGAGTCATTTCAAAATGTTTAAAATTAAACGGATTTTTTGAACGTTTCCCAGTAAAAGCATCATTATCTGTCATACAAAATAGTATAGTATTTGGGAGTTGTCATATGAAAACATTGTCAAGCGATATATTAGTACTACTTGAGAGTACTGTGAATGATTTTATTTCAACACGTTTTGTATTTTGCATTCGCCTTTTCTAAAACAGCATTATGTGCAAGTAAAATACTAGGATTTACTGTGACATGTCTCATAAATAATGTAGCTTCAATTATTTTCATTTGACTTTCATCATTATCGTCAGAGAAAAAGTAAAAATCTGGTTTTTCCAAAGTTAGCAAAACTCTGACATCCACACCATTTATTAATAATGTGGGTTGATTAAACATATCAACATGGAGTTTACCCATCAATTCAACAACACCACTATTATTATATTGTTTTTTACGTTCTGAGGAACCACTATTTCCAGATTTTCCTACATCATGTTTATCTAACGACCAACCAGCACATTCTAAATGGGTACTGGCAGAATCATTTCCATAGTTAAGTAAAGACTCGATGTAAGCTCTATAATTATAATTGTTGTCAGATGAAGTAATATTTTTACCATTTGACTGAACATTGCATTGTTTAATCATAGAATGTAATAAATTGTTAACAATTGCCGGTTGGGTTATTAATTTAGGAGGTGTAGAGGTATCTTTATCATCATTCCACACTGATCCATCTTTCTTTAATATTTGTATTTTTAATTTTAAATATGTTGATGAGAAATCTCTATATGTATCGCCATGACCCAACGAAACAAATTCAATAGTCGACGAATTATCTAAAGAAGCAATTGGATTATAAGCAACTTCTTCTGATTTTAAGATGCTTTACGTCTCTTCAATTTCAAAAGTAAATGACGCGGTTTTGTAGAATTCTTTCTTTTTATAGACGTCCTTTTTCCAGAACCATACATGGAATGCATTTTATTTACAGCTTCGCGTCTCAAATTTGTCAAGGCTTCTTTACCCCTATCTTTTAAGACTTCTGTGGGATTTGCTTCTGAAGCAATATCTGATAAAACACCGATTCCACTTGAAACTGCTTGTTTTTGTAAAAAATTTAGACCTGATGATAAAATAGGTTTTATATAACGAAATAACCCCCCAAAAATGTCTCCTAATCCTCGGCCTCTCTGATAATTTACAGCCGAATGAAACAGGGGTCCTATTTCTTCAATATTACCCCCTGTTTGAGATAAATAGTATTTAATATAATGACGATTCATTGATTAATAATTAGAGTGTAACGATTTCGCTTTATTTATATTAATTTTTTATAAAATGTAATAATATTTTTGTAGGTATTACACTCCTGCTAAAATTTATATCAAATCCAAATTTATCAGCTAGTTTTATGGATATGTTATCAAAAACTTTTTTTTCGACATTATGATATTGTATACGTTTATATTTGATTATTGTTGATTCAACAGAGTTTTTTGCTTCAATAATATTAAGAACTCGTACCTTTGAATCACCCACAAAACATGGTTCTATTATATCAGTGTACATAAACAACATTGCTGCTTTTGATATTGAAGTAAAATCGTTTAAAAATACTTCAAAAGCTTTGACAATTTTTGTTTTATGTGATCTAATATTTTTAACTTGGGAAAAAATAGTTTTCATAAAGCTTTTGACTGAATATGATCTGCTAATAGGAATCTTTACATCTTTTTTAGGGCTAGTTACACACACTTCAATATATTTTGACTCTTTAATATCTAGAATTTTGTCCGGATCCTTATAATTTTCATCATCAGTGATAAAGGTGTAAATCTCCGAAATCAAATATCGTTCACATTCTTTTTTGTTTAAGCCTGGGGGACAGATATATTTTCAAGAAGTATTGGTAAAATAGAGGCTTTCCAGTCACATTTTACATCATCTTTGGTATATGGAATATATGTTTTCCCTACGCCTAAGTTATTTTTTTCCGTACTTCCAATTATTATAAATGCGCTTTCTTCATAATTTTCGTTATACCTATTCGGTATAAAATCGTTAATATATATTTCCGAAACACCTACTTTCCAATTATTATGTGTTAAGTTAATTTCAGTTGGAAATTTATTTGTAAAACGTATCAACGAATTATTGTTATAATAATTATTAGAAGCATCACTCAAGAGAGTAATAAAAAAATCATCTGTTTGATTCATTTTTTTATTTATAAGTTGTCCACTGTGAAAGATTTAATGGAGTTGTCGTTTTAGGTTTTAACTTATCTTTTTCTGATTTGGCTTGTAAATTATCCTTTTCTGATTTTAATATTTTTTTACGAACTGGGAATCTCAATAAAGTTTGAGCGGATGCTTTTTTAGTAGAAGAACGTAACTCGTATCTTTTTTATGTCTATCAAATATAGGCATTGAAATAATATCATCTTCATCTGTTTCAAACATACGTACATCTGCTGAACCAATAGATTTCCTTTCTTTTATACGTTTTCCTGTTGGTGTTGCTGAGAGAGCTAAATTTCGTATTTCGTCATCATTATCAAAAACTTCGTCATCCGTTTCAGAATTAGCATTATCTTTATCAGCTGTTGCAATTATCTTACCGGGTGTAAATGTATACATATCGTTTTCGAGGTTTTGGTGTTGCACATCAACATTTTCAGGTTTTTGGTGTTGACCAACCACATCTTCAGGTGTAATTAAGACTGTTCTTTTTGTTTTGGTAACTGGTTCGGTTTGGGTGCTCATACTTGAAAATATTTTTTTTGTAAAATTACTTGTGTTTATAGAAGGTGGGTGTTCTAATTGTTGTGGCTGGGAGTTATTATAAGCTCTTTGCTGTAATTGATGTCTTCTTTTGTTGGCAAATTTTATTAGTTTTTGACGATATGTATACCATTTTTCATTATCTGATAATTTTTTATTTAAAAGTATTTCTTTCATACTTTTGTCAAGGTGTGAAAGCTCTGCATCATTATTGAAATTCTCTTTTAGCTTGTTATAAAGTTCTGGAGGTATAACAATCATCCGTTGTAAATTATTCATGTTTCTAAAAAGCTACTTTGATAATAAACTTCCAAGTAAGCCTGATAGTACTGAACCTATCAACGTAGGTAAAAACCCTCCTTTCTGTATCATAACTTTTCTTTTTACTTTCAAAGATTTTTTTGGACAAGCTACGCAACGCAACACTTTTTTATTTTTATTTAATTTATAATAAATCTGATTAGACACTTTGTGGTTTCCATTAAGGGTATTTATAGCTATTTCACAAATAGTTTTAATAACTTCTGGATCACAGTTTATAAGCAAAATTTGACGAAATTTTTGTTTAGATTTTTTAATACGTGTAAGATATGACGGTTTGTTGTCAAACGTTTCATTTTTTTCCGATAGCTCTGTTAATTGTTTTAATGTACAAAAACATTCAAAATAATTTGAATTAAGTATATTTGATCTAAAGCGAAATATATCGTTGATATTTTCTGTCATATCTAGAATAATATAACCATAAGGAACTGATGTTACTTCATTATATACTTTTAGAAATTCCTTTGAATTTTCAGGATAAATTTGTTTTGCCAAAGGAATTATTTGTGATTTGTCTCGTGGGTTTTTAAAAAGAACCAAATATTTGCAGTTAAGTGATATATCACGACAATGTTTTCCTTGATGAAACACATTTTGGGTAATTAAAATAACTGATAAATTTCGATGGTGTGAACCCTTCGTAAATAATTCACATACTTTTGTATTGTAAGCGTTTAACATTAAGTCGTCTAAAACAATTAATATAGGTTCGTTATTTTCATTGCTAATGTTTTCTGGCACTTCATTATGATATTCTCAATTCCTTATGCTTTTAGGTACAGCACTAAATTCAGGGTTATACCATAAAATTTTTGTTGGTACAGGTTCAATATATTGCTTTATGTTTCTAATTAATTTACATATAAATGTAGTTTTACCACATCCTGAAGGCCCTGCTATCATCATTGTAAACGGGTGAGTAAAAACCATCATTTTTTATTAATTTTTTGAAGCTCTTGATAATAAAATCTTCCTTCAACTTCTCGTCCCTTTAAGTCTTTTAAAATAAATCAAGGATATGCATATGGATCTCTATTTATAACTTTATACACTTGAAAAATTTCTCTTGCCCATTTTTCTGTATATCCATGTTCAAATATAGCTTTTTTTCTTACTATACGTACAAAATCTCCTACAAATATATCTATATTAATTTGAGGGTCATTTTGATGTAGATTTCTGTAAATTTCATAAATCTGTTTAACATGTTTATGGTTGACTTCATATGGTTTCATTTTAATTGTACGGTAATAAGGATTGTTATAGGCTCTAATAAGATTTGGTAAAATATCAATATATCTTTTTGTTCCAGTTTCTGTAAAGTATTTAAACATTTTTTCTTTTATGGTACGATTAAATCGTTCAACAACTGCAGCTTTTTGTGTTGATAGAATTTGTGGAAAACGTTGACGAATGTTGTTTTGTTTTAAATAATTTTGGAAATTCACATTTTTAAATTCTTTACCTTTGTCTGATTGAACTGTCATTGGTTTTCTACCACTTTCTTGTAGAATTCTATGAAACATTTTAGTTATTTCTTTACCTGTTTTATTTTTTAGTGGGTATACCCAACCATATTTTGAAAACACATCAATGACTGTTATCAAAAACGTGTAATTATCGTTAAATTTTTTATACATTTTCATATCACATAAATCAATTTCCCAAAGCTGATCAATATCTTGAACTACGTAGTGATTTCTATAGAACTTCTTTATAGCAAAACGATGTAATGTATATACATCTTGATATTTAAGCCATTCTTTAATTTTATTATGGCTTACTTTAGATTTTAAAGCTTTATGAATATTTGCTTTAGAACCATATATATGTGTTCCTTTTTTGTCGTAAAATACTTTCTTGATTTTTGAATTAATGTTGACCATAACGTCGAAACAATATAAATATCATGGGTAACTTACGAACTTTATTTATATAAAAATTGTTCTTCAATATGACACTTTTAAGCAACTTGGAGGATCGTCTTAAGACGTTTAAATTTTGGCCCAAAACTTTTATTAGCAAACAAGAGTTGGCGTCGAATGGATTTTTCTATTTAAATACAGGGGATATGGTACAGTGTTATTATTGCAACACACAGCTTTACCATTGGAATAAAGGCGATGATATTTCTGCTTTGCATAAATACTATTCTCCTAAATGTTATGTATTTTCTGACACCTATAAAGAAACGACATTAACAAAGGACCAAGGTACAGATGTATGTGGTTTATATGAACGAATAACATTTAACAAAACTATCAATCAATGCAAAAAACCACAATATTTTTACTATATTATGTGTATCATAAGTTTATTATTTAATTTGATATCACTTATTTATATTTTTAAATAATATTAGCCTGAAATTTTTTTTTAAATTCGAATAAATGATTGTGTTTGATAACTTGTTTTTTTTTTCTTATTTTATTAATGATAATGAACTTAACCTAGACAGTGAAATGAAATCAAAAATACAGATTTGCATATTAAGTGATTTTTTTGTTTGTTTTACAGAGGCGGGATAACACAACTTGAATTTTATGTGTTTATCATGTTGTACAATGAGCTTTTTTTCTTTCTTTTTCTTTGAAACAAAAGTTAATTTAGGATAACCTGCAGTTGTGAAAAAATGCGGTCATACAAGTTTAGATTTATTTACAAAGGCGGGGCTTACAAGTTTATTTTGTTTACAAAGAGAGTCAAGCAAGCTAAATGCAGTCATACAGGTTTTTTTACAGGTTCCTAACTTAATCTGTTAACACAACAACTGCTATAGAACAAATTTACTTTAGCAGTGCATGGAGACTGTAGAATTATTGTTAGAACAGATTTACTTTAGCCGTGATTTTTTGATAGAACATATTTAGTTTAGCAGTGAATGTAGATTTTTTGATAGAACAAATTTACTTTAGCCGCGTGAATGTAGTTTTTTTGTTAGAACAAATTTACTTTAGCAGTGCATGTAGACTGTAGAATTATTGTTAGAACAAATTTACTTTAGCCGTGAATTTTTGATAGAACAAATTTAGTTTAGCAGTGAATTTATAATTTTTGATAGAACACATTTACTTTAGCCGTGTAGCCGATATTTGTTCTATCTTTAGCCGATATTTGTTCTATCAAATTTACATTGATAGAACAAATTTACTTTAGCCGTGTGAGTGTAGAATTTTTGTTAGAACAAATTTACTTTAGCAGTGAATGTAGAATTAACAGTGAATGTAGAACTTTTGATAGAACAAATTTACTTTAGCCGTGAATGTAGACTGCAAATTTTTTATAAAATAAATTTACTTTAGTAGTGAATGTAGACTACAATATTTTTATAAAATAAATTTAATTTAGGAGTGAATGTAGATTACAAATTTTTGATAGAACACATTTACTTCAGTAGTGAAGGTAGCGAGCAAATTGATTTTAACAGTGAATTGAGCTTACATATTTTTAACATGGATGAACATTTGTTTTACAGATTTTTACAGATGTTGCTACATCCGTACTACTAGTGTTTATTTTTTTTATAAGAAATAATTACCAAAAAAATAAGAAAAACAAAATGTTCGTATTTTTTATTTCTAAAAATAAAATCAGTTCGTAAACGTACGGATTTTGGAATTCAAAAAGGAATCGTTGCGGCGTTTCGTAAACGGACCCATTTTAAGGATGTCGTGTCGTTCCGTTTGTTTTTCTACTGTTGTTCTTAGATAATAGAATATAGTACATGATTACATGCGCCTGCCTAGGAGGGACTTGATAAACTTTTTGTGAGTTTACGCTCCTTCCTCACCCAATTTTTTCATTTAAAAATCAACAATTTCAAAATGGCCGAAACTGAATTTTAGGGAAAAGATCATACCTGGGGAGTTTATAGAGGAACATTTTGGTTTTGAAATATGTTAAGTTTGACATTCGTAAACTGAAAAAAATTATTTTGATTTTGAATGCTAGCGTTTTAACTTGTAACTCTTAATGAGCCACGAAGCGCATAATCGTAGAGTTACAAGTATTAATAAATTTATTAAATTCTACCAAAAGTTTTACTACATTTTCGTAAATACAAATATTTAACTAATCATGAATTTGAATTAATTTCATTGTAGAGTCAAGTATAATATTTTACATTTTAATTTAGTTTAGATAATTTATACTATGTATAATAAATATAATATATTAATATTAATATTCATCTGTCTCTATATTTTTTCCGTGAAACATAGAAAATTTATTATATAAATATTTATATAATATTTTATATACATATTTATTATACATATTTATTGTCTATATTATTATATGTATAATGATATAGAGACAGATTTAAAAAAATTAAGGACAGAGATATATATATTTATCCTGATTTTTTTTATATTCCGAAAATACAAAACCTGAAAATTATTAGTTTTGATTTATCATTATGATTATAAAATCTATTTTATTTGTTTTTATATAAATATTTCTCTATTTTTATTAAGCAATTATTACATTTTTATTATATTATTCTAATTTTATTTTATAATACATAGTTATAAATTAGTTTTCTATATATGACTCAATTAAAGTTTTGAAATTACGATATAGAAACATAAGATTATACTTCATAGTTCAACATTTAAAAGAAGAAAGAAGGATTAATTAATTTTAAACAAAGTTAGAAAGGTCAATTTTTTTACTATTTTCCATATTTCTATAATATTTTATTTTTCTTTGTATAACAAAAATGAAAAAGGAAATTAAGGCCAAACAAATAAAGTCCAATAAATATAAGTATTACGATAATAATTTTGAAATCCTTTTTTTATCTTTATATAAATATAAAAATATAGTTTTTTTTAGAAAAAGATATAATAATTATCTGCTTTTAAAATCATTTCTAAAAAAATAATAATTAGAAATAATAGAAAATATTTCACTAATAAAAATAATGTTTATATTTTCCATAATTACTAATTTATTTATATTTTCTTCCGGAGATGTTGCTCGTTCGGCAGTTTGAAAATTATGGTCAATTAAAAATATTTTCTTCCGGAGATGTTACTCGTCCGGCAGTTTGAAAATAATAATAAATTTTTGACAAAAAAGGAATTATGGAAACTTGAAACAAATGGAGAGGAACGGGGCAACAGAAAAAATTTCTAAATTTTTTGAACTTTTTTTACCGCTGCCGCACTTACCTCTCTTCTACGAAAATAGTTGAGGCAGTAACCAGGGAAGGCGCATGTAATAATGTACATACACTTTAAGAAAAGCGGCACGTAATCGTCGCAACGACGGCTTATATTCTTCTTATAAACGGCGCTTTTTCGTGAAAAAATTAATAAATTAATGTTTAATAAATTAATAAATTAATGTTTATTAATTTCTTAAATATATGGGTACAAGTTATTTAACGAAGAAAAGTGGGGACGAGTTTGTATTAATGTTTAAGAATTAATGTTTAATATTTTGTATTAAACCAATTATAATATAATACAAAATATTAAATATTAATACAAACACGTCACCACTTTTCTTCGTTTTAAATAAAACTAATAAGAAAACACGTGGTGGCGACTGGTGATATCCCTTTAAGAAAAACGAACCGTAAACGAACCGCCGGCGAAGTCTTTTCTTCATATATGAGTTCGTTTACGAACCGCCTTGGCATTTCGTAAGCGAACCGGAAACGTAAATGTTAGAATAAGAACAGTAGAAAAAAAAACGTTTACGTTTCTCAAAAAATGTTCCATTTTCCAAGCGCGGCCTAAAGTCATTTTCCAAAATGACTTTAGAGCGCGCGGCATATGCGTCCATAAATGTATAAATATGTCTTAATTGTAGTTCCATACTTTTAGCAAAAGCAGAATATACGTCTGGTGCTGGTGTTGCTGTTAGAATAAGAACAGTAGAAAAAAAAACGTAACGCCATGAGTTCGCCAAAATCGGTTCGTTTACGAAACGCCGCAACGATTCGTTTTGGAACCGCCAAATTCGGTTCGTTTACGAACTGATTTTATTTCTAGAAATAAAAATACGGAAAAGTTATTTTTTTAGCATTTATTTCATATAAAAAATATAATTTTTAACAATAAATAATTATTTCACCACTGATTTAATTTTTTTTAATTTTATTACTTAATTTATTATATAAAACACAAAATTACTTATTAATATTTATTTTATTATATTTAACAAAATACTATTATAAGACACAACCTTCGTCACTCCTGTTTATTTTTGTTATGAAATTATAAAGTTTATTTTAAAAAGGCGTCATGTAAATTTTACAATTTAATAAAATTGTATGGCGGTGCGGTTTAAATACTAGAGATATAAATACAATGTGATAATATGTATTAATTGAATTAGGAATATTAGAATAATTAATTAAATGCAAATTCAAAGTAAGTGCATATTATGTATAACAATCACAACTGATTTTTAATAAATATTTTAACTACATCTTAGGAATATCGATGCCAAATTCAACACCATATCTACAAATTAAATGTATTCACTTTAATATAATTTCAATAAAAATTACTTTTTCATATATAAATTTTTTACCTGACTAACAGCAGAATTATTTTAACATCTATTATGACAGTTAAGGAATTTGGTCTATAAAATTAATCAGCCGGCGGAACCTTTTCGTGCCGCTAAAAACGGCACGCTTTTATTTCTAAAATGGTAAGTGTACATTTACATTATCTATTTATAGCACTATAATTCTGACGTTCAATATTTTTTCCTTTTCTTTCTTGTGAGTGCGAAAGAGAAAAAAATATGACGGGTGAATTACTTCCAGAGCAAGAAAATGTTCTTGCTTTTTGTTTTTTTTCTTGCTATAATTTTGACATGGGTGTCAAATAATATGCCAAAATGAAATTTTTGCGAGCGCATTTAAAAAATTTTTTTGAAGAGCGCACTTAAAAAAAAAATCGAAATATTTATTATACATTATATATGTATGTCATTTTATTATATAAGTATATAAAAAATATATATATAAAAAATATGTATGGATACATAAAAATTATATAAAAAAAAAATAAAAATTATATAAAAATATGTATATATTTTTTTATATGGATATACATATCCTTATATACATATATATATATATATATATATATATATATATATATATAAGGACACCAAAAACAGGTATATATATATATATATATGTATGTATATTTTGTGGTATACATATATATATATTTTTTCTGATTTCACATATATATATATATAAATCTATTCGATCTGCATATATATATATATGTATATATATAAAATTAAAAATATATATTTTATCCATATAAAAAAATATATACATTTTTTGTATAATTTTTATTTTTTTTATATATAATTTTTATGTATCCATATATATTTTTTATATACACATATAGCAAAATGACATACATATATATATATTTTAATAAATATATTGATTTTTTTTTAAGAAATAAAAAAAATAATTTTTTCAAATTAAATTGAAAATTTTTTTTTTTAGTTTAGTTAATATCTAAAAAATTTACTAAATAAAATTACAATAAATTTACTTTTTAAAATGTTAACTTATAAAATTTAACATTAAAGAAATTTATGTATGTACAATGTACCCATAATTTAGAAAATAAAATTGCATTTATTTCGCCTACATATGACCGCTTCCCTTGAAAGTAGCATAAGTTATGATTATTTTTTTTCCGCTTTTTCTGTTCTCTGTTGTTACATTTTGGTTATATGATTAGGGTAGGGATAGCTGTCAAAATTCTCGCAAGAAAATATGAAAGTAAATGTAAATCAAAACGAATTTGACGTTCGAGTTTTAGTGCTTAAAAAAGTGCTATAAATATATAATCTAAATGCGATCTAAGGATATAACAGACGGCTCCCTGAATTTAGGCCGAGTGACTTTATACCGCGATAAAATATTTTTCATATAAAATATAGATTTCTTCATGAAATATTACTGCGAAGTTAAAAATAATAAGAAAGAGAAGACTAAGTCAATAAAAAACGGTTTCAATTATATATAACATACTTCCAAATTTTTTAATTTAAATTAAATTCATATTTTATTTTATTTCTGATCACTTTTTTATATAAATTCCTCAACTAAATAATCATTTTCATCAAAGTCTGCAGCTGAAATTGCCAACTCTATTATGTCAACATTTGAAAGTTCCGTTGTAATAATTTTTGGTGACTCTGACTGTAATGGTGATGGTTGAACCAATGAGGTTGTCCTTTTACTAAGTAGTGGACTAGCGATGTTGTCCTTCTCCGTTGTGAAGGAACTAGCTTGAACTAGCGATGTTGTCCTTCTCCGTTGTGGCAATGAATCGCTCGATTGTGACGATTGAACAAGTGATGTTGTCCTTGTTCGCAATGGCAATGAATCAATTGATTGTGCAGCTGATGATGACGAGAACCCAGATATTTGGAAATCATCTGCTAATCCTGATAACGATGTACATGTACTTGATGACGAAATCGGATTGCTATGGGTTTTTCTAGAAAATTTTTTCATGGCATGTTTCGTCATTACCATTTGAATTTCCAACATTGCTTCTGTGCAAATTTCGTCATCATTTATATGTCTTAATTGTAGTTCCATACTTTTAGCAAAAGCAGAATATACGTCTGGTGCTGGTGTTGCTGGCTGAGCAGTACAATTTGCAAGTATTTTGTCAACCGCAGAACTATATTTTTTTGATACTTCTTCTCGCAAAGTTTTTTTTTTAGCTCGTTTGCTTTTTTTTGTTTCTTCATTTAATTTATTTCCCTCAATTAAAATCACTTCGTCTTCTTCACCAAGATTTGCATTTTCTATAAGCTCCATTTCCATACATTCTTCAATATACTAAAAAATAAAAGAAAAGCATTCTCTAAATAAAGAATTTTTAAATTAATTTTGAGAAGTACTTACATTGCTTTCATTTGTAAACAATTGATCTCCACCATTTAAAAAATTATCGTCTGGTTCAAAGGATGTTGTTAAATCCTGTAAATAAGTTATTTTAAAATGAAATAATTTTCATAGTAAATTAAATATAAATTTTGTAATAAACGTTTTTAATCTTAATAAATGCTTACCGTAACTTCATTATTTTCGTAATTATTATATGATTTTCGAAGTTTCATTGCTTCGTCCAAAAATTTGAGTTCATCAAAATAAAATAAATTGCTGACATAAATATTGTCAGCCGCAGCATCAGATTTTTTAGAGCTATCAATTTTTTTTTTCTAATTGGTAGGCTGTTCTTAAATAATTCTTTTTTTTCACCATTTCAACGGTGCTTCCAGTCCCATAATTTTTGGCGAGTTCTTCCCAAGCTGCTTTCTTTAAATCCGTTCTTTTGTAATTAGCACTTTTAAAATTCCACAAACACTCATAGTTTTTATATAAATTTATTAAATTTAATACTTTTTCTTTTGAGTTTTCCATTTTAAATTAATGGTACATACGACACTTTAAACTACCAAATATAAACTACTTTCTTTTAAAAACAACCAAATGAAAAATATAAACTACTTCAAAAACAAAAAATTACTTTAAAAACAAAAATAAACAAAAAAAAACAACCAAATGAAAATCTACTTATTTTAATAAACTACTTTCTTCAAAAATACAAATTACTTTAAAAACAAAAATTAATTTGAAAACCAAATGAAAACTACTTTTTTTAATTTCTCAAAATATAAACTGCTTTCTTCAAAACCACAAATTACTTTAAAAACAATAATTACTTTAAAAACATAAACAACCAAAATATAAACAATAAACAAACAAACTTGTTCTGTTCTATCCTGCTCTCTCACTTTACGCCATTTTATTTTTGACATATGCGTCAATAAAGTTATCCATAAATGGACGTCCATAAAGTTTGCCATTTATGGAATGGCTGATGGACGAGTGGTCTCGATTATCCATAATGGTTTCCATTTCCATTTCCATTGCCATTTATGGACAACATTATGGATAGTCGAGACCCCATGTTATATAGCCAAATGACTACATTTTTATGCCGTTTACGGCTCGATTTTCTTAAAGGGATATGTCTGTTATGGGGCATAGACTTTAGGCCGCGTGACTTTTGGCCGCGTAGAACAAAATGAAGGCGGTCTAAAGTCATTGATTAAGAATGACTTTAGGCCGCGCGGTCTAAAGTCATTCTTAATCAATGGTGTATTCGTTTCTCAAAAAATGTTCCATTTTCCAAGCGCGGCCTAAAGTCATTTTCCAAAATGACTTTAGACCGCGCGGCCTAAAGTCATTTTGGAAAATTTCCAACATTGCTTCTGTGCCTTTTGTCTTCTCTTTCTTATTATTTTTAACTTCGCAGTAATATTTCATGTCTTCTCTTTCTTATTATTTTTAACTTCGCAGTAATATTTCATGAAGAAATCTATATTTTATATGAAAAATATTTTATAAATTTTTTTATACTTTTTTGTCTTTAATAATTAATAATTTTTAAAAAATATTAAATGTTGGGCTAATAGGCCAAATAAAACTATCATTTTTTCATCAAAATTATAAGAGTTTATTTACGACGTTTCGTCTAATTCCTTAGACATCTTCAAGGTAAAAAACTGAGAAAAAATATGGACATAGTACATTATTTAATAAAAATTATTAAAACTACAAAGACACAAAAGTTACAAAAATTGAAAATTATATATATAGATTTAAAAAAAAACGAAACGCAAATAATATATTATATAAATCTAAGATTATACTTCAATGTATAATACTTACACAACTACTTATAAATTTCGAATAAATATATACACAAAAGTTAAAAAAGTAATAAAAAATAAATAATACACAAAATTATTTAAAACAAAACTAAAAATTTTAACTAAAAATTTTACTAAAAATTATTGTGATAAAATTAATCACAATTTGTCATAATTAAAACTTCATCGTCACTGTTGATACTAATATAAATTATAAATTAAATTTTTCATAAACTGTTTAACAAAGATCAGTATACGTCACTAAGGTCGTCAATGTCGGTTTTCCTGTTCATCGTGTTCTTAGTATTTTGTATAAATAGAGTTTCTAATATTAGCCTTTTGTTCACATTCTTTTCTATAGTTAAAATTTTTGTGTCGTCATAGTTTGGTGTATGGTTGCAATCAATCGAATGCAAAGCCAGAGCCGTCTTATTTTCGTTCTTACATTTAATGTCGGACTTATGGCTGGACAGTCTATTCTTTAAAAATTGTTTCGTTGTACCGACGTATGATAACTTACAAGTTTTAAAAGAAAATAATTAATAATTAATCCCAAACAAATAGAAAGAAATTACTGTAACAAGATGAAATTTAAATTTAAAAAGAAAAAATTATTATTTATCTTCCTAGAATTTTTGTAGGTTCAAATTTTATCATAAAATCCTTTTGTTGCATCTTTGTCAGGTAATAAATTTTTAAAAGCGAAGAAATTTTGTCTTTGATAAAAACTATTTATATGTATACAATATATAATTTATGTTATGATAATTATTATTTATCTTCCTAGAATTTTTGTAGGTTCAAATTTTAGCATACAATCCTTTTGTTGCATCTTTGTCAGGTAATAAATTCTTAAAAGCGAAGAAATTTTGTCTTTGATTAAAACTATTTATATGTATACAATATATAACTTATGTTATGATAATTATTATTTATCTTCCTAGAATTGTTGTAGGTTCAAATTTTAGCATACAATCCTTTTGTTGCATCTTTGTCAGGTAATAAATTTTTAAAAGTGAAGAAATTTTGTCTTTGATAAAAACTATTTATATGTATACAATATATAATTTATGTTATGATAATTATTATTTACCTTCCTAGAATTTTTGTAGGTTCAAATTTTAGCATACAATACTTTTGTTGCATCTTTGTCAGGTAATAAATTTTTAAAAGCGAAGAAATTTTGTCTTTGATAAAAACTATTTATATAAATATAAATTATACCTCCTATTTTGTCTCTGATATATAAACTAAAACAAAAATTATAAGTTTTATTAGCAAAATAATAATAACAAAACTCATGTAATAGATTAATAAATAATTATTTATTTGATATATTTTTTTTTTTTTTAATCCAAATTAAAAGGAAATTTAATTTTACTTTGAAATTAATTTATAAATATAATTAATTTTTTTTTTTTTTGAGAAAATTTTTCTTAATTATATTTAATAATTTTTAGCGAGTTAACTTCACAGTAATATTTCATGAAGAAATCTATATTTTATATGAAAAATATTTTAAAAAGAATATTTTTTTACACTTTTTTGTATTTAATAATTATTTGATTAAAATAACTTTATCTTATACATACTTCTAATATTTTATTATTTACATTGAAAAAAAATAATATTAAAATTAGTAAATATCATCTTTTAATGGCTTTCCATTGGAAAGGCACATCTCCCTCATTTACACAATACAGTGCTAAGTGATTTCTAATTTCACAGGCATGTTTATAATTCGTTTGGCTTTGAGTACATAAATTTTGTATAGTTGGAGGTAATTTTTCTATCTCTTCGTTTTCTGGAACTTTTGTAATATTTTTTGATAAATAATTATGTAGAACACAACATGTTTTTATGTTGTTATCGACGCATGATAATGATGTCTCTATTGGACGATGAAAAATTCGAAATCGGCTGACAAGACGACCAAAACTCATTTCAACAGTAATACGTGCTCTACTGAGTCGATAATTAAATATTTGCTGCGGCGTATTAGCCAAATATATCATCTCCAATAAAAAAATAAGGAATCTTCAACAATTTTTCTCCAAGTTGTTCTGGAGGTGGAATTTCAAGCTTTTCAAATATTTGAAAATCCATCGCAACTTTCAACCACTCATTTTCTGTTTTTGGCATGTAAAAAAAATTTGCATTTAATATAATAAAAATTTTAAATTCAAAATAAATTACCTTTAGAAAATTTGATTCAAGAGCACAAAAAATTTCATTCAAAACATGTGGAACAATTGCTTATCGTTTTCCTAGACACTCTTGTCAAATATTATAGTGATCTGAACGAATCACCAGTTGCAATAAATCGGATTGTTATTGCCGGCCTTATTCTTGCAGAAACTGCATATCTAAAAGTTGTGTCCTGTTTTGTTATTAATGGTTCAATCTTAAAAAAAAAAAGTATTAATTTTTTTTATAATTGCATTTATTGCATTGAACTCACCAATGAAAGTATATCTTCAAAATTATGCATAGTCGTACGACAAAAATTCGTAAAATTATCACCATCTTCCCAAAACAAATCTTTGAGCAAATGCTCTTCTATGCTAAATGCATGCCTTTTCGATAAAAAAGGATTGACCCAAAATTTGGGCTTTCTCCTAACCAATTTTAATTCTTCAACTTCTAATATTTCTAATTGTTCTAACTGTTCTAACTGTTCTAAGATTTTAATTTTTTTTTTAAATATTGTCATCACTTTGTCTACCATTTCTATATATTTTAAAAACTATATATTATTAACTAAACTATATATTCTAATATTAAAAAAACTAAAAGAACAAATTGTTTACGTTTACACACTATTATTTATTATTTGTACACACTATTATTATTACTTTTTTATTTATCATATATTTACTATACAAAATTATAATTATTTTATTTAAAACACACGACTGTTCACACCAAAATAAAGTTTGTTATGAATTTTTAATGACAGCTGAAGGTATAAATGACATTTAAAACAAGCCATGAAATGCCCAGTTTTTTTGTTTGGAAATCCATAAATGGAAATGGCTATGGAAATGGAAATGGAAATGGAAACGGTCATGGATAGTCGAGACGGCCTGTAAGACTCCATTTTCGAACCGCCTTTACGGAGTTAAAGCGAACAGTTTCTGTTCCCATGGGCGTATGGAAATTGAAATGAAAGACGGCACGTTAAAGCGTAATGTTTTTATGCCGCATTTGCAATACAATTTTACGCCGCTTTTTGCAGCTTAATTTTATGCCGACTTTTCGGCTCCATTTCGAACCGCTTAAAATTATTATAAATAATCGCTTGTAGAACAAAAAAAAATCCAAAAATTTTCATTTTTTTAATAAAATAATTAGTATTTTATTACATTATCAACACAATTATTATAACATATAAATATTTTGTATTTTAAATATTTTGAAATGACTGTCTGCAACTACAATGTTTCATTTTTCCCAAATCAGGAAAGTTTACAGACAGCTTAATCTGTTAATCATTTTGAGGCAGAATTTCACATATATATCCAATGAATTATCACAAAAGCCCTTTAATATTTTAATCTGAAAATAAACACAAAAATTATTAGATTATTATTTATAAATTATTAATTTAATATATTATTTAATACATTAAATATTTACCAAAAAATTATTCGACATGAATACTCTGAGTAGTATAGATATGTTCCTTCTGGACCACTATTTTCCATGCAAAATACAAATTTTTTTGAAAATTTAAAATTCTCAGTTGGTCCAGAAAATCCATATACTTTTCAATATAAAATCTACACAACACAACTTTTTTTCATTTTGCTTTGTCCCGATATCCACATATATTTTTTGCACAATTCACGCATACTTTTTCGAATTCCCTTCGACGGTATATAATCCGAATATAAGTTTCACTTTCAATTTAAAAAAATTAAATGTACTACACCACAATAAATTCACGCATAGTAACTTGTTTTTCTCTTTTGTGGTCTACCATATAGATATGTTCCTTCTGGACCACTATTTTCCATACAAAATACAAATTTTTTTGAAAATTTAAAATTCTCAGTTGGCCCAGAAAATCCATATACTTTTCAATATAAAATCTTCACAACCCAACTTTTTTTCATTTTGCTTTGTCCCGATATCCACATATATTTTTTGCACAATTCACGCACATACTTTTTCGAGTTTTCTTCGTCGGTATATACATAATCCGAATATAAGTTTCACTTTCAATTTTAATTATTTTCCTGATTTTGAACTTGCATTTAAAAATTATGACATTGTAATCAATATTATCTCATATATATATTGATTAAAAAAATTTAAATTTTTCGTGTTTGGTCCATGGCAATATACTTAAATTATAATTTTTGTAACGTTTTTATTCTGATTTTTTAAAAAAATTCTTCTCAATTTTTCGAAGTGAAAACTCTTTATGATATAGGTCAAATTGATCAACTTATCACCCAAATAATGCAGATATGCAAGTTCAAAAATATTGATATCAAAATATGCTAATTTTTTTCCGAAAGGTGAGGTTAACATAATAATAATATAAATTTTTTATAATCAGGCAGATTTTAATTTAAAAAATTCATAAAACTATTTATAAATAACAGGATGCAATAACTTAAAATCATAAGTACCTACTTTTATTAATTTAATAATTTCTACAGTCTTTAACAATTTATATTTTCGATAAAATTTAATATTTTCCTTGAATAAAATTTATTATTAAATGATTGCAATTATATTCCATTATCGATACAATGTATTAAGTAAATTTGTAAAATCAACATTTAAACTTAAACTTAACTATTTTTTTTTATTTTTATAATAAATGTTTATAGTTTTATTGGAAGAACATAAATATGCTTACTTTATGATGACAAAACACTGAAAAATTGGGCTCATGGTCATGTACCTTTCATTTTTGTATTTCTTTGTTATTGGTACAAAATTTTTCTAGAAAAATTTGTATAAAAAGGAATCGCATTTTAAAATAGGATTCACTCTAAAAGTATTTCTTACCGTGAGAACAATTTTTAAAGCAATAATGAATTCAAATATAATATTAAAAACGGATGATTTGGAAGTAGGAAAAATATATAAAATAACAAATTTAAAAGTTTTAGACGTAAAATATAAAAATGTTGGAAATAGTATATTAGCTGAACTAGAAGGCAAAGGCAATAGTAAATATTGGCTTCCATCAAAATTTAATCCGGTAATTGAAGAATTACAAAAATCTGAGAGTTGTATATTAAAAATAAATATGCAATATTTAGGACGTGATAGTTTTAAATTAATATCGAAGACATATTAATATTATTCAATACAAATACAAACTTATCTAAATTTTTGTGTGAATTAAAAGAGTTTGTACCGGAAATTTTATATGAAAAATATAATAATAGAATTTCAATAAATGAGTAATAATATATAACATTATAATGTTTTATGTGAACATTGTGGCACCAGATTTTACAAATCTGTAAATTTGGAGAAACATTTAAATAAATGTAAGACCTTAGTTGAGAATGTAAAAGTGAAAAAAACTAAATTATTTTTATCTGATCGGTGGGAAAAACATTTTGATCAAATAAATATTTGAGCGAACATATAATAAATTGTGTTAACAATGCTGAATTACAGAGTACATCAAAAGATACTAAATTTTGTCAAGATTGAAACAAGGATGTAGAAGTTCAGAAGTGGACATCACATTTAAAAACTAATTTGCATAAAGAAAAAACTGCGGTAATTATTAATAATAATATTAAATGTATTAAATCATGTTTCAAAAATAGAATTGAAACTTTTATTATAGAAAATAAAAAAGAAGAGGAATTAGCAATAAGTAATTTTTTTATAGTAATTAATGTTAACATTATTGATATATTAAAGCAGTGTTTAAGTAAGCATAGGGCTTTTAAATATAATTTAGAATTATTCGCAGAATATGTTAAACCTCAGCAAATAGCCAATGGGGACGAATTTGATTTAGATATAAAATCATTTAATACTAAAATGACTTTAGTTGAAAATGAACAATATATTTTAGAATCAATAGATAAAATGACTAACCAAATAAACGCTCAAGCTGAAGAGTTTCAAGAAAAACCTTGAAATTAATATTAACAGATATTGTCCTATACGAGGATCTACATATATAGAATTACCTAAAATTATTAAATTGAAAAAAGCATGTATAAATATTAAAAATCAAGATATTTATTGTTTCAAATGGTGTATACTTGCGGCTTTGCAATCCCCAAAAAATCATTCAGATAGACTAAGTTCTTACAGACATTATTTCATTGAAGATTCCGTAATTAGATTAAATTCAATGGTTCTCAATTTTTCAGGATTACAATTTCCTTTGAAAATTCAAGATGTTGCAAAGTTTGAAGATATTAATCCTGAAATAAGTTGTAATGTTTTTGGTTATAAAATCATGCAGAAAAAATTAAAAATTGTTGGCCCTTACTATCACACAAAGCTAAAAAAGAAACATCAGATAAATTTACTTTTATTGCAAAAAGATGAAAATTATCATTATGTATTGATTAAAAATATTTCAAGATTGTTGAGGTCACAAATTTCAAATCATCGCACTACAATTCATATGTGTGAAGTTTGCTTGCAGCACTTTTATTCTGATGAAAAATTAAAAGAACATACAAACTACTGTAATAAAATTGTAGTTAAAATGCCAAATGTAGATGATAATTTTTTAAAATATCAAAATTTTAGTTTACAAGCTATAGTTCCATTTGTTATATATGCAGATTCGGAAAGTATGCTACAGACATATGACACATGTTTTCCTCACAAAAAAAATCTTCAACAACTAATATTCCCAAACATGTTCCAATTGCATTTGCGTATTATATATGCTGTTCATTTGATTCTAGTTTAAATAAATATTTTGTATTTACGGGTGAAAATTGTGCTAAGGACTTTATTGCATCTTTAGCAAATGAATGTAAAGAACTATATGTACGTTATTTTATAAAACCTAAACCAATGAATTCTTTAACATTTGAGGAAGATGTGAGGCAAGCAACTAGTAAAACTTGTCATATTTGTAAGAAAGATTTAGAATATTCGTCAATTCGAGTTCGTGACCACTGTAATTTTACTGGTAATTATAGAGGACCTGCTCACTCAATTTGCAATATGAATTACAGGGATTGCAATTTCATTCCTATCTTTTTTCATAACTTTTCTAAATATGATTGTCATATGTTATTTAAAGAATTGAATGAAATACCTGGAGCAATTAATGTAATACCTATTAATAAAGAAATCTCCATATCTCTAAGTAAACAAGTTCAACTATTTTCTTCAATTTGAGATTTTTAGACTCATTCCGCTTTATGCCTTCAAGTTTAGATACATTAGCTCAAAATTTGGATTCAGATGATTTTAGTAATGTAAAAACTTATTTCCCAAATAATGTAGAATTTCAGTTAGCTAAGCAAAAAGGAGTTTTCCCTTATGAATATTTAGATAGTTGGGCTAAACTTAAAGTCGAAAGTTTACCGCCTCAACAAAATTTTTACAACAAATTGACAAATACAGCTTGTACTCCAAGTGAATATAATCATGCAAAAAATGTTTGGAATACTTTCAAATGTAAAAATTTTGAGGATTATTTGAAATTGTATTTAAAAGTAGATGTTTTGCTACTCACAGATGTTTACGAAAATTTTAGAGTAACATGTAAAAAAATATACGATCTAGATACTGCTCAATTCTGCTCAACTCCAGGACTTGCATGGCAGGCTATGTTAAACTGCTCAATACTGCTCAACTCTGCTCAACTCTGCTCAACTACTGCTCAACTCCAGGACTTGCATGGCAGGCTATGTTAAAATTTACAAAAATTCATTTAGAATTGTTAACAGATTCTGATATGTATAATTTTATTACAAGTGGTATTCGAGGAGGTATTAGTCAATGCTCTTTAAGAAATTCAGTCGCCAACAATAAATATATGGATAATGATTATAAGCCTGAGGAACCCAATAAGTATTTAATGTATTACGATTGCAATAATTTGTATGCATACGCTTTGGCAGAATACCTACCTTACAGAGATTTTAAATGGATAAAAAACCCAGACAACATTCGAACAATAATTGAGAAAATTGAGGATGATGCTGATATTGGGTATATTCTTGAAGTTGATTTAGATTATCCATACGACTTGCACGATACTCATAATGACTTACCTTTTTGTGCGGAGAATAAATTAACTCCAAACTGTAAAAATAAAAAACTAATTTTGGATTTAACTGATAAAAAATATTACATTATACATTATAGAAATTTAAAGCAATGCATGGCAAATGGACTTAAGTTACAAAAAATTCATAGGGGCATACAATTTGAACAAAAAGCTTTTATGAAAAGTTTCATTGATATGAATACTAAATATCGCACGAATGCAAAAAATGAATTTCAAAAAATGATTTTCAATAATATAAATAATAGTCTGTTTGGTAAATCTATAGAAGATGTATTTAAGCGTAAAACGATCAAAATTGCAACGATTGGGAGAGCAGAAGAAGGCATTTGGGTGCCAGAGCATTGATATCAAAACCTAATTTTCATAGTTGCTCATATTTTACAGAAAACTTGGCAGCTGTTCAGTTAAATAGAGATTTTCTAACTCTTAACAAACCTGTTTATTTAGGATTCACTGTATTAGATTTATCAAAAATGCTTATGCACTTTTTCACACAAATTATAAAAATGTTAAAGTAAAATATGGAATTGATGTTGATATTAATTATATAGATACTGATAGTTTTATTTACACAATCAAAACGGATGACTTTTACAATGACATTAGAAATGACTTGGAAGATCGATTTGATACCTCGAATTACGAAAAAAACAATCGGTTTAATTTTCCTTTGGTAAATAAAAAAAGAGTTGGTTTTTTTAAAGATGAAAATGAAGGTAAAATTATGAGGGAATTCATTGGTTTACGTGCCAAAGTATACATGGTAGATGTTGTAAATAAAGAACTAATAAAAAAAGCTAAGGGTATTACAAAATCTGCTGTTCAAAAACTAACATTAAATAATTTTAAAAACTGTTTATTATATAAAAAATTATATTACCGAAATATGAACGTTATAAGATCTAAACTACACACGGTATACACACAAAATTTAAATAAATTAGCTCGTAGTTCTAACGATACTAAACGATATATTTTAGAGGATAACATAAGTACATTGGCTTGGGGTCACTTTAAAATAGATTTAATGGATATGTTTGATGAGGAATATTGATTTTATATAAGTAGAAATAAGATAATTATATACATAAATATATATAGTATATCAGTAACGATTGTAATTAAATATAGTTGTATTCATTATTTTAATGATGTCAGAAAAAGAAGTTGTTGTAAATGAATTGCATAGAAATGCAAGGAAAAAATTTCAACGTCGAAGATACATACAAAAAGGCATAAATGATGTTTGGCAAATAGATTCAGCTGATATGTCAGCAATTAAAAAATGTAATAATAATTTTAAGTTTATTTTAATTGTAGTTGATATATTTTCTAAATTTATGTACGTAAAACCATTAAAAACTAAAACTGGTGTAGAAGTAACTAAGGCTTTAGCCGATATTATTGCTGAAAATAAAGTACCGCCTCACAATATACATTCAGATGCTGGAACAGAATTTTTTAATAGCAACTTTAAGAGTCTAATGAAAAAACACAATATTAATCATTACACAAGTTTTACAATAATAAAAGCTGGAATAGCAGAACGTGCAATACGTACTTTAAAAAACAAAATGTTCAGCTTAAATGGAAATTATAATTGGATTGATTTTTTGAGCAAAATCGTTTTGCAGTATAATAACTCATACCACCGTACAATTAAAATGAAGCCATCACAAGTTGAACATAGAAATGGGAAACTACTTTTGAAATCAGTGTATAGCAGTCCAAAAGTTTTTAAAAAGGGGAAATTTAAAGTTGATGATTACGTTAGAATCAAAACACAAAAGTACATTTGACAAAGGATATTTACCAAATTGGTCAACTGAAATTTTCAAAATTTATAAAATTAAATTAACAAATGCTGTAACCTATGTGTTGGAAGATTACAAAAATCAAATAATAAAAGGAGGGTTCTATGAGTTTGAATTACAGAAGGTCGCACACAAAGATATTTATTTGGTTGAAAGAGTAATCCGCAAGAAAGGGGATATGTGAAATGGCTAGGTTTTGATGAGAGTCACAATTCCTGGATTAAAAAGAGCAAATTATTATTGAACTAAGGTATTATAAAATAAATGCTTTAAATTTTTTAAAAAACTAATTTAGTTATTTTGTTGATTTTGAAATGGATGCAGTTAACAGCAACAGCGAACGAGTAAATTTACTATTGGCTTATCATTATTTTTTAAATGATGAACACACAGCAAAGATATCAACAGGAATAAATCCGTCTACATTTCAGTCGACCATCATTATAGACAAATCTGAAAGTTCACCAATGATTTTTACGTACAATTTTTGGAACTTTTTCACACAAAACATCTCAACTGAAGCGGACATTGAAAATATAGATTTTTTGTTAAGTATTGATGAGTGGAAAAAATTGTATGAAATAAAAGATTTTATTAGTTCGTATGCCTATTCGAATTATATTAGTGAGCCGTACATAAAAGCTTATGTATTCGAATATTTTAATAAATGTAAACAATTAAATTATAATAAGTTAAGCAATGATTTGTTTTTTTTACCTAGTTACACTGCATTATTTAACTTTTCCAAGCTATTTGCTGAAATTCCATTATTTTGTAAAAATAATATACCTAATAATAATAGTAAATAAATGTTCTCAATGTATACAAAATTAATCGTTTTATTTCCAAAAGTTTCAGGTTTAAATTTCAGGTTTTATATAATTGTTCATAGGTCACTGTCTTACAGCTAGTTTACCTTTAAATAAATGCTATGATGATGATTTTGTGGAGCCCCGCGCGTTTTGCTGCCTGCCTTATGCCGCATAAGGAATTAAGAGTATCCCCTCCAGCATTCTTATTTAATTTGATTAAACTTGTTTTATCATGCTACGCATGATTTCAAAAGAACAGTGATATTTGACTCTTTGAAAAAAAGGAAACTAAAAATAAATATGAATAAGATTGCATTTGTGGACTTTCAATTTGTAATTGGAAATGGAAAACAATACTTTGTTAAAGAAATGGCAATTTTAGAACAGGGTTCATTAACTCCACAAACGTATTATTTCAAATCTCCATACCCAAGAGAAGAACTGACTCACGAAGCTATAAGACAAAATTGTTATATTACTGAAAATATTAATAACCTTGAATGGGATTCTGGTATTTTTGATTATAATTATATATTGTAATGTATACACATTACAACAAAAATAAAATCATCTGATATTCTCTAATCTAGAAAGTTTCTTATCGTATGATTGCATTTTATAAACAAAAAAAAAACGATAACAAAGACAGCTGATCTTCTTTCCAATTATCATATGATATTGCACTTTATAAATCAATAACAAAGACAGCTGATCTTCTTTTTTAATTATCGTGTGATAAAAATATGAATAATAATAATAATAATTGAATTGTTCAAATTAATTTTTTTTATTTAGATTAAGTAATTGTATTAGTAATATTAAGTATATAATTTAGGTAAAATTTTAATTGTATTAGTAAGAATTATATAAATAGTTGGTAAATTTGAAATAAAAATCAGAATCAAATCTTAATTCTCACTTTTAATTTCGGCTCCTTAAGCCTAAATAATATAAGGAACTAATTGACTTCCAAAGCCTATAATATTGGACGTAAAAGCTTCCGAGCTAACAGGAATAAATCCGTCTACATTTCAGTCGACCATCATTATAGACAAATCTGAAAGTTCACCAATGATTTTTACGTACAATTTTTGGAACTTTTTCACACAAAACATCTCAACTGAAGCGGACATTGAAAATATAGATTTTTTGTTAAGTATTGATGAGTGGAAAAAATTGTATGAAATAAAAGATTTTATTAGTTCGTATGCCTATTCGAATTATATTAGTGAGCCGTACATAAAAGCTTATGTATTCGAATATTTTAATAAATGTAAACAATTAAATTATAATAAGTTAAGCAATGATTTGTTTTGTTTTACCTAGTTACACTGCATTATTTAACTTTTCCAAGCTATTTGCTGAAATTCCATTATTTTGTAAAAATAATATACCTAATAATAATAGTAAATAAATGTTCTCAATGTATACAAAATTAATCGTTTTATTTCCAAAAGTTTCAGGTTTAAATTTCAGGTTTTATATAATTGTTCATAGGTCACTGTCTTACAGCTAGTTTACCTTTAAATAAATGCTATGATGATGATTTTGTGGAGCCCCGCGCGTTTTGCTGCCTGCCTTATGCCGCATAAGGAATTAAGAGTATCCCCTCCAGCATTCTTATTTAATTTGATTAAACTTGTTTTATCATGCTACGCATGATTTCAAAAGAACAGTGATATTTGACTCTTTGAAAAAAAGGAAACTAAAAATAAATATGAATAAGATTGCATTTGTGGACTTTCAATTTGTAATTGGAAATGGAAAACAATACTTTGTTAAAGAAATGGCAATTTTAGAACAGGGTTCATTAACTCCACAAACGTATTATTTCAAATCTCCATACCCAAGAGAAGAACTGACTCACGAAGCTATAAGACAAAATTGTTATATTACTGAAAATATTAATAACCTTGAATGGGATTCTGGTATTTTTGATTATAATTATATATTGTAATGTATACACATTACAACAAAAATAAAATCATCTGATATTCTCTAATCTAGAAAGTTTCTTATCGTATGATTGCATTTTATAAACAAAAAAAAACGATAACAAAGACAGCTGATCTTCTTTCCAATTATCATATGATATTGCACTTTATAAATCAATAACAAAGACAGCTGATCTTCTTTTTTAATTATCGTGTGATAAAAATATTAATAATAATAATAATAATTGAATTGTTCAAATTAATTTTTTTTATTTAGATTAAGTAATTGTATTAGTAATATTAAGTATATAATTTAGGTAAAATTTTAATTGTATTAGTAAGAATTATATAAATAGTTGGTAAATTTGAAATAAAAATCAGAATCAAATCTTAATTCTCACTTTTAATTTCGGCTCCTTAAGCCTAAATAATATAAGGAACTAATTGACTTCCAAAGCCTATAATATTGGACGTAAAAGCTTCCGAGCTAATAAAATACGGATTTGCGGCTGATAATAGCCAAGCACATAGAGCATACCTTTGCTTCTATAATAATAAAGGTAATATAGGCAATTCACTTTGCTATATCTATAGGAAAATATACATTTTAATTTAAAATGTATATTCATACTTACTTTTCCATTACAATATCTACCATAATAAGAACTTTGGAAATGTATTCGAAAATTTTCGTGAAAGGGCAACAGAAGAAAGATATTCTCTTAAAGTATTTGCCATCGAAATCTCCAGGTACAACTGTAATAGATCTGTTTGATATTCCCAAGTTGGAAGATCTATATTAGTATAACTATAATTGTAATATTCATGACGACAACAAAGATAAAAAAACACGATGTGCGGTAAAAAACTGCATAAATATTTACATGTTTTCATTCAAATGTAATAAAATAGATTTTTAAACAAATATTCTGTAAAATAAAATAAAATGAAAACATAAAAATAAATGAAAAGCATATTTATTATAATCAATTTTTTATTTATAAAGAGAAAAAAAATACAATATATTGCTTATTTCTAGAAATTTAATATTTAAAAATTTTTTTAAATAAACTTAAAACTAACTTATCATTGTTTGAAAATTTCGTCGAATGAAACATGTTTAAAAATTTTTGCATCGATAATGCTCTACAGCGATAATATATGAAAACACAGGAATAATGTCCGCAAAAATTGGAGAAAGAGCCCGTTTTGAGTTTCGTACAAAACATTTTTGTACCGAGCTTTCATTTATTTTTTCAATAAAAGTAGTTGCTATTGTTTGGTTTCCATAAGAATCGAAATATTCCACACATCCAAATTTGGGAAAATATAAGACAAACCAACCCAGGATGGGTATCTGGATCTGTATTAACAATAATGAAGGATGGCTTGCTTTTAATGACATTTCTTGGTATACGGTTAAAGGCATAAACTCCTTTAAGTCTTTCTTGTAAATTTATTCTTCTGAAGAAGCTTCTTGATCTCCAGTGTGTTCATTATTTTTCATATTTTAAATATCTTAAATTGTTGAAGTACATTTCACATATTGTTCCAAAAATTCTTTCTTTGTTTTTCCATTCACCAGCACTAAATCAAATTTGTTCAAAACACTTTTTAAACTATGTGTAATATCTTCGTTGTGAGAATTACCATTAATCGAACAATTCTGTTTCTCAAAAACTATTTTAGTTGTCGGATATAAATATTTGTAGTCATAACGTATACTTTTACAAGATTTTTCTATCCCAACAACATTCACTTTTCGAGCAAAATAAATTAATTTGTCACATGCAAAAGATCTTTTCTGTAGCGCACTTAATATCATACTAAATCTTGGAAGTATTCCAGCCGGTATTTATACTTGTGTGTAAATATTTCGATTTTTATCAATTTCTAAACTGGTATAAAATTCCCCATATACAATACACGTCAATGTTGATGAAAGTGGAACCTTAAATTTTGCTTCAATTCTAACTACACCTTGATTTAACAAACTTTGACACTGCTCATTACCTGATTCATCAGCTGATAAATCAAAAGCTAAAATTGTGAAGCCTTTTGCAAAGGCTCTCTTGTAATTTGATGACCTTTATCAAAATGGTGTATTCCTGTACCCCTGAATAAAGTTAAATATGCTCTTGCATTACCAACACTTTCAGAAAAATTTGTTTCAATTGGAGAATTTGGTACTTGAACGCCATTCATATACAATTGAAATTGAGATAAATTTTGATGGTCGAAATGATAGGGATTTTTCGATCGTTTTCCATTAAAATTTTCAGTATTTACCATGCAAAACAGTAATGTATTTGGTAACTGACCAATAAACACATTATCCAGTGAAATGTTTGAAGTATTGGAGGGTATGGTAAATGTTTTTAATTCGCCTCTTTTATAATGATATTTCGCATTGGTCTTTTCCAGAATAGTGTTATGAGCCAATAAAATATTTGGATTCACTGTAACATGCTTCATATAAAGTGACGCTTCATGAATTTTCAAATAACTCTCATCGGTATCGTTGCAAAATAAGAAAAAATCTGGCTTTTCTAAAGTTAATGAAATTCTTATGTCTACATTATTTAAAAGCAAAGTGGGAGTATTGAAAAAATCCACATGCAATTTTCCCATTAACTCCACCATTGATGAATTATTGTAAAATTTTTTGTCTTGTTTTAGAACCTGTATTGCTATAATCATGAATATTATTGGAAAACATCATGTTTATATTGAAAACATCATTCCCATATGTTAATGTATTTCATAAAAATTAACTTTATAACTAATTGTGTTTAAATAAATCTCTTCTTATCAGAGTACTCAAACTGTCAACACGTATTTTTTTTTAACCTTAAAACTTCACTTTACATCACGTTATGGGCCTATCAGAAAATTTCAAGAAGTAAAATTAATTATAAATTGTTTGCCATTGCCATTATTATTTGTTAAATAATCCGTAAAATTATTATATATATTAAATAAAAAAAAAAAATCAGTAATTCTTAAAATATTTTTTTTCATTAATATCCGTAAAAATTAATATGGCATCAAACAATTTACCTATAATGGAGAAATTAACTGGGAGGGAAAATTTCAATACGTGGCAATTTGCCATGAAATCTTATCTTGAACACGAAGATTTATGGTCATGTGTTGAAGACAAAGATACTACAGAAGATGCAGCGGTTAAGCTCAAAAGAGATATAAAAGCAAAATCAAAAATAATTTTGATGTTACATTCATCGTTGTTTGTTCATGTCCAAGATGCAAGAACATCAAGTCAGGTTTGGAAAAAATTACAAACAATTTTTCAAGATTCTGGGTTATCACAAAAAGTAATTCTGATGCGTAAATTGATCACAACTAAATTAGATGATTGTGATTCAATTGAAAGTTACATTAATATAATTTTAACTACAGCACATTCGTTAAACGAGATAAATTTTATAATTTCCGATGAATGGATAGGTACAGTTTTATTGGCGGGTTTGTCAGATGACTATAAGCCAATGATCATGGGAATTGAAAATTCAGGTGCTAAAATTACTGGTGATTTTGTGAAAACCAAATTGTTACAAGATTCGGTGAATATAAATAAAAATGTAAGTACAGCATTTTATACAAAACATCGTCCAAAATTTGATAAGAAAAATTTGGTCCGAGATGTTTTAAATGTAATAAATACGGTCATATTTCCAAAAATTGTAACAATAAAACAGAAAATAAAGATAAAGATAATAAAATAAAATCTGAAAAAACGTTTTATACGGTATTTGCTGCTAATGAATGCATTAACAATAATGAGTGATATATTGATTCAGGTGCTTCGTCACATATGACGAATAATAATAAATTTCTTAAAAAAATCACACCACTAACATTTCAAAATTCTATAACAATAGCAAATAATACAACCGTTAAAGTTGAACATAAAGGAAATATGATATTAACCGTAATTAATAATAATGAAATAAGTGATATAAATGTAACTGATATATTATATGTACCGGAATTATCAGTAAATTTATTATCTGTAAGTAAAATTGTTGAAAAAGGTAATACCGTAAAGTTTGATTCGAAAGGTTGTAAAATTTTTAATAAATACAACGAATTATTAGCCAGTGCATCGTTAATTAACAACATGTATAAGTTAGATCAACCTCAACAATCGGAAAAATCATTTATTTCATCGGAAAATTTGAACATATGGCATCGTAGAATGGGTCATCTAAATAATAATTATCTAAAAAAAATTAAAAATTAAAAATTTAATGAATCAATTAATGAAATTTGTTCTATTTATTTAAAAGGTAAACAAGCGAAACAAAAATTCACCGAATCAAATTCAAAATCATCAAGAAAATTGGAATTAATACATGCTGATTTATGTGGTCCAATGGAGATTAGTTCACGGGGTGGATCACGATATTTTTTCACTTTAATTGATGATTTTACACACAAAACTTTTGTATATTTTTTAAAAAATAAAGATGAAGTTGCAAATATTTTTAAAAAAATTCAAAGCTTTAGTTGAAAATCAAACTGACTGTAAAATAAAAATTTTCAGAACCGATAATGGTGGTGAGTTTGTTAATGAAATTTTATTAAAATTTATTCAAGATTGTGGCATAGAACATCAAACAACAATACCATACAATCCACAACAAAATGGTGTTGCAGAAAGGATGAATAGAACCATTGTAGAAAGAGCAAGATGTTTACTATAAGATGCTGATTTAAATAAACGTTTTTGGGCTGAAGCAGTTTCGACGGCAGTTTATTTAATAAATCGATCTCCGACAAAGCATTACAAAATTATCAAATTCCAGAAGAAGTCTGGACTCAACAAATTTGTAATCTTTCACACCTGAAATTTTTTGGTTCAACAGTTTATGTACATATTCCAAAAGTCAAAAGAAAATTTGATCCGAAATCAACAGAGTGCATATTTGTAGGTTATTGTGTAAATCAAAAAGGATATAGAGTTTTTGATCCGAATACAAATAACATTTATTCTACACGAGATGCAGTTTTTAAAGAAAAAGTAAGTTTCATTGTTTCTGATTTTAATTTTGGTTTGGCTCTATTTTCAGATGATCAGTATAAAGTGGAAGAATATGAAAATGAATTTTATTCTGAATCATCTAAAAATATAAAAATAATTGACTCATCCGTAATTAATGAATCAACAGAAATAAATAATTCTTCAGAAAATAATGATTCATGTAAAATAAATGATTCATTCGAAAGTATATTTGATGACGCTAATAATATATTATTAAGCAGTGAAGAAAATGATTCTGGAAGTAATACAGAATTAAAAAATGAATCATCACGTAGAAGAACAAAAAGAATTATCAAACCAAATAAAATGGAAGATTATGTATATTGTACAACTGAAAAATTTGGTGATCCAGTAACAGTAAAAGAAGGACTTGAACGTTTCGATAGTCAACATTGGAAGAAGGCAATGGAACAAGAATATTCATCTTTAATTGAAAATAATACCTGGACTTTAACAGATCCTCCGAATAATAAAAATCCAATTAAGTCCAAATGGGTATTTAAAACAAAATTTGATGCTGATGGTTCAGCAAGGTATAAAGCTCGCCTGGTAATAAAAGACTGTTCTCAATGTAAAGGAATTGATTATGAAGAAACCTATGCACCAGTTGTAAGATATAGCTCAATTAGATATCTTATGTCTTTGGCCTCGGAATTAGATCTTGATATTGACCAGATGGATGCAGTGACAGCATTTCTTCAAGGTGATTTGGAAGAAGATATCTATATGGTTCAACCGGAAAATTTTCAACAACATGGTTCACAGGTTTGCAAATTAAACAAATCAATATATGGGTTAAAACAGGCAAGTAAAGCTTGGAATAATAAATTAAATAATGTTTTAAATGATATTGGGTTGAATCGTTCTAAAGCTGATCAATGTGTGTATTATTAAAATAACAGCTGATAGTATAATCATCATTGCTGTATATGTAGATGATTTATTAATTTTCAGTAATAATGAAACTGACAAATTAAAACTTAAATCTGAATTACTTCAAAGATTTAAAATGAAAGACATTGGTGAAGCTAAACTTTGTTTAGGATTCAATATAACGCGTGATCGTAAAAATAAAATATTATGGTTAGATCAAACGAAATACATAGAACAAATTTTAGAACGATTCAACGTGAGTAATTGTAATAGTATTTCTACTCCATTAGATATAAATATCAAATTAAGTAAAGATTTTTCACCGAAAAATGTAGCTGAAATAAATGAGATGAAAAATATACCATACCAGGAAGCTGTCGGTAGTCTTTTGTACTTAGCACAAGGTACTAGGCCTGATATCACATACGCTGTAAGCTTAGTAAGTCGTTATAACAACAACCCTGGAAAAGAACACTGGAGAGCAGTAAAAATAATTTTTCGATACATCAAGGGTACTTCTTCAATAAAATTACAATTTTCTAAGACAACAAATAGTGACATAAAAATGTATGGATATTGCGATGCGGATTGGGCGAATGATCTAGATGAGAGAAAATCTATGAAGGGATATATTTTTATGAAGAATGGTGGTCCAATTACATGGAATTCAAAAAAACAACAAACTGTAGCTTTGTCAACTATGGAAGCAGAATATATGGCTATGTCAGCAGCAGCGCAAGAAGCTTTATGGCTACGAAAATTTGAAGATGAAATCAATTGTGAAACTTCAATTTCTACAAAAATTTTATGTGATAACCATAGTGCTGTGGCTTTAGCAAATGCAACAGGTTATCATCCACGAAGTAAACATATACACATCAAACATCATTTCATAAGAGAAAAAATCAACATGAAACAAATAGAAATAATACCAACTAGCACCGATGAAATGTTAGCAGATATATTAACAAAAGGTTTACCAAAATTAAAACATGAATATATCATCAACAAATTAAATATGAAGAAATGTAGTTTTAGTGGAAGTATTGGAAAACATCATGTTTATATTGAAAACATCATTCCCATATGTTAATGTATTTCATAAAAATTAACGTTATAACTAATTGTGTTTAAATAAATCTCTTCTTATC
The DNA here is from genome assembly GCA_949752835.1 of Empis stercorea. Lineage (NCBI taxonomy): Eukaryota > Metazoa > Arthropoda > Insecta > Diptera > Empididae > Empis > Empis stercorea. The sequence goes on along the minus strand of OX457085.1, from coordinate 53,632,337 downwards.
ATAGTACTCAAACTGTCAACACGTATTTTTTTTAACCTTAAAACTTCACTTTACATCAAATATTAGGTTTGTCTAACTCCCATCCTGCACCTTCTAAATGAGTTGTACTAGCATCTTTGCCATAATTTAATAAAGATACTAAATAGCTTTTATAATTGTAATGCGAGTCAGATGGCGATATTTTTTTTCCATTGAGCGTAACATTAACTTGTTTTATCATTGAGTGAAGCAAATTATTTACTACACTTGGTTGTGGCGCAGCCTTAACATCGACGCCTGTGCCTGTTTTATCATTAATACTCCATTGCGTGCCATCTTTTTTTAATATTTGAACTCTAAATTTAATAGAAGTTGATGAAAGATCTCTATAAATATCGCCATGACCAAGCGAAATAAATTCTATTGTAGAAGGCGAAGCATCCAAAGATGCTAATGGATTATATACAGCTTCTTCTGAACGTAAAATACTTGTTTGTATTGGTGGAGTAGCAAAAATATCCAATTCGGATTTCATGCATTCGACAATAGACATTTTTTAATTGAAAATATCTAACACACGTGTTTGCTTGTCCTTTATTGTTTTTTGCTTTCTTTGTCGTTGATGAAATGATTTTAATTTCGGACATTCACGCCTTTTTATAGTTTTACGTTTTTTTTTAATATCATTGAGGTATTATATTTTTTTCTTTTTATACCACTGCTGTACATTGAATGTAGTTGATTTATAGCTGTAGTTCTTAAATTCTGTAAGCCTGCTTTAGCTTGATCTGCAAATGCTTCTTTTGAATTAGCTCCTGATGCTATATCTGATAAAATATTACCACCAGTTTTCAAAGCTTCATCTTTCAATAAATTTAATCCTGAAACTAACGAAGGTTTAAGATACCGAAATAAACTTGCAAATAAACTTTCAAGACCACGCCCACGTTGAATAGTTGGGTATGATTGTAACAGTGGTCCTATTTAGTCTATACTTCCACAAGCTTGTGATAGGTAATATTTAATGTACTCACGATGCATGTTTGAAAAAAACAGTACACTTTATGACATATGTTTTTAATTATAGAGTTTTTCAAAAAAGTTTAAAGTGTAATACACCTTTTGTTGGATAATAGTTTGGTACAAAATCAATTTTTTTACCATACTGATCACAAATATTAATAGCTATACTCTCAAAAATCTTTTTTCCCATAGGTACGTATTGAATATTTTTAAATTCTGTATTAATCTGTTTTTTACAGTTTTCAATATTTATTGCACGTAAGGCTCTTATTTTATTATTTCCATAAATTTCTGGTTGAATAATATCACTATATACCATTACCATGCCTCTTTTTTCATCATTATGTTTATCCAACCAATACTTTTTTGTAATTAGCAATGTCTTTTTTTTGTTGAAAGAGTTCTTTCATCTTATCTGGTATAGTATAGTTATGATTTTGTTTTAAATAATAACTTTCTGTATCAAAAGTTTTTGACAAGCGAACAAGTTTTAATTGGTCTGGAGCCGAAACTGCTTTATAAGTAATATTTTTAAATATTTCATCATCTAATAAAATTGCCATTACTTCTGTTTGAAATTCTCTTAGCATCTGGTCTCGTGTAAACCCTTCAGATGGTGTTAAATTATTGATAAGTGTAGGTACGAAATTTATTTTCCAATCATCATATTTAAATAATGCGCTTTCCTCAGGATAAAACGTGTAACCAATACGTTTTTTTACTTTTTCTTTGTTCTTACCTACTAAGACTTCATGCACGCCCAATGAAATCGTTACACAAGTTTCTTTTTTATAGATGTCAGTAAAGATACTAAATAGCTTTTATAATTGTAATGCGAGTCAGATGGCGATATTTTTTTTCCATTGAGCGTAACATTAACTTGTTTTATCATTGAGTGAAGCAAATTATTTACTACACTTGGTTGTGGCGCAGCCTTAACATCGACGCCTGTGCCTGTTTTATCATTAATACTCCATTGCGTGCCATCTTTTTTTAATATTTGAACTCTAAATTTAATATAAGTTGATGAAAGATCTCTATAAATATCGCCATGACCAAGCGAAATAAATTCTATTGTAGAAGGCGAAGCATCCAAAGATGCTAATGGATTATATACAGCTTCTTCTGAACGTAAAATACTTGTTTGTATTGGTGGAGTAGCAAAAATATCCAATTCGGATTTCATGCATTCGACAATAGACATTTTTTAATTGAAAATATCTAACACACGTGTTTGCTTGTCCTTTATTGTTTTTTGCTTTCTTTGTCGTTGATGAAATGATTTTAATTTCGGACATTCACGCCTTTTTATAGTTTTACGTTTTTTTTTAATATCATTGAGGTATTATATTTTTTTCTTTTTATACCACTGCTGTACATTGAATGTAGTTGATTTATAGCTGTAGTTCTTAAATTCTGTAAGCCTGCTTTAGCTTGATCTGCAAATGCTTCTTTTGAATTAGCTCCTGATGCTATATCTGATAAAATATTACCACCAGTTTTCAAAGCTTCATCTTTCAATAAATTTAATCCTGAAACTAACGAAGGTTTAAGATACCGAAATAAACTTGCAAATAAACTTTCAAGACCACGCCCACGTTGAATAGTTGGGTATGATTGTAACAGTGGTCCTATTTAGTCTATACTTCCACAAGCTTGTGATAGGTAATATTTAATGTACTCACGATGCATGTTTGAAAAAAACAGTACACTTTATGACATATGTTTTTAATTATAGAGTTTTTCAAAAAAGTTTAAAGTGTAATACACCTTTTGTTGGATAATAGTTTGGTACAAAATCAATTTTTTTACCATACTGATCACAAATATTAATAGCTATACTCTCAAAAATCTTTTTTCCCATAGGTACGTATTGAATATTTTTAAATTCTGTATTAATCTGTTTTTTACAGTTTTCAATATTTATTGCACGTAAGGCTCTTATTTTATTATTTCCATAAATTTCTGGTTGAATAATATCACTATATACCATTACCATGCCTCTTTTTTCATCATTATGTTTATCCAACCAATACTTTTTTGTAATTAGCAATGTCTTTTTTTTGTTGAAAGAGTTCTTTCATCTTATCTGGTATAGTATAGTTATGATTTTGTTTTAAATAATAACTTTCTGTATCAAAAGTTTTTGACAAGCGAACAAGTTTTAATTGGTCTGGAGCCGAAACTGCTTTATAAGTAATATTTTTAAATATTTCATCATCTAATAAAATTGCCATTACTTCTGTTTGAAATTCTCTTAGCATCTGGTCTCGTGTAAACCCTTCAGATGGTGTTAAATTATTGATAAGTGTAGGTACGAAATTTATTTTCCAATCATCATATTTAAATAATGCGCTTTCCTCAGGATAAAACGTGTAACCAATACGTTTTTTTACTTTTTCTTTGTTCTTACCTACTAAGACTTCATGCACGCCCAATGAAATCGTTACACAAGTTTCTTTTTTATAGATGTCAGTTTGCAGGTAATCATGCATAAATATTTCTGAAAGACCAACTTTCCAGTTGCCTTTTGTTAAATCTAAATGTGTTGGTATTCTGTTTTCAAAAGTTGATAATGTATTATCCGGAAAATAATTGATAGAATCATTACTAAATAAGGTTCGCTCTACTGGATACTTTGATAAAATGCTTTGTCTTATAAATGAACCTGTTGTATGTAATCGCTGTCTCGTATTTATAGGAGATTTTTCAGGAAGTGCTACTGTAATAACACCACCTTTATTTGTATCAAACATTCTTACATTGGCATTCGAAGATAACCTTCTAGTTAAACGTTCATCTGGTAATGTCTCTTCTAAAGCTAGTTTTTACGCAGCTTCCTCTTCATCCGTTTCAAAATCATCAACGTCCATATCAGGATCGTCTATTTGTTGCTTATATTGTTGTTGCTCCTTTACTGGATCAAAATTAAAAACGTCATCATCTATATTATCAAAATTTATTGAATGTTTTTGTGCTAATGGTTGCAAATCGTATTGTGTTCCCTTACTTTTTAATATTTCAAATTTGGTTTGAGTATAAGCATTTTTTGAATCAGTATTTTTTCCGTTTTCTTTCATATATGCAGTAGGTAATAACGAGACTCTTCTTTTCTGATTACCATATATCAATAAATTTTGTCTATATAAGTACCATTTCTGAATAGTATTAAGATTCTTATTGTATAACACTTTTTTCATGTTCTGATCCAAAATATATAAGTTTTTATCATCGTCCATTAACTTTTTCAATTTATTAAAAACTTCTGTAGGTATAACAACCATACGTTGCATATTATTCATTTTATGTTTGATAATCACTTATTAGCTTGGTAAGAAACCTCCTTTCTGTATAAGTATTTTACGTTTTGATTTTAAACTGTTTTTTGGACAAGCTAAATATCTTAACACTTTTTTCTTATTTTTGATAATTGAAAAATGTTTCTTAGAAAGTTTATTATTTCCGTTTACAGTATTAATCACAATTTCAACTAACGCCTTTATGACATCATCATCGCAACTTTTTAAAATACTATTTCGAATTTTTTTTTAGAATTTTTCAATAGCCGTAATATATGTTGGTTTTTCTTCAATAGCTTCATATTTTTTGCAATATATTTTATTATTTAAATCATTAGTATTACAATAACATACACAATAATTTTTTTCAAAAATATTGCTAGGAATGCGGAATAATTCGTTACCGTTTTGAGTAAAGTCTAACACAATGTAACCGTATGGCAAAGAAGTGATCTCTTTAGAAACTCTCGAAAATTTTCAGGATAAATTTGGCGTGCTAAAGGTATAATCTGAGATTTGTCGCGTGGATTTTTAAACTGAACTAAATATTTAACATTCAATGATATATCACGAAAAAATTTACCATGGTGAAACACATTCTGAATCAATAAAATTATTGATAAATTCCTATGATGCGAACCTTTAGTAAATAGCTCACACACTTGTTTATTATAAGTATCAATCATTAAATCATCTAAAATTATTAAAATTTTACCATTATTCTCATTGTTTATTTTTTCTGGTAAATTGTTATAAAATTCAATATTTAAAAATTTATATTTTTAGGTACAGCAGCTGATTCAGGATTACACCAAATTATTTTTGTTATATTCGGTTTTATTAAGTTTTTATTTTGTTTTATTAAATTACATATAAAAGTCGTTTTTCCGCACCCAGAAGGGCCCGCAATAATCATAGTAAATGGATGTGAAAATGGCAACATTTCTTATATTTTTAAACTTTTTAATCTGCTTATTAAATTTTCAAATTTGTTTTTAAAGTTGTCCATAATTTCGACTGCGTCTCTAAATTTAAAGCTTAATGTAACACAAGAACAAGTATCTGGACCTGATGTAGCTTCATTTTGTGACCAAATGCAATTAGTGAAGTGGTTACCATATTTAGATTTTGTAGTCCCATTGTGTTTTGCATATTTTAATTCCTCCAAAAGTTTTTCAAATTTTTTAAAGTTTGTATAATCCATATACTCGCTATATTCATTTAAAAAATTACTAATAATTTCAATTTTTTGATCTACACTCATTATATTATAAAATTATAAAAAATTATTACTTAAACTTATAACTTATTGCTCGTTCCTATAATTTGTTTTGTTTAATGTTAGAATGCAAATCTTAAACTAATTTTTGATTTAAAATTCAGTTCCTTTTATAAGAATTTTTTCCATTATCTCAACTATAAATCCAATTATTATAAAATTCACATTGTTATACGCATTATTCTACTTTTTTTCAAACAACAGAAAATTATTTCTAAAAAAGTAAATAGGTATAAAGCAGTAGAAAATATAACGCAGAAAAAAAATTTCTGTAAAATAATTTTAATCAATATATATATATATGAGATAATATTGATTACAATGGCATAATTTTTAAATGCAAGTTCAAAATCAGGAAAATAATTTTTTAATATACAAATTAAAACAAGTTTTTCGTTATATGAAATTGAAATGAAATAATTTTTAATAAACCAAATGTGTAAAAGTTTTATATGGTAGACCACAAAAGAGAATACAAAAAAAGTTACTATGCGTGAATTTATTGTGGTGTAGTAAATTTAATTTTTTTTAAATTGAAAGTGAAACTTATATTCGGATTATATACCGTCGAAGAGAATTCGAAAAAGTATGTGTGTGAATTGTGCAAAAATATATGTGGATATCGGGACAAAGCAAAATTAAAAAAAGTTGTGTTGTGTAGATTTTATATTAAAAAGTATATGGATTTTCTGGACCAACTGAGAATTTTAAATTTTCAAAAAATATTGTATTTTGTATGGAAAATAGTGGTCCAGAAGGAACATATCTATACTACTACTCTGTCAAACAAAATAATAATGAGAAAAAAGACGCAAGAAAGCCATAAATATAATTTTATGTTAATTGATTAGTCATATTACTCTTTAGATCCGCTAAAGCGGTTTTTTTCGATTCGTATTACGCGTTGCGTTTTAGAGCCAATAAATTCGATTTATGCGTTAGGTTTTAAAGCCGAAAAATACGGCACGAAAATTAGGTAAGAATATATGAAAAAAGACGGCGTGGTTGTGGTCCGCTAAAAGCGGACAGTAAATTTGCTTAGAGGGGAATTGTAAATTCACCTTAATATCAATTTAATTATGTTTCACATCACTATTAATAATTGTTCTAATTCTTAACACCAGATGTCAACTTATTTTTGTACTTTTATAAATTTACTTAACTAAAAATAAAACTTGCTCTTTACCTCTATAACATCAAACGAATAAGCCGACTTTTATTTTACATCAGGTTATGGGCCCAGTTCGCCATTTATAGTTAAAAAATATGAATAGTCGGATATTCGCAGTTAAAAATAATTCTACAGTTAAAACAGAGAAAGTGAGTTATATCATTGATTCCCCGAAAATATTAGGGTTATTTCAACAGTTCGTTAAAATGGCTGCCATGATACCAGCAATTGAGAAGTTGAAAGGTAGAGAGAACTTCGACGAATGGAAATTCGCAGTACAAAGTTATTTGGAATTAGATAGATTATGGAAAAGTGTTCTAGGTACAGAAAGTGACACTGAAAAAATCATGAAATGTAAATCGAAAATAATCCTTCTAATTGAACTAATTAACTATGTGCTCTTTACCTCTATAACATCAAACGAATAAGCCGACTTTTATTTTACATCAGGTTATGGGCCCAGTTCGCCATTTATAGTTAAAAAATATGAATAGTCGGATATTCGCAGTTAAAAATAATTCTACAGTTAAAACAGAGAAAGTGAGTTATATCATTGATTCCCCGAAAATATTAGGGTTATTTCAACAGTTCGTTAAAATGGCTGCCATGATACCAGCAATTGAGAAGTTGAAAGGTAGAGAGAACTTCGACGAATGGAAATTCGCAGTACAAAGTTATTTGGAATTAGATAGATTATGGAAAAGTGTTCTAGGTACAGAAAGTGACACTGAAAAAATCATGAAATGTAAATCGAAAATAATCCTTCTAATTGAACTAATTAACTATGTGCATGTAAAAGATGCAACGACTGCAAAACAAGCGTGGGATAGGTTAACAGCTGAATTTGATGATTCTGGCTGAACAAGAAAAGTTGGTTTGTTACGTAACTTAATCACCACTCAGTTAAAAAATTGTTCATCAGTTGAAGAATATGTGAATAAAATAGTTTTTACAGCGCATAAATTGAATAATATTGGTTTAACAGTGTCCGATGAGTGGATTGGCACTCTATTACTTGCTGGTTTGCGAGAAGAATTTAAACCAATGATAATGGGCATAGAAAGCTCAGGTGTATCAATTACTGGAGATGCGATCAAAACTAAATTACTTCAAGATGTTAAAGATGTAAATAATGGAAATGGTGACCGTGAAGCAGCCTTTTTTGGTAACAAAAATTACAAGAAATTTAATAATCGCAAGAAAACAAGTCCAAGGTGCTTTAATTGCAACAGTTATGGTCATATTGCAAAGTATTGCCCAAAAACCAAAAACGTAGAAAAAAGACTGAAAAAATTAAACATCAGAACAATTGTGTACTATACTCAGCATTTACGTCAGAAGCAAATAATCAAGATGAATGGTACATCGATTCAGGTGCTTCGTCGCACATGACTAACCGAAAAGATTGGCTAACAAATATATCAGCAGCAGATGAATATGAGCAGGTAACAGTTGCAAATAATTCTAATTTGAAAGTTTTAGCAAAAGGTGACATTTTAATGAAAATTCGTGTGAACTACAACCCGTAGATGTCACTATCAAAAATGTCCTCTTTGTACCAGACTTATGTGCTAATTTGCTATGCGTAACCCAAATTGTTGGTGCTGGTAACACTATAAATTTTCATTCAAACGAATGTCAAATTTTAACCAATCAAAATAAATTAATTGCTTCCGCCACTTTAAATAATAATAAAATGTTCAAATTAGACAGACCTTCTCCAATAAATAGTTTTTTTACCAATAAGAATATATCGTTAAATTTATGGCACCGCAGATTAGGTCATGCAAATGCTGATATTTTAAATAAAAGCTGGCGCTTAAGCTTAAGCTGGAGCTGTAGTTGGTGTCAATTTTACAGATAAAAATTTACATCCATGCGAAACTTGTTTAAAAGGTAGGCAAGCTAGATTTAAATTTAATAACTCAAATACAAAAACTTGTGGTATTTTGGAATTAATCCACTCTGACGTTTATGGCCCCATGGAACAAAATTCGTTGGGTGGTTCACGATATTTTTTGATTTTAATGGATGATTTTTCACGAAAAACATTTGTAAATTTGATGAAGGAAAAATCAGAAGTATTTGAAAAATTTTTAGAATCTAAAAATTTAGTTGAAAATGAAACTCAGAAACGTATTAAAATTCTACGTACGGATGGTGGTTCAGAATACTGCAATAATTTAATGACAAAATGTTTAAAAAGTTCCGGAATTGGTCATCAAATCATATACACCCCAACAAAATGGTAAAAGTGAAAGAATGAATCGCACTGTAGTAGAAAAAGCTCGTTGTTTACTATTTGATGCTGGTCTGAACAAAAGCTTTTGGGCTGAGGCTGTGTCAACTGCAGTTTATTTAATAAATCGTACCCCAAATAGAAGTTTAATGAACAATATGACACCCGATGAAATTTGGTATAAAAAGAAACCAGATCTAACCAATCTAAGAGTTTTTGGATGTACAGCCATGGTTCAAGTTCCTGCACAGAAAAGAAAAAAATGGGATCCAAAATCGAAAAAATGTATTTTTGTTGTGTACTGCGAAAATTCAAAAGCTTACAGATTATATGATGCAGATAAAAAGAAAATAATTGTCAGCCGTGATGTAGTTTTTATTGAAAATCAACAATTTTCACATTCAATTAAAAATAATACAAACAAAACTAATTATTTTTCTTTTCCAGATCAAAATGTTTTGGAAAATAATGCTGACAGAAATAATGATCCTGTTGTTGTTGCTGAAATTGATCCTGTTGATGCTTAATATGAATCTAATCCTGTTGTTGTTGTTTAAACTGCTGGAAAAAGTGATGTTATTGAAAATTCTGTAACTGTACCTAAAAATGAAATGGCTGCTGAAGATGATTTTTCTGATGATAATACATCTTTTAAATTGCAACCGTCTATTGAGATAGATGAGCTACCACGAAGATCTCAACGTCAGGTGAAACCTAAAAAATTTAAAGATTATATTTCTTTTTTAGCTGAAATTGATAAAAATGCAGATCCAGAAACCTTTGATGAAGCTATGTCAAAAGATGATAAAATTCACTGGAAAAGAGCCATTAATGAAGAATATAAATCAGTAATTGATAATGATACATGGGAAGTTGTTGATTTACCACAAAAAACAAAAGTTTTAAAATGCAAATGGGTTTTTAAAACTAAACGTGATTTTGATGGTAATATTAGTCGCTACAAAGCGCGCCTTGTAGCTAAAGGTTGTAGTCAGCGTCTGGAATAGACTACAATGAAACTTTCTCACCGGTAGTCAGATATAATTCCATTAGATTTTTAATAGCACTAGCTGCAAAATTGGATTTAGATATATTTCAAATGGATGCAATATCTGCGTTTCTACAAGGAGAACTTAAAGAAGTATATAAATATAAATCAGCCAGAGGGTTTCTGCTATGATAATAATAAAGTGCTGAAATTAAAAAACCTATATATGGGCTGAAGCAGTCCTCAAGATTATGGAATTTAAAACTAGATGTTGTTTTAAAGAATTGTGGTATTATACAATCTAAAGTTGACCCATGTATATATTATAAATTATATAATGAACAATAATTAAATTGATATTAAGGTGAATTTATCAGGGCAGTATACGTAGAAGATTTGTTGATTTTTTCGAATAATCATACATTGCCGAATAACCTAAAATCAACTTTATCACAAAATTTCCATATGAAAGATATTGGAACAGCTACTTCATTTTTAGGTATTCACTTGACTAGAGATCGAGCTAGTGGAAATATTTGGATATCTCAAGAACAGTAAATAGATGATATGCTTAAACGTTTTAAAATGACAGATTGTAATCCTTGTTCAACTCCGATGGAGTTGAACAAGTCAATCAAAAAATATGCAAAATTATGTCACCGGTAACAGAAAATGAGTGCAACGAAATGTCTACTGTTCCTTATCAAGAATTGGTTGGAAGTCTTCTTTTTGCCGCTCAAATAACAAGACCAGATATTTGTTATGCTGTGAATGTTGTCAGCAGGTTTAATAAAAACCCCGGAAAACAGCACTGGTTAAAAGGTCTGCAAAGCGAATTAATTTCGAATGTAGCAGACCAAATCAAAGTTTATTGTGACAATCAGAGCACTATATGTTTAGCAACAACTACTGGTTACAATGCAAGAACTAAACATATTGATGTAAAACATCATTTTCTTAGAGAACTTATATGAAATGGTAAAATTGATCTTCAATATATGAACACAAATGAAATGATAGCTGATACATTAACAAAAGCACTACCATTATTAAAACATGTTTATTGTTCCAAAGCCATAGGTCTTCAGATATAAGTTCTAGGGGGAATGTTGAAATTGTAAATTGACCTTAATATCAATTTAAAAAAAAACCAGTTTAGGTAGAAGAGTAATAAATATTTTTTTTTGTGTGTAGTTATTTATAAGAAATAAAACATAGGCATAATTTTAATTTCATTCTAAGAATTAGACTTGTTTTTATTAATTTGCGAAAAGTAAAATTAAAAATATTTAATACGCTAAAAATAGTTTAATGTGAAAGTGAAAAAAATATATATTACGAAGTAGTCCGTGTAATTAGGAATATTAGAGTTATTCATAAAAATATTAATAGTAAGACCTAGGTAGAATATTAGGCACAAGTAAAATTTAAATCCTGATTTTTTTGTATTAATTATTTTTATAATACACATTTTCAACCAAAAAATTAAAAATATTAATTCCAATTTTTTTTATTTATATGGACAAAATCAGTACACAAACAACCGCATTGGTGATTCGCTAGATAACCGCCTTGGCCAACCGCTTAAATGTAGTCTAGGCGGCGTACTAATCCATACAAAACACCTTCAAGGCCAAAAAGCGAATTCGCTTTTGGCGAACTGTTTACGAACCGGATATGTAACGCCTTTTTATTAAACTTTCATATTTTTCAACCACGAGAAAGCGGTTCCCCACCGTTCCACTTCTGTTTCGTTCATAGCGAACTGATAGTTTGAAAAGGAAATGTTTTTTTTTGGCATTTCATATTTTACGTTATACATATAAATAATTTTATAACAAAGTAAACGCCGAGTGAAGTGTTGTTTACTTTTATTGTGTTTTAATATAATAAAAAAATAGTGAGTAAGTTTGTGTTTTTTAATTAAAATTAATACATATATTAAATAATAAAAATGGACAAAAACTTTAACGAAATTACATGCAGCTTTTCGCGGTTTAGTCATCATCGAAATTTTCCAGTGCATTCATTCACTGTAATGAATATACATAATTAAAGGTAAATTTAAATACGAAGTATAATATAGAGGATTCACTTGCATTTGAATTATAATTCTATTTTATTTTTAGAATGTGCCACAAATTAATATGAAATGGTTCCAATATTCAAAAAACCGCCTATGGAAACCCAATAAAAGGCAGGAAAATTAGAAAATTATTTTTTTTAAATTAATATAAATTTAGTAGCAGGTAGAATTAAAATGCTGATTTTTTTTGTAGATTATAAGTAAAATTTAGTTACCAAATTAATTTTATTATTATAATGTGATAAAGAAATTGTATTACTTTAATTAATGTAGTAATAAGTAAATCCTATTTAATTTTAATTAATTATATAAATTACTTGCATACAAAATTAAGAAAATTATTATTTTTTATGATTAATGTAAAAGTAATTAATTTCTAATTCAATAATTTATTATGTTTCAAAATTATGTATTATATAAGTTGTTATTTATTGTTAAAAATTATATTTTTTATATGCCAAAAAAGTAAGAAAAATAAATTTTCATATTTCTTATTTCTAGAAATAAAATCAGTTCGTAAACGAACCGATTTTAGCGAACTCTTGGAGTTAAGTTTTTTTTCCTACTGTTCTTATTCTAACATTTACGTTTCGTGTTCGCTTACGAACTCCTAAGACGGTTCGTAAACGAACTCATATATGAAGAAAAGACTTCGCCGGCGGTTCGTTTACAGTTCGTTTACGGTTCGCTGTTCTTGAAGGGACACTTCTTTTTATTCTAATTTTCTTATTGCAACATTTTCGTTTACGGTCCGTTTACGGTTCGCTTTTCTAATAGGCAAATTTATAATAAAACCCATCCTTATATTCTTTTATCTAAGCTAAGCTGTTGTTATTATAATGCTGAATTTACTCCCGCCATTGACGCGCGTGCCGCATGAGATTACGAGTGTTGCTAAGATTAGTGACGGATGAGAAAAAGCCAAAATTGGCTTAATCTCGGCTAAGGAAATCCACAGGAGACAAGACCACAAGACCGCATTCATAGTGCCAGGTCGTGGCCTATTCCAATTTAAAAGAATGCCTTTCGGGTTGTTCAATTCCCCGAAAACACTTTGTAAGCTGATGGACAAAGTAATCCCGTATGAGCTTCATGAGGATGGCTTTGTGTACCTTAATGATCTGTTGATCGTTAAAATGGCTGCCATGATACCAGCAATTGAGAAGTTGAAAGGTAGAGAGAACTTCGACGAATGGAAATTCGCAGTACAAAGTTATTTGGAATTAGATAGATTATGGAAAAGTGTTCTAGGTACAGAAAGTGACACTGAAAAAATCATGAAATGTAAATCGAAAATAATCCTTCTAATTGAACTAATTAACTATGTGCATGTAAAAGATGCAACGACTGCAAAACAAGCGTGGGATAGGTTAACAGCTGAATTTGATGATTCTGGCTGAACAAGAAAAGTTGGTTTGTTACGTAACTTAATCACCACTCAGTTAAAAAATTGTTCATCAGTTGAAGAATATGTGAATAAAATAGTTTTTACAGCGCATAAATTGAATAATATTGGTTTAACAGTGTCCGATGAGTGGATTGGCACTCTATTACTTGCTGGTTTGCGAGAAGAATTTAAACCAATGATAATGGGCATAGAAAGCTCAGGTGTATCAATTACTGGAGATGCGATCAAAACTAAATTACTTCAAGATGTTAAAGATGTAAATAATGGAAATGGTGACCGTGAAGCAGCCTTTTTTGGTAACAAAAATTACAAGAAATTTAATAATCGCAAGAAAACAAGTCCAAGGTGCTTTAATTGCAACAGTTATGGTCATATTGCAAAGTATTGCCCAAAAACCAAAAACGTAGAAAAAAGACTGAAAAAATTAAACATCAGAACAATTGTGTACTATACTCAGCATTTACGTCAGAAGCAAATAATCAAGATGAATGGTACATCGATTCAGGTGCTTCGTCGCACATGACTAACCGAAAAGATTGGCTAACAAATATATCAGCAGCAGATGAATATGAGCAGGTAACAGTTGCAAATAATTCTAATTTGAAAGTTTTAGCAAAAGGTGACATTTTAATGAAAATTCGTGTGAACTACAACCCGTAGATGTCACTATCAAAAATGTCCTCTTTGTACCAGACTTATGTGCTAATTTGCTATGCGTAACCCAAATTGTTGGTGCTGGTAACACTATAAATTTTCATTCAAACGAATGTCAAATTTTAACCAATCAAAATAAATTAATTGCTTCCGCCACTTTAAATAATAATAAAATGTTCAAATTAGACAGACCTTCTCCAATAAATAGTTTTTTTACCAATAAGAATATATCGTTAAATTTATGGCACCGCAGATTAGGTCATGCAAATGCTGATATTTTAAATAAAAGCTGGCGCTTAAGCTTAAGCTGGAGCTGTAGTTGGTGTCAATTTTACAGATAAAAATTTACATCCATGCGAAACTTGTTTAAAAGGTAGGCAAGCTAGATTTAAATTTAATAACTCAAATACAAAAACTTGTGGTATTTTGGAATTAATCCACTCTGACGTTTATGGCCCCATGGAACAAAATTCGTTGGGTGGTTCACGATATTTTTTGATTTTAATGGATGATTTTTCACGAAAAACATTTGTAAATTTGATGAAGGAAAAATCAGAAGTATTTGAAAAATTTTTAGAATCTAAAAATTTAGTTGAAAATGAAACTCAGAAACGTATTAAAATTCTACGTACGGATGGTGGTTCAGAATACTGCAATAATTTAATGACAAAATGTTTAAAAAGTTCCGGAATTGGTCATCAAATCATATACACCCCAACAAAATGGTAAAAGTGAAAGAATGAATCGCACTGTAGTAGAAAAAGCTCGTTGTTTACTATTTGATGCTGGTCTGAACAAAAGCTTTTGGGCTGAGGCTGTGTCAACTGCAGTTTATTTAATAATTCGTACCCCAAATAGAAGTTTAATGAACAATATGACACCCGATGAAATTTGGTATAAAAAGAAACCAGATCTAACCAATCTAAGAGTTTTTGGATGTACAGCCATGGTTCAAGTTCCTGCACAGAAAAGAAAAAAATGGGATCCAAAATCGAAAAAATGTATTTTTGTTGTGTACTGCGAAAATTCAAAAGCTTACAGATTATATGATGCAGATAAAAAGAAAATAATTGTCAGCCGTGATGTAGTTTTTATTGAAAATCAACAATTTTCACATTCAATTAAAAATAATACAAACAAAACTAATTATTTTTCTTTTCCAGATCAAAATGTTTTGGAAAATAATGCTGACAGAAATAATGATCCTGTTGTTGTTGCTGAAATTGATCCTGTTGATGCTTAATATGAATCTAATCCTGTTGTTGTTGTTTAAACTGCTGGAAAAAGTGATGTTATTGAAAATTCTGTAACTGTACCTAAAAATGAAATGGCTGCTGAAGATGATTTTTCTGATGATAATACATCTTTTAAATTGCAACCGTCTATTGAGATAGATGAGCTACCACGAAGATCTCAACGTCAGGTGAAACCTAAAAAATTTAAAGATTATATTTCTTTTTTAGCTGAAATTGATAAAAATGCAGATCCAGAAACCTTTGATGAAGCTATGTCAAAAGATGATAAAATTCACTGGAAAAGAGCCATTAATGAAGAATATAAATCATTAATTGATAATGATACATGGGAAGTTGTTGATTTACCACAAAAAACAAAAGTTTTAAAATGCAAATGGGTTTTTAAAACTAAACGTGATTTTGATGGTAATATTAGTCGCTACAAAGCGCGCCTTGTAGCTAAAGGTTGTAGTCAGCGTCTGGAATAGACTACAATGAAACTTTCTCACCGGTAGTCAGATATAATTCCATTAGATTTTTAATAGCACTAGCTGCAAAATTGGATTTAGATATATTTCAAATGGATGCAATATCTGCGTTTCTACAAGGAGAACTTAAAGAAGTATATAAATATAAATCAGCCAGAGGGTTTCTGCTATGATAATAATAAAGTGCTGAAATTAAAAAACCTATATATGGGCTGAAGCAGTCCTCAAGATTATGGAATTTAAAACTAGATGTTGTTTTAAAGAATTGTGGTATTATACAATCTAAAGTTGACCCATGTATATATTATAAATTATATAATGAACAATAATTAAATTGATATTAAGGTGAATTTATCAGGGCAGTATACGTAGAAGATTTGTTGATTTTTTCGAATAATCATACATTGCCGAATAACCTAAAATCAACTTTATCACAAAATTTCCATATGAAAGATATTGGAACAGCTACTTCATTTTTAGGTATTCACTTGACTAGAGATCGAGCTAGTGGAAATATTTGGATATCTCAAGAACAGTAAATAGATGATATGCTTAAACGTTTTAAAATGACAGATTGTAATCCTTGTTCAACTCCGATGGAGTTGAACAAGTCAATCAAAAAATATGCAAAATTATGTCACCGGTAACAGAAAATGAGTGCAACGAAATGTCTACTGTTCCTTATCAAGAATTGGTTGGAAGTCTTCTTTTTGCCGCTCAAATAACAAGACCAGATATTTGTTATGCTGTGAATGTTGTCAGCAGGTTTAATAAAAACCCCGGAAAACAGCACTGGTTAAAAGGTCTGCAAAGCGAATTAATTTCGAATGTAGCAGACCAAATCAAAGTTTATTGTGACAATCAGAGCACTATATGTTTAGCAACAACTACTGGTTACAATGCAAGAACTAAACATATTGATGTAAAACATCATTTTCTTAGAGAACTTATATGAAATGGTAAAATTGATCTTCAATATATGAACACAAATGAAATGATAGCTGATACATTAACAAAAGCACTACCATTATTAAAACATGTTTATTGTTCCAAAGCCATAGGTCTTCAGATATAAGTTCTAGGGGGAATGTTGAAATTGTAAATTGACCTTAATATCAATTTAAAAAAAAACCAGTTTAGGTAGAAGAGTAATAAATATTTTTTTTTGTGTGTAGTTATTTATAAGAAATAAAACATAGGCATAATTTTAATTTCATTCTAAGAATTAGACTTGTTTTTATTAATTTGCGAAAAGTAAAATTAAAAATATTTAATACGCTAAAAATAGTTTAATGTGAAAGTGAAAAAAATATATATTACGAAGTAGTCCGTGTAATTAGGAATATTAGAGTTATTCATAAAAATATTAATAGTAAGACCTAGGTAGAATATTAGGCACAAGTAAAATTTAAATCCTGATTTTTTTGTATTAATTATTTTTATAATACACATTTTCAACCAAAAAATTAAAAATATTAATTCCAATTTTTTTTATTTATATGGACAAAATCAGTACACAAACAACCGCATTGGTGATTCGCTAGATAACCGCCTTGGCCAACCGCTTAAATGTAGTCTAGGCGGCGTACTAATCCATACAAAACACCTTCAAGGCCAAAAAGCGAATTCGCTTTTGGCGAACTGTTTACGAACCGGATATGTAACGCCTTTTTATTAAACTTTCATATTTTTCAACCACGAGAAAGCGGTTCCCCACCGTTCCACTTCTGTTTCGTTCATAGCGAACTGATAGTTTGAAAAGGAAATGTTTTTTTTTGGCATTTCATATTTTACGTTATACATATAAATAATTTTATAACAAAGTAAACGCCGAGTGAAGTGTTGTTTACTTTTATTGTGTTTTAATATAATAAAAAAATAGTGAGTAAGTTTGTGTTTTTTAATTAAAATTAATACATATATTAAATAATAAAAATGGACAAAAACTTTAACGAAATTACATGCAGCTTTTCGTGGTTTAGTCATCATCGAAATTTTCCAGTGCATTCATTCACTGTAATGAATATACATAATTAAAGGTAAATTTAAATACGAAGTATAATATAGAGGATTCACTTGCATTTGAATTATAATTCTATTTTATTTTTAGAATGTGCCACAAATTAATATGAAATGGTTCCAATATTCAAAAAACCGCCTATGGAAACCCAATAAAAGGCAGGAAAATTAGAAAATTATTTTTTTTAAATTAATATAAATTTAGTAGCAGGTAGAATTAAAATGCTGATTTTTTTTGTAGATTATAAGTAAAATTTAGTTACCAAATTAATTTTATTATTATAATGTGATAAAGAAATTGTATTACTTTAATTAATGTAGTAATAAGTAAATCCTATTTAATTTTAATTAATTATATAAATTACTTGCATACAAAATTAAGAAAATTATTATTTTTTATGATTAATGTAAAAGTAATTAATTTCTAATTCAATAATTTATTATGTTTCAAAATTATGTATTATATAAGTTGTTATTTATTGTTAAAAATTATATTTTTTATATGCCAAAAAAGTAAGAAAAATAAATTTTCATATTTCTTATTTCTAGAAATAAAATCAGTTCGTAAACGAACCGATTTTAGCGAACTCTTGGAGTTAAGTTTTTTTTCCTACTGTTCTTATTCTAACATTTACGTTTCGTGTTCGCTTACGAACTCCTAAGACGGTTCGTAAACGAACTCATATATGAAGAAAAGACTTCGCCGGCGGTTCGTTTACAGTTCGTTTACGGTTCGCTGTTCTTGAAGGGACACTTCTTTTTATTCTAATTTTCTTATTGCAACATTTTCGTTTACGGTCCGTTTACGGTTCGCTTTTCTAATAGGCAAATTTATAATAAAACCCATCCTTATATTCTTTTATCTAAGCTAAGCTGTTGTTATTATAATGCTGAATTTACTCCCGCCATTGACGCGCGTGCCGCATGAGATTACGAGTGTTGCTAAGATTAGTGACGGATGAGAAAAAGCCAAAATTGGCTTAATCTCGGCTAAGGAAATCCACAGGAGACAAGACCACAAGACCGCATTCATAGTGCCAGGTCGTGGCCTATTCCAATTTAAAAGAATGCCTTTCGGGTTGTTCAATTCCCCGAAAACACTTTGTAAGCTGATGGACAAAGTAATCCCGTATGAGCTTCATGAGGATGGCTTTGTGTACCTTAATGATCTGTTGATCGTCTCGGAGAACCTTGACATCCACATGTTGCTCTTGGGCAAAGTACCAAAGTGTTTGAGGGAAGCTGGACTAAATATCAATATTGAAAAAGTCGTTTTTCCAGAAGCAAACTAAATATTTAGGCCATATCATCGATAGCGAGGGGATAAAAACTGATCCCGAAAAAATCGTCGCAATCAAAGATTTTCCACGTCCTAAATCGGTCCGACAAATTAGAAGATTTCTCGGCATGACAGGGTGGTACAATCGTTTCATCAAAAATTATGCTGGCCACCCCAATCACCAATTTACTTAATAAAAAAGCTCAAGATAAATGGACGACGCGGCGGAGTCAGCCTTCAACGCTTTGAAGTTGGCGCTTAAGCAAGCACCACTTCTCGTTAACCCAGACTTCAACCGAGAATTTTAAGTCCAATGTGACGCGTCGAAGACGGGAGTCGGGGGCGTTCTATTTCAGACGGATGACGAGGGACATGAACATCCGAATGCGTTCATGTCGCAAAAATTAAACATTGCGCAGAAAAATTACAGCGTCACTGAACTAGAATGTCTCGCGGCTGTCGTAGCGATCAAAATTCCGACCCGTACATTGAGGGGTCCAAGTTCACCGTCATCACGGACTACGCTAGTCTTAAATGGTTGATAACCAAAAAGATCTTGCGGGTAGACTAGCGCGGTGAGCCTTAAACTTAAAGGGTATTATTATTGGCCACACACGGACTATTCGATCAGTACTTACATAGCGCATTACGATTCGTGTAAAGAATGCAAAGCTCCGAACATTTGTCTTCGGCCACCAATGGTTAAATGACCTCCACCAGTCCGTCCGTGGCAAAACATCAATATTGATTTATTGGTCCCGTATCCAAGATCTAAAAGTGGAAATACAATAATATTAATAGTAGTAGATCAGTTTAGTAAATTTGTATTATTAAAACCTTTGCGGCAGGTAACGACTGGTCCAATTTTAAAATTCCTGGAATCCGATGTATTCCACCTATTCGGAATACCAGAAGTATTGCTATCGGATAATGGTGTCCAGTTCAGATCTAAATAGTTTAAAAAATTAATGACCGAATACAATATAACTCATAAATTCACGGCACCTTACCATCCACAGGCCAACTCGTCGGAACGAGTAAATCGTAACATAATCCCCGCAATCCGAGCTATATCAAGAGTGATAACCATGAAGAATGGGACAAAAACTTAAGTCACATAGCGTGTGCCCTTTGAAATGTGCTGCACGACGCTACTGGATTTTCAAGAAGGAGTTACGATTGATAACGACCATCGACGTAGAAGGGTGCATGACGCAGTGATACAAAACCTGAAAAAAACAGAAGAAAAATATGAAAAAAAATATAATTAGCGAACAAGACCATTTAAATTCGTACCTGGTGATATCGTTTGTAGACGAATGCACGGTCTGAGTGACCAACAAAGGAAGATATCGGCAAAAATTTTGAAGCCGTGGCAAAAATGTAAAATAATTTCCACCAAAGGTCACGTGTGTTACGAGGTGGAAGACGACGTCACGGGGAAAAAATTCATAGTTCATGTCAAAGATCTAAAGCAGTAAGGCCCGGCTTATCTCAGGGTGTGGGACAGTCCCACGTTCGGCTAAAATGAGAAAAAGAAAATTAATTATTTATTACATAACTTCTGTGATATTTTAAAAAAATTTTTGTTATTTATTATTATATTTATATTGTAGGATTTAGTGATAGTTATATTTACAATTAAGTGTTAGTTAGATTAGTATTATTTATTATTAGGTAGTTTTTTTTAGTTATAAAGTTTTTTTTCTCAGTGTTATTTATTTAATACGGTTAGATTTTTTTTTGTTTATTTACACTTAGTTATTATTTATTTATTAGTTGTCGTTATTTTGGTATTATTTACACTTAATTGTTAAATTATTATTGGGTTAGGTTTAAATTATTGGGTTGGGAGTAGTATGGTTAAATTCTTAAAGAAAAACAAAAAAACAAACAAAACAGAATTTTGTATGTACCATCGACACCAAAACAGCGTAGATACATCATCAACAAATGCTGGGTGGTTTCAGACTTGTTCTGGAAGGAATACTTCAGAATCAAGGCTGTTTTGTGACACCCCAAAAACATTTTAAATAACGAAAACATCTAAAAAAGTAGAAAAATTAAAAATATCTTCAGAAAAATAAATAAACAAATTTATTACCTGCCACAATATCGTCGGCCATGCTGGGTTTGTTCTTTGTTGTGTGTCTTCTTCTTCTGGAAAAATGTCACAAATATATTTCTTTTTTTTTCTGTTGGTATTGTTTTGTTAAGTTATTAAATTGTGTTGATGGCAGTACTAGATGTCGCTGTGGTGGTGGTGAGTTTAACTTTTTCCGACCTAAAACAAAAGTTGGTCTTCATTTGACCCTGGGTCGAATGCCGGGCAGAACAAGTGGTGCGATAGGTCGGAAAAAGTTAAGATCGAGGAGTTTTGTTTCGATCGTCGCGCTGGACAATTCATTATTTTTTTTTGGTAATGGTTTTTTTTTTAAATTTATGTTTTTTTTTTAATTGGTTTTTTTTTTATTTAAAAAGTTTGAATTAAAGACGAAGAAAAAAAAATGGAAAATTTAAGAAGTTGGTGTTTTTTTTAAAGAAGAAAAAAAATTAAGAATTAGTTTTTTTGGTGTAAATAACCCTATCAAAGAAAAAAAAAACCCCAAAAATCTGTCAATAAAAAAAAATTGGTATCATAGAAAAATAAAAAAAGAAATTTGTGTAGATTAAAAAAATAAGTTGAGAAAAATATTCAAATATATAAATATATAAAGTTTGTGTAGCGGCTAAATGTACAATTTTGAAAACCGGAATATAATATATGTCCAGCGCGCGCGAAAATCGTCGTTGTCAATAATAAGTTGTTCCTGTTTCGTTGTTGTGTTCCTGCGTCGAGTCCTGTGTTCCAGAGAATTGTCACCATCAGCCGTCCTGTGTACCAGTGATTGTCGTCGTGGGAATTCCTGTTTTTTTTGTTGTTGTATTAAAATTTTGGTTTTTTTTTGTTAATTAAAATTGTTGTAGAGTAATTTTTTTTTAAATTGTATTTTTTTTTTTTTTTAAATATACATATATATATATACAAATATTTATTTAAAATTTGTAGTGTCGCGATTGTCGCAATCAACGATTTTCCACGTCCTAAATCGGTCCGACAAATTAGAAGATTTCTCGGCATGACAGGGTGTTACAATCGTTTCATCAAAAATTATGCTGGCCACCCCAATCACCAATTTACTTAATAAAAGATAAATGGAACGACGAAGCGGAGTCAGCCTTCATCGCCTTAAAGTCGCCGCTTTACACAAGCGCCACTTCTCGTTAACCCAGGCTTCAACCGAGAATTTTCAGTCCAATGTGACGCGTCGAAGACGGTTGTCGGGGGCGTTCTATTTCAGACGGATGACGAAGGACATGAACATCCGATTGCTTTCATGTCGCAAAAATTAAACAATGCGCAGAAAAATTACAGCGTCACTGAACTAAAATGTCTCGCGGCTGTCGTAGCGCTCAAAAAATTCCGATCGTACATTGAGGGGTCCAAGTTCACCGTCATCACGGACTACGCTAGTCTTAAATGGTTGATGAACCAAAAAGATCTTGCGGGTAGACTAGCGCGGTGAGCCTTAAACTTAAAGGGTATTATTATTGGCCACACACGGACTATTCGATCAGTACTTACATAGCGCATTGCGATTCGTGTAAAGAAGCAAATAATCAAGATGAGAAGCAAATAATGTCAGAAGCAAATAATCAAGATGAATGGTACATCGGTGTCAGAAGCAAATAATCAAGATGAATGGTACATCGATTCAGGTGCTTCGTCGCACATGACTAACCGAAAAGATTGGCTAACAAATATATCAGCAGCAGATGAATATGAGCAGGTAACAGTTGCAAATAATTCTAATTTGAAAGTTTTAGCAAAAGGTGACATTTTAATGAAAATTCGTGTGAACTACAACCCGTAGATGTCACTATCAAAAATGTCCTCTTTGTACCAGACTTATGTGCTAATTTGCTATGCGTAACCCAAATTGTTGGTGCTGGTAACACTATAAATTTTCATTCAAACGAATGTCAAATTTTAACCAATCAAAATAAATTAATTGCTTCCGCCACTTTAAATAATAATAAAATGTTCAAATTAGACAGACCTTCTCCAATAAATAGTTTTTTTACCAATAAGAATATATCGTTAAATTTATGGCACCGCAGATTAGGTCATGCAAATGCTGATATTTTAAATAAAAGCTGGCGCTTAAGCTTAAGCTGGAGCTGTAGTTGGTGTCAATTTTACAGATAAAAATTTACATCCATGCGAAACTTGTTTAAAAGGTAGGCAAGCTAGATTTAAATTTAATAACTCAAATACAAAAACTTGTGGTATTTTGGAATTAATCCACTCTGACGTTTATGGCCCCATGGAACAAAATTCGTTGGGTGGTTCACGATATTTTTTGATTTTAATGGATGATTTTTCACGAAAAACATTTGTAAATTTGATGAAGGAAAAATCAGAAGTATTTGAAAAATTTTTAGAATCTAAAAATTTAGTTGAAAATGAAACTCAGAAACGTATTAAAATTCTACGTACGGATGGTGGTTCAGAATACTGCAATAATTTAATGACAAAATGTTTAAAAAGTTCCGGAATTGGTCATCAAATCATATACACCCCAACAAAATGGTAAAAGTGAAAGAATGAATCGCACTGTAGTAGAAAAAGCTCGTTGTTTACTATTTGATGCTGGTCTGAACAAAAGCTTTTGGGCTGAGGCTGTGTCAACTGCAGTTTATTTAATAATTCGTACCCCAAATAGAAGTTTAATGAACAATATGACACCCGATGAAATTTGGTATAAAAAGAAACCAGATCTAACCAATCTAAGAGTTTTTGGATGTACAGCCATGGTTCAAGTTCCTGCACAGAAAAGAAAAAAATGGGATCCAAAATCGAAAAAATGTATTTTTGTTGTGTACTGCGAAAATTCAAAAGCTTACAGATTATATGATGCAGATAAAAAGAAAATAATTGTCAGCCGTGATGTAGTTTTTATTGAAAATCAACAATTTTCACATTCAATTAAAAATAATACAAACAAAACTAATTATTTTTCTTTTCCAGATCAAAATGTTTTGGAAAATAATGCTGACAGAAATAATGATCCTGTTGTTGTTGCTGAAATTGATCCTGTTGATGCTTAATATGAATCTAATCCTGTTGTTGTTGTTTAAACTGCTGGAAAAAGTGATGTTATTGAAAATTCTGTAACTGTACCTAAAAATGAAATGGCTGCTGAAGATGATTTTTCTGATGATAATACATCTTTTAAATTGCAACCGTCTATTGAGATAGATGAGCTACCACGAAGATCTCAACGTCAGGTGAAACCTAAAAAATTTAAAGATTATATTTCTTTTTTAGCTGAAATTGATAAAAATGCAGATCCAGAAACCTTTGATGAAGCTATGTCAAAAGATGATAAAATTCACTGGAAAAGAGCCATTAATGAAGAATATAAATCATTAATTGATAATGATACATGGGAAGTTGTTGATTTACCACAAAAAACAAAAGTTTTAAAATGCAAATGGGTTTTTAAAACTAAACGTGATTTTGATGGTAATATTAGTCGCTACAAAGCGCGCCTTGTAGCTAAAGGTTGTAGTCAGCGTCTGGAATAGACTACAATGAAACTTTCTCACCGGTAGTCAGATATAATTCCATTAGATTTTTAATAGCACTAGCTGCAAAATTGGATTTAGATATATTTCAAATGGATGCAATATCTGCGTTTCTACAAGGAGAACTTAAAGAAGTATATAAATATAAATCAGCCAGAGGGTTTCTGCTATGATAATAATAAAGTGCTGAAATTAAAAAACCTATATATGGGCTGAAGCAGTCCTCAAGATTATGGAATTTAAAACTAGATGTTGTTTTAAAGAATTGTGGTATTATACAATCTAAAGTTGACCCATGTATATATTATAAATTATATAATGAACAATAATTAAATTGATATTAAGGTGAATTTATCAGGGCAGTATACGTAGAAGATTTGTTGATTTTTTCGAATAATCATACATTGCCGAATAACCTAAAATCAACTTTATCACAAAATTTCCATATGAAAGATATTGGAACAGCTACTTCATTTTTAGGTATTCACTTGACTAGAGATCGAGCTAGTGGAAATATTTGGATATCTCAAGAACAGTAAATAGATGATATGCTTAAACGTTTTAAAATGACAGATTGTAATCCTTGTTCAACTCCGATGGAGTTGAACAAGTCAATCAAAAAATATGCAAAATTATGTCACCGGTAACAGAAAATGAGTGCAACGAAATGTCTACTGTTCCTTATCAAGAATTGGTTGGAAGTCTTCTTTTTGCCGCTCAAATAACAAGACCAGATATTTGTTATGCTGTGAATGTTGTCAGCAGGTTTAATAAAAACCCCGGAAAACAGCACTGGTTAAAAGGTCTGCAAAGCGAATTAATTTCGAATGTAGCAGACCAAATCAAAGTTTATTGTGACAATCAGAGCACTATATGTTTAGCAACAACTACTGGTTACAATGCAAGAACTAAACATATTGATGTAAAACATCATTTTCTTAGAGAACTTATATGAAATGGTAAAATTGATCTTCAATATATGAACACAAATGAAATGATAGCTGATACATTAACAAAAGCACTACCATTATTAAAACATGTTTATTGTTCCAAAGCCATAGGTCTTCAGATATAAGTTCTAGGGGGAATGTTGAAATTGTAAATTGACCTTAATATCAATTTAAAAAAAAACCAGTTTAGGTAGAAGAGTAATAAATATTTTTTTTTGTGTGTAGTTATTTATAAGAAATAAAACATAGGCATAATTTTAATTTCATTCTAAGAATTAGACTTGTTTTTATTAATTTGCGAAAAGTAAAATTAAAAATATTTAATACGCTAAAAATAGTTTAATGTGAAAGTGAAAAAAATATATATTACGAAGTAGTCCGTGTAATTAGGAATATTAGAGTTATTCATAAAAATATTAATAGTAAGACCTAGGTAGAATATTAGGCACAAGTAAAATTTAAATCCTGATTTTTTTGTATTAATTATTTTTATAATACACATTTTCAACCAAAAAATTAAAAATATTAATTCCAATTTTTTTTATTTATATGGACAAAATCAGTACACAAACAACCGCATTGGTGATTCGCTAGATAACCGCCTTGGCCAACCGCTTAAATGTAGTCTAGGCGGCGTACTAATCCATACAAAACACCTTCAAGGCCAAAAAGCGAATTCGCTTTTGGCGAACTGTTTACGAACCGGATATGTAACGCCTTTTTATTAAACTTTCATATTTTTCAACCACGAGAAAGCGGTTCCCCACCGTTCCACTTCTGTTTCGTTCATAGCGAACTGATAGTTTGAAAAGGAAATGTTTTTTTTTGGCATTTCATATTTTACGTTATACATATAAATAATTTTATAACAAAGTAAACGCCGAGTGAAGTGTTGTTTACTTTTATTGTGTTTTAATATAATAAAAAAATAGTGAGTAAGTTTGTGTTTTTTAATTAAAATTAATACATATATTAAATAATAAAAATGGACAAAAACTTTAACGAAATTACATGCAGCTTTTCGTGGTTTAGTCATCATCGAAATTTTCCAGTGCATTCATTCACTGTAATGAATATACATAATTAAAGGTAAATTTAAATACGAAGTATAATATAGAGGATTCACTTGCATTTGAATTATAATTCTATTTTATTTTTAGAATGTGCCACAAATTAATATGAAATGGTTCCAATATTCAAAAAACCGCCTATGGAAACCCAATAAAAGGCAGGAAAATTAGAAAATTATTTTTTTTAAATTAATATAAATTTAGTAGCAGGTAGAATTAAAATGCTGATTTTTTTTGTAGATTATAAGTAAAATTTAGTTACCAAATTAATTTTATTATTATAATGTGATAAAGAAATTGTATTACTTTAATTAATGTAGTAATAAGTAAATCCTATTTAATTTTAATTAATTATATAAATTACTTGCATACAAAATTAAGAAAATTATTATTTTTTATGATTAATGTAAAAGTAATTAATTTCTAATTCAATAATTTATTATGTTTCAAAATTATGTATTATATAAGTTGTTATTTATTGTTAAAAATTATATTTTTTATATGCCAAAAAAGTAAGAAAAATAAATTTTCATATTTCTTATTTCTAGAAATAAAATCAGTTCGTAAACGAACCGATTTTAGCGAACTCTTGGAGTTAAGTTTTTTTTCCTACTGTTCTTATTCTAACATTTACGTTTCGTGTTCGCTTACGAACTCCTAAGACGGTTCGTAAACGAACTCATATATGAAGAAAAGACTTCGCCGGCGGTTCGTTTACAGTTCGTTTACGGTTCGCTGTTCTTGAAGGGACACTTCTTTTTATTCTAATTTTCTTATTGCAACATTTTCGTTTACGGTCCGTTTACGGTTCGCTTTTCTAATAGGCAAATTTATAATAAAACCCATCCTTATATTCTTTTATCTAAGCTAAGCTGTTGTTATTATAATGCTGAATTTACTCCCGCCATTGACGCGCGTGCCGCATGAGATTACGAGTGTTGCTAAGATTAGTGACGGATGAGAAAAAGCCAAAATTGGCTTAATCTCGGCTAAGGAAATCCACAGGAGACAAGACCACAAGACCGCATTCATAGTGCCAGGTCGTGGCCTATTCCAATTTAAAAGAATGCCTTTCGGGTTGTTCAATTCCCCGAAAACACTTTGTAAGCTGATGGACAAAGTAATCCCGTATGAGCTTCATGAGGATGGCTTTGTGTACCTTAATGATCTGTTGATCGTCTCGGAGAACCTTGACATCCACATGTTGCTCTTGGGCAAAGTACCAAAGTGTTTGAGGGAAGCTGGACTAAATATCAATATTGAAAAAGTCGTTTTTCCAGAAGCAAACTAAATATTTAGGCCATATCATCGATAGCGAGGGGATAAAAACTGATCCCGAAAAAATCGTCGCAATCAAAGATTTTCCACGTCCTAAATCGGTCCGACAAATTAGAAGATTTCTCGGCATGACAGGGTGGTACAATCGTTTCATCAAAAATTATGCTGGCCACCCCAATCACCAATTTACTTAATAAAAAAGCTCAAGATAAATGGACGACGCGGCGGAGTCAGCCTTCAACGCTTTGAAGTTGGCGCTTAAGCAAGCACCACTTCTCGTTAACCCAGACTTCAACCGAGAATTTTAAGTCCAATGTGACGCGTCGAAGACGGGAGTCGGGGGCGTTCTATTTCAGACGGATGACGAGGGACATGAACATCCGAATGCGTTCATGTCGCAAAAATTAAACATTGCGCAGAAAAATTACAGCGTCACTGAACTAGAATGTCTCGCGGCTGTCGTAGCGATCAAAATTCCGACCCGTACATTGAGGGGTCCAAGTTCACCGTCATCACGGACTACGCTAGTCTTAAATGGTTGATAACCAAAAAGATCTTGCGGGTAGACTAGCGCGGTGAGCCTTAAACTTAAAGGGTATTATTATTGGCCACACACGGACTATTCGATCAGTACTTACATAGCGCATTACGATTCGTGTAAAGAATGCAAAGCTCCGAACATTTGTCTTCGGCCACCAATGGTTAAATGACCTCCACCAGTCCGTCCGTGGCAAAACATCAATATTGATTTATTGGTCCCGTATCCAAGATCTAAAAGTGGAAATACAATAATATTAATAGTAGTAGATCAGTTTAGTAAATTTGTATTATTAAAACCTTTGCGGCAGGTAACGACTGGTCCAATTTTAAAATTCCTGGAATCCGATGTATTCCACCTATTCGGAATACCAGAAGTATTGCTATCGGATAATGGTGTCCAGTTCAGATCTAAATAGTTTAAAAAATTAATGACCGAATACAATATAACTCATAAATTCACGGCACCTTACCATCCACAGGCCAACTCGTCGGAACGAGTAAATCGTAACATAATCCCCGCAATCCGAGCTATATCAAGAGTGATAACCATGAAGAATGGGACAAAAACTTAAGTCACATAGCGTGTGCCCTTTGAAATGTGCTGCACGACGCTACTGGATTTTCAAGAAGGAGTTACGATTGATAACGACCATCGACGTAGAAGGGTGCATGACGCAGTGATACAAAACCTGAAAAAAACAGAAGAAAAATATGAAAAAAAATATAATTAGCGAACAAGACCATTTAAATTCGTACCTGGTGATATCGTTTGTAGACGAATGCACGGTCTGAGTGACCAACAAAGGAAGATATCGGCAAAAATTTTGAAGCCGTGGCAAAAATGTAAAATAATTTCCACCAAAGGTCACGTGTGTTACGAGGTGGAAGACGACGTCACGGGGAAAAAATTCATAGTTCATGTCAAAGATCTAAAGCAGTAAGGCCCGGCTTATCTCAGGGTGTGGGACAGTCCCACGTTCGGCTAAAATGAGAAAAAGAAAATTAATTATTTATTACATAACTTCTGTGATATTTTAAAAAAATTTTTGTTATTTATTATTATATTTATATTGTAGGATTTAGTGATAGTTATATTTACAATTAAGTGTTAGTTAGATTAGTATTATTTATTATTAGGTAGTTTTTTTTAGTTATAAAGTTTTTTTTCTCAGTGTTATTTATTTAATACGGTTAGATTTTTTTTTGTTTATTTACACTTAGTTATTATTTATTTATTAGTTGTCGTTATTTTGGTATTATTTACACTTAATTGTTAAATTATTATTGGGTTAGGTTTAAATTATTGGGTTGGGAGTAGTATGGTTAAATTCTTAAAGAAAAACAAAAAAACAAACAAAACAGAATTTTGTATGTACCATCGACACCAAAACAGCGTAGATACATCATCAACAAATGCTGGGTGGTTTCAGACTTGTTCTGGAAGGAATACTTCAGAATCAAGGCTGTTTTGTGACACCCCAAAAACATTTTAAATAACGAAAACATCTAAAAAAGTAGAAAAATTAAAAATATCTTCAGAAAAATAAATAAACAAATTTATTACCTGCCACAATATCGTCGGCCATGCTGGGTTTGTTCTTTGTTGTGTGTCTTCTTCTTCTGGAAAAATGTCACAAATATATTTCTTTTTTTTTCTGTTGGTATTGTTTTGTTAAGTTATTAAATTGTGTTGATGGCAGTACTAGATGTCGCTGTGGTGGTGGTGAGTTTAACTTTTTCCGACCTAAAACAAAAGTTGGTCTTCATTTGACCCTGGGTCGAATGCCGGGCAGAACAAGTGGTGCGATAGGTCGGAAAAAGTTAAGATCGAGGAGTTTTGTTTCGATCGTCGCGCTGGACAATTCATTATTTTTTTTTGGTAATGGTTTTTTTTTTAAATTTATGTTTTTTTTTTAATTGGTTTTTTTTTTATTTAAAAAGTTTGAATTAAAGACGAAGAAAAAAAAATGGAAAATTTAAGAAGTTGGTGTTTTTTTTAAAGAAGAAAAAAAATTAAGAATTAGTTTTTTTGGTGTAAATAACCCTATCAAAGAAAAAAAAAACCCCAAAAATCTGTCAATAAAAAAAAATTGGTATCATAGAAAAATAAAAAAAGAAATTTGTGTAGATTAAAAAAATAAGTTGAGAAAAATATTCAAATATATAAATATATAAAGTTTGTGTAGCGGCTAAATGTACAATTTTGAAAACCGGAATATAATATATGTCCAGCGCGCGCGAAAATCGTCGTTGTCAATAATAAGTTGTTCCTGTTTCGTTGTTGTGTTCCTGCGTCGAGTCCTGTGTTCCAGAGAATTGTCACCATCAGCCGTCCTGTGTACCAGTGATTGTCGTCGTGGGAATTCCTGTTTTTTTTGTTGTTGTATTAAAATTTTGGTTTTTTTTTGTTAATTAAAATTGTTGTAGAGTAATTTTTTTTTAAATTGTATTTTTTTTTTTTTTTAAATATACATATATATATATACAAATATTTATTTAAAATTTGTAGTGTCGCGATTGTCGCAATCAACGATTTTCCACGTCCTAAATCGGTCCGACAAATTAGAAGATTTCTCGGCATGACAGGGTGTTACAATCGTTTCATCAAAAATTATGCTGGCCACCCCAATCACCAATTTACTTAATAAAAGATAAATGGAACGACGAAGCGGAGTCAGCCTTCATCGCCTTAAAGTCGCCGCTTTACACAAGCGCCACTTCTCGTTAACCCAGGCTTCAACCGAGAATTTTCAGTCCAATGTGACGCGTCGAAGACGGTTGTCGGGGGCGTTCTATTTCAGACGGATGACGAAGGACATGAACATCCGATTGCTTTCATGTCGCAAAAATTAAACAATGCGCAGAAAAATTACAGCGTCACTGAACTAAAATGTCTCGCGGCTGTCGTAGCGCTCAAAAAATTCCGATCGTACATTGAGGGGTCCAAGTTCACCGTCATCACGGACTACGCTAGTCTTAAATGGTTGATGAACCAAAAAGATCTTGCGGGTAGACTAGCGCGGTGAGCCTTAAACTTAAAGGGTATTATTATTGGCCACACACGGACTATTCGATCAGTACTTACATAGCGCATTGCGATTCGTGTAAAGAATGCAAAGCTCCGAACATTTGTCTTCGGCCACCAATGGTTAAATGACCTCCACCAGTCCGTCCGTGGCAAAACATCAATATTGATTTATTGGTCCCGTATCCAAGATCTAAAAGTGGAAATACAATAATATTAATAGTAGTAGATCAGTTTAGTAAATCTGTATTATTAAAACTTTTGCGGCAGGTAACGACTGGTCCAATTTTAAAATTCCTGGAATCCGACGTATTCCACCTATTCGGAATACCAGAAGTATTGCTATCGGATAATGGTGTCCAGTTCAGATCTAAAGAGTTTAAAAAATTAATGACCGAATACAATATAACTCATAAATTCACGGCACCTTACCATCCACAGGCCAACTCGTCGGAACGAGTAAATCGTAACATAATCACCGCAATCCGAGCTATACCAAGAGTGATAACCATGAAGAATGGGACAAAAACTTAAGTCACATAGCGTGTGCCCTTCGAAATGTGGTGCACGACGCTACTGGATTTTCGCCATTTTACGTAGCAGCTCATACGACTAAACATCAGTCACCATATGAAATTAAATGCTCTTCAAGAAGAAGTTACGATTGATAACGACCATCGACGTAGAAGGGTGCATGACGCAGTGATACAAAACCTGAAAAAAACAGAAGAAAAATATGAAAAAAAATATAATTAGCGAACAAGACCATTTAAATTCGTACCTGGTGATATCGTTTGTAGACGAATGCACGGTCTGAGTGACCAACAAAGGAAGATATCGGCAAAAATTTTGAAGCCGTGGCAAAAATGTAAAATAATTTCCACCAAAGGCCACGTGTGTTACGAGGTGGAAGACGACGTCACGGGGAAAAAATTCATAGTTCATGTCAAAGATCTAAAGCAGTAAGGCCCGGCTTATCTCAGGGTGTGGGACAGTCCCACGTTCGGCTAAAATGAGAAAAAGAAAATTAATTATTTATTACATAACATCTGTGATATTTTAAAAAATTTTTTGTTATTTATTATTATATTTATATTGTAGGATTTAGTGATAGTTATATTTACAATTAAGTGTTAGTTAGATTAGTATTATTTATTATTAGGTAGTTTTTTTTAGTTATAAAGTTTTTTTTCTCAGTGTTATTTATTTAATACGGTTAGATTTTTTTTTGTTTATTTACACTTAGTTATTATTTATTTATTAGTTGTCGTTATTTTGGTATTATTTACACTTAATTGTTAAATTATTATTGGGTTAGGTTTAAATTATTGGGTTGGGAGTAGTATGGTTAAATTCTTAAAGAAAAACAAAAAAACAAACAAAACAGAATTTTCAGACTTGTTCTGGAAGGAATACTTCAGAATCAAGGCTGTTTTGTGACACCCCAAAAACATTTTAAATAACGAAAACATCTAAAAAAGTAGAAAAATTAAAAATATCTTCAGAAAAATAAATAAACAAATTTATTACCTGCCACAATATCGTCGGCCATGCTGGGTTTGTTCTTTGTTGTGTGTCTTCTTCTTCTGGAAAAATGTCACAAATATATTTCTTTTTTTTTCTGTTGGTATTGTTTTGTTAAGTTATTAAATTGTGTTGATGGCAGTACTAGATGTCGCTGTGGTGGTGGTGAGTTTAACTTTTTCCGACCTAAAACAAAAGTTGGTCTTCATTTGACCCTGGTAATGGTTTTTTTTTTTTAAATTTATGTTTTTTTTTTAATTCGTTTTTTTTTATTTTAAAAGTTTGAATTAAAGACGAAGAAAAAAAAAATGGAAAATTTAAGAAGTTGGTGTTTTTTTAAAGAAGAAAAAAAAATTAAGAATTAGTTTTTTTGGTGTAAATAACCCTATCAAAGAAAAAAAAAACCCCAAAAATCTGTCAATAAAAAAAAATTGGTATCATAGAAAAATAAAAAAAGAAATTTGTGTAGATTAAAAAAATAAGTTGAGAAAAATATTCAAATATATAAATATATAAAGTTTGTGTAGCGGCTAAATGTACAATTTTGAAAACCGGAATATAATATATGTCCAGCGCGCGCGAAAATCGTCGTTGTCAATAATAAGTTGTTCCTGTTTCGTTGTTGTGTTCCTGCGTCGAGTCCTGTGTTCCAGAGAATTGTCACCATCAGCCGTCCTGTGTACCAGTGATTGTCGTCGTGGGAATTCCTGTTTTTTTTTGTTGTTGTATTAAAATTTTGGTTTTTTTTTGTTAATTAAAATTGTTGTAGAGTAATTTTTTTTTAAATTGTATTTTTTTTTTTTTTTAAATATACATATATATATATACAAATATTTATTTAAAATTTGTAGTGTCGCGATTGTCGCAATCAACGATTTTCCACGTCCTAAATCGGTCCGACAAATTAGAAGATTTCTCGGCATGACAGGGTGGTACAATCGTTTCATCAAAAATTATGCTGGCCACCCCAATCACCAATTTACTTAATAAAAGATAAATGGAACGACGAAGCGGAGTCAGCCTTCATCGCCTTAAAGTCGCCGCTTTACACAAGCGCCACTTCTCGTTAACCCAGGCTTCAACCGAGAATTTTCAGTCCAATGTGACGCGTCGAAGACGGTTGTCGGGGGCGTTCTATTTCAGACGGATGACGAAGGACATGAACATCCGATTGCTTTCATGTCGCAAAAATTAAACAATGCGCAGAAAAATTACAGCGTCACTGAACTAAAATGTCTCGCGGCTGTCGTAGCGCTCAAAAAATTCCGATCGTACATTGAGGGGTCCAAGTTCACCGTCATCACGGACTACGCTAGTCTTAAATGGTTGATGAACCAAAAAGATCTTGCGGGTAGACTAGCGCGGTGAGCCTTAAACTTAAAGGGTATTATTATTGGCCACACACGGACTATTCGATCAGTACTTACATAGCGCATTGCGATTCGTGTAAAGAATGCAAAGCTCCGAACATTTGTCTTCGGCCACCAATGGTTAAATGACCTCCACCCGTCCGTCCGTGGCAAAACATCAATATTGATTTATTGGTCCCGTATCCAAGATCTAAAAGTGGAAATACAATAATATTAATAGTAGTAGATCAGTTTAGTAAATCTGTATTATTAAAACTTTTGCGGCAGGTAACGACTGGTCCAATTTTAAAATTCCTGGAATCCGACGTATTCCACCTATTCGGAATACCAGAAGTATTGCTATCGGATAATGGTGTCCAGTTCAGATCTAAAGAGTTTAAAAAATTAATGACCGAATACAATATAACTCATAAATTCACGGCACCTTACCATCCACAGGCCAACTCGTCGGAACGAGTAAATCGTAACATAATCACCGCAATCCGAGCTATATCAAGAGTGATAACCATGAAGAATGGGACAAAATCTTAAGTCACATAGCGTGTGCCCTTCGAAATGTGGTGCACGACGCTACTGGATTTTCGCCATTTTACGTAGCAGCTCATACGACTAAACATCAGTCACCATATGAAATTAAATGCTCTTCAAGAAGAAGTTACGATTGATAACGACCATCGACGTAGAAGGGTGCATGACGCACCTGAAAAAAACAGAAGAAAAATATGAAAAAAAATATAATTAGCGAACAAGACCATTTAAATTCGTACCTGGTGATATCGTTTGTAGACGAATGCACGGTCTGAGTGACCAACAAAGGAAGATATCGGCAAAAATTTTGAAGCCGTGGCAAAAATGTAAAATAATTTCCACCAAAGGCCACGTGTGTTACGAGGTGGAAGACGACGTCACGGGGAAAAAATTCATAGTTCATGTCAAAGATCTAAAGCAGTAAGGCCCGGCTTATCTCAGGGTGTGGGACAGTCCCACGTTCGGCTAAAATGAGAAAAAGAAAATTAATTATTTATTACATAACATCTGTGATATTTTAAAAATTTTTTTGTTATTTATTATTATATTTATATTGTAGGATTTAGTGATAGTTATATTTACAATTAAGTGTTAGTTAGATTAGTATTATTTATTATTAGGTAGTTTTTTTTAGTTATAAAGTTTTTTTTCTCAGTGTTATTTATTTAATACGGTTAGATTTTTTTTTGTTTATTTACACTTAGTTATTATTTATTTATTAGTTGTCGTTATTTTGTATTATTTACACTTAATTGTTAAATTATTATTGGGTTAGGTTTAAATTATTGGGTTGGGAGTAGTATGGTTAAATTCTTAAAGAAAAACAAAAAAACAAACAAAACAGAATTTTGTATGTACCATCGACACCAAAACAGCGTAGATACATCATCAACAAATGCTGGGTGGTTTCAGACTTGTTCTGGAAGGAATACTTCAGAATCAAGGCTGTTTTGTGACACCCCAAAAACATTTTAAATAACGAAAACATCTAAAAAAGTAGAAAAATTAAAAATATCTTCAGAAAAATAAATAAACAAATTTATTACCTGCCACAATATCGTCGGCCATGCTGGGTTTGTTCTTTGTTGTGTGTCTTCTTCTGGAAAAATGTCACAAATATATATCTTTTTTTTTTCTGTTGGTATTGTTTTGTTAAGTTATTAAATTGTGTTGATGGCAGTACTAGATGTCGCTGTGGTGGTGGTGAGTTTAACTTTTTCCGACATAAAACAAAAGATGGTCTTCATTTGACCCTGGGTCGAATGAAGGGCAGAACAAGTGGTGCGATAGGTCGGAAAAAGTTAAGATCGAGGAGTTTTGTTTCGATCGTCGCGCTGGACAATTCATTATTTTTTTTTGGTAATGGTTTTGTTTTTTAAATTTATGTTTTTTTTTTAATTGGTTTTTTTTTTTATTTAAAAAGTTTGAATTAAAGACGAAGAAAAAAAAATGGAAAATTTAAGAAGTTGGTGTTTTTTTTAAAGAAGAAAAAAAAATTAAGAATTAGTTTTTTTGGTGTAAATAACCCTATCAAAGAAAAAAAAAACCCCAAAAATCTGTCAATAAAAAAAAAATTGGTATCATAGAAAAATAAAAAAAGAAATTTGTGTAGATTAAAAAAATAAGTTGAGAAAAATATTCAAATATATAAATATATAAAGTTTGTGTAGCGGCTAAATGTACAATTTTGAAAACCGGAATATAATATATGTCCAGCGCGCGCGAAAATCGTCGTTGTCAATAATAAGTTGTTCCTGGTTCGTTGTTGTGATCCTGCGTCGAGTCCTGTGTTCCAGAGAATTGTCACCATCAGCCGTCCTGTGTACCAGTGATTGTCGTCGTGGGAATTCCTGTTTTTTTTTGTTGTTGTATTAAAATTTTGGTTTTTTTTTGTTAATTAAAATTGTTGTAGAGTAATTTTTTTTTAAATTGTTTTTTTTTTTTTTTTTTAAATATACATATATATATATACAAATATTTATTTAAAATTTGTAGTGTCGCGATTG
Organism: Empis stercorea; assembly: GCA_949752835.1. NCBI lineage: Eukaryota > Metazoa > Arthropoda > Insecta > Diptera > Empididae > Empis > Empis stercorea. Next base: position 53,595,268 of record OX457085.1, on the reverse strand, counting down.
TCGCAATCAACGATTTTCCACGTCCTAAATCGGTCCGACAAATTAGAAGATTTCTCGGCATGACAGGGTGGTACAATCGTTTCATCAAAAATTATGCTGGCCACCCCAATCACCAATTTACTTAATAAAAAAGCGCAAGATAAATGGAACGAGCAGCTGCTGGCTGCTATTAGCGGCTAATGGCTGCTGGCTGCTATTAGCGGCTAATGGCTGCTGGCTGCTATTAGCGGCTAATGGCTGCGGGCTGCTATTAGCGGCTAATGGCTGCGGGCTGCTATTAGCTGCTAATGGCTGCGGGCTGCTCTTAGCGGCTGCTGGCTGCTGGCTGCTATTAGCGGCTGTTTTTAGTGGCTGCTCTTAGTGGCTGTTTTTAATGGCTGTTCTTAATGGCTGTCGTGTGCTGCCGTGGTAATTAGGTCATCTGGTTATTGCTCTTTCGTCACCTGTGTATATGCCGTTGCGCATGGTTAGTTTTGTCTTTCTCTGTTCTGTATTCTGCTACTTCCTGTAAGTGTAAATGGATTAGGGGCTTAGGGGTATTTGTCGTGTGGCTTGTGTATACTGTGTATACAGGTTTTTGTAAGTATGGGTGAGATTTAAATTATTTTGAAAAAAAGTAGTCACTTTGTTGGGGATTGATCTGGGTACGTTGTGTTTAATAAGTCAGCGCTCTACCTGTTGAGCCATCGACTTATTTTGTATTCATGGTTTATATTTGATATATAATCTACATTTATTCGTTCTTTATATATACAGATATAAAGTCTGTATAATAATAATAAGCAACGGAAACCGTGAATGTGAAAGGGAGAATGAAAATATGTAAATATACTGCAAAAAAAAATTTGTTTATATTCTAAAAAAAATATATTTTAAAAAAAACTTCGTTGCTTTGAAGTGGATTTGAACCATCAAGCTTGGATTTGTATGCCGACGCGCTACCAATTCGGCTATCAAAGATAGTCGGTCGCGCTTAGAAATTTGTGTACTTATATTTTTTGTTATTAAGAATCAATATAACATAAATTAAAATAGATGATCCAGAAAAATAATATTTTTATTGTTTTGTCTAACAAAAAAATATAATTATCAAATTCGGAATAGTGAAGGTTACCCTTTGTTTGCGTTTTTATAATTATTTTTACTTAACTTTGCATTTTTTGAAAAAATATCTGATTACATCGAATGATTTTCTTTTGTTGCATAATATTATAATTTTGGTTTTAATATCATAAAACGTATGCATTTGATTTCTAACAATCAGAAAAGTCAGTCGTGTTTCAAACGTTTTTATTTTTTTAAAAGTTCTTGTGCTGTGTTCAGATTTCAGTTTTTATAAATATTTTAATAAAAAAATTATATAAAAGATAATTTTAAAATTTTTAAAAAAAATTAGAAAAATAAATTATTTATTTGTGAAAATTATAATTTTGAAAAAATTAATTATTAATATAATTTTTAATCGTGAAAAATCTTAATTTTGACAAATTAATTAAATTTGTAATCGTGAAAAATATTAATTTTGAAGAAAAATTTAATCGTGAAAAATATTAATTTTGAAGAAAAATAATTAATAAAAAATAATAAAAATGATTGCAGAAAAAATTATATTTATTATTTTATTAAATGTTATTTTAAATACTCATAATACAGTTCAGCTACCGGCAGGGAATATTTCAGCACCAACAATCAACTTCAACAACAACAGCAATATTTCCTTTACATTTAATTTTTCTGATCAGGTATCCCTGTATCAGACAAATAATTACTACAAACATTCATCGGTAAGTTAATTTAAAATACATTTCAAATATTGTTTTAATATTTTTTATTATTATAATAATAGATGGAAAAGAAAGATCAGCTGATACGATATAAGCCGGACAAAAAAAAATCTCTAATAGACGTAGGTGGTGAAGTAAATGTAAGTTTTTTATATTAAGGTATTTTATTTTATAATTATAATTTTAATTCTAATAGGTACAGAAGAAGGAGGAGGAAAACTGGTTAGCTAAAAAAAATGGATCTGCAGACGTTGGCAGGAGTAATGAAAGCGAAGTAAGTATTTTAAAATTTTATTTTCTAATTATAATTTTTCTAATTATATTTTTTTTTATTATTATTATTTTTACTTTAAATAAAGGGCGAAATAGGCAGTGGCACCAAGCAGAGAGGTAAGTTCCGTGGAAGTTTTGAACTTAATGGATAAATTCAACATCCTACTTTTTAGAGCCTCGAGAAGTAGCAGCGGGTGCAGCTCATCGCGGCATGATTTTTTTTTTTTTAAAGATGTATTATATAATAGCTATTGTAATAGCTATTAATTATGTTATAGTTTTTTTATTTTTTTATTGAGAGTTATTTTAAATAACATTTGTGAAATATAATAACTTTTGGACAAATTTATATAATTTTTGTTATCATTTATATAATTTATATAATTTTTGTTAAATACAATACTATTATAATGTATATAAATAAAAATATTTCACTTAAAATAAAATTCATAAGTTGTTTTTATAATTTACCTACCTTTCATCCCTTTACCCATTTTCAGATTAAGACAAATTTTTCAGATGATTCAACGATGGATTTTTTGTTGTGTATTTTTAATTCAGAATATTTTGTTGTGCATTTTTTTTTGTTTTGTATTTTTTAATTCAGAACATGTGATATTTTCATGTATGGAGGAATTTACATAATTTTCGCCGATTTTATAGATAATGATTACCATACATGAAAATATCACATGTTCTGAATTAAAAAATACAAAAAAAAAAGAAACATAAAAATTCTAAAAAGCATTTCGAGATTCGAACTACTGTCGTTCGTCGTCAAATTCTCACCACCTTACCAATTAGGCTACACAACTATATAAAAAAGTCTGGAAAACTTTTAATTATATTCTTGTTATCTCAAATATAACAATAATATATTGCATGGTTGTTTACTATGCTGAACTATTGTATATACGTCATTATGCTTAGGTCTTATATAAAAAAATATGTGTGGTATTTGAGTGTGTATATGAGTATTTATTTATACAATACTATTATAATATCAATAATAATCTATATAAATAAAAATATTTCACTTAAAAATAAAATTCAAAAATAAGTTGTTTTTATAATTTACCTACCTTTCATCCCTTTCCCGATTTTCAGATTAAAACAAATTTTCAGATGATTCAACGATGGATTTTTTTGTTGTGTATTTTTTTTTGTATTTTTAATTCAGAATATGTGATAATTTCATGTATGGAGGAATTTAACTAATTTTCGCCAATTTTACAGATAATGATTTCCATACATGAAATTATCACATGTTCTGAATTAAAAAATACAAAAAAAAACATAAATTTTTTTAAAAAAATACAAAAAAAAAAAAAATATTTTAAAAAGCATTTTGAGATTCGAACTACTGTCGTTCGTCGTCAAATTCTCACCACTTTACCAATTAGGCTACACAACTATATAAAAAAGTCTGGAAAACTTTTAATATATTGTTGTTATATCTCAAATATAAGAATAATATACTGTATGGTTGTTTACTATGCTGAACTATTGAATATACGTCATTCTGCTTAGATCTGCATAAACAAAAAGTATTTGAATATTAATTAGAAAGGATTGATGTATATATTTGTGTAGCCTAAGCGGTAAAGTCGTGATTAACTTAAAAAATTAATCCTTATCTGAAAAACTTGCCGATGATTGTTTGTTCGAATCACGCTCAAGACCAAACAATCATCGGTAAGTTTTTCAGATAAAGGCTAATTTTTCAAATTAATCGACTTTAACGCTTAGGCTACACAACTATATTGCATTCAAAGCTTTACTATTTTCAGATAAACGTAAATTTTTTTTAAAAAATTTAAGCAGAATCTGGAAATAGACAGAAGGTTATATTTTCAGGGTGTTGTCTTTTTAAAAATTATGTGTGGTATTTGAGTGTGTATATGAATATTTATTTACTGTAATATTAGCATCACATGTTATGTCGTTGTTTAAATGTTATACATATATAAGAATTTTTTTGATAAAACTTGACATAAATATAAATTTATAATTTTCTTATAATTTTCAGAAATAAAAACATGTAAAATTTAAGTAATAAAATAATAATAATCATTTTATTATGTAATTTTAATTTATTATTATCTAATATAAAATAAATATATATTTTAAAATTTTAAAATAATTTTTGAGTATTTAGGTCTTTTACAAAATCAAGTATAGCCATATTTTTGCGATTTATATCACGTCCTTTAAAAATTAAAAAGTAGTTTTCGTTTTTTAGCTCCTGCAATTCTTCTTCAGTGGTAACAGCCAAAGAAATTCTTTTGGGAAGAAATCCCCATAATGTTTCACCTGAAGTTAAATCCTCTAGGATGGCCGTTACTTGCTGTCCATAAACCGTATTAATAAATTCAAAGTTCAGCACCTTGTATGCTTTTCCGATTATCAATTCGTCCAGCTTGGTATAGTCCTGAGAGCATCCGCTTACAGCTGTTTCAAATTTTTGCAAAAATGCCTAGAAAGTTAAATTTTCATAATAATAATAATAATAGATATAAAGTTTGTAAATATCTTCTTACCATTTTACTTCTTGAGGTTTAAAAATTAACTGATATACTCTGGTATCAAAAACCGCACTATATATACGAAAAATATACAGACGAAAATACTTTTAGGTACATTATTTTTTAAAATATTGTACCTAAATAATTGTTTAAAATTAATTATATTCATTATTTCATTATATTTTATTGTAAGCCTTTCATTAATTATTTCTGGTCCTGATTAGTTAAAATCTACGTTGAATTTTATGGTTCATTAGTTAATAATTGGACCACTATGAGCTTGAATTAAAAAGTCTGCATTTTAATGTTTTTATGAAAAGCAAAATGCAATTAATGTTTCCGGTCAGATTTTAATCGGGATTACTTTAAGGCAAAAATTTAAAGATACCATCTGTTATTAAAAAGTCTGCATTTTAATGTTTTATTAAAAGCAAAATGCAATTAATATTTCCGGTCAAATTTTAATCGGTATTACTTTTGACAAAAATTAAAAGATACAATATGATTATTACGTAAATGTATTTTTTTCTTGTGAGAATTTTTAAAATTATTAAAGATTTTTAATAATAATAATAATAATAAAAACCAATATATTAAAAAATTGAAACGCATTGATAAATTTGTATGAAAAAATTAATTATTACCGTATATAAGTAATATTTATATACATATATATATTAATTATTATATATATATATATGTATATATATATATATATATATATCTTGTGAGAATTTTTAAAATTATTAAAGATTTTTAATAATAATAATAAAAACCAATATATTAAGAAACGCATCGATAAACTTGTATGAAAAACCATTAATTATTATTTACGTAAATGTAATTTTTAATAATAACTAAGATTTTTGTTACTTTTAATAATTAAAATCTTATATTAAAGAAACACCATAGTTTTAAGCCTCAGTTTATCATAACCTTTACTTACTTTCAATTGTTTTAAAAATGTCGCGAGTATCTATTAAAAGTGAATCGGAAGTTTTTGTAAAACGGTTTAATGTGCGTGCTAGACGTATCGAATTTAAAATTAATCAAATACCCTTAGATGAGGATCCAATAAATTGGATTAAAGCAGCTATTGAGGAAATAGTACAATCTTCGACAAGAGATGTCTTGCCTACTGATCAAATAGGTATAAGTTTTTGTGGTGAGAGTTTCGAGGAGCGGGGGCCAGGATATATGAGCTTTAGAGCAGCTAATTTAGTTTCGACCGAAGATCTTTGCGACCTTATAACGAGAGTTTTCCAAAGCAAATCTGAAGGTTTAAGTACAGATAAGTTTTGCTTAACTGTCACATATGTTCGTATGCCCCAAGGTCAAGGGAAAAGAGCAAATAATTATTTTACTTTTAAAGAGGAATGTATCAAACGTAAAGGTATTATAACAATAAATAATGCTGATTATATGTGCCTTCCAGGAGCTTTAGTCGTTGCTATTTCTGTAGCTGATAACGATAAAGATAAAAATAAAATTAAAAAGGATATAAATAAATTACAAACAATTAAAACACTAGATTTGTTAAACAAATCAGAAATAAATATTTCGCCAGAAGGTGCAGGTGTAGAAGATTTACGTAAATTTCAAGCATATTTAAAAGACTACAAAATAACTGTCTTTAAATATGGAACTAAAGGCCGTGATATTATTTTCCAAGGACATGAAGATGGAAAAAGACTGGATTTACTATACCACGACAATCATTTTAACGTTATAACTTCACGTACGGCAGCTTTTTGTTGTGGCTATTTTTGTAATCAATGTAACACACCTTTTAATACAAAAAATAGTCACTGCTGCATTAAAAGCTGTCTAAGTTGCCAAAAATCACCATATTGTCAAGAAGACATTTCGAAAGTTATATGTAAGTTATGTAACCGATATTTCAAAAACCAGATATGTTACAATAATCACTTTTTATTGGATTTAAATAATAGAAGTACTTGCAATACGATAAATCGTTGTTTATTATGCCTAAAAGTATTTAAAAAAGAAAAAAAACACATTTGTGGTGAATATTTTTGTAAAGTATGCCAATTAAACGTTTCCAAAGAACATCAATGTTTTATTAAGACAGACACACGCTCACCATTACTAAAAGATATATTGTTTATATTTTATGATTTAGAAACTCGTCAGGAAAAGTATGTTGATAAAAATGCTATAGGTGATATTAAACTTCATGAACCTATTTTGTGTGTTGCTGCTAAACGATGTGATATTTGTATTAATTTAGAAAAATTATACTTTTGTCAGAAATGTGGTTTTAGAGAAACTATTTACAAGGAAAATGTAATTAGTAAATTTGTAAATGATTTGTTATCAATTTCCAAAAAATTTAAAAAAGTAACTGTCATAGCACACAATGGTAAATCTTTTGATCACCAGTTTATTTTAAACCACATATTATTGTTAACTGATTTAAAACCGGAATTAATCATGCAAGGAACAAAAATAGTAATGATGTGTTTAAAGAATATAAAATTTATTGATTCTTTAAACTATTTTCCAATGGCGTTGGCTAAATTACCAAAAGCATTTGATTTAGAAACATCATCTAAGAAAGGTTATTTTCCTCACCTGTTTAACACCTTAGAAAATTCCGAGTATATAGGATTATTGCCTGAAATGAATTTTTATGATCCCGATTCAATGAAAAGTGAGGAAAGAAAGGAATTTTTAAAATGGTACGATGAAAATAAAAATAAAACTTTTAATATGCAGAATGAATTAGTTTCATACTGTCAAAACGATGTACTAATTTTAACTGAAGCGTCCATTAAATTTCGTCAATTATTGTTAAATGAATGCAATGTATGTCCGTTTACCGAAGCATGTACGATTGCATCAACTTGTAATTTGATTTTTAGACGCAATTTTTTGAAATCAAATACAATAAGCATTATACCAAAAAATAATTACCATGAAGGTAATGGTCAATCCAAAATAGCAATTCAATGGTTATTGCATGAAGAAAAAGAGAAAAATATAAAAATACGACATGCTTTAAATGGAAAAGAAATTATTATACAGGGTGTAAAAGTTGACGGATTTTGTGAAGAAACAAATCAAATTTTCGAGTTTTACGGTTGCTATTATCATGGTCATCCTGTCTGTTTCAAACACAACCGTGATAATCATTTACATAAAAATTCAAAAGAAACACTGAATACTCGATATGAATCAACTATTTCCAAATCTCTACATTTAAAAACTACTGGTTATGAACTTTTTGAAATGTGGGAATGTAAATTTCGGAAAAAACCAGAAGTAGATGAAAACATGAAAAATTTAAAGTTTCATTCAATATTAAATTATTTACCATTAAACCCTAGAGATGCATTTTATGGTGGAAGGACGGGTAACACAAGAACATATTATAAATGCAAAGAAAACGAAAAAATTAAATACATTGATATTTGCTCTTTATATCCGTGGGTTTGCAAATATGGTAAATTTCCAATAGGCCATCCGAAACTTTATGCTGGAAATAATATATGTAAAAATATTATTCTACCGCAAACTGAAGGAATAATAAAATGTAAAATTTTACCACCTTATAATTTATATCATCCTATTCTACCTATAAAACAAAACAATAAGTTAATTTTTACTTTGTGTAAAACTTGTTCAGATCAATTTTGTTATGAAGAGTGTGAACACGATGACAACCAAAAGGCATTAACTGGTACTTGGATTATTGATGAAGTTAATAAGGCAGTGGAAAAAAAATATAAAATATTAGAAATTTATGAAATATGGGAGTATAAAGTTGAACAATACAATAAAAACAATGGCGGCCTTTTTGCAGACATGATGAACAAGTTTATTAAATTAAAACAGGGAGCTTCAGGCTTTCCCTCTAATTGTTCTACTCAAGCTGAAAAAGACAAATACATTGAGGAATTCTTAAATAGTGAAGGAATTCAGCTGAAATTTAGTGAAATTGTGAAAAATGCAGGGAAAAGATCTTTAGCTAAATTAATATTAAATTCTTTTTGGGGAAAATTTGGACAACGTGAAAATATGCCAAAAACAACAATTGTAAATCAACCAGAGGAATTATATGAAATGTTAACAAATCCAATAACTTTAATAAACAACATATTACCATTAAACGAGGAAACTTTAATAGTCAACTCAAAGTCAATAGATGAGGAGTGTCCGTCTTTGTTAACTGCAAATGTTTGTGTAGCCGCTTATACAACAGCCCAAGCCCGGCTTAAATTGTACAGCTATTTGGAAAAACTTGACGAGCGTGTGATTTACTGTGATACAGATTCAGTAATATATATCAGCAGACCAAATTTATACGAACCACCTACAGGAAACTTTGTTGGCGATATGACTGATGAGTTAGAAGGTGATTACGGTGCAGGTAGCTATATAACTGAATTTGTAAGCGGTGGACCGAAAAATTATGCTTTTAAAGTTTTTTCAACCACTGAAAATAATAATAAAACAAGCTGTAAAGTTAAAGGTATTTGCTTAAATCACAGAAATATACAATTAATAAATTTCGATACTATTAAAAATATGATAATAAATGAAGAAAACCAAGAACCAGTTAAAATTCTTTCAAAGATGTTCCGGAGAACTAAAGAGCACAATGTAATTGTTGTTCCTGAAATTAAGAAATACCAACCTCTTTCTAAAAAACGAAAATTTTTAGAGGATTATAATTCAGTACCTTATGGCTATAAAATGTTAAAAGATTAATGAATAAATAATAATAATAAAAATTAATATTTTAAGTTTTTAATTATTTATTATATTTTATAATTTTTTAAAATATATAAGAATCTTAATAAAATAAAAATATATATTGTAAAAAAAAAAGTTGTTATTATTTATAAAATCTGCTGAAGTTCTGCTCTGTAGTTATCTAGTGCTGCATATAGATAATGCAGCCGTTCTCTCCATTCATTAATTTGGGAGAATTCACGCTGTAATTCATCGAAAATTATATCCTGGTTCCTTATGCCGTTAATTATAGCTCTTATGTATCTTGTGGCTACATCTATTCTTATATCAAGAACATTTATTTCTTCTATAACGCTGTCTATGTTCTCCACCAGCATTCTACGATATATTATATTGTCCTGCAACATACCGAGATCCCATTCTTCGAACTCCTCATAAAAACCTTCATCCTGTTGCTGCTGCTGATCTTGTTGTTGTTGTAGTAAAATTTCTTGTAGTAGTTGTTGTTGATCTTGCTGTTGTTGTTGGTTCATTTTTATTAAATTTTATATTACTTTATAATATGCCTTTGTTAACTTCAAGTTGAAACTAATTTTTAAAATCTAAAATCCTCGATTTTTATACCAAATCCTTTTTTGCTAATGCTTTTACTAATTATCTTATTCATACTCATAAAAATTGACATCTTATTATTAAACAAATATTTATTTTAAAATATCATTTTTATTAATGCACAAATTGTGTGCAATTGCAATCCCAAGCCATTAAACCAAAATTTGATTTCCTTTTTGCCTATAAATTTCTAATAGCATCTTAATTAACAAACAATAATTTATTTTAAAATATCATTTTTATCAATCCAAGAATTGTGTGCGGTATCAAACCCAAGCCATTTAACCAAAACTTGTTTTCCTTTTTGCCTAAGTATTTTTTCAACGAGATATTTGTCTGAATGTTTCGTTTTTTGCAATTCAAATTTATGAAAACTCCCCATTATCGGCTGGTCTTTATAATCAATTAAAAAATATGTCACTGGGTCAGTAGTATTTACTTTTGATATTTTGAATATTTCAGTGGACCAATTTGGTTCATAACCTTTTTGAAAAATTCCTTTAGATTTACTGATGCGTACAAAGTCATTGACTTTTAATTTTGCTTTTCTGTAAATTTTAGGTTTATTGTATATTGTGGTCAATATATGATTTTCATTTTTTTTAGTTACTTGATATGGTTTCATTTTTATTGTACGGTGTAGGGTATGATTATATTTATATGTTAAATCATCTAAAATTGAAATCCAATTATAATTACCCTGTAAACTAAATTGTTTCCACATATTATTTTTTAATGTTCTATTAAAACGTTCACAAATAGAAGCTTTTAATTTTGTGTACGTGTGGTAATGATTTATATTATGTTTTTTCATTAAATTTTGAAAATTACTATTAAAAAATTCTTTTCCTTGATCGGAATGAATATTTTTTGGTATCTTTTTACTTTTAGTAAAAATATTATTCATGGCGTTTGTTACATCTGTACCGCTTTTTGTTTTAATTGGTTCAGTGTAGGCAAATTTTGAGAAAATATCAATAACGGTTAATAGGTATTTATAACCTTTGTTGAATTTAATAAAAGGTAGCATTTCTACTAAATCAATTTGCCATGTATCGTTAATTCCTTTTTGTTTAACATTTCGTCTCTTGAAATTTTTTCTTGATGGTTTATGTAACTCATCTACAATTGACTTTTTGCTCATATTGACACCTTGTAACTAATTAAAAACTAAAATAACATCAGTTATATAACTTTTTTCAAAGTAAACGGTTGTAATGCAGAAAAAAATTATTTTCGTTGATTTTCAATTTGTCATTGGAAACGGAAAACAATATTTTATAAAGGAATTGGCTTTGGTAAAGCAGGGGTCTTTATTACCAGAGCACTATTTGTTTAAACCGCCGTATCCACAACAAGAGTTAAGTGTCAGCAATATACATCAAAATGATTATAACAGGAAATATATTAACGGCCTGGAATGGGAAAGCGGAGTTATTGAGTACAATTTTCTTCCTTATGTTTTAAAAAATCTTGAATCATACATTATATACGTAAAAGGCAAACAAAAGAAGGATTTTCTCTCCAAATATATACCGGAAACAATTAATATTATTGATATAAGCTCTGATATACCAAAATTAGAAGAGCTACAAGATTACGACACATATTGTGGAGTACACTCAATGTGCAATCAAAGTACAAGAAATAGGTGTGCTATAAAAAATTGTTTTAAAATTTACATGTGTTTGTTAAAATACAACAAAATTGATTTTTAAAAATTATGTAATTGTAATATTCTCACACTCTCGTTAGTTGTATTTTTATTGTTAAAATGGAAGCACATAATATAAAAGATAGTAATTTGTTACTGGCATATCATTATTTTTTAAATGAGGAAAATACAGCAAAAATATCATCTGGCTTTCATCCATATACATTAAATCCTATAGTGATTATTTCGAAAATTGGTCAAACATCAATGAAATTTAGCTACAGTCTCTGGGTACTTTTTGTTCAAAATATATGCAATGATAACGAGATTGAGAATTTAACATTTTTACTCAACGCTGAAGAATGGAAAAAAGTAAACGAAATAAGAGATTTTATATCGAGTCATGCATATTTTAACTACACAAATCTTATATATGTTAAAGATTATATCCATGAATATTTTAGAAAATGTACAATTTATAATGTTAAAAAATTAAACAGTGAGCATTTATTTTTACCCAAATTTAATACCTCATTTAATTTTTCAAAACTATTTGTAGAAATACCTTTGCTATGTAATGAATGTATAATAAATGAATAAATAAATAAAACATTATTTTTCGTTTTTATTTCATTTTTTATTTTTCAATTTTAACTTGTTAATAAAAACATTTATTTTTTAAAAATATTATGATATAAATTTAAAATTAATTTATCATTTTGATTGAAATCTTTAGAGTTAAATATGTTATCGAAAGTATAAAAATACACAGCAATAATACCCACACACATTTGAATAATCGGCTTGTAGACGTTTTTTATTACGTATAAAACATGTCTGCTTTGAATATTTATTAATTTTGTTTATAATATTTTGTGTTATTGTTTGATTTCCATACGAATCGAAATATTCAGCACACCCCTTTTTCGGAAAGTTTAATACGAACCAATGTAATCCAGGTTTGTTATCAGGATCAGAATTAACAACAATACAAAATGGTTTTTTTCTTATGCGTTTAGGTATACGGTTGAAAGCATAAACGCCATTAAAACATTTTTGTGTGTATTTATTCTTCTGAAGAATTTTTGTGATCTGCTGTGTATTCATGCTGTTCAATTAGTGTGGAAATATCATAAATTATTGATTTACATTTTATATATTGGACCAAAAAATCTTTTTTGTCTTTACCATTTACTAATATTATGGCAAACTTATTTAATTTTTTATTTAAAATTTGAGTTATGTTGTCGTTGTATAAATTTCCGTTTGTTGCGCAATTTTGTTTTTCTGCTGTTGTTTTTGTTGTCGGATATAAATATTTATAATCATATTGTACTATTTTATTTGATTCTTCAATTCCTGCGATGCTTATTTTACGTGCAAAATTAAGAACTTTATCGCAGGTAAAAGATATATCTACCAAAGCATATGACGGTTGAGTATTAATATTTAACATTTTATAATGTCACTTCTTGTACGTACAGGAGTGTAATAAAAATAAAACTAGGCTTGTCAGCTATTTATAAATTTGCGTAGACATTACGATTTTTATCGATTTCTAAAGATGCATCAAACTCTCCGTATACAATACATGTTAATGTTGATGTCAGGGCAGATTTCAATTTTGCTTCAATTCTGATGGTACCTTGATTTAAGAGACTTTGACATTGCTCGTTTCCGGTCCCGTCGGCAGATAAATCAAAAGCTAAAATTGTAAACCCTTTTCCAAATAGCTCTTTTGTAATTTGATGCCCTTTATCGTAATGATGTATTCCTGTACCCCTGAATAAACTTAAATACGCTCTTGTATTACAACCACTTTCGGAAAAGTTTGTTTCAATTGGTGAATTGGGTACAGGCACGCCATTTACATATAATTGAAACTGATATAAATTCTGATGCTCAAAATGAAATGGATTTTTTGATCTCTTTCCATTGAAATTTTCGTTATTTACCATACAAAATAATAATATATTTGGTAATTGACCAATAAAGACATTATCGAGTGATATATTAGAAGCATTTGCTGCTACAGTAAATGTTTTTACTTCTCCTCTTTTATAATGATATTTTGCATTCGTTTTTCCAAGAATAGTATTATGTGCTAATAAAATATTTGGGTTAACTGTGACATGTTTCATATATAGTGTTGCTTCATGAATTTTCAAATGACTCTCATCCGTATCGTTCAAAAATAAGAAAAAAACTTGTTTTTCTAAAGTTAATGAAATTCTCACATCAACATTATTTAAAAGCAGAGTCGGTGTATTAAAAAAATCAACATGTAATTTTCCCATTAATTCTACCATTGCAGAATTATTATACATTTTTTGCCTATTTCTGGAGCCCGTGTTATTAAAATCATGTATATTTGGTTTGTCTAAGACCCATCCTGCACTTTCTAAATGAGTTTCACTGGCATCTTTACCGTAGTTTAATAAAGACAATAAATAACTTTTATAATTGTAGAAAGAATCAGAAGTAGTTATATTTTTACCATTAAGTGTAACATTTACTTGTTTAATCATTGAGTGCATTAAATTATTTATTACGCTTGGTTGAGGTGCTGGTTTTATATCAGTACCTGCTCCTATTTTATCGTTAGAACTCCATTGGCTACCATCTTTTTTTAATATTTGGACTTTAAATTTTATGTATGTAGATGAAATATCTCTATATGTATCACCATGTTCAAGTGAAACAAATTCTATTGTAGAAGGAGAGGCATCTAATGATGCTAATGGATTATATGCTACTTCCTCTGTATGCAATATACCTGTTTGTATAGGTGGTGATGCGAAAAGATCCAATTCAGACTTCATACATTCAATGACAGCCATTTTTATTTAAAAATATCTAATATTCTCGATTTTTTAATTTTATTTCTTTTCTTTGTTCTTCGCCTTTTACCAATTAAATGCGATTTTCGTTTTACACGCCTTTTTATACTTTTACGTTTTTGTATGCGTTTATAACTTCTTTTCTTTTTACCACTGCCGTACATTGAATGTAATTTATTTATTGCTGTGGTTCTTAAATTTTGTATACCTGCTTTAGCTTGATTTTGAAATGCTTCTTTTGGATTGGCTCCTGATACTATATCAGATAAAATATTACCACCTGTTCGCAAAGCTTCTTCTTTAAGAAAATCAAAACCTGAAACTAATGATGGTTTGAGATAACGGAATAAACTTGCGAATAAATTCCCAAGACCACGCCCTCTTTGGATTGTCTGTTGTGTTTGTAATAGTGGTCCTATTTCATTTATATTACCACCAGCTTGCGATGCGTAATATTTAATGTATTCACGCTGCATGTTTGAAAAAAATAACAACGACTTATAGTATTCTTTTATTTATATAGTTTTTATTATTATTAAAAATTTTTAAAATGTAATACAATTTTTGTGGGGTAATAATTAGGTACAAAATTTATATCTTTACCATACTGATCAGAAATCTTTATAGCTATAGTCTAAAACATGTTTTTTTCTACAGGGACATATTGTATATTTTTAAATTCTGTATTATTTAACTTTCTACAATTATTAATATTTATTGCGCGCAATGGCCTTATTTTGTTATTACCAAATATTTCTGGTTGAATAATATCACTATACACCATTATCATGCCACTTTTCTCATCATTATATTTTTCCATTGCTCGTTTAAAATAGTCGATAATTACTAATTTGTAATTACTGATATCCTTTTTTTGTTGAAATAGTTCTTTCATCAATTCCAGTATAGTGTAGCTATGATTTTGCTTTAAAAAATAACTTTCTGTATCAAAAGTTTTTGACAGTCGTACAAGTTTTAATTGGTCTGAGGGTGAAACAGGTTTATAAACAGCATTTTTATAGATATCGTCACTTAATAAGATAGTCATAACCTCTGTTTCAAATTCTCTTAGCAACAGATCGCGAGTAAATCCTTCAGAAGGTGTTAAATTATTGATAAGTGTAGGCAGTAAATTTATTTTCCAGTCGTCATATGTAAATAATGATTTTTTCTCGGGATAAAAAGTATAGCCGATACGTTTCTTAACTTTTTCTTTGTTCCTGCCTACTAATACTTCATAGACACCTAATTGAATTGTAACACATTTTTCTTTTACGTACTCATCAGTTTGTAGGTAATCATTAATAAATATTTCTGACAAACCCACTTTCCAGTTACCTTTTGTTAAATCTATATGTGTTGGTATTCGATTTTCAAAAGATGATAGTGTATTATCAGGGAAAAAATTAATTGAATCGTTACTAAATAATGTAATATAAAAATCATTTCTTAAATCCATAATAATAAGTATAAAAAACTGTATTGTATTAATTATTTATAAGGTGTCCACTGTGGTGGCGCTGTCAATGATTTATGTTGTTTAGGTGGTGACTTCTTTATTGTTGTTAGTTTTCGTTTACCTGGATTTCGCTCTTCTGGGTATTTTGACAAAATGCTTTGTCTTATAAAAGAATTAGTTGTGTGTGCTCGTTGCCTTGTATTTATAGGTGATTTGTCAGGTAATGCTACTGTAATTATGTCGCCTTTGTTTGTATCAAACATTCTTATATTTTTATTTGCGGATAATCTTCTGATTAAACGTTTATCAGGTGATATTTTTTCTAAAGCAAGTTTTTGGATCTCTTCCTCTTCATCCATTTCACCATCATCATCAATTTCCATT